>OZ022427.1:722012-1322012 GCA_963989345.1 Clangula hyemalis
GGACCCCGAGACCCCCGGCGATGGAGCTGGAGGAGAAGCCGTTCGTGGGGGACCCCCAGGATGAGGGGCGCAGGGGAGTCCCTGGACCCCATGGCGCAGGTGAGCTGTGGGACCCCCGGGCGGGCTGCCCATGCCTGCTGCCCCCGGGGCTCAGTTTGCCGGGGGGGGGCTCATGGGTGAGGACCCTCGCTGGGCAGCAGGGAGCTGCTGGGGTGGTCGCTGCCCGGGGCTGGGTGGTGCTGGGGGGCTCCGTTCCCCCTGGGGGAGGTTTTGTCCCCTCCGTGCCCAGCCCAGCACCACGGAGCGCGTGGCAGCGTTGCTTGGCTGCTGGCTGCTCTCGCATCCAGAGAACCCAAATTTGGCTTTTTCTTCCCCAGGAAAGGGCTGGGCTGGTGTGAAGCACGAGGTTGTGGTGAAAACGGAGCCAGAGGACGAGTCGGACATCGGGTACCCCCAGCACCCAGGGGTGAGGGCCACCACCCCTGGCATCCCCAGTGTCCCCAGCGTCCCCAGTGTCCCCAGCACCAGTAAGTGACGCGGAGCAGGGCGCTGCACGGAGGGGTTGTGCTGGGATGGGGCATGCCCCGTGCCCTTTGGGAACCGGGAACTGCCTCCTGCAGGAAAAGCAGCAGTTCCTTTCCCTTCATAACAAGCATTTACTTAATACTTAATAATATTTAACGTAGTAAAATACAAACATTTAATATTGATGGGTGCTTTGGAGCCCCAGTGGCCTGCGGCTGCTGCAGCCCCGTGGCTCCTCGGGGCCCCGGCTGCAGGAGGCACCGAGCTCAGTGCTCCCCAACGGCACCGGGCGGCACCGGCAGGGCCCTGTCCGTCCCCAGAGCAGGACGTGCGGGCCGGCTGCTTCCTTCCACAGGCATCAAAACAGAGCTCGTCATCAAAACCGAGCCTGAGGACGACTCCTACGGTGACTGCTGCCCACGGGAGAAGGAGGAGCCCCCCGACCCCGCTGCCTGTGAGTGGGGCTGGGTGCCGGGGGGTGCCTGGGGCTGTGCCATGGGGTCATGCTCCCTGCTCTGCCTCTCAGTGCCTTTGTGGGCAGCTGCCCTGTGCCATCCTGGGGACAGTGACACTCTGCCCCGTGCCATCCTGGGCATGGTGACGCCCCACGGGTGCCGTGCAGCCCCCACCCCTGCCCTCCCTGCTGCCAGCCGAGGTCAGAATCCGACCCCTGGTGCCTGCGGCTGTGCCCGGGGCGCGCTGAGCGCAGCGCCTGGAGCTCTGCCCTCTGCCCCCGCAGGCGATGCCAAGCCCGAAGTGATTGTGAAGGTGGAGCCGGAGGAGGAGGCGTACATCGGGTGTCCCCAGGGCCCGGGTGACCCGGGAGCTGCAGGTGAGCACAGCGGGGCCGGGACCCGGCTCGTCTCCGCGTCTGGGTGCGCCGCTGCTGTTGGGAGCCACCACACCAAGGGCTGGAGCAGCCGGGCAGGCAGAGAGCCTGGGGGTGCTGCCGACCTCCCCCAGCCCCAACCTGGCAGAAATCCACAGGGAGGGACCCCGGCCCCGTGCTGCTGCCAGCCCCGGGGGCACCGCTCCTTGTGCCACCCCAGAGGAGCACCGAGCTGCTCTGCTGCTTGTCCGGGCAGCCTCAGCTGTGTTTGTTTTGCAGGAGGGGGCTGGACACATCCCCTGGGGCTCCCCCATAGCAAAAAAAACACAACAGGTCCTTCGAGCCCTAAACTGCGAGTGTGATCTCTGCACAGAGGCTTTAGAGGAGAGTCTGCACGTGTGTCTGGTCGCAGGGGCAGGTTCAAGGGAGGTGTTTTACCCGGCTGCGGTGCCGAGGCTGCGATGGCTTCGCCCAGCTCCTCCCGCACCAAGGGGCTCCCGGCTGCCGCAGCCAAGGCTCTGCAGCCCCGGGGCAGCCTCGGTGGCACCGGGCTGTGGGTACCTGGGGCTGTCCCTGTGCCGCAGCTGTGCCGTGCCCGTGCTCATGGCTGCAGCTCCGTGCCGGGTTCCCAGGAGCGCAGGGCCACGCGCAGCTCCTGGCTCTGCGTCGTGCCAGCGATGGCCTGGATCTCTCCTCTTGGTAGGTGACGAAGGCAAAGGTGAGAAGCGTCCCAAGGAGGAGCCGGAGGACGTGAAACCAGAGGTGGCTCTGCTGGAGAAGGGCCCAGAGGCTGCTCCCCGTGTCAGCCAGTGGATGGTGCAGCCGGCGCGGGGCGGCGCCACCGAGCCCCGGGGGCTCTGCGTGGGGACGGGCACGGCTCCCGTCCCGCCAGCGAGCACCGCCGGGCACAAAGTCACATCAGCACCCGGCACCGAGCCGGCCCGGCGGCCCCGCAGCCACGGCGCCGAGCGGCCCTTCGCCTGCAGCGAGTGCGGGAAGAGCTTCCAGCACCGGGGGAACCTCATCACCCACCTGCGCGTGCACACCGGGGAGAAGCCCTTCGCCTGCACCGTCTGCGGGAAGAGCTTCAGCCAGAAGGGCGACCTGATGCGGCACCAGCGCATCCACACGGGCGAGAAGCCCTTCGAGTGCACCGTCTGCGGGAAGAGCTTCTGCTCCAAGCAGACCTTCATCCTGCACCAGCGCATCCACACGGGGGAGAAGCCCTTCTCCTGCGGCGAGTGCGGCAAGAGCTTCAACCGCAAGGCCAACTTCATCACGCACCAGAAGATCCACCGCGGCGAGCGGCCTTTCATCTGCGCCGAGTGCGGCAAGGGCTTCTGCGCCAAGAAGACCTTCATCCTGCACCAGAAGATCCACGTCGGCGACCGGCCCTTCGGCTGCAGCGAGTGCGGGAAGAGCTTCAGCCGCAACGGCGACCTGACGCGGCACCAGCGCATCCACACGGGCGAGCGCCCCTTCGCCTGCGCCGACTGCGGCAAGTGCTTCAGCCACAACGGCGAGCTGATCAAGCACCAGCGCATCCACACGGGCGAGAAGCCCTTCACCTGCACCGAGTGCGGCAAGAGCTTCAACCGCAAGGGCACGCTCATCACCCACCAGCGCATCCACACCGGCGAGCGCCCCTTCGTCTGCCCCGAGTGCGGCAAGACCTTCAACCTCAAGACCACGCTGATGAAGCACAAGCGCATCCACACGGGCGAGCGGCCCTTCACCTGCCTGGAGTGCGGGAAGAGCTTCAAGTACAAGGGCAACCTGCGGACGCACCACCTCACCCACACGGTGGAGCGGGTCTACCCCTGCACCGAGTGCGGCAAGATCTTCAGCCACAAGAAGGAGCTGACCGTGCACCAGGGCACGCACTCGGAGGAGCGGCTCCTGTCCTGCTACCGGGACGGGGAGGCCTTCAGCCCCTTCCTCCCCATGCGCCCGCTGCTCATGTCCTGCACCCAGCTGCAGGTGCCGCTGGAGGCCCTGTCCAAGTACAAGTAGGAGCTGGCAGAAGCGCAGAGCTCTGCAGGTGGAGCAGACAGAGGGGGAATGGCACGGCAGTTTTGGGACCTGCTGTGGTGTTGGCGGTGCCTTGGGACACTGCTGCAGAGCCAGCTCGCCCCGGAGCAAGCAGGGCACCCTCGTGGCACACTGGCAGCGTGCCTGGCACACGGAGCACAGACAAGGGCTCGAGCCTGGCCCTGGGGGGTGCTGGGGGGCAGAGTGTGGCCATTCCTCTGCTGCTGGAGGCAAAGGAGCCCTGAGCTTCTGCGTGCACGGCCAGAACCGGGGCTGGGGCTGGAGCTGGCACCGTGGGTGCTCTCGCCTCCCCGTGCCAGGCTGGTGCTCGTGGGCTGTTTGTGCAGGGCCAGTGGTTGCAGGGTGCGTGGCGGTGTTGCAGCCCCAGGCGTGGGGCCACCACACACCCCAGTGAGGTGCCCCCAGCTCCGGGTTAGGAACTGGTACAGGAGAGGTGCTGGGGGAGGTCTGAAGACGGCCTCGGGTCACCCTGCCCGGCCAGCACCGCGTTGTCCCCTCGCCGCCTCCTCTGTCCCCTTCCTTGGGCACCAGCAGCTGCGGGGCCTCCCCCCACGTCCCTGTGCCACCCTCCCTGTGCCACCCTTCCTTGCTGGGTGGGAGAGGAGCGATTTTTGCAGTAAGAGCCCTCGTTTCTCCTCGCACGTACCCCGGGCTCATCAACACGGGCCGTGGGGAGCAGGCGGTGCATCGTGCCCCTTCCCCTCCGTGGCACAGCCACTGCTGTCGGCGCCTGTCCCTCTGCCCCCCCGGGCTCAGCAGCCCCCTTGTCCCTGGGGAGCCTGGGGTCCCTTGTCCCCGGGGAGGCTCCCACAGCTCACATCGTGCAGTTACCAAGTCCACAGACCCACAGGGTGGTGTGGGGGGGACCAGACCCACCAAGCCCACCCCATCCCACCCCTGCCATGCGTGGGGACGTCTCCCCCTGGGGCTCACGGTGCTCACAGCCCCGAGCACCCCAACCTGGGGCACCTCCACTGGTGGGCACCCACAGCACCTGGGGGCTGCCTTTGGGGTGGGGGCCTTGAGCTGGGGGCTGCTGGTGGGTGGCGGGTGGCAGCTCTGCAACTGCCTTGCCTCAGTTTCCCCATCTGTAAAATGGGCTAAACACTGATCCTGCCCCGCTGGGAGACCCCCGGTGAGCAGCGCAGCAAGGGCCACGTGTATTTATATTTCCTTTTTTTTTTTTTTTTTTTCTAATCTAGGAACTAATAAAACATGGAAACGAGCACGAGGGGGCAGTGTCCCCGTTGGGATGCGCCGCCTGTCCCTTCTCACCCAACGCCCTTCGGTCACAGGGCAGCGCGCACCGTCAGCCCCAGGAGCTGGGGGTGCCCCAAACACCCCCAAATCTGCGATTTCTGGTGCAGTCACAGGCAGGTGGAGCTCCTCGGGGGACGAGCACCCCCACGGTGGGTGCAGCCCTGCAAATCCCGGCTGGCGGTGCCGAGGTGGCTGCTGAGCCCAGCTTCCAGGTGGCACCAAGCTGGGCACGGGTGTCAAAATGTTCCAGGGTCGGAAGGTCCTGCAGAGGGACCCAGACAAGATGGGTCGATGGGCAGAGGACAACGGGATGAGGTTCAGCGTGGCTCAGTGCCGGGTCCTGCATTTGGGGCACAGCAACCCCATGCAGCGCTCCAGGCTGGGGGCAGAGCGGCTGGAAAGCTGTGCAGAGGAAAAGGATCTGGGGGTGTTGGTTGATGCTCGCCTGAACACGAGCCAGCAGCGTGCCCAGGGGGCCAAGAAGGCCAACGGCATCCTGGCTTGTGTCAGGAGCAGTGCAGGCAGCAGGAGCAGGGAGGTGCTCGTCCCCCTGGGCTCTGCTCTGCTGAGGCTGCACCTCGAGTGCTGGGTTCAGCTTTGGGCCCCTCACTACCAGAAGCACATCGAGGCCCTGGAGCGTGGCCAGAGAAGGGCTACGGAGCTGGTGAGGGGTCTGGGGCACAAATCCTATGAGGAACGGCTGAGGGCACTGGGGTTGTTTGGAGAAGAGGAGGCTTGGGGGAGACCTCCTTGTACTTTACAGGTACCTGAAAGGACATTGGAGCAAGGTGGGGATCAGCTCTTCTCCCAGTCACCAAGTAATAACGAGGGGAATCAGCCTCAGGTTGCAGCAGGGGAGGTTGAGGTTGGGCTTTAGGAGATATTTCTTTACTGGAAGGGCTGTGCAGCACTGGAGCGGGTTGCCCAGGGCAGTGGTGGGGTCACCATCCGTGGGGGTCCTCAGGAGCTGTGTGCGCACAGAGCCCAGCAGCATGGAGACCTCGCTGGTGCTGGGTTCGAGGCTGGACGAGACGACCTCAGGGGTCTTGTCCCACCTGCAGGACTCCACGATCTTGTGGCACCCGCAGACCCCTGTCACCACCCGCGCCCAGCAGAGGAGGGGACAGCAGGGGAGGAGGCAGCACCCGCGGCAGCAGGGCCATGGGCAGAGGCGGTTGGGCACGGCTGGGGGGGACCTGCTGGGTGCTGGGGGGGCAGCGGCACGGGGTGCGGGCTGGGCTGGGGGCTGCAGGAGCAGCGTTGGGGACAGGAGCAGAACCCCCGTGACCGTGAGCAGATGCACTCTGCGCCCAGGAGACACTCGCTGCTGCGTGTACAAAAAATATGTACATTTTTTCTTTTCTTTCCACCCCTTGATTTCTCCTTTCTTATCTTTGAGGGCTTGTGATCTTTGGTTTGCTGTTCTCACACTGCTCATCCTGTTTGTCTCAAGCTTCTACCCTATTTTGGAACAGCAAGGCCTTCTACTGCCCACTTATCTACTGAGCACTTCTCCTTATTATGACTACACAACTGCCTTGGAATACAGAAAAATAATTCTCTGCTGCAAACACAGCTTTGTTTCTCACAAGCAGCCTTGGGGACACTGCAGCTGCTGAGGCACAAGGGACGGAGCAGCCCCTGCCCGGTGTGGGGCAAGGCTCGGGCACCCGCACTGGGGTGGGGGCACGGCAGTGCTGGCACAGCCGAGGTGGCACAGCGCTGTGCCGAGCTGTGCTGTGCCGGGCAGTGCTGTGCCATGCAGCACGGAGATGCACCGGGCTGGGCTGTGCTGTGCCAGGCTGTGCCAAGTTGTCCTGTGCCGGGCAGCACCGTGCCATGCGTCACAGAGATGTGACATGCCAGGCTGTGCCAAGCTGTACTGTGCCGTGCATCACGGAGGTGTGCCATGCCAGGCTGTGCCGTGCCAGGCCGTGCCAAGCTGTGCTGTGCCTGGCAGCACCATGCCATACATCACGGAGAAGTGCTGTGCCAGGCTGTACCGTGCCATGCATCACAGAGATGTGCCATGCCAGTCTGTGCTGTGCCAGGCCGTGTCGAGCTGTGCTGTGCCATGCATCATGGAGAAGTGCCATGCCAGGCTGTGCCATGCCAGGCTGTGCCAAGTTGTGCTGTGCCGGGCAGTGCCATGCCATGCATCACAGAGATGTGCCATGCCAGCCTGCGCCATGCCAGGCCATTCCAAGCTGTGCTGTGCCAGGCAGCACCGTGCCATGCATCATGGAGAAGTGCCATGCCAGGCAGTGCCGTGCCAAGTTGTGCTGTGCCAGGCAGTGCCATGCCATGCATCACAGAGATGTGCCATGCCAGGCCGTGCCAAGCTGTGCCGTGCCGGGCAGCACTGTGCCATGCCTCACAGAGGTGCACCGGGCTGGGCCAGGCCATCCATCACCGAGCCGTGCGGAGCCGAGCCGTGCCGCACGGAGCCGTGCAGTGCGCAGCAGCAGGACTACACCTCCCGTGCTGCACTGGTGGCGGTGAGGCCCAGCAGCTGACGCAGCCCCCGGCTCCTGGGGCTGCCTTTGTCCGTGCCCACGGCCGTGCTGGGCGGGCGGCGCAGGTAGGGGCTGCGGGACGGGGCTGGGCAGGGGCACGGGGCTGTGGTGGGGGGCCCGGAGTGGGGCAGGTCCCGCTGCACGGGGGGCTCCTGGCCCCGAGCACCACCCACACCCCCCGTGTCTGGCCGGGGAGTGCAGTGGTTGATGGGTGGGCCAGGTGCCGCCTCCCTTTGGTTCCTTAACCAAAATTTCGTGTTTGGCAGAACCCGCGGGGCCGTCTGTCGCTGTGCGCCCTGGGGCTGACCCACGGGACAGGCCTCGCCGCAGACCCGGAGCTCCCGACCCGCATGGACCGATGGCTGGGCGCGCTTCCATCCCCTCCCTGAGAGCCTGCAGGCGGCGGCTGCACGGGCAGGGGTCGGGGGCCGACGGGGCCGCACCGATGCTCACGGTAAAGCCGCCCGCTGGCCCCTGTAATGCTCCTGTCCCCTGGCACCGTGACTCCGTGCCCACCCCTGGGGGTTTGGGTGAAGCCACGGCCAGGATCCCCCCGTCTGTGCTGCGGGCAGCGCACGGGGCTGCGGCTCCCAGGGCTGCCTGTGCCCATGGCACAGCCGTGGCCCCACCGGCTGTGGGTGCCACCCTCCTGCAAACAGCGCCGGGGCCGGGGCAGGGATGATGGGGGAGGCAGACGGAGGGCGGAGGGATTTGCCTGGGGGGGCAAATTGCTGGGAGGGGGACAGGTCACAGGGGCTGGGTCCCTCAATGGCTCCCCCCAAGGGCTGGGACAGCCGGGTCCCCAGTGCTGCTCCTGCGGGACGGGGGCACCCCGCACCCAGGGCGATGCCCTGATGGTGAGAAGCGCTCTGGGACCTGGTCCCGTGCTGGAGATGTTGGTGCCTGGCCCTGAGCTGGGCCCGGTGAGGAGCATTCAGCACCCATCTGCCGTGCCTGGGGCCAAATTTACCTCCAAGCACAGCGGTGGGGAAGGCGGCGAGGCAGCGCGGGTGGCATTTTGCAGGGCTGCTGGGGACTGGGGGACCGGTGCTCAGTGACCCCGCTGCTCTTCCTGGATGTGGTACCGGAGCCCCCACAGCCCCCATGGCTCCTGCAAAGCAGGGCTGGGGCAGGATCATGGCAGGGAGCTGCTTTGCTTCGCCCCCTGCTCCCCGGTGCTGTGCTCAGCTCCCGTGGGCCGCAGGGCAGCAGCAGCAGGGGGGGTGGATTTTGGTTGGCGTGGCGCAGCGTGCCGAGCTCCTGGCTTGTCGCTGCAGATGCCGGTGACGTTCGAGGACGTGGCCATCTACTTCTCCCCCGAGGAGTGGGCAGAGCTGGCGGGCTGGCAGCGGCAGCTGTACCGCGAGGTGATGCTGGAGAACTTCGAGGCGCTCGCCTCGCTGGGTGAGGAGCGCGCCGGAGCCGCGGGGCCGGGGCCGAGCCGTGGTTCTCCTCTGATGGAGCTGGGGTCCTGGACACTGCCCCCCTTCCACGTCTGGACGCTGATTTAGTGGTTATACTCAAAGGTTTATAGTGCAGTATCCTGAGGACAGCAGTCCTGGTGGAAAGGCTGGCCAGGAGCAGGTGAAATGCGGGAGCGCAGAGGCGGTGCCGAGAGCGAGGCAAGGAGAGTTGGCAGCGAGGGGACGGGGGCAGGCTGGCAGGGGCAGCCTGGCATCGCCGCAGGGCCATGCAGCTGGGGCAGAGCAGGAGGAGATGGGGGGGACACGGGGGGGCTGTGGGACTGGCAGCAGCGCGGGGGCATCGCGCCAGGGGTCCCCTCTGTCTGCCCCGCACAGGCTGCCCTGGCGCCAAGCCCGAGATCATCTGCGAGATGGAGCAGGAGGAGATGCAGAGCGCAGGACGGCACCAGGAGCCCGCGGCGGGGAGGAGGCACCCGGCCCCATGGCCAGGCGGGTACCAGCGGGGGGGGAGCTGGGGGGCGGGCGTGGGGACGGCCCCGTCCCCTGGCCCCCGCACGCCCCGTAAGGTTTGTTTGCGGGGGGCTGCTCCCCGTCAGCCCGGCGGGACGGGGGCTCGGGGCAGGGGGCGCACGCTGTTCCCCCGGGGTGGGGGCTCCCCTGTGCCGCCCCGGGGGTGACACCCGTGCTGCCCTCCCCGCAGACGGTGACGCTGGGGCCAGGCAGGAGGTGGAGGAAGGCCCGGAGCAGCCACGGGCACCCAGCGCCTCCATCCGACGGACACCGCGGCGGTGCCAGGCGGGCAGGAGAGGGGGGGTCCCGGCGGGATGCCCCTGCCCCCAGCCCCTCCCCGCCCCCCCGCTGCAGAGGAGGCCTCCCACATGCCCAGAGTGTGACAAGAGCTTCAAGAGCAACACGGCGCTGACCATCCACGAGAGGAGCCACACGGGCGAGCGGCCCTTCAAGTGCCCGCGCTGCGGGAAGGGCTTTCCCTCCAAGGGGGACCTCAAGCGGCACCAGAAAACCCACGAGGGGCAAGGGGAGCCCCCCGGCCCCGGGCTCTGCCTGCCAGCCCTGCCGCCGCCGCCACCAGCCCGGCCCCACCGTGGCCCCCCAGGCCCCAAACGCCCCCACGCCTGCGGTGAATGCGGGAAGAGCTTCGGCAAGAGCCGGGACCTGCGGAAGCACCGGCAGACGCACACGGCGGCGCGGCCCTTCTCCTGCACGCAGTGCGGCAGCAGCTTTCGGCTGAAGCAGATCCTGGTGTCGCACCAGAAGGTGCACGGCAGCGAGAAGCCCTTCTGCTGCGCCGACTGCGGGAAGAGCTTCGGCCAGAAGCACCACCTGCAGAGCCACCGCCGCGTGCACACGGGCGAGAAGCCCTTCTCCTGCGCGCAGTGCGGGCAGCGCTTCAGCCAGAAGCACCACCTGGTCAGCCACCAGCGCATCCACACCGGCGAGCGCCCCTTCGCCTGCGCCCACTGCGCCAAGCACTTCAAGGACAAGAAGACCCTCACCGTCCACGAGAGGGTGCACACCGGCGAGAAGCCCTACAAGTGCGGCGAGTGCGGCAAGACCTGCAGCCAGAAGCAGCACCTCAAGAGCCACCAGCGCACCCACCGGGGCCCGCGGGCGCCGCAGGGCAGGCGGCCGGTCCCCCCGGCTGCGTGGCCGGAGCCCAAGCCCTTCCAGTGCGCCGGCTGCGAGAAGCGTTTTCGGGACGAGGGCATCATGTTGGCCCACCAGCGCACCCACGCCGAGCAGGGGCCGCAGCCGGGGTGGGCGCAGGGCTGCGGCGCTCCCCAAAAGCTGCCCCCCGCGGCCCCGCAGGCTGCCGGGGGGCCCAGGGCGTGCGGTGACTGCGGGAAGGCGTTCAGCCAGGGCCGGTGCCTGCAGCTCCACCACACGTGAGGGGGGAGCGCGGCTCCGGGTGCTGCTGCTGCCAGCCCCAAGGAGCACCCGCAGCCACCTCGCCGTGCTCCTGAAGCAAGCAGGGCAGCGCTCGCCTCTGCGCCGTGTCCCCCTGCCTCCCCGACATCCCCCCCCCAAAAAAAAACAGACTGGGCTGAGGTGCAGCAGCAAAGCCTGGTGCTGTGGGCAGCCGGAGCCCCCCCTGCGCCCCTGGGCTGAGCCCCCCCAGCGGTGGGCATTGCGGCAGCTCCCCCTCCCTGCGGTGCTCGAGTCACACCGCGGTGGCGGCACGCTGCTAGAGAGAGCTGCTGGCTGGCAGCCGGCCGCTTGTGGCAGGAAAACACAAATAAAATTTAAAAACATATATCAAAATCCATCAGGAATGTTTTGTAGGAAAGGAGGGAAGGTGCTTCTTTCTCCCCCCCCCCCCAGCACGGGGGGAACCTGCGTGATTTTTCAGGGCAAAGCCCAGCCCTGTCGCCTCCCCGCCCTCTGAACTGTGCGTCCCCACAAATCTCTGCCCCGGACACAGAGCTGCACGAATGAGTTCTTGGAAATCCCTTATCTGAAGGGGCATAACAGAAGCGAGGCTGCTTTATCAGGATGAAAAGACCTCGCAGTGACCGGCACACGGAAGGGCAGGGAGCGCCGTGCTGGCGGGGCCCCAGGCTGGTGTCCCCCAGGATCATGAATGCGGAAAAACCCCTTTGTGCTCAGGGGTTTGCTAAATTAACCCCCCCCCAAACACCCCCAGACGGAGGGTGGCGGCCATGAACCCGCTCTGCCCTGGGGGGGTGGCTGCTCGGCCCCGGTGGGTGCACGGTGAGGGCAGTGGCTAATGGGGGGGCTCTTGGGCTCTCCTTTCCCCCAGCAACGCAGCTTGCCTCGTTTCCCCTGTTGCTGCTGCTGTCAGTGTTGCTTTGGCTGTGGACTGTGATGCTCTGGGGGCTGTCCCCGCTGCCATCCCATCTCCCGTGGTGGCTTTTGGGGTGAGGGCAGCAGGTGCCAGCCTGGCCATGGGACAGGGGCTCCACTGGGAGAGCTGTGCGGGGCAGCCCGGAGCCCCCCGGGTCTCGGAGCCTGGCATTGTCTCTGGGAGCACCCGGGGGGCCCGGGGATCTCGGAGGTGCCCTGGACCCTCTGGAGCCCTTCAAGCACCCCAGCCCCTCTCCTTGCAGCCACCCCCATCCCCATTTACCCCCTCGTGCAGCGCCCCGCTCCCTCCCACTTCCCCATTTCCCACTCCCACCAAGGCACAGGCGAGCCGGGTGCTTGTGCTTTTATTGCTGGGCTGGGGGTGCAGGGAAGCGGCGAGCCGTGGGGTCCTCCACCACCACCACACACAGGAGGGGAGCATCCGGGAGGGGACATCAGCGCTTGGAGAAATCCCCCCCTGTGGGACAGGGCGGTGAGGAGGGGCCGGGGCTGGCACGAGGGGGTCCCGGAGCTGCTCAGGACCCCCGCGCCAGCCCCCCCAGCCCCTGCTCACCCTGGCAGCTGCTGCACTCGCAGCTGTGGATGACAGGCAGCACCACCGGCTCCGCCGTGCCCCCGGCGCAGGGCAGGCTGAGGATGCGGACGGGGCTGGCGGGGTCCAGGCGGTAGCTGCAGCACTCGCACAACGTCTGCAGGTACGGCTCCTGCGCCGCCACACCGTCACCGCGCTGCGCACCCCGAGACCCCCGGCACCCCGAGACCCCCGGCACCCCCAGAGCCCCGGCACCCCGAGACCCCCAGCACCACGAGATCCCCGGCACCACGAGACCCCTGGCACCACGAGACCCCCAGCACCACGAGATCCCCGGCACCACGAGACCCCTGGCACCACGAGACCCCCGGCACCACAAGACCCCTGTAACCACGAGACCCCCAGCACCATGAGACCCCCAGCACCCCGAGACCCCCAGCACCACGGGACCCCCAGCACCACGCGATCACTGGCACCCCGAGACCCCCAATGCCACGAGACCCCTGGCACCATGAGAACCCTGTCACCACGAGACCCCCAGCACCACGAGACCCCCGGCACCACGAGACCCCCGGCACCACGAGACCCCCGGCACCCCGAGACCCCCGGCACCCTGAGACCCCTGGCACCACGAGGGGGGGGCGAGGGTAGGGGATGGGGGGGGGCTCACCTCGGGGGTGACGGCGGTGCGGGAGCGGCAGCGCCCGCTGCAGTAGCTGACCTGCACCCCGGGCAGGGAGCAGGGCCCCTTGGTGATGTTGCGCAGCTCGGTGAAGAGCCGGCACATGGAGGATGGCTCCTCTGCAATGGGGGGGTGGGGGGGCAGAGCTGTAGCACCCCCGTGGCCGCCTGGCCAGCCCCATGTGGGTGGGGGGTTCCCAAGATTTGGGGCAGAGCCGTGGGGGGGGTCTCTGGGAGGCCCTTACCCGGCCACTCCGTCCTGCAGACGGGGCAGCAGCGTCCTGGCTCCTTCACCTTCACCTCGCCCTGCAGAGACAGCGGCATCAGCCTCTCCCGGAGCCCCGGGGGGGGCAGCTGGGGGGCTGCTGGGGGGCAGCGGGGGGGCTGGGGCTGTACCTCGGGGCAGGAGAGCGGGGGGCAGCCGTCTGTGCAGGCAGCCCTGCCGTCCACGCAGCGGCACCTCGCGCACTCCTCCTGCCACTCGCTGCCGGGCTGGGGGGGGGAAGAGGGTGAGCAGTGCAAGGTTGGGGGGGGGTCCCTGGGCTCCCCCAGGCTCCCCCAGGCACCCCCAGGTACCCGCAGGTACCCGCGGGTGGCCGTGGCCCCGCTCACCTCGTGGATTTGCCCCTGGTGCAGGCACTCGCAGAGCGCAGCGGGCACGCAGCGGCCGCTGCTGTTGCGGTAGCGCCCGGGCTCGCAGGCACAGCCGGGGGCCGGGGCCGTGCTGCAGCCAGGGGGGGCCTCACCGGCGATGTCCGTGCAGCTCTGATCGCAGCCCGGGGGCACCCCAGGGCCCTGCACCCCGGGGTCCTGCCAGCGCTCACCCTCCGGGCAGGCTGGTGGTGGTGCAGGACACGTCACCGGCACCGGCCACGCACCGGCCGTGCCCTTGGGCGTGTGGCAACCAGGGTGGCTCAGCCGGTGGTGGACAAACCCAGCGGGGTGCTTGGGCACTGCCAGCGCTGCCAGCGCTGCTGTAGCCCCCTCTGGGGCTGGCATCCCACGGGTGACAGCTCTGCCCCTTCCCTCGCTGCCCCCCCGGTGTCCCCAGGGCTGGGTGAGACCTCGTGGAGCAACGTCCCCATAGCCGGACCCACTGTGGTGCCTCGTCCCCCCCTGTCCCCCCCAGCCACCTCCCCGGGATGTCTGGGGGCACTCACCGCAGTCGGGGAGGCTGCAGGGAGCCCGGCGCAGGGGGGGCCCCAGGCACTCTGCCCCCTCGTAGAGGCGCTGCCGGAGGGGGTGCCTGCGGGAGAGCCGCTCGCCCGCCCCGCACGTCACCGAGCAGGGGGACCAGGGCGACCACGGGGACCACAGGCAGTCCACTGTTGGGGGGGGGGGGACACGAGCAGGGCCCGGCTGTGGCATGGGGACCACGGCACGGGCACGGGGACAGGGACGGAGGGTGTTCTCTCACCACTGCAGTCCTCCTGGGAGCAGTTGAAGGTGCCGCGGACACAGATGCTGGGGACAGAGCGCGGCTCAGAGCCCACCCAGTCCCCGGCACCCCCCCAACGTGGGTCTGGGGGGGTTCCGTGGGGTGGGGGGGCACCCACCAGCTGTTGCAGCGGTGCCGCAGGAGGCTGCCCGGCGCGTGCTCCTGCTCCTGCTCCTCCTTGGAGAGGTTGAGTGCCCAGGGCACGGCGGGGGCCAGCACGCAGCGGCACCGCTCGGGGGGCACGCAGGCACCATCCTGCAGCACCTGCGGGTGAGGGGGGACCCTGAGGCCGCTGCCCCGACCCAAACCCACGTCCCCCGTGCCCCCGGGAGCTGCGGCACGGCCCCACCTGTCCGTGAGGGCAGGAGCAGCCGGGCTGGCAGGGCTGCTGCAGGCACTGCGTCCCCGGGCGGAGGTGGGCGCAGGAGTGGGGGCAGGCGTTGGCGCAGTCCCCGTACACCTGGCTGTGGGGGCACCCTGTGGGACACGGGTAGGGGCTGGAGTCAGCGGGGATGGGCAGATCCCACCACCCCAGCCCCTGGGACCCTCTGTGGGGTGCCCACGCTGGGGCTGCCCTACCCGGCGTGCAGTTGTGGGCGTTGCAGACGCGGAGCTGCTGCAGCACCGGGAGCGGGCACGGCTCCTCCTCGCCTCCCTGCAGCTCCCGGCGCCGCTCTGAGCTGCCCCCTCCACAGCTGGCACTGCAGGGGCTCCAGGGGGACCAGGGGCTCAGCTGGCAGCCGGCTGTGGGGGGCAGAGGGGGGTCAGCACCGCCCCCACACCCTGCCAGGCCCTGCCGGTGCCGGTGGCGATGCCGGGGGTGCCGGCGGGCGCTCACCGGGGCAGGGCTGGGGGCTGCACTCGGCGGTCTCCCGGGTGCCGGTGTCCGTGCAGGGCACCCCGCCGGGGCTCGGCAGGCAGGAGCGGTGCCGGGAGGTGCGGCCGCCCCCGCAGCTGCTGGAGCAGGGGCTCCAGGCAGCCCAGGGCCCGTAGGACGGGCACGGCAGCACCGGGCACGCCAAGGTCCCGTTCACACAGGTGCTGAAACGGGAGAGGGGCTGCGTGAGGAGGGGGCCCCGAGCCCAAGGACAGGGCGTCCGGTGCCCCCCAGGGCTGTGTGACGGGCACGGCACGGTCCTGCCCGCGCCCCCCCCGCTGTCCCCTGCCCCCCGGCACCCACCAGTTGTGGCACTCCACCTCGGCCACCTCCCCTGGCCAGACCTCCTGGCTGCACCCCCCCTGCTGTCCCCTGCCCCCCGGCACCCACCAGTTGTGGCACTCCACCTCGGCCACCTCCCCTGGCCAGACCTCCTGGCTGCTGTTGGCCCCGGGCAGCCCGCAGCGACATTCGGCGATGGGCACGCACGCCCCGTCCTGCAGCAGCTGCCCCGGGGGGCACCGGCACCCTGCAGGGACAGGAGGAGCCGTGCACCCATGGGTGCCGCGTGCCCCCAGCAGGAAGGGTGCAGGGAGGTGCGGGTGGTGCCAGGCACAGGCTGCAGGGGGCGGGGGGGCCGTACCTGGCTTGCAGCCCCCCTGCACGCACTCCACGTGGTGCCAGAGGTCGGCGCAGGCGCGGGGGCAGCCGTTGGCACAGGGGGCGGCGGGCGCCTTGCCACGGTCCTCGCACACCTCCCCTGGGGGCAGCAGCAGGGTGCTGGGGGGCGGCTGGGGGCAGCCCCCGGATGGGTGGGGGTCTGGGGGTGGGATGGGATGGGGATGGGATGGGGATGGGGATGGGATGGGGATGGGGATGGGGATGGGGATGGGGATGGGGATGGGATGGGGATGGGGATGGGGATGGGATGGGGATGGGATGGGGATGGGATGGGATGGGAGGGGGATGGGGATGGGAGGGGGATGGGATGGGGATGGGGATGGGATGGGGATGGGATGGGAGGGAAGGGGAGGGGAGGGGAGGGGAGGGGGACATTACCTGGGCAGACGGCAGTGTTGCAGCTCTCGCTCTGGGACCATGCCCCCGGGCAGTGCCCGCTGCCCGCAGGGTTCTGGCGGTGGCGGTGTCGCAGGCGCTGCCCCCCGCTGCAGGGCTGCTGGCAGGGCCCCCAGGGCCCCCAGGGGCTCCAGAGGCAGAGCTCTGCGGGACGAGGGCATCACCCACCTGCAGCGGGGACCCCTCAGCCCCTCACCCTGCAGCACCCCCGGTACCTTGGCACACGTGGGGGTCGGGGCAGAGCCGCTCCTGGCGCAGCTCCGCCGTGCAAGCAGCCGCATCACCAGCCCAGGGCAGGCCGGTTTCGGGGTCCAGGCAGGCTCGGTAGCGGTGCTGCAGCGAAACCTGGGGCACGACGTCCCCCGGAGCCTCCTCGGGCTGGGGCAGGAGCAGCGCGGGCAGGGGCAGGCAGGGGCTGCAGGGTCCCCACTCCGACCAGGGGCTCAGCGGGAGCAGCCCTGCGGGGACATGGAGCTGCTGGGGGGGGTGGGAGCCCCCGGGGTGCCCCACAGGGGACGTGGGGCCATGGGCACAGCCCATGGGGCAGGAGGGGCCGGGGGTCCCGTCCCAGTATTGGGGGGCACACTCACCCTGGCAGCCCTCGCTGCTGCACCGCAGGGCCCCGTCCTGGCACACGCTGCGAGGAAACGGCGGTGAGCCCCCGGCACCTCTGGCCCCCCACGTGTGGGGGCGACCCCCGGCCCCCCAGCAGCCCTCCCTCACCACTTCTTGCAGCCCAGCAGGACGGTGCTCCCCGGAGGCAGGGCCACGGGGCCGCCGGAGCCGTTGGTGTGCAGGCAGTCGCACTGCTCGGGGGGCACGCAGGCTCCGCGCTGCTCCAGCAGCCCCTGCCCGGACAGGGGGATGTGGAGGGGGGCAAATGGGGTGTGCCCTCAGCATCCCCACGCAGCATCCCCATAAAGTCCCTACAGCATCCCCAAAAAGTCCCCACAGTGTCCCCATAATGTCCCCATCACGTTCCTGCAGCATCCCCATGAAGTCCCCAGTGTCCCCACATCCATTTGCACCCAGGGCTCGCTGCGGGCTCTTCCCAAGCCCTCCCTGACCCCACAGAGCCCACCCGGGTGGCCCCCACCCCACCAGACCCACCCCGGCCACCCCTTCCTGCCCTTGCCTGGGGGCAGAAGCAGCCGGGCAGGCAGTGGGGCAGGGCCGGGCAGAGCTGCGGGCGCTGCAGGGAGGAGCAGAGCCGGGCACAGGGGGGGGCGCAGGGCTGGAACTCGAAGGGGGGCTCACAGCTGGCGTCTGCGGGGAGAGGAGACGCTTCGGACACCCCCGGAGGCGCCAGGATGGGCAGGGGCAGGGCAGGAGGCAGGGACAGGAAGGTTTGGGGAGGGTGACGGCACCGGGCAGTGCCCGCACAGGAGGGTCCCCAGCAGCCCCCTCCTCACCCGAGCACCCCGAGGTGTCGCAGTCGCGGAGCTCCCCATCCAGCCCCACGCAGGTGCCGGGGCCGTGCCGGTGCCGGTGCCGGTGCTGCAGCGGGGAGCTGCAGGAGCAGGGGCTCCAGGGGCTCCAGGGGCTCCAGGAGCACTCGTCTGGGGCAGAGAGGGGACGAGGGTGAGGGCTGGGGACGAGCCCACCGCCCCCTGCCCCTGCCCACCCCTCTACCTGGGCACGGCTGCAGGTAGCAAGCCTCCAGCTCCCGGCGCGGGCTGGCTCCTGCCCCGGCGCTGTCGTTGCAGGGGGCACCGGGGGTCCTGGGGGTTGGGCAGGGGCAGGAACCCTCCCGGGTGGCCAGGCCGGTGCCGCAGGTCTGGGAACAGGGGCTCCACGCGCCCCACGTGCACTGCTCGGGCCCTGGGATGGCGAGGTGGCACGTCACGGGGCACCGTGTCCCTCCGTCCCCTCCGCCCCCCGCCTGGCCCCAGGAGGCTGGCAGGGGGCTGGGGCTTTGCGCCCAGGGGTGCGCAGCACTCACCGGCACAGGGGGTGTCCCTGCAGACCGTGCCCTCCGGGGTGCAGGTGCTGCGGGAGGGGATGGGGAGGGTGGGTGTCATGGGGGAAGGGGGTGCCCATGGGGTACGGGGTGTCCATGGGGGCAGGGGATGCCCATGGGGCAGGGAATGCCAATGGGACAGGGGGTGCCCATGGGACAGGGGGTGACAATGGGGGCAGGGGGTGCCCATGGGGTACGGGGTGTCCATGGGGGAAGGGGGTGCCATGGGGGAAGGGGGTGCCCATAGGGTACGGGGTGCCCATGGAGTAGGGGGTGTCCATGGGGGCAGGGGGTGCCCATGAGGTAGGGGGTGCCCATGGAGCAGAGGGTGCCCACGGGACAGGGAGTGCCCATGGGGTAGGGTTGCCCATGGGGCAGGGGGTGCCCACAGGGCAGCTCGTGCAGGAGCAGCCCCAGCCCCTCCCGGCCCCCTGCCCACGAGGACACTGACCACTGCTGGCACTCGCCCTGCCTCCACGTGTCCCCCAGGCGCCTCTCCCAGCCCTCCTGGGGGCACAGGGGCGGGCAGGGCCCCTCGGCGCAGCCCCGGCTCTCCGCGTGCTCCCCTTGGCACTCCTCATCCCACGAGCCTGACGTGGGGGTCCTGCCGGGGGACAAAGCAGGGGGGGAAAACGCGTGGGTGGCAGCTCCCCGACACCTCCTTGCGGGGTCCCAGGGGCCGCGTCCCCACCTGAAGCGCGTCTGCTGGCCGTCCCCGCAGGTGACGCTGCAGGGGGCCCAGCGGGACCAGCGGCTCCAGGAGCAGGGGGGCGGCGGGCAGGGGCGGTGGGTGCAGCGCAGGCGGCCCCCCCGGCACGTGCAGTTGTTGCAGCCGTCGTGGTGGGTGCTGCCCGGCACCCAGCCGTGGCCCTGGGCGTCGGTGCACTCGCAGTGCGCGGGGGGCACGCAGCCCCCGTCCTGCTCCAGCGTGCCTGTGGGTGGGTGGCATCAGTGTGGGGCCACGCCGGGCTGGGCAGTGTGTGTGCACACGTGTGTGTGAGTGTGAGCTGCGTGTGCACCGTGCACAGCTCAGCCTTCAGCTGGATGTGCCCAGACCCCTCCGTGAGCGCATTCGCGGTGCGCACCCGGCGCTGCCTGCCAGCACCACGCAGGACAGAGCCCCGCTGCCACCCACGTCCAGCAGGCACCAAGGGCACCCCACAGCCCCGGGGGGGCCCAGGCTCTGCCCCCCGGCACCCCCCCAGGCCAGCACTCACCGTTGGGGCAGCGGCAGCCGGGCTCGCAGCGCTCCTCATCCCCGCAGGCGATGCCCTCCTGCAGGTCCTCGCAGCGCCGCGGGCAGCGGTTGGCACAAGGCACCAGGGCCATGCCGGGGGGGCAGCCGGCCCCTGGGAGGGGGGCACCCATCAGCACAGCACCAGGGTCCCCATCCCCGTCCCCGTCCCCATCCCCATTCCCCCGGCTCCCTACCGCAGGGCTGAGGGTTGCAGAGCCGCAGGTGGTGCCGCTCTCCCGGGCAGCGCTGCCCCCCGTTCTTGGGGGGGGGACGGGTGCAGGAGCGGGAGCGCACGGCGCGGCCCCCCCCGCACGTCCTGTCACAGCGGGACCAGGGGCTCCACGCCGACCAGGCGCCGTCCACTGCCACGGGGGGGGGACACGAGGGGGTGGGCGTCTCACCCAGGTGCCCAGCCAGGGCCAGGAAAAGCCCCTGGGGTGCTGGGGACCCTCCCTGGGGTGCTGGGGACCCCCCTCCCACCTTTGCAAGCCTGGAGGTTGCAGAAGCGTCGCTGCACGTAGGCACTGAGGATGCCCGGGCACCAGCGGCCCCCCGTGCCGGGGGGGCTGTAGGCACGCAGGCGCTGCTGCACCCCCACGCCGCAGCTGCGGGAGCACTCGGCCCACGGACCCCATGGTGTCCACGAGCAGTTCAGGCCGGCACAGTCCTCGCCCTGGCACGGGGGGGCGTCTGTGGGGACATGGGGACAAGGGGCATGGCACCACCCGCGGCTGCACCGCTGGGTGCTGGGCAGGGGCGCAGGGGATGGTGCCCAGCCCCCGGGCAGTGGGGCCCGGCCCCAGCCCCACCTGAGCAGTGGGGCAGGTTGCAGGGCTGCTCCTGGAAGCTCTCCCCGCTGCAGTTGGCGGCCCCGGTGCAGAGGCGCTCGCGGCTCTTGGTGGCTGGGCGCTCGGGGCGGGTGCAGGTTTTGGAGCAGGGGCTCCAGGGGGACCAGGGGCCGAAGCCCTCCTCTTCCTCAGCACCTGCCCAGGACGGGGGGGTTGGGAGCAGGGCCAGGGCTTGCCAGGAGCACAAGGCTCCCAGAGGTCCCCCCAGGCAGGGTGGGATCTCCATGAAGAGGCCCCCACCACGCCCAGTGCAGCGAGACCCCCCCATGGCACAGCCCTCACCTGGGACACTGGTGCTGGGCTCCTTCGTGGGGGTGGCCACGGCTGCAGGGAGCAGAGCAGGCGGTGACACCCCCGCACCCCCAGCCCTGTGCCCACATGGGTCCGGTCCCCGTGGGGCAGCCGGACCCCCGGCAGGGCGAGGGGAGGGGGCTGTGACCCACCCGGGCACTCGGGGCTCTGGCAGTACTTGCTGTCGGAGCGGGGCCCGGCGCAGTCCCGGCCCCCCCGGGCAGGGGGGGGGCTGGTGCAGCCCCTCTGACGCGTCCTCACCCCCAGGCCCCCGCAGCTCCGTGAGCAGCTGCTCCAGGGGCCCCAGGGCGCGAAGCCCCCGTCCCGCGGGCACAGGGGCTGCGAGCAGTTCAGCCGGCCGTGGAGGCAGGTGCTGGGCGAGGAGGGGCTGGGTGAGACCGGGACGGGGCAGGGGAAGGGGTTGGGATGGGGATGGGGATGGGGAGGGGAGCAGGGTGCGTGGGGAGGGGTCCCACGGTGCTCACCAGGTGGTGCAGGAGGAGTGGAGGGTGCTGCCGGGGGGCACCTCCTGGTCCAGCATCAGGGGCGGCCCCTGGGTGCCCAGGAGGGTGGGGGCCTCCTGGGGGTCCGCGGAGCTGTTCTGGAGCTCCCGCAGGACCTCGGCCGTCAGCACGCAGGGGCACTCCTGCACAGGGCATCGGCATCGTGCCCGCAGCCCCATGGAGCCCCCATGGCACCGGGGGGCACCCAGAGCCCTGCGCACCCACTCCAGGACCACCCCAGGAGCAGGGGGAGCCGGAGAAGCCCACTCCACGAGGCACCCATGGGTGCGCGGGCAGCACAGGGGATGCAGCCAGGGGCTGGTAGGGGTGGGGAAGGGGCACGGGACCCCCGGGTGCCGGGAGGGGGGGTGGGCACTGACCTGCAGGCACTGCCCGTGGTGCAGCAGGGTGCCGGCGGGGCAGTGGCAGCCCTCCTGGCACCCCCCGGGGAAGCAGGCAATGCGGCCGGCGAGGTGGGCGCAGCTGTAGGGGCAGCCCTCGCCCTGCTGGCACTCGCGGTACAGCCGCCCCGCCGGGCAGCCCGCCTCTGCGCGGGGACGGGGGTGAGGGTGGCTGCGCCATGGGGGTCCTGGAGCCGCTGCGCCCTCCCCACCCCGCCAGCAGCCGCAGCCCCGGCTCGTGCGCAGGGACGTGGTTTGGGGGTGTCACCCCGTGCCCCTCCATCCACCCCGTGCCACCCCAAGGACCCCGTGTGCCACCCCATGCCCCTCCATCTGCATCTTGCCACACCTTCCAATTAATGCCACCCCACAGACCCCATGTGTCACCCCATTCCCATCCATCCACCCCATGCCACACCATCCACCCCGTGCCTCCCCAAGGACCCCGTGACACCCTGTGACATCGTGTGCCCCTCCATCCATCCTGTGCCACCCCAAGAACCCCGTGTGCCACCCCATGCCCCTCCATCCACCCCATGACACCCCACTGAATTCATGCCACCCCAAGGACCCTGTGACACCCTGTGCCACCCCATGCCCCTCCATCCACCCCTTGCCACCCCTTCCAATTAATGCCACCCCAAGGACCCCATGTGCCACCCTGTGCCCCTCCATAGACCCCTTGCCACCCCATCCACCCCGTGCCACCCAAAAGACACCATGTGCCACCCCGTGCCCTTCCATCCACCCTGTGCCACCTCACTGAATCCATGCCACTCCAAGGACCCCGTGACACCCCATGGCCCTCCATCCACCCTGTGCCACCCCTTCCCATTAAAGCCACCCCAAGGACCCCGCACCACCCTACGCACCCCACACAGCTCCACCCCCCACCCCACACTGCTCCATCCCCTCCGTGCCACCCCGAGGACCCCCGGGCAGGGCAGGGCACTCACCCCGACACACGTGGGTGTTGCAGGTCTTGCTCTGCAGGGCCAGCCCCGGGCACCCCCCTGGAGGGGGGCAGTCCCGCCGGCGGAGCTGCTCTCCCCCGCCGCAGGAGACGCTGCAGGGCCCCCACGGGGACCACTCCCCCCACGGCTCCTCTTCTGCAGCACAGGGGAAGCAACGTGGGGCACGGGGGGACCGCGACGGATGTGACCAGCATGGCCCTGCTCGCTGCGCCAGCACCCACGGTGGCACCAGCACCCACACCCCGTGGGGAAAGAGCCCTGGGCAGGACCTGTGCTGCCCCAACTGGATCACCCACACCTCACTGCACTGCACTGCACAGCACTGCACCATGTGGCACTGCACCATGCGGCACTGCACCATGTGGCACAGCACTGCACCACGCTGTGCCACACAGCTCCATGGGGCACTGACTGGCGGCTCATGGCACAGCACGGCACTGCACTGCACCAAACTGCACAGCATGGCACTGCACAGCACCGTACTGCATGGCACAGCACTGCACAGCACCATACTGCATGGCACAGCGCTGCACTGCACCACACTGCATGGCACGGCACTGCACAGCACCGTGCTGCATGGCACAGCACCACCCAGCACTGCAGGGCACTGCAGAGCACTGCACTGCACCACCCAGCACTGCACGGCACGGCACTGCACCCCCCAGCAGGGCAGCACATCGTGCCACACACCGTCCTACAGGCAGCCCCTCCCCATGCCACCCCACACACCCTATGCCGTCCTGTGCACCCCATGCACCGCGTGCACCCACCCCATGCCCCCCATGCCCCCGTTCACCCACCCCACGTGCCCCGTGCCCCCCGGCCGTGCCGGTGTCCCCACCTGGGCATCCCTCGGTGGCGGGGCAGGGCCGCTGGCGCTGGCTGTGCCCAGGGCATCCCCGGCCCCCGTGCTGTGGTGCGGGGTTGCTGCAGTGCCGGGAGGCGGCCTGGGTGCCGGCACTGCAGCCGGGGGAGCAGCGGGACCAGGGCCCCCACGGGCTCCAGCCCCCGTCCACGCGGCACTCGGGGTCGGCACGGCACCGCAGCGCCCCGGCCTCACACGTGCTGGGGGATAGGGAGGGGGGGACAGGGGTCAGGGCTGGTCGGGGGGGGCTCCTCACGTGCCACCCCCATGCAGTGGGATGGCCCCGTGGGGTTCCCCGTCGGGGCTGGGTGTGGGGTCAGGGGCACTCACCAGTTCTGGCAGGGTCTCTGCAAGGTCTCACCCGGCTGCAGCTCCTGCCCGGGGTCGGCCCCGTCCCAGTTCCCCTCCTCGGGGGTCCCTGTGGGGGGGCTCAGGCACGTGTCACACCCCGCTGTAGGGCCGCTGAAGCCTTTGCCCCCAGCCCCACCCTGCCCAGCACCTCCTGTGCCATCCCTGTGTCCTTGGCACATCCCTGTTCCTGTGTCCCTGCCACCCCATTAACACCCCGTACCCCATCTCTGTCGCCCCATTGCACCCTCTAGCCCATCCCCACCACCCTATTACGCCCTGCACCTCATCCCCACCACCCTATTATGCCCTGTACCCCATCCCTGCCACCCCATTAACACCCTGTACCCTGTCCTTGCCACCCCACAGCACCCTGCACCCCGTCCCAACCAACCCACAGCAACTTGTACCCCATCCCTTCCACCCCAGGCACCCTGCACCCATCCCCATTACTCTGTTAACACCCTGTACCCCATCCCAAGAACCCCCCAGCACCCTGCACCCACCCCCACACCCTATTACACCCTGTACCCCATCCCTGCCACCCCGGGCACCCCGCATCCATCCCCACCACCCAGCGGCACCCAGCGCCCTCCCCCCTTTTCCACCCCGTCCCCGCACCCCGTGGGCAGCGGCAGCGCTCCGGGGGGACGCAGGCGCCGTCCTGCAGCAGGAGGCCGGGGGGGCAGGCGCAGGCGGGCTGGCAGCGGGGCCCGTCCAGGCAGGCCGTGTCCTCCCGCAGGTCCGCGCAGGAGCGGGGACAAGGCTTGCCGCAGGACAGGGCCACCAGGTCCCCGCCGCACCCTGCGGGCAGCGGGCACGTCCCAGGGGGCCGGGGATGGGGCACGCCTGGCCCCACCGTGCGGGGGGTTGGAGGGGGTTCTGGGGAGGGGTCCGTGCGCCCCGGCACCCCGCGGCCTCACCTTGGCAGCCGGCGGCACCCCGCGGGCAGGGCCGGCTCTGTCGCGCCTCGCCGGCACAGGGCTGGCCACCGGAGCGTGCCGGGGGTCCGGAGCAGGAGCGGGTGCGCAGAGCCAGCCCCCCGCAGCCCCCACACGGCGACCATGGCCCCCAGGCACCCCAGACCCCGTCCTCTGCGAGCAGGAGAGAGAGCGAGATGGGCACTGAGCCGTGGGGTCACCACGCACCGCGCCCCCCCGTGCCCCCCACCCTGATACCCACCGGGGCAGGGGGGGGCGTTGGGGCACTCCTTGCGCTGCAGCTGGGTCCCGGCAGCCCCGAGCCCCTCCTGCCCCCCGGGGCAGCCCGGGCCCCCCTGCTGTGGTGCGGGGCAGGAGCAGGCGCGGTGCCGCGTGGAGCTCTCCTCACCGCACGTCCTCGAGCACGGCGTCCACGGGGACCACTCGCACCAGCCGCCGGGCACTGCAGGGTGAGGGGGGTGTGTTTGTGGTGTCCCTCGCGTGGGGACAGCCCCGTCCCCATCCCTCGCCCCGCGTGGGGCACCCACCAGGGCAGGGCACGCCGGTGCAGAGCAGCTTCCCCTGGGTGCAGGTGCTGTGGGGCAGAGCAGTGATGGGGATGGGATGGGGATGGGATGGGGATGGGGATGGGATGGGGATGGGATGGGGATGGGGATGGGGATGGGATGGGATGGGGATGGGGATGGGATGGGGATGGGGATGGGATGGGGATGGGGATGGGGATGGGATGGGATGGGATGGGGCGGTTGGGCCCCTTGGGTGCCCCCGCTGCCCCGTCCCATCCCATCCCCGCTGACCAGTTGTTGCAGCCGTCCCCTCGGGGCTCGCTGTGGCCGGGCCGGTGCCGCTGCCCGGTGCGCAGGTCGAGGCAGGAGCAGTTCTCGGGGGCCACGCAGGCCGTGCCCGCCGCGTCCAGCAGCGCGCCCCCAGTGCAGTAGCAGCCGGGCTGGCAGCGCCAGGCGCAGTGCTGGGACCCGCAGAGGTCAGGGGGCTGGGGACACCGGCGGGGTTGGGGGGCTCGGGGGATGTTGGGGGGGAGGGGGTCAGGGCTCACCGAGATGTCATCGCAGGAGCGGGGACAGGGGGGGCCGCAGGGGCTGAACACTGAGCCTGGCACCGCGGCGCAGTCGGGAGCTGCAGCAGGATGGGGACATCAGCACGGGACCCCCCGTGCCCCCCACGCCCCCCCAGCTCTGTCCCGCTCACCGGGGCACTCCTGGGTGCCGCAGGGCTCCAGCTGCACGGGGGGGCCCTCGCAGAAGTCTCCCTGGCCCTGGGGTGTGGGGTTGGAGCAGGCACGGCTCCGGCTGCGCACGCCGGCCCCGCAGCTCCGGCTGCAGCCGCTCCAGGGGCTCCAGGGGCTCCAGCCGCCCGGCCCTGCGGCACGGGGGGCTGCTCAGCACCCGGCACGCCCCCCCCCCCCCAGGACCCCAGCCCCCCGGGGGGCTACTCACAGGCACAGGGCTGCAGGAGGCAGGGGCGCTCCTGGGACTGCGGCTCGGAGCAGGGTGCCCCGGGGCGTGGGGCGCAGAAGCGGTAGCGGCGCTGCTGGCCCAGCCCGCAGGAGGCCGAGCACTCGCTCCAGGGGGTCCAGGGGGTCCAGGGGGTCTGGGGCTCACCCTCTGCCCCGGGTAGGGGGCATCAGCGTGGGCCCCAGGAGGTGCGGGGGAACTGGTGCAGCCCGGAGCTCGCCTCGGGGCAGGTCTCCCCGTTTTGGGGCACATTCTTCCTTTTTGGGGCAGATTCCCCCCTTCCCCTCCCCCAGTTTGGGGCACATCCCCCCCAGTTTGGGGCACATCTCTCCCTTTCAGAACAGATTCGCCCCCCCCTCCACCATTTTGGGGCAGACCCTCCCTTGTGGGCACATCCCTCCATTTTGGGCACATCCCTCCTTTTTGGGGAATATCCCTCCCTTTTGGGGCAGATTCCCTCCTCCCCCCCAGTTTGGGGCACATCCCTCCCTTTTGGGGCATATCCCCCCATTTTGGGCACATCCCTCCCTTTTGGGACAGGTCCCCCCCCCTCCATTTTGGGGTAGATCCTCCCCTTTGAGCACATCCCCCCATTTTGGGCACATCCCTCTTTTTTGGGGCACATCCCTCCCTTTTGGGGTAGATTCCCCCCTCTCCCCCAGTTTGGGGTACATCCCCACAGTTTGGGGTACATCCCTCCCTTTTGGGGTAGATTCCCCCCTCTCCCCCAGTTTGGGGTACATCACTCCCTTTTGGGCACATCCCCCCATTTCGGGCACATCCCGTTGTTTTGGGCACATCCCTCCTTTTTGGGGAACATCCCTCCAAGTGCCACCAGCCTCAGGGGACAGCAGGGACGTGTCCCCACAGGGCCACCAGGCCAGGGTCGGGGCTGTCCCTGCAGCCACCCCGCGCGGGGGGCACGGCAGGGGCTGGCGGGGGGTCTTACCGTCACCACAGGCCACCCGGGAGCAGTTGGTGACCCGGCCGGCGATGCAGGAGCTGGGGACAGAGGGTGAAGGTTTGTGGGGGGCAGCAGCAGCCGGGTGTCCCCCCCCGGAGGGGCACTGACCAGTTCTGGCAGCCCCGGGGCACGGTGTCCCCGGGCAGGTAGAGCGCGCCGTCCGTGGCGCAGGGACATGCCTCCTCCGCCACGCACTCGTCGTTCTGTAGGATGTGGCACCGGGATATGGTGTTGGGGGGGTCCCCACCAACCCCGTCCCCACCTCCCCGTCCCCGCTCACCAGCAGCAGGGCCCCCGGGGGGCAGGAGCAGCCGGGGTGGCAGCGCCCACCGGCCGCGGGGGCCGCGCTCAGCTCCGCGCACGAGGCCGGGACGTGGGCGCACGGCTGCCACTGCTTGCCGGGGGGGCAGACACCCGGCTCCTCGCCTGGAAAGGGGGCACAGACACCCCCTGAGCACCCCCCAGCACTGTGGGGGGGTGTCAGGGTGTGTGTATGCCCGATAGTGGGGGGGTGGTGGCGGGGTTGGGGGGGGGGGGGGGACACGGCTCTGCGCCCCCACCACGCCTATGGGGAGCTGGGGTGCACCGGGGTGTGGCGCAGCACGGGATGGGGTGACAAGGGACCAGAGGGTGGGGTGCTGGGGTGGAGGGACAGACGGACAGATGGACGGACGGACGGACGGGGCTCACCAGGGCAGGGCGCGGGGTTGCAGGTGCTGAACTCGAGGCCGCGCAGGGGGGAGCCCCCCCGCGTGCGGTTCCTGTAGCCGCCCCCGCAGGGCACCGAGCACCCCGACCACGGCCCCCATGGCGCCACGGCCCCTGCGCACATGGGGGAGGCTTAGGGTGCTGCCCGGTCCTGTACCCCCCCCGGGGAGCACCCCCCAACAGGGACACCCCCAGGAGACACCCACCCGGGGGCACCCATCCCATGGACAAGTGTCCCGAGGGGCGTCCTCTCTAGGGGCACCCACCCTGGAGAAGCCACCCCAGGGACACCCACCCCAGGGACACCCACCCGGGAGCACCAACCCTGGGGGCATCCCTCCGGGGGCACCCACCCCAGGGACACCCCAGGGACACCAACACCGAAGCCACCCACACAACGGACACCCACCCCAAAACACCCACCCGGGGGGGCACACATCCCTGGGACACCCTCCCCAGGGACACCCCCTGGGGACACCCCAAAGGGGACACCCTCTCCATGGCACCTTTCCTAGGGACACCCCCTTGGGGACACCCCAAAGGGGACACCCCAAAGGGGACCCCCTCCCCATGGCACCCCCCCGGGGACCCCCACCCCAGGGTCCTGGGTGCCGGGGGCTGCTCACCACGGCAGGGCTGCAGGCTGCAGAATTCCACCTCCATGCTGGGTCCCTGGCAGGGGGGGCCCCCCTCGGCCGGGGGGGGCACCCCAGGCACCCGGTAGCGCCGCCGCGTCCCCACGTCGCAGCTGCGGCTGCAGGAGCTCCAGGCCGTCCAGCTGCTCCAGCCGCAGGGCACTGGGGGGGGGGTTTGGGGACTCGTTGCACCCCCCCCACCCTCAGCCCCCAGCACCAGGAGGCACCGGGACCCCCCCTCACCCCCCGTGGCCCCCTCGGGGTTGGTACCTGGGCAGGGCTCCGTGCCGCACACCATCTCCCCGGCCACGCAGGTGCTGCACAAGAGGGGATGTGAGCAAAGAGGGGGGGCGGAAAGCAGGGCTGGGCCCCCCAGGACCCCTCCCAGACCCCGTCCCCGGTGTCACCCCCACCAGTTGTTGCAGGCGTCGAGGGCGGCGGTGTCTCCGGGCTGGTAGAGGCGGCCGCGGTGGTGGCAGAGGCAGCGTCCGGGCGGCACGCAGCTCCCGTCCTGCAGCAGGAGCCCGGCGGGGCAGTGGCAGCCGGGCTGGCAGCGCGCGGCACACACCACGCCGGGCTCCAGGTCCCGGCACAGCCGCGGGCAGGGCCCCCCCTGGCTCCGGCACTCCTCGGCCGTGCGGTACCGCATGGTGCCGGGGCACTGCGCTGCGGGGACAGCGGGCAGCAGGGCTCGGTATCAGCCCCCCCTCCAGAGCCACAGCCCCGCGTCCCGCTGTGCACGCACCTCCGCAGGGCTGGGCGTTGCAGTCACGGGTCTGGAGGAGGGGGCCTGAGCATTCGGCCCCCCCAAAGGCGGGGGGGGCACAGGCCCGGCTGCGCGTCTGCACGCCGGCGTCGCAGGGAGCCGAGCACTCGGACCAGGAGGACCAGGGCATCCAGACGCCTGCCACTGCGGGGAGACGGGCTCGTGACCCCCCCCCCAACAAACATCCCGGGACCCCCTCCTGCAGCAGGGGCTCCCCGGTGGGTTCAGCCTCCCCCCAGACCCATGGCTCTGGTGGCACCCGGCAGCCCCCCACGTCCCCAGCGTGCCCCAAGCTGTCTGGGGCGCTCACCCGGGCAGGGGGCCGTGTCGCAGGGCTCCTCCTGCGCCCCCAGCCCCGGGCAGGTGCCCGCCGGCCCCTCGCAGTGCCGGAATCGCCGCCGCCGCCCGTGGTGGTCCACATGGTGGAAGCAGCTCCGGGAGCAGGGGGACCAGGGGGTCCAGGTGCTCCAGCCGCTGCTGGGCTCTGCGGGGACAGACGCACGCGTGGCACCGGAGCAGCCCCCGCGGGCACCCCCACGTCACCCCCACCGGGGGCGGTGTGAGCAGAGGGGACGGCAGCCCTCCTGTCCCCGGGGTGCTGGGGGTCCCCGCAGCAGCCCCCTCATCGCTGGGACAGGGGTGCACATACCGGGGGCGCAGGGCGTGTGGCACTCGCGCACCTCCCGGGCGTCCCCGTCGCAGGGGGCTCCGCCGTGGGCTGAGGCAGGGTTGGAAGGGGACCTGCAGGCACGGCGCTGTGTTGGTCCCCGTCCCCACCAAGCGCCGTGGGGCCGCGCCCCCCTCCCCAGCCCCACACCTGAACCTCTCCTGCATCCCCACGCCGCAGCTGTGGTCACAGGGGGTCCATGGCGACCAGGCGGACCAGCCGCAGGGGATGGGACAGGCCAGCTCCTCGCACGTCACCGCCCCGTCCTGGCACACGCTGGGGACAGAAGCTGGGCTCAGCCGTGGGGACGGGGACGAGGAGCAGCCACGGGGCAGCGTGCGGGGCGTCCCCGGGCACAGGCAGGGCAGGGGACGCGGCGCTGCCGCTCACCACTGGCTGCAGTTGTCCCGCAGGAAGACGTGGCCGGGCAGCCAGCGCTGCTGGCCCAGGTGACAGTGGCACTGGCTGGCGTTGACGCAGGCGCCCTCCTGCAGGAAGAGCCCCGGCGGGCACCGGCAGCCTGCCCGGAGGCACCAGCTCAGCCCCGTTGTGCCCTCACCGGCACCCTGTGCCACCCCCGTGCCACCCCCGTGCCACCCCGGCCCCCCACTCACCCTCCTGGCAGGGGCTCTGGCAGCTGGCGGTGGCGCTCAGGTCCCCGCAGGCTTGGGGACAGGGGGGCACCAGGCCCCGTGCGCAGTCCTCTGCCCGCACCAGCACCATCCCGGGGCCGCAGTCTGGGGGGGCAGAGGATGCTGTGAGGGTGGGGCGCTGCCCCGTGCCCCCCCTGCCCGCAGCCCACATCCCCACGCCCCAGCACAGCGCCCTATCCCCGTCCCCATCACCCCCCCTAACTCCGTGTCCCCCTCCTGCTGTCCCCCCGTCCCCTACCTGTTGTGTCCCCGCAGGGCTGCAGGTTGCAGGGCTGGCTCTGCAGGGCCTCCCCGGGGCAGGGCTGGCCCCCGTTTTTGGGCGGGGGGTCGGTGCAGCTCCGGCTGCGGCTCCGCACCCCTCCCTGGCACTCGGCGTCGCAGGGGGACCAGGCGCCCCACGCAGCCCAGCCACCGGGCACTGGGGAGGCAGCGGGACGGGGGCACTGCGGGCACCCCCTGCCCACCCACCCGCGTCACCCCGCGGTGTCCCCAGCCCCCTTCAGGCTTGGGATGTGACACAACCCCCCCCATGTCCCCCCCCGTGTCCCCTGCTCCAGCACGATGGCCATGCCTGGGGGCTGGGGTGTGGGATGTGCCAGCCACCCTCCCGTGCCACCATGTCCCATCCCCACGGGGTGCAACGTGCCCCACCACGCTGCCCACCCCCACCATGCACCCAGGACAGAGCCCCCCCAGCAGCATGGGTCCCGTGGGGGCCGGTACCTGGGCAGGCGCGCAGGAAGCAGGAGCGGGTGTCGAGGTGGGGGCGCGGGCAGGAGCCCCCCGGCAGGGCGCCCCGCAGCAGGGCCCGCTGCCGGGCGGTGACCCCCAGCCCGCAGGAGCGGCTGCACTCGCTCCAGCCCCCCCACGGGGACAGGATGCAGTCAACTGGTGGGGACAGAGCGGGGTCAGGGCTGCCCCGGGCCCTCCCCACGCCTGGGGCTTGTCCCCACGGGGGTCTCGTGGGGACAGAGCCAATGCTCAGCCCTGCTTGGTGCCCCAAGACCAGTGTCACCAGCCCCAGTGTCACCAGACTTGGGGTGTCCTGGGTTCCCCAAAGGGGCAGAGGGCTGGAGCTGGCCGGGCACAGGATGCTCTGGGATGAAGGGAGACCCCTTCCCCATTCCTGTCCCCATCCCAATCCCCAGCCCCATCAATGTCCCTGTCCCCGTCCCTATCCCCTTCCTTGTCCCCATCGTCATCCCAACCCCATCCCATCCCATCCCCATCCCCATCCCATCCCATTCCCATCCCCATCCCCATCCCATCCCCATCCCCATCCCCATCCCCATCCCATCCCCATCCCCATCCCCATCCCCATCCCATCCCCATCCCCATCCCCATCCCCATCCCCATCCCATCCCCATCCCATCCCCATCCCCATCCCATCCCATCCCATCCCCATCCCCATCCCATCCCCATCCCCATCCCACCCCCCCCACCCCACCCCACCCCGTCCCCCCGCACCGCAGCCGCTCTCGTCGGTGCCGTCGGCGCAGTCCCGGTGCAGGTCGCAGCGCTTGGCCAGGGCCAGGCACTCGCCGGTGCCGCAGGAGAACTGCTTGGGGGAGCAGGTGGGGGGGGGCCCGGGGGGCCAAAGCAGGGGGGCTGGGGGGCTGCTGGAGGCGGGGGGGGTCCCTGTGGGGCGGGCAGGGGGCAGAGCTCAGCCGGGGGTCGCAGGCAGGGCCGGGGGGCTCGGCACCCCCAGGACCTCTCCGTGTGGGTTCTGGGGGGGGCGGCGGGGGGCTCACCGCAGTGCACCTCGTCCGAGCCGTCCAGGCAGTCGGGCCGCCCGTCACAAACCACGGCAGAGTCCACACAGCCCAGGACATCGCAGGGGAACTGGTCCCCGGGGCACAGGAGCCGGGGCAGGAGCAGCTCTGGGGGGGGACACAAGGGGCTGGGGGGGAGCCCCGGGGCTGTGCCCACTCCCCGTGGCACCTCTGGGCTCCCACCTCCTGCCCCATGCACACCCGGCCCCGTGGCACCCATCCCATGGCACACCCCGACCCTACATAGGACCCTACAGGACCCCTGCCCCCATGGCATCCCCCAGGCCCACAGCCCCCCCAGCAGCAAGCCGGGGAGCTGTCCCCACATTGCCCCAGGGACACCCCTGTCCCCCTGCGGTGCCAGGGGAGGTTTTGTGTCCCCCCCCCCCCCCCCGGGGCTGGCGCTGAGCAGTGCCCCCTTACCTGCCGCTGTCGGGGTGGGGACCCCGGTGGGGGGCGCGGGCAGAGCAGGCAGTCCCGTGGAGGGGGGGGTGACGGTCACAGCGGCCATACCCGGTACCGGGGGGCTGGCAGGGGGTGGCACCCCGGGGGACACCGCGGTGGCGGGGACAGCCGGTGGCCCGCTCATTACTGGTCCCAGCACAGCGGGGTGGGGGGGTCCGGTGCTGGTTGCACTGGGGGGCTCCGTGGGGGGCTCGGCAGGGAGCAGCCCGGCTCCTGTCCCCTGCGCACGGGGAGACGAGTGTCACCCGCTGCCACCCCCTGCGCCCCATCTCGTCCCCCCCATCCCCGGGGCTCACCGCTGTTGGGGGGGCTGGAGGCGGCCGCGGGGTCAGCCTCAGGATGCCAGCGCTGGCGGGGGCCGGGGGGCTGCAAGGAACAGAGCCGGGCAGTGAGGGGTCCCGCACCCCAAACCCCGGCTCCGGTGGGGGCACAGGCTCCGAGGGGACCCCAGCAGTGCGGGTACCTGGCAGGATGGGTGGGCACTGCGGTGCTGGGGGGCTCGCAGCCGGCCTCGTCGGCACCCCCGGCGCAGTCGGCGACGCCGTCGCACCTCCGGGACGCCCCCACGCAGCCGTCCCCGCACCACAACTCACCCACGCCGCAGGGCAGTGGGGTCGGTGTCGCCCCGAGCGGGGCAGGGGGCACTTTGGGGAGGAGGAGAGGTGAGCGGGGGGTCCTGGCAGCGGGGGGAACCCCCACAGACCCCCCCCCACACGGCCGCGGTACCTGGCGGGCAGCCCAGCAGCTCGGCGCGGAGGACGATGCGGTTGTGGAAGCGGCGCGGGAGGATGCGCACGTGCTGCGCCTGCACCATGCGCCCCAGCGGCTGCACCGCCGGCGTGACGGCGTCCCAGTTGCCCTGGAAGAGCTGCGGGGAGAGTGGGGGTGCAGGGCTGGGCGTGGGGGGGTGCACCCCCATGCGCGCCCCCGTGCTCCAGCACCCCACATCCAGCCCTGCGCATTCGCGCGGGTGCGTGCCAAAGGTGGAGGGGAGGTGACACGGGGTCACCGCCTCCCTGGCTGAAAGGGGACACCCAGAACCACTCTGGGGGCAGCTGAACAAGCTCCGTTCAGCCCCCCCCGTGCACACTCACACCCTCACACACCCTCACACACACACCCGGCACAGGCAGCACCTTGGGCTCCGGCTGGCTGCCAGCAGAGACCTGTCGGTAGTCGTGCCAGCGCGTCCCGTCAGTGCTGAGCTGCAGCTGGAAGGCGGTGACGAAGGCGTCGCCGGCACCTGCCCCCTGCAGCACCACCCCTGGCGGCAGAGACGTGGCACACGGTGGCACCGGTGCCGGCGCAGTGCCCGGGGCAGCGGTGCCGGTGCCACGCAGCACCCACCGGTGAGGTTGGTGGGCTGCAGCAGGTCCAGCTGCAGGAAGGGCGGCTGTGAGGGCAGCCCGGGGAAGACGTCGGCTGGGGGGGCCCAGCCCTGCAGCTCCTGCCCCGGGGAGACGTGGTGCAGGCGGCCGGCATGGGCTGGGTGCCCCTCCTGCGAGGCCGAGGCACTGAAGCTGCTGTCGGGCAGGGAGGCGATGCCCAGGGGGCTGTAGCAGGGGTCTGCAGGCAGCGGGAAGGGGGTTGGGGGGAGCAGACGGGGGTCGGCCCCTCCTGGGAGGCGGTGACACCACAGGGCTGGTCCCCAAGGGGACACGCTGTGTGGGCAGGGGTCTCACGTACCGCCCGGGGGAGGCAGTGGGAAGGTGGCCAGCGGGCTGCTGGGGGGCTCTGCCGGCATGCTGGAGGGGGTGGGCTCCGTCGGCAGCCCCGTGGGGACGGCCGACACATTGCCACCTGCAGCGGGGACAGACACCGTGCGGCACCCAGGTACTGGTGGGCACCCGGCGGGAGCACAGCCCGGCCCCCGAGCAGCACCCCGAGGAACATGGGGCCGTGCCCCCCCTGCGCCCCCAGCCCCGGGCTCACCTGGCCAGGTGCAGAAGCAGCAGGAATCCCCCTGGCCCTCCACCAGCACCTGGCCCTGCATGAGGGGACCCCGTCACCACCGGCACCACGGTGCCACCGCTGCGCCCCTCCCCTGCCCAGCGAGCCCGGCGCAGCTCCCCCCCGGGACCCTCACCTGCGGGCAGCCCCCGGCGCTGTGTGGGCAGTAGGGCGAGCACCGCACCTGGGGGCCGGGCAGGCACTGGCAGACGCGGCAGGGCCCCGAGCGCCAGCGCTCCCCGAGCGCACGGGCCCGGCCCTGGTGCTCGCACGCCTGGCACGGCTCCGTCTGGCACCTGCGGGAGGGGACGTGGAGGGGACCTGCTGCTGCCACCACCCCCCCGTGCCCGTTCACCATGGCCTCACCTGCGTGCCTTGCGGTAGATGCCGCGGCACTGCCGGCCAGCCCCGCGCGTGCCGGGGTGGCTGGGGCTGCGGAAGGACCACTGGATGCTCTGCACGCCGCAGGGACCCAGGCACTCGCCCCAGGGCGACCAGGGGGACCAGCTGCAGCTCACTGCGGGCACAGAGGGGGGGGTGAGAAGGGGGTCCCAGCACCCTCCCCGAGGTGGGGCGCGGCGCAGGGCGCACCGGTGCAGGCGGGGTTCTGTCGGCAGCGCCGGGGCTGCCCGTCCAGGCAGGTGCAGAGGCGGCAGTTGAGCTTCATGCGCTGCCCTGGCCAGTAGCGCAGCCCCTCCACCTCGCAGCGGCACTCCCGTGGGCGCACGCAGCCCCGCTCGCCGTCCAGCACGAGGCCCTCCGGGCACCAGCACCCTGCGGGAGGGTGGCGGGTGGGTGGGTGGGCACCCACCACGGAGACCCCCGAGCCCAGGAGGTCGCGGCATGGCTGGGGAGGGGGCTGGTGGCCGGGGATCGGTGCCACCCTGTGGCCCCCGGACTCACCTGGGGTGCACGGCTGGTCCCGGGGGCACTGCGCACGGCTGGCGAGGTCGGCACAGGACGCGGGGCAGGGGGCGCAGGGACGGTGCTGCAGCCCCCCGGGGCAGGCAGCGGGGGGGCACCCGTCCTGCTGGCACGGGCCTGGGGTGGAGAAGCGGGGTCAGAGCTGTGGGAGCCCCCGGCAGGAGGAGCAGGGGGACTGGGGGGGTCACCCACCTATCTCCAGGGTGGCGGGGGCCGTGGCGGGCAGCGCGGCGCAGGGCTGGCCCCCGTCCCGGGGGGGCAGGCAGTGCCGCTGGCGCACCACCACCCCCTCGCAGCCCCCCGTGCAGTTGGACCAGGTCACCCACTCGCTCCAAGCGCCGTCCACTGCGGGCAGAGGGAGGGGTGAGGGCAGGCGGCCCCCCCTGGGCAGCCCCAGATTTGGGACCCCTCCTCCACAGCCTCCCCCAAGGCAGCCCTGGCTGTGGGAACCCCGCTGGGCACACCAAGCGGCCCCCAAATCCCCCGGGCAGCCCAGGTCATGGGGACCCCCTAAGTTCCTTGGGCAGCTGCAGCCATGGGAAGCCCCCCCCCCAAGCAGTGCTGGCTGTGGGAGCCCCCCCAGTCCCTGGGGCAGCTCTGGCTGTGGGACCCCCCCAGATCCCGTGTGCAGCCTCAGCACTGGGAACCCCCCGGGTGTCCCCAGCAGCCATGGACACGGGAACCCCCAGACCCCCTGGGCATCCCCAGCCATGGGAACCCCCAGATCCCCCAGGCACCCCAGCCACAGGGACCCCCCAGCCCCCCCGCCCCACGCGCAGCCCCTTGCCCACTCACCGGGGCAGGCGGTGCTGAAGCAGGGCCGTGCCTGCGTGGCCTCGCCGTGGCACTGGTGCAGCACATCGGGGCCCTGCTGGCTGCAGCCCCGCGCACGCAGCTGCTGGCCAGGGCCGCAGGAGCGGCTGCAGGCACCCCAGGGTGCCCATGGACCCCAGTGCCCACAGTCCCGCTCGTCCGAGGGCACCCAGCCTGAGGCCGCGTCCCCGTCCCCGCAGTCCGGCAGCCCGTTGCAGACCTGCGGTGCGCGGTGATGCTGAGCCCCCCGGCAGGGCAATGGGGAGGACCCCACGGGGCCCCCACCACGGCACAGGGCACGAAGGGGGGGTCCCCGTCCCGTGGCCGTACCTGCTTGAAGGCGATGCACTCGCCGTCCCCGCAGGCGTACTCGGTGCAGGGACCCCCTGTCCGGTTCCTCCCCTCAGCGGGGACGTGGCCCTCTGCGACAGGGACAGGGCTGTGGGCACACGCCGGGCCCCCCAGCCCCAATACACCTCCCACCCCCCCCTTCCCTCACCGCAGGCCAGCTCGTCCTCGCCCTGGGGACAGTCGAGGCTGCCGTCGCACACCCTGGACGCGTTCACGCACACGCGGTCGTTGCACACAAAGTGCCCCGGGCACGGCGGGATCTGGGTAGAGCCTGCCCCAGGGACACAGCCCCATCAGGTGTCACCACGCTGGGACGGACCCCCTGCGCTGCTCTGGGGACCCCAGGGGGGTGCGGATCCTCGCTGCCCCCCCCAGAGGGTGTCCCAGGGGACGGGGACCCTTGGGGACCCGCGGCGCCTCACCGCAGGTGTCGGCACTCTCGTCGGAGTGGTCGGGGCAGTGGGGGACGCCGTCGCAGAGGTGGCCGTGGGGGACGCAGTGGGCGCCCAGGGCGCAGGGGAATTGCCCCAGCCCGCAGCTCCGGTTGCAGCCCAGCTCGTCGCTGCCGTCCAGGCAGTCGGCCTCGCTGTCGCACAGCCAGCCCCGTGGCGTGCACTCCCCGCTCTGGCACGGGAACTCGTAGGGCCCACAGGCGGGAGCTGGAGGTGTCACCCCGGGGTGCCACAGTGAGCAGGGACCCCCGTGCAGGGACCCCTGTGCAGCATCCCCATGCCCCGGAGCTGCAGGGGGCAGCCCTGGCCTCTCCGTCCCAGCCACGAGTGGGGTGCTCCTGGTGAGCCCCCCAGACACCAGGACACAGCACGGTGCAGGGGACACGCATGTCCCTCACCTGCTGTGCCGTTGGCAGGCGCCGTGGGCAGCTGGGCGGGCACGGCAGTGGCCCAGGACACGATGCAGCGTGCGGGGCTCTCGTCCCAGCCGTCCCTGCAGTCCCAGACGCCGTCACAGAGCTTTGCCTGGCCGATGCACGAGCCGTCGGGGCACGGGAGCTGTCCTGGGGCACAGGTCACCCGGCCTGCAGGGAAGGGGACAGTCCCCAGGGGTGATGCCACCACGGCGGGCTCATCCCCACGGGCGGCACGGCCACGTCCCCTCACCTGGGCAGAACGCCTCGTCCGTGCCAGCCGTGCAGTCCTCCGTCCCATCGCAGACAGCGGCCAGGGGCAGGCAGAAGCCGTCGGGGCACTGGAAGCGTCCGGCGGGGCAGACGCAGTCCCGCTCGTCGCTGAAGTCCCCGCAGTCGTCGTGCCCGTCGCAGCGGTGCGGGTAGGGCACGCAGCGCCCTGCTGCGCAGCGGAACTCCCCGGTGCCGCAGGTCGGGCTGCAGCCTGCGGCGACAGCGGGCAGACCCCCAGTAGGGCAAGGACCCCCCCCCGGGGACAGGGGCGTTGGGGCGCCCTCACCACGGGGCACGGGAACACGCGGAGCCATCCGCAGCGTGCTGGGGCTGCTCACCTGCCTCATCCGAGTCGTCGGCGAAGCCGCAGTCCAGCTCCCCGTCGCAGACACGTGCCCGGGGGATGCAGCGGCCGCTGGCGCAGCGGAACTCCGGGGGGGCGCAGGCGGGCGGGGGGCAGCCGCGCTCGTCGGAGCCGTCGGCGCAGTCGGGCACGCCGTCACAGCGGGCGCCCCAGGGCACGCACTGCCCCCCGGCGCAGCGGTGCTGGTGGGGGGCGCAGCGCGGGGCGCAGACCTCGTCCGAGCCGTCCCCGCAGTCGTCCTCGTTGTCGCAGAGCCAGGCGCCCGGCACGCAGCGCCCGCTGGTGCGGCAGGGGAACTCCGAGTCGGGGCAGCGGGGCTGGGGCGGGCAGGGCTGGGCCGTGGGCGCGCATTGCCACAGCCCGGCCGCGCACGTGCTGCGGGGTGGCCGGGGCTCAGTCCTGGTGCGTGGTGCCCGCGTGCCTGCTCTGTACCCGGTGCCGCGGCGGCACCAGGGATGGGGACACCCCACTCGCACCCCACTCACCAGTTCTTGCAGCCCTGCTGCACCCCGGCGCCGGGCGGGAAGGCGATGCCCTCCCAGACACACGGGCACTCGGCGGGGTCAATGCAGCTGCCCTCTGCCCCCAAAACAGAGAGGTGTCGGCGAGCACGGCGTGGGCCATCCCCACGGCAGCCCCACAGTGGCCCCATGCTCACCGTGCAGCACCTTCCCCTCGGGGCAGAAGCAGCCCTCCAGGCACGACATGGTGTCGCAGTGCTCGGGCAGCTCCAGGCCGAAGTTTTGGCAGGTCTGGGGGCAGGGGGGGCCGCAGGCGCTGTACTCCTGCCCCCCGTCACACTGCATGGCTGCAGAGACAGGAGGGGTAAGGGGGCTGTATCCTGCCAGCCCTGGGGCGCGCAGGACCCCCAGCCCAGCCTCTCCCAGCCCGGACCCCCCAGCCCATCCCTGGCACTGGGGACAGGGACTCACGGCACAGGTCCTGGCTCCTCCAGCGGATGTGGACGCCGCGCTGGCCGCACTCCTCGGCGTAGGTGGCGATGGCCGTGCACAGGCACTCGCAGTCCCCCCCGGAGTCACAGCTGCCGGCAGGGCACAGCGGGGTGGTGCTGCGGTGGGGCCGGGGCAGGGACAGGGACAGGCGGGGTGGGGGGGCTCGGGACCCCTCCCAGGGGGTGTCTGCGGCCCAGCACCTACCCGCAGGCATCGAAGACACACCAGTCGTAGAAGCGCTGGCACGGCACCTCCTCGTGGCAGGGCGCAAAGAGCCGCTGCGTGAGGACGCTGCAGCGCTTGCGGGCCCACGTTGCCCGGTGTGGGTTCTCCTGGGGGGCAGCTGTCACCACCACGGGAAGGAGCCCCCCTCCCCGCACCATCCCCCCCGAGCATCCTTCCCCCCACCACCAGCCACCCGCAGTGGGCGCCTCCATCCCGTCCCGCTCCGTACGGTGCAGGGGTGCTGCGTGTCCGCGCCGTCCACCTCGGGGCAGAGCAGGCTGACGCGCCAGGAGTTGCCGAAGAGCTCGGCGGTGGGCTCCAGCACGCCCTGCCGGCTGGCCAGGTCGTTCTCCGCATCGCGGTCAAAGTTCCCGCAGAGCCCGGCCACGCGGCCCCGGTGCTGCGGGTGCAGCCGGACGTACACCCGCGTGCCTGGGGACGGGATGGGGCACGGCTCCAGGCAAACCGGGGGCTGCTACACGTCCCCACACGGCGTCCTGCGTCCCCCCTGGGTCTCACCTCCGTCCCAGAGCACCGTCAGCCCCAGGCGGGACAGCAGGAGCAGGAAGAGGCCGGCGCGCTGCAGCGTCAGCCCGCTCCCGCTGTAGGTTTTGGGGGGCCGCACCGAGACCCCGTTCACCGTCACGTCCCTCCCTGCGGGGGCAGCGGGGCTGTGAGGGTGGCCGTGTCCCCCCCACACCCCGCATCCACCCCTCCTGCAGCGCGGGGCCACCCCTCACCTCGCAGCATGTGCACCACGGTGTTGCCCAGCGCCACCACCACCGACTTGGTGCAGGTGACGCCGCTGGAGCCGCAGGGCACGTTCTCGGCGGTGACGGCGAAGAGCCCGCCGGCCTCGCGCACCAGCACGTACTCGCAGTCCCCCAGGAAGGAGAAGGCCTTCCCGTCGAAGGTGATGTAGTGCGGGTCCCCCGTGGCCACGCAGGTCCCCGCGCAGTCCTCGCTGCCGCACCGCCACCGCTGCCGCCGGCACACGCTGGGGGCACGGAGCTGAGCGCGGGGACCGTGGCAGCCCCGCGCCGCGGTGCTGGGCTGGGGCTCACCAGGTGTTGCAGTCCCGGACGATGGTGTCGTTGGGCTGGTAGAGCCGCCCGTTGTGCTGGCACGGACACTCCTCCGGGGGCACGCAGCGCTCGTCCTGTGGGCATCAGAGCCGTGCGAGCCCCCCGGGTGATGCGTGGGGACACCCGGGCACGGGTGCCAACAGATGGGTTGGGAAATGCCCGGCTCCTGCTGCCCCCCAGGGCCCTCTCCAGCCCCTCATAGCCCAGCTCTCCAGTGCCCCATGTCCTCAAGACCAAATTCCCCAATGCCACACATTCCCCAGCTCCCCGGCACCCCACATCCCCTGCACCTCGCTCCCCAACCTCCCCCGACCACCTCCCCAGTGCCCCCCGTGCCCCATCCCTGGGCCTCCCGGTCCCCAGTGCCCAACCCCTCCCGGTGCCCACCCACGAGGGCAGCAGAGCCGGGGGGCACCCACCAAGAAGACGGTGCCTGGGGGGCAGACGCAGCCGTCAGCAAGCCCCGGGCAGGTGCCGTTGGGCTCGGTGCTGTCGCAGGTGCGCAGGCAGGACCCGACGGCGTAGACCAGGTCCCCGGGGCAGAAGGCAGCCTCGGGGCAGGGGGCATCGGTGCAGCTCCAGGAGCCCGCGGCACAGACGCTGGGGTGGGCAGGGGGGGCTGCGGTGAGGGCCGGCACCCCCATGTGGGGCATCGGCCTCGGGGAGTGTGGGGTGGGTGGGATGGATGGGACCCCCCAGCCAGCCCCATGCTGGGGTCCACAGCATGCCCAGCACCCCTGGGTACCCCTAAAATGCTGCTCCCAAAGGGAGGCGGCCTCCAGCAGCACCCAGGTCCCCACACGGCTATGGGCTTGTCCTTAGCCCCAGGAGGGCAGCTGGACCCTGGAGCTCGGTCCCCAGCCCCAGCAGGGGTCTGAGGACAGCGTCTTCAGAGGTGACACCGGCGCCACGTGGCAGGGACATTCAATGAAACCCACCTATCCTGCCGCACCGTCACAAACAGGCCATAGGGTGATTTCATCAGGTGTCTCCTGCCACCACCTCACACCTCCGGCACCATCCTGTCCCCGTCCGGTCCCTGCTGCCACCACGTCCCCGCGGCTGTCCCCTGGGGCAGCCCATCGCCCCCCGATGACACCGGAGCCTGGGGACACAGAGCCCGGGGTCCCCGCGGCACGCACCAGGCGTTGCAGCCCTGCCGGATCTTGCTGCCCGCTGGGTAGAGCTCGCCGCCGTGCCGGCAGGGACAGACGTCCTTCGGGACACACTGCCCGCCGTCATCCAGCACCAGCCCCTCGGGGCAGTTGCAGCCGGAGACGCAGAGGCCATGGAGGTCGGGGCAGGAGCCGGCCCCGTCCAGGCGCAGGTCGGCGCAGGTCCTGCCGCAGGGGCTGCTGCACTCCTGGAACACCTGGCCCCCGCCACACTGTGCGCCTGCAGGGACGGATGCGGTGCAGAGACTGAAGGCAGCCGCCCTGCCCTGCCCTGCACTGCCACCCATCCCATCCCATTAATCCCATTAATCCCACCCCTGCACATCCCCAATCCCATCCCATCCCCATCCCTATCCCATCCCATCCCCATCCCATCCCATCCCATTAATCCCATTAATCCCACCCCTGCACATCCCCAATCCCATCCCATCCCCATCCCCAATCCCATCCCATCCCCATCCCCAATCCCATCCCATCCCCATCCCCATCCCCATCCCCATCCCCATCCCATCCCATCCCCATCCCATCCCATCCCATCCCATCCCATCCCCATCCCCATCCCCATCCCATCCCCAATCCCATCCCCATCCCATCCCCATCCCATCCCCATCCCCATCCCATCCCATCCCATTAATCCCATTAATCCCACCCCTGCACATCCCCAATCCCATCCCATCCCCATCCCCAATCCCATCCCATCCCCATCCCCAATCCCATCCCATCCCATCCCCATCCCATCCCATCCCATCCCATCCCATCCCCATCCCATCCCCATCCCCATCCCCATCCCCATCCCATCCCCGTCCCCATCCCATCCCATCCCATCCCATCCCCATCCCCATCCCATCCCCATCCCCATCCCATCCCATCCCATCCCCATCCCCATCCCATCCCCATCCATATCCCCATCCCATCCCCATCCCCACCCCATCCCATCCCATCCCATCCCATCCCACCCCACCCCGCACCGCAGAAGCTCTGGTTCCTCCAGGTCAGGGCTGCTCCCTCCTGGGCGCACTGCCGGGCGTAGGCAGCCAGCGCGGGGCACAGGCACTGCTTGCCGGCCGGGCAGGCGCACACATCGTAGAGGCAGAGCTGGTGGAAGGGCTCCCTGTCCACGAGGTGGTGGCAGGGCTGGGGGCAGGAGGGGACACATCAGACCCTGCACACCGCGGTGCCGGCTCCTGGCCAGGCGCGGGGCTGCTCGGCACCTGGAAGGGCGCGCCGTGCAGGACGGCGCAGGTGGCGGCGGCGAGCTCCCGGCGCGGGGCGTAGGTGCTGCAGGGCTCAAAGGGGACGGGGCCGAGCACGGGGCAGGCGCTGGACACCCGGTACTTGTTGGCGAAGGCGGCGACGCCGACCTCCACGTCCCCTGCCGGCGTGGCGAACTCGTCCCGCTGGTCCCAGTTGTAGGTGCCGCAGAGACCCCGCACCTGCAGCACGGGCACAGCGCTCGGGCATGGTCTGGGTGCCTGGCGAGGGTGCGAGGGGGCAGCGGCACCCAGAGGGGCTCACCTTGTTGGCGAAGACAGGCTGGAGGGTGATGTACACGGCGGGGGTCTCCAGCCCCCACAGCACGTGGGTGCCGAAGGCCTGGAGCAGCAGGAAGGAGGAGGACGCTCGGCGCACCGTCAGCGCGGCGCTGGCAAAGGGCAGCGGCACCTCCCGCCCGTTCACCTCCACCTCGCCTGCACGGGGAGAGCAAAGAGGGGGTGTGTGGGTGCGTGGAGCCCCCCAGCCGCTGCCTGTCACCCCTTTGCCCCCCGCTGTGTGTCACCTGTGCTGCGCAGCCGTGCCGAGGTGCCCTGCACGGTGACGGAGAGCGCCCGGAGGCAGCTGAGGGGCTGGCAGCCACCACACGCCTCCTGCTCCGCCGTGATCAGCAGCGTCCCCTCCACGAAGTCCTGTGGGCAGAGAGCGTGCTGAGCACCCCCCGTCACCGTGCACCCCCTCCCCAAACCCCCTCAATCCTGACCTGCACCAGGATGTACTCGCAGGCGCCCGGGAAGGAGAAGCGCCGCTGGTCGAAGGTGACATAGTGCAGGTCCCCCAGCACCGCGCACTCCGCCGCGCACCGGTCCTGGGTGCAGAGCCAGCGGCCCCCCTGGCACGTGCTGCGGGGACAGGGACGGTGCAGGGGACGCCGTGTGCTCCCCCCACACACTGCTTTTTCCCCCCTCCTGCCCCCCCCAGCACTCACCACTGGTTGCAGCGCTGGCGGATGCTCTGCCCCGGGGCGTACTGCCGGCGGCCGTGGAGGCAGGGGCAGGCGCTCTGGGGGACGCAGCCCCCCCCGGCCAGGTACAGCCCCGGGGTGCACTCGCAGCCGCTGGCGCAGTCGTCCCGGCAGTGCCCCTCCTCGGCAGCACCCGCGGCCACGCAGCTGGCGGGGCAGGAGGACACGCAGTCCGAGTACCGCTGCCCACGGCCACACTGCCGCTCTGCGGGGCACCGGGGCACAGCTCAGCCACATCCCAACACATCCCAACACATCCCAACACATCCCACTGCATCCACCCCACCACATCCCTCAATGTCCATCCCACCATGTCCCAAATCCACCCCACCTCATCTCACCATATCCCACCATGTCCATTCAATGGCATCCCACCGCATCCCTCCCACCACGTCCCACCGTGTCCCACCACATCCATCCCACCAAGCCCCCCACCCACACAGCCAAGCCACCCGGCTGTGGGTTCAGCTCCGAGGCAGCAGCACCGCTCCCCCCAGCACCCCAGGCCGCAGAGGGAAGGAGGAAGGGGTCAGGGAATGGGATTCACTCAGCCAAATGCAGCTCCCTTTGCAGGGGTGCTGCCCTGGGCAAGGGGGGCGTGGAGCACAGGGGCAAGCACGAGCCACCAGGGCACACACACACCCCATCAGGGCGCACCCACACCCCATCAGGGTGCCCACGAGCTCCGTGGGTGCTGGCAGCACGCAGCAGGGTGGGGGGAGAAAAAGGGGCTGTGAACCCAAGCATCCCCGGGCACATCCCTACCGCAGAAGCCCGGTCGGCGCCAGTCGATGTAGGCTTGCCGCTGGGCGCAGTCCCGCACGTAGCCCGCAAAGGTGTCACAGACAGCGGGGGGCGGTGAGGGCCCCGCGCCCCCCTCCCGGCAGTGCACATCCAGGCAGGCCTCGTAGAAGCCGTGGGGCTCGACCTGGCACGGGAGGCAGCGTCAGGGCGGCGGGGCCGTGCGCCCCCAGCCCCGCGGAGCCGGTGCCACTCACCGCGCCGTGGCACTGGCTGAAGGGCTCGGCCAGCAGCTCCCCGCAGACAGCCTCAGCCGCCTGCCGTGCTGCACTGCCTGCTGCACAGCCTGGGCCGGGCTCCACCGCGTCCCTGCAAGAGAGCTGTGCCCGGGTGGGGGGCATCAGAGCGGGGGCAAGCACACGAGGGACCCCCCAGCACCCCGCTGTTGGGAATGGGGTTGAGGTGACAGCCCCAAAGAGCCCAGCTGGGTGCTGGGCACGGTGCCCTGCTCTGCTCAGCCACATCCACTTTGTTTCCCAGCTCTGCCCAGCCCCAGTACCTCAGAACTGGCATCGGGGATCCTCCAGGAGTTCCCAAAGCTGGCAGCAAACGGGGCCACGTCCCCTCCGACCCGCAGGAAGTCATCTGCGGGCAAGGGATACCACGGATGCACCACCCGTCCTCGGCACGGCCACCCCTGTGAGTGCCACTGCTGCGCCATGCAGGGTGTCAGCGAGGGGCCGGCCTTACCGGCGGGGTCATCGTTGTAGGGGCCGCAGAGCCCCCGCGTGCTCCCCCGCAGCTCGGCGCTGACCGTCACGTAGCTCGTCCCGCGCCCGTCCGCCTTCACGCGCACGCCCAGCCCGCTCTCCACGGCCACAAAGTCCCCGAGCCAGGTGATGCTGATCCCTGCGGGGGCAGAACCAGGGTCAGCAGTGCACGGGGACGGGGAGGGGACCCAGTGGGGCTCCGCTGCAGGTGGCCCCCCTGAGCTGGCACTGTCCCCCTGCAGCACCTCGTGCCACAAGGCACCAGGTCCCCAGCAATGCCCCATGGGGACAGGAGAACCCGATGCCCCTCACCGCCATGCAGGTGGGGCTGTCCCTCCGGCACCACCACGCCGTTCACAGAGACGTTCCGACCCCGTGCCACCACCGTGTCCAGCCCAAATGTCATGTGCAGCACCTGCGGGACAGAGGCCGTGAGCAGGGACCCAGCAGCCACGGATATTGTGGCACAAAGCGGGGATGGAACCTCTGCCCCCGGGGTTACAATCCAGGGCTAACCCCAGCCACCCTCTCCATCCACCCATGCACAGCTCCCCGTCGCGCGCAGCCCCGGGGATGGCCGGTACCTGCGGGCTGCCCATGGCGATGGTGACAGCCCAGGTGCCATCTGCGGAGGCAGCCAGGCTGTAGGCACACTCGCCCTGGAAGTGGAAGTGCCTCCCGTCGAAGCTGCGGTACCGGGAGCCGGCCCAGGCGAGGCAGCTGGCGGCAGGACGCTGGTGCCGTGCGGCCGAGCCCCGCGGAGCCGCGGGCAGGGGCACGTCTCCTGTGCCGGGGGGCGAGCACCGCTCAGCACGTGCCTGGCAGAGCCCCGCGCCCATCCCCCTGCAGCTCAGAGCCCCCAGACCCACCGGCGAGGGGCTGCTGGGCGCAGGCGAAGCAGAGCGCCGAGGAGGCGTTCCTCCAGCTGTGCCCCCAGGGCTGGCGGCAGCACTCGGCCATGCTCACGGCGGAGAGGTTGCGGGTGCCCGGCGCGTCCTGGCACTGCCACCCGGCGTAGCAGTGCCCCAGCGAGCCTTCCCCTGCGGCAGAGGGATGCAGCTCATCCCCGTGGCACTGCAGTGGTCCCCTGCTGCCTGCTAAGCCCAGCGTGCAGGGGTCCACGGTGCCACCACGCCTCTGCCAGCCCCTACCCTCGGTGCAGCGGGGGCCGCTCCAGCCGGCGCAGCAGGCGAGCACCGTGCGGTTCCTCACCACCGGCCGCATCTCCGGGGGTCTGCGGAGCCGGGGAAGCCCTGGCATCAGGCTGAGGGCGAGGGGCACAGGGACGGACATCCCCTGGTGCCCCCTGCCCTCCCCGACGCCGCGCACCCCGCAGCGCTCACTTGTAGATGTAGCACATGGGGGTGCCGGAGCCAGGCTGGGCGCTGGCAGGGGGGACGCCGCGGTCCCCTCCGTAAGCCTGGCGCATGCGGTCCCGGTCGATCCTCCAGCCCGCCAGGCTGTACTGGTACATGCTGGGGCAGGGCACCTCGTCCTCACGCCGGGGGGACACCACCTCCTCCTCCGTCACCGGCACCGTCTGCTGGCACCACCGCCTGCCACGGCACCCAGCCACCCGCCGGCGTCACCGGGAGCCTGCGCCAGCCCGGCCCCACTCCCCACGCAGGACTCACCCCTTGGCAGCCTCGGCTGCAGCCCAGAGCAGCAGCGAGGCCAGGATGCCCGTGCCCATGCCACCGGGCTGCCGGGGCCATGCCATCCCCGCTGTGGCTCACCGCTGCCTGCGAGCGCCGGCCAACCTTTGGAGAGGAGGATTTGGTGATGGCGCTGCTGGTGAGCCCACAGAGCCCAGGGAATGCCTAAAACTTCCCCCCAGGGATGGTCCCTGCTCTCCTTCACCGCTGCACGAGGGGTAAAGGCAGAGCTGGGGGTCCCTCCCCTCCCTGGGGGTCCCTGGTGATGGGGACAGGGTCCCAGACCCTGTGGGTGTGCCCAGGGGGTGCTCCCTGCTTGGTGGGACTGTGCCGGGGCTGGAGCTTGGGGGACAGTGTCCGATGCCCCCCGCTCCCAGCAGAGCCCCTCACCTGGGGCTGCCCGGACCCGCAGCGCTGTGTCCTCTGTCCCCGGACCTCTCGCAGCCCCAAAATCACCCCAAGGGGCAGCTTTTTATCAGGTGGGTCCGGCCGGCCAGGGCCAGCTGTGGGGCTGGCGATTGGGCCCAGCTGCCTGCCGTGGGGACCCCCCCGTGGCCCCAGGGGAGGTCGATGCCGTTTCTAGGGCAAAACGCTGCGGATTGGTGCCCCTGCAGCGGCTGTGCCCTGCCCGGCATCCTGCCCCACGGCCCCCCTGCCCCAGACACGGATGCTCCTGATCCCCACGTCCTGGTCCCGCTCATCCCCGCCAGGAATGCACGGGGGGGAGGGGGGGGCACTGCCCAGCGCGGGGGCACATCTCAGCCCCCAGACCCACAGGAAAGGGCCCCACAAGGACAGGGACACCTCAGGGCAGCCCCACAAGCCTGTGTCCCTGCCCCATAGCCCTGCGTCCCCCCAAGTCCCCGTGCTCCACAGCCCCAGCCCGGGGGGACCCCAGCCCCACAGCTCCCTGCTGGCTGCTCCCTGCCCCTCGTTGCCCCCCTGCCCATCTCCCAGCCCCAGAGCCACGTCCCCCTGTGTCCCCAGAGCCATGTCCTCATGTCCCCATAGCCATATCCCTGTGTCCCCATGGCTGTGTCCCCCTCTGTGTCCCCATGCCCGTCTCCCTGTGCCGTGTCCCCACGCCCCTGTCCCTGTGCCCCTCTCCCTGTGCCCGTGTCCCCATGTCCCCATGCCGCTGCCCCCTCCAGTGCCGGGTTCAGCCCCAGGCAGCTGCTCAGCTCAGCACTGCATGGCTTGGCATGGCTCGGCACGGTACAGCATGGCTCGTCTGGGATTGGCATGGTGCATGACAACGCGGCACAGCATGGCATGGCATGGTATGGCACGGCTGGCACAGGTCGGCTCGGCTTGGCACGGCTCGGCATGGCTCGGCACGGCTCAGCACAGCTCAGCACAGCACGGCCCGGCACAGCTTGGCTCAGCTTGGCACGGCACAGGGCAGCTTGGCACAGCTCGGCACAGCTCGGCACAGCCCGGGACAGTTTGGTTCAGCTTGGCTTGGCACGGCTTGGCACGGCTCGGCATGGCTCAGCACAGCCCAGAACAGCTTGGCTCAGCTTGGCACGGCACAGAGCAGCTTGGCACAGCTCGGCACATCCCAGGACAGTTCGTTTTGGCACGGGACAGCTTGGCACAGCTCGGCACAGCCCGGGACAGTTTGGTTCAGCTTGGCTTGGCACGGCTTGGCACGGCTCAGCATGGCTCAGCATGGCCCAGCACAGCTCAGCATGGCCCGGCATGGCTTGGCTCAGTTTTTCATGGCACAGGGCAGCTTGGCACAGCTTGGCACAGCCCAGGACAGTTTGGTTCAGCTTGGCTTGGCACAGCTTGGCACGGCTCAGCATGGCTCAGCACAGCCCGGCACAGCTTGGCACAGCTCGGCACAGCCCGGGACAGTTTGGTTCAGCTTGGCTTGGCACGGCTTGGCACGGCTCAGCATGGCTCAGCACAGCCCGGCACGGCTTGGCTCAGCTTGGCACGGCACAGGGCAGCTTGGCACAGCTTGGCACAGCCTCGGACAGCTTGGTTCAGCATGGCTCAGCATGGCCCGGCACAGCTTGGCTCAGCTTGGCATGTTACAGGGCACCTTGGCACGGCTCAGCACAGCCCGGCACAGCTTGGCACAGCTCGGCACAGCCCAGGACAGTTTGGTTCAGCTTGGCTTGGCACAGCTTGGCACGGCTCAGCATGGCTCAGCATGGCCCGGCACAGCTTGGCTCAGCTTGGCATGGCACAGAGCAGCTTGGCACGGCTCAGCACATCCCAGGACAGTTCGTTTTGGCACAGCTCAGCTCGGCACGGCTCGGCACGGCTCGGGACCGCTCGGCTCGGCTCGGCTCGGCTCGGGGCGGCGCCGCGCGGCGGGCGTGCTGCCGGGAGCTGTAGTCCCGCTGCCCGCCTGTGCCGGTGCCCCGGGGCCGGGGCCGCGCGGCGGCGGCGGGGGGGAGCGGCGGGGCCCCGGGCGCGCTCCCGGCTCCGTCCCGGTCCCTCCGGGCGGCGGCGGCGGCGGCGGCGGCGGGGGGGGCACCGGCGGGGCGGGGGGGGACCGGCGGCCACCGCGGGCGGGCGGGCGGGCGGCGGGGCCGGGCCCGGTGGCGGCGGCGCAGGTAGGGGCGGCGGAGGGGGCCCGGGCCCGGGGACACGGCGAGGGGCGCGGAGGGGGCCGGCACCGGGAACGGGAACGGGAACGGGAACGGGAACGGGAACGGGAATGGGAACGGGGCCGGGCCCCGCTCGGCGGCGAGCCCCGGGGGGCGGGGGGGGGTGGGGGAGGCGCGACCCCGGGGGCTGGGTGCGGGGCTGAGGGGGCTGTGGGGGGGTTATGGGGGGCTATGGGGGGTTATGGGGGGGTTATGGGGAGTTATAGAGGGGTTATGGGGGGGTTATGGGGGTCGTGGGGCTGGGGACAGTGGGGTGGGGGAACCAGGGGGCAGTGGGGGGCGCAGGGGGGACATGGGGGGACGTGGGGCAATTGGGGGGGACAGGGGAGGGCTGGGAGGGGCTGGGGGGGCACAGGGGCAGTGGGGACACAGGGGGGACATGGGGGGACATGGGGCAATGGGGGGGACAGGGCAGGGCTGGGGGTCGGGGGCGGGCACAGGGGTGACAGGGGGCACGAGCCCCTCGGGGTGCCCGGGATGGGGCAGTAGTGCTGGTGCCGTGTCCCCACTGGGGGTGCTGGGGGCGAGGCTCCTGCTCCCCAGGGCCGGGGGGCTCCAGCTGCTCCCCTCTGGTTTTCCCAATGCCCCCCGCAGGGGCTGAGCCCCCCCCGAGTGCCGACGGGAGCGGCCGCTGAGGACGGCACCATGAGGGAGAGCTTCGACGCCCTGCTTGCCCTGGGTAAGGCAGTGGCACCGACACCCACACCGGAGGCTCTGGGTTTGCGCCCGTGCCCGCCGCAGAGCCACGAGCTCAGGGGCCCGGCCAGGCGGTGGTGCCGGCCCCCAGCACCGCTGCGGCTGGGTTTTGGTGTGCGGGGCCCGGGGGGGAGCCAGGAGCCGGGATTGGGAGCCGGAGCCACCCCGGTTCATCCCGGTGCTGTCCCACGCAGGTGTCCCCATCACCAAGCCGGAGCCGGTGCCGCACACGGAGCAGGCGGAGGAGCCGCGCACCCAGGCGCCGGCGGAGGAGACGGAGGCAGCGGGCTGCGCCGGCTCAGGTTGGTGCCAAAGCCCTGGGGTCCCTGGATCTGGAGGGGCCCCCGGCTTTACCACGCTTTCTCCTGGCAGCGAGGCTGCTGGTCCCCAAGGCGGAGGCGCTGCCTGAGGGCGATGGCGAGGAGCAGGCGGGCGGCGGGGACGCGGGGGCCGTGCAGGGGCATGGCAGCCTGGAGCTCGGCTGCTCAGGTGAGGTTCCCGTGCCGGCATCGCCAGCTCGTGGCAAACCCACCGGTCGGCACGGTGCGGGCGCGCTGGGGGCACACGGTGAGAATCACTGGGTTCCCGCAGCGGTGCCGCCCGTCCGTAGCACGGGGCGCGCCGACCGCGTCCCCACGGCCCCGCTCTGTGCCCCGCAGAGGACTGGCTGGTGCGGAAGGTGAAGGTGGAGGACGAGGACGAGGAGTGGCCGGCCGGCCTCAGCGCCGAGGCCCTGCTGGCGGGGCAGCTCCCGGGCAGCGCCTCCCCGCCCGCCGCGGGCGCCTGCAAGCCGGAGCCGCCCAGCCCCGGGGAGCCGGCGGAGCTGGGCTACGGCGCGCTGCCCGCCTTCGCCTGGCCGCTGCTGGGCGAGGGCCTGGCCGGCCCCGGCGCCTGCCAGCACTGCTGCTGCGCGGCGCAGCCCCGGCCGTGCGGGCAGTGCGGCTCCCCGGCCCCCCCGCGCCCCTTCGCCTGCACCCAGTGCGGGAAGGGCTTCGGCAAGAAGGCGCACCTGACCCGGCACCTGCGGGTGCACACGGGCGAGCGGCCCTACCCCTGCGCCCAGTGCGGCCGGCGCTTCCGCCAGAAGATCCACCTCCGCTCCCACCAGAAGACGCACACGGGCGAGCGGCCCTTCCCCTGCACCGAGTGCGGCCGCCGCTTCCGCAAGAAGACGCACCTGGTGCGGCACCTGCGCACCCACACCGGCGAGCGCCCCTACGCCTGCGCCTGCTGCGGCCGCAGCTTCGCCCACAAGCAGCACCTGCTGCGGCACCAGCAGCTGCACGCCGAGCCGGCCGACGGCGCCGCGCTGCCGCCCGCCGAGCAGAAGCCCTTCCCCTGCCCCGAGTGCGGGAAGAGCTTCAGCTGGAAGAAGAACCTGACGTCCCACCGCCGGCTGCACCTGGAGGGGCGGCCCTTCGCCTGCGCCGAGTGCGGCCGCGGCTTCAGCGACAAGCGGCACCTGACGGCCCACCTGCGCGGGCACATGGGGCTGAAGCCCTACGCCTGCCCCCACTGCGAGAAGACCTTCAGCCACAAGCCCAACCTGACCACGCACCAGCGCACCCACACGGGCGAGCGCCCCTTCGCCTGCCCCGACTGCGGCCGCGGCTTCGCCCACAACCAGCACCTGCTGCGGCACCTGCGGGTGCACACGGGCGAGCGCCCCTTCGCCTGCCCCCAGTGCGGGCGCTGCTTCAGCTCCCGGCCCAACCTGATCGCGCACACCAAGGCGCACGCCGGCGCGCGCCCCTTCACCTGCGAGCAGTGCGGCCGCGGCTTCAGCCGCAAGTCCCACCTGGCGCGGCACCAGGCGGTGCACACCGGCACCCGGCCCCACGGCTGCGCCCAGTGCGGCAAGCGCTTCAGCTCCAAGACCAACCTGGCGCGGCACCAGGCCGTGCACACCGGCCACCGGCCCTACATCTGCACCCAGTGCGGCAAGAGCTTCAGCCGCAAGACCCACCTGCTGCGCCACGAGCGCACCCACACCGCGGCGCCCGCGCCCCGGCAGAGCTGGGTGGCCCCGGCCCCCGCCACCTGAGCGCCGGGAGCTGAGCCCCTGCCCGCGGGGCTGCCGTGCTCCGTGTCCTGCGCCGGCACCGCGGTCAAGGAGAGGAACCGGCTGCTCCGACGTGGGACGTGCCGCCAGCTGCTGGCCCTGTTGCAGTGCCCAGCTCCGGGGACCTGTGTGGCATCGGGATGGGGACAGGGACAGAGCTGTCGTGCTCCTGCCGATGGGGACAGTGCAGGGCACCCGACGATGCTCTTGGCCCCGGCACCAGGACGCTGCGTCTGGGCTCGCTGCCCTTCTCCAGGCAGGGCCCAGCGAGGCGGCTCCAGCACCGGAGCGCTGGCCTGTGGCAGGGCTGGTGGACCTCGGGCAGCAGGGCCAGCACCTGGGGGAAAAGCTCCCTGCAGCCGCACAGGGGGCACGAGCCCTGCTCCGAGCCCTGCCCAGGCCTGGCAGGCTCCCCTGTGGCAGGAACAATTCGTAAATGCCAATAAAACATCCTTTGCCAAGTTGCCCTGGGGATGTTGTGGGGCTGAGCAGGAGCGAAGGAAGCGCAGCGGGACGGTGTGGGGTGTGTGGGGTGCAGGGTGCCAGCACCGCGGGGCTGGTGGGATGCAGCAGAGCGTGGGGGCTGCGTGGGGCCACGCTCCCACCCCAAAACCCCTCGGCTGTAGGCAGGGCTGGGGTTCCCAGCCAGCCAGCGGTGCTGCAGGCTCTCCTGGCGCCGGCCACATGCCTGCGGGTTGTTTTTCCCCGTCCTGCGGCGCGCTGAGCTGAATCCGCGCTTGTTTGCTGCTGGAAGGAGGGAGAAAACACGAGCCTGGGGCCGCAACCGCGGGCAGGAGCCGTGCAGCAGCACACGTAAAAAGGTGCCTAGTGCTGAACCTCGGCATGGGGCAGGGCAGGACAGGGCTGAGCCGTGCTGGCCGTGCCCTGCCGGCAGCATCCAGCTCCTGCTGGCTCTGGTACGGGAAGGAGCAGCCCCCGGAGGCTGCGGTGCCACCGGGCTCCCCACCGGGGATGCTGCCCCCACCCCAAATCTCAGCCTTGCCACGCGTTGCCCCATCCCATCTCGCCGTCTCTGGCAGCCGGTGACGGTGGCAGGAGGGCAGCAGGACAGCGGGGACGGGGCGAGCTGGCACATCCCCATCCCCTGGGTGCCCCCAGCCCCGGCAGCAGCGGGGGGGCTGGCGGTGGTGGCGCGCGTTTATCTCCCCGCTGCAGGACCGCGGGGCTCCCGGCTGGGTTTCCTGTTATTGCTGCGGCCGGCACGGTGCTGGCAGGGCCGGCACCGCCGCGACGGAAGGGAGGGGGCCGGGGCCCTGCCGCTGCCGCCCTTCCCGTGGCCGCCAGGCACCATCCGGCCCCGGGACGGGGCTGCGGCCCCCCGGAGGGAAGGGTGGTGGGGGGCTGGTGTGGGCATCGGGAAGGGGTTCTTCACCAAGAGGTGGTCACGAGCGGGAACAGGATCCCCAGGGGTGCGGTCACGGCACCGAGCCCGAGTTTCAGAAGCGTTTGGGCTGTGCTCTCAGTCACAGGTCTGAATTTTGGGCAGACCTGTGCGGTGCCAGGGGCTGGGCTCGGTGATCCCTGCGGGTCCCTTCCAGCTCGGGATGTCTCTGGGGACAGCGGGCACGGCGAGGCTGTGGGCACGGCTGCGGCACGGGGACGTGACCGGGGACACCGGTGGTGGCACGGGGACGTGACTGGGGACACCGGTGAGGGCACGGCGGTGGCACGGGGACGTCAGCCCCGTTGCAGGCAGGGCCGTGGCCCCGTGGGTGCCCAGCAGCCGTGGGAGCAGCCCCGGCCAGTGAGCGGTGTGGGGGCTGGAGGTCCCCGTCCATCCCTCTGTCCTGTCCGTCCGTCTGTCTGTCCTCCCCTCTGTCCCACCCATCCCTCCCGTCTGTCTGTCCATCCCTCCATCCCGTCATTCCCCTGCCCCATCCGTCTGTCCGTCCATCCACCCGTTTATTCAGGTGTCCATCTCAGTGTCCATCTATCCACCCATCCGTCCGTCTGTCCATCCATCCATCCCTCCCTCTGTCCCTCCTGCCCCTTCCTCCATTCCTTTCTCATCTATCTATCTGTCCGTCCGTCTGTCTGTCTGTCTGTCCATCCATCCATCCACCCACCCCCCCCCCCCACCCATCCATCCCCATCTCCCATCCCCTCCCCCCTCCATCCATCCGTCCGTCCATCCACCCCATCCCTCCCCCCACCCCCCCCGCACCCCCCCCCCCTCGGTGCCCTTCGGTCCCGGTGCTGCTCCCGGTGCCCCTCCCCCTCCATCACCATGGCAACGGGAGGCGGAGCCGAGGGGGCCGCCGGGAGCCGCCGTTCGGTGAGCGCGGGGGGGTCCCGGTGCTTGGAGAGGGTGGGGGGGGTCCCCGGTGTCTCGCCACCGCCTGCCCCGAGCACCCCACGGGGAGCCCCAGGGGGGGCAGGAGGGGGTCCCACGGGGGGGTCTGAGCCTCATGGGGGGGGTCTGAGCCTCATGGGGGGGATCTGAGCCCCACGGGGGGGTCCCGGGGGGGTCCCGGGAGGGCCGTGCCGGTGCCGACCCCCGGGGTCCCCGCAGGGCGCACGGCGCGGATGGAGGCGCACGGGGAGAAGGGCGAGGAGGGCGCGGGGGCGCGGATCACGGCGCAGCTGCTGAAGGCCAGCAGCGGGCAGTTCGCGCTCGACTCCATCCTGCTGCTGCGGCTGCGCGGCCGCGGCATCGCCGACCTGGGCTGCCTGGGCGACTGCGCCCACCTGGAGTGGCTGGACCTCTCCGGCAACGCCATCTCGCAGCTGGGCCCGCTGGCCGGCCTCAAGCAGCTGGCCGTCCTCAACCTCTCCCGCAACCGCGTCTCCAGCCTGGAGCCGCTGGGCTCCTGCGAGAGCCTCCAGAGCCTCAACCTGGCGGGCAACCTGGTCAGCAGCCTGCAGCAGCTGCGCTGCCTGGCCGGCCTGCGGCGCCTGGAGAGCCTGCGGCTGCGCGACGCCCTGGGCCAGCTCAGCAACCCCGTCTGCGCCGCCGCCGCCGCCTACCGCGCCGCGCTGGCCGAGGCGCTGCCCGGCCTCAAGGCCATCGACGGCGAGCGGGTGTCGGGCCGGGGCAGCGAGCTCTTCCAGCTCTGCCGCGACCTCGACGGCTCGCCGGGTGCCGGCCCCGGCCCCGCGCCGCCCCGCGCCGCCCAGCCCTGGGTGCAGGCGAGTTTCTGGGAGCCGCCGCCGCCCCGGCGCAGCTCCATCATCGAGGAGGCCTACAAGCAGTTCGGAGAGGCGCTGCAGGAGTGCCGCGAGCTCAGCCGGCGCGCCGACGACACCATCGCCCAGGCGGAGCGGGCGCTGAGCGTCCGCACGGACCCCAGCTCCTTCGTCTTCTGAGTGCTCCTGGTCCCGGAGCCCCGCACGCCCCCATCCCAATCCCAGCCGCCCCCGAGGAGCCACGGGGCCGAGCTCGCCTCCAGGCTGCTGCAGTGCCCGAGCCCCGCTCCGCTCTGGCTGCTTCATCCGCCTCGTTGTGCTCCGTGCCCTCAGACCCTGGGGCAGATCCCGGAGGGTCCCGAGCTCACGGCACCCATGGGTACCCGGGCTCCCCGTCCCTCCCGCCGCCGCCGCAGCAGCAGAGGAGCAGCTCACCTCCACGTCTGGCGGATTTTGGAGCCGTCCCCAACCCCCCCGGCCTGGTGGAGGAGCTGTGCTGCGAGGTGGGGACGGGGGCTGCAGGGTGGGGGGCTGCGGGCAGGGCGGGAGGGGTGTCACGGGGCGATGGAGGCTGTGCAGTAAAGGCGTGCTGCTCTCCCCGAGGTCCCTGCTGCTTTCTGCTGCGTCCTGGTGCATCCCCCATCCCTCCTGAGCCCGCCAGGGTGCCAGGCCCACGGAGCAGAGCGTGCCCCGGGCTGGGGGCAGCGTGCAGGGGGGGTGACAGCCTCGGCAGAGCCCCCCCAGGCACCCACAGGAGGGGGAGACGTGGAGCCCAGTCCGCCCCAGCAACCCTGAGCGGGAATGAGAGCGGAGACCACCAGAGGCAGAGCTGGGGTTTACTGGTGCATGCGGAAACTGCCTAGGCGTGGGGGGGTGGGGGGGTGGGGGCCGCCTGCAGGACGCCCCCTCCCTTCATTGCACAGCGCTGGGGGGCAGCAAGCTCGGGGGGCCGGGCTGGCCCCGTATCGGCATCCTTCAGGGCTGGTGGACGCGGCGTCGGCTGGCCTGGAGAGAGAGGGGGACGGGGGGGGGAGCTGAGAGCTGGCTGCGGGAGGAGCCCCCCGCCCGCACCTCCCCACGCGGGGGCACCGCAGGCACCCGGGGCCGCTCGCCCAGGGGGAGGTGGGTGCCCGGGGACCGTCCCCGTACCCACCGTGGCCGGGGGCAGCCGCCCTAGGCCTGAATCTGTCTGGAGAAGGCGAACATGCCGGGCAGGTAGAGGGCATCCATCGACTTGCCAGCCTCCTCCACGGCCCTGCACTCGGCCTCGTCGCGCTGCTTTATCTCCTGCGGGGCAGAGGGCGAGGGGGTTGGCAGCGGGGCACCTCCGGGAGGCCTGCGAGCGCCCCGCAGCCCTCCCCCGGGGCCAGCTCACCTTGACGGCCAGGTGGTGGCTGGGGCCGCAGTTGTGGTACTTGTCCAGCACCTTGGGGACATCGCTGTTGTCAAACTTGTAGCACGCCAGGCAGGCCGGCCTCCTCTGGGGACACAACGGGGTCAGCGGCGCTGCCACCCGCCCCCAGCCCACCCCCAGCCCACCCCAATCCCCCGCCGGCCCCCAGCTGCCCCCGAAGGGACACGGCCCCCGCCTCACCCTGTTCTCCACCGCCTTGCAGTTCTGCGTCCTCTGCGCCCTCTTCCTGCAGTTGGTCTGCACGAGGTTGATGCGGAGCTGGACGAACGTCCCCGACGGGTCTTGCTGGTGCGGGAGGGAAACGGCCCCGTGAGGGGCGGGGAGGGGGCACCGGGGGGCACGGGCGGCTGGCTGGGGGGATATTTTGGGGTGCCCAGGGGGTGAGGAGAGGAGGCAGGATCCGCCCGGGTGCGGCGAGGAAGGACCAGGAGGGACCCGAAAAGTTTGTGCTGCCCCGTCCCACCGCCCCCTGCCCCCTCCTGCCACCGCCACCGTCCCCGTGGGCACAGCCCCGTGGGCACGGGGACAACGGCCCCGAGCACAAACCCAGCCCCAAATCAACCCGAGGCCCCGTGAGGGGTGAGCGGCTCCAAGGGGGGCGTCCCTACGGCCCCCAAACCCCCGCGAGCACCGGCAGCTCCTGGGGGGAGCTCCGGGGGAACGGGACGGAGCCGAACCGGGGCTCCGCGTCCTAACTGGGGACACTGGGACGGGACGGAGCCAAGCCCGGACACCGCGTCCTGCCCGGGATCAGCCAGAACCCGGCGGCCCCCGGGTCCGCTCCCGGTGGTGCTGTGGTTAATGAGTAGCCGAGCCCCGCCAGCGCACCCTGCCCCGTGCCAACGGGCACGGCCAGCACCACCGGGACACCGCAGCGGGGCACCCCAACCCCCGGCCGTGCCCGTGCCCGCGGTTCCCCACACGACCCCCGCGGGGTCGCGGGGTCACGGGCAGGGCCCCCCCGGTGCCGGTGCCGGTGCCGGTACCGACGGGGCACTCACCCGCTCGACGGCCCCCTCGAGGGATTGCTCCCTGAAGAGGAAGAGCACGCTGCTCCGGCCGTGGAAGTACTCGAGCACGTCCCGCACCACGCGCCGCTGCAGCGGGGGCTGGCTACCGGCCGCCAGGGCCACCAAGCCCACGGCGAGGGCCAGCAGCAGCCGCCGCATCGCCGCCACCGCCACCGCCACCGCTCCCGTCCCGAACGGCCCCGCTCCGCCCCCCCCCGGGAGGAGGCGGCCCCGGGGGGGGGGGGTGGGGGGTGGGGGGGGGGACCCGGGGTGGGGGGGGGCTGGGACCGAGAGGGCGGCGGGCACGGGACGGGCCCGGGGATACGGGGAGGGGACGGGGGGGGGTGGAGGGGGAGGGTTTGGGGTGGGGCATGGGGCGAGGGGGGGTAACGGGGGGGTAACGGGGGGTAACGGGGGGGGACTGAGGGGTATGGGGGGGTACCGGGGGGTACCGAATGGGTAGTGGGGGGTCATGGGGGGGTAATGGGGGGTACCGGGGGGTAATGGGGGGGTAACGGGGATTAACGGGGGGTAACGGGGGGGTAACGGGGGGTATCCAAGGGGTACCAGGGGGTAATGGGGGAGTAACGGGGAGGTACTGGGAGGGACTGGGGGGTACCGGGGGGTACCCAGGGGGTATTGGGGGGTAACGGGGGGGTACCGGGGGGATACTGGGGGGGTAATGGGGGTAGCAAGGGGTACCGGGGGGTACTGGGGGGGTACCGGGGGATAACGGGGGGGGTACCCAGGAGGTACTGGGGGGTAACAGGGGAATAACGGGGGGTACTGGGGGGTAATGGGGGGTAACAGGGGAGTACTGGGGGGTAATGGGGGGTACCCAGGGGGTGTTGGGGGGTAATAGGGGAATAACGGGGGGGTAACGGGGGGTAACGGGGGTACCAAAGGGGTAGTGGGAGGCAATGGGGGGGTAATGGGGGGCACCGGGAGGTACTGGGGGGGTAACGGGGGATAACGGGGGGGTGCCGGGGGTACTGGGGGGTAACGAGGGGGTTACCGGGGGGTACCGGGGGTTAACGGGGGGGTAGCGGTGTCACCGCCCCCGCACGGCCCCGGGGCAGGGGCAGGGGCAGGGGCAGGGGCAGGGGCTCGGCGCCCCCGGTACCGCCCGGCCCGGCCCCGCCCGGGGGGGGGGCGGGTAACGGGGGAGGACTGAGGGGGCCGGCAGGGGGCGCTCTAGCACAGCTCGGGCAACTCTATGGTAGCGCCGCTCTAGCCGCGCGCTCTATGGTGCCGCGCGCTACTTCCGGCCCGCCCCTAGGGGGGGTTGCCACGGCGGGTCGCGCGGTGACCCGGAAGTGCTGTGGCGGGCCGGCGGGCGGGAACTACAACTCCCAGCAGCCCCCGCGGCGGGCGCGGCTTTACCCTCCCCCTTTCCCCTCCCTTCCTCCTCCCTCACATCCAGCCGGCGTCGCCGCCGCGCTGACGTCATCGTCGCGGCGGCGTCACCGCGCCGCGGCGACGTCATCACGCCGCGGGACGCCGGCGGCCGTGAGTCCCCCGGGGAGGCGGCCCCGGGGCCCGGAGGGGGGGGGCGGGGAACGGGGCCCGGGGAGGGGGGGGGGGGGGGACCGCGGGGGGAGGGGCCCCGGGCCCCCCGCCCGCCCCGGGCCGCGGCCTGGCCCCGAGGGGAGCCCCCGGGCCTACGGCTGCCGGAGCGGAGCCCCCGAGGCCCCCCCGCGGCCCCTGTGTGTGCCCGGGGGGGCGGGGGGGCGATAGCGGGTAACGGGGGGGCTCGGTGTCGCGATAACGGTACCGGGGGGTGACGGTGACTCAGGCACTATCGCGATAGCGGGGGCTGATGGTGGATCCCTCGTTGTTGAGGTAGCGGTGGCTGACGGTGGGTCCCTCCTATCACGATATGGGTCGCCCAGTATCGTACCAGTGCCTGACGCTGGGTCCCCAGAATCGTGATACCGGTGGCTAATGGGTGCTCAGTGTCGTGATAACAGTGAGTAACACTGGGTGCTCAGTATCGCGATACCAGTGCCTAATGGTGAGTCACCCACTATCACGATAGAGTCACCCAGTCACCCAGTGCCTGATGCTGGGTCCCCCAGAATCGTGATACCGGTGGCTAATGGGTGCTCAGTATCGCGATACCAGTGCCTAATGGTGGGGCCCTTCGTGTCATGATACTGGTGGCTAACGGTGAATCACTCAGTATCGCAATACCTGTGCCTAGCAGTGGATCCCTTGGTGTCACGATACCAGTGGCTCACGGTGGGTCCTCGGTGTCACAATACTGATGCCTAACGGTTGGGTGCTCAGTATCGCGATACCGGCGGCTAACAGTGAGTCCCTCAGTGCCATGATACCGGTGCCTCACAGTGACTCTCCCAGTATCACGATACCGGTGGCTAATAGCGGGTGCTCAGCATCGCGATACCAGTGCCTAGCAGCGAGCCCCTCGGTGTTGTGATCCCAGTAGCTCCCAGTAGCTCCCAGTATCCCGATACCGGTGCCTGGCAGCACCCCGGGCGCACCAGTCCCGGGCCTGCAGCCTCAGTCCCGGCGAGCTGCCAGGGGCGGCTCCAACCAGAGCCCCAAAACCGAATCCATCGGAGGCCGGGGGCTCATCAACCCCCCCCGCCACACGGGGAGAGGTCCCCGAGGAGCCGGGCAGTGCCGGGGCAGCCCGTGGGGCAGGGCTGGCTGTGGGGACCCCCCCGTGCCACCCCCCCCCGTGCCACCCCCCCCCGTGCCACCCCCCCGGTGCCACCCTCCCCGTGCCACCCCCCCGTGCCATCCCCCCCGTGCCACCCCCCTCCTCCCGCGGCTGCTCTCGCCAGCTCCCAGCCTGCCGTTTCCGTGCCGAATCCCGTGGGGGTGCAGATTTCTCGCCCCGTGTCGCCCACAGCGGGCACCTTGCCCATTGGGGGGGCCCCCTGCAGCCCGGGGCAGCTTTTGGGTTTTATGGGACCTGTCCTGCCCTGGTCACTGCTTGGGGACACCGTGGTGCCCCCTTGGGTGCTGCGGAGCTCGCTGGAGACGTGAGTGCCCCAGTCTGGTGCTGGCCACATCAGTCGGGGCGAGTCCGAGCCCTGGCGTCCCTAAAAATGGGGCAGAAGAGAGAAAAAAAAGGGATAGAGAGAGAGGGGGGGGGGGCCCTGCTGGGGCGCTGCAGCCACCACACCCCCCACACCCCCCACCCAGGGGCCGTGCCCTGCAGCCCTCCCCTCGGCAGGGGCAGAGCAGGGGCAGGGGCTGCTCCCCCCACCACCTCCCCCCCCCCCACCCCAATACACGCTCAGGGCTGCGGGGCCGGGACCCCACAAACCCCCCCTGGATTTTGCCCAGAGCTGCAGGGCCGCAGCTCCCCCCCCCCCCCCGAACTGCAGGACTACAACTCCCGGCAGCGCTCGGCACGCGGGCCGCGGGGAGGCTTTCCTGTAAACAGAGGCTCTGAACTCGGGCCAGACCCCGGGGCTGGCTCCTTCCTTCCCCCTCGGATAGCTCGCAGGAGGAGGAGGAGGAGGCTGGGGGGCTCCCGCCGTGCCGCCCCCGCCACCGCCCGCGCTCCCCCCCCCCGTCACCGTCGCCGCCGCCGCGCTCACCGCTCCCCTCCGCTCCCGCAGGGCCCCGCAGCAGCCATTTGGAGGAAGTTGGGGAAGAGCCGAGCCCGCCGTGGAAGCTGGAGGGGGAGGACACGGCCGCCGCCCCGCGCCCCACGGCCCCGAGGGGCACCATGTCCGCCGGGGGGGCTCCCCAGGTACGGTGAGGGGGGGGGGGATGAGGGGTCCCCGGGGATCCGCCGTGCCCCGAGGGCCGCGTGCGGGGCGGGGGGGAGCTCGGCCTCGCCTTTTGTGCCGCCCGCCTGGCCGGGGGCGGCCTCCCGGGGTCCTCCTTGGGGGTCGGGAGCTGCCCCGCGGCTTCCCTCCTCCTCCTCTGGTCGCCGGGGGCTGCTCTCGGCCCCGCAGGCCCCGCGCGAGACTTTCCCTTCGGGATTGGCACTTGGGGAAGTTGTGACAGGCGCCGGGGGCTCGCTGCCTGCTGCCATCTGCTCTCCTCCTGCTCCTGCCAAGCCAGCGGGGAGCGCGGGGGGAGGACGAGGGGAGCCCTGGGGGGGGGGGAAGGTGGGTGGAAGGGGCGCCAGGAGCCCCCGGAGGAGCTGCTTGGGGCTCTCCCTCTTTGGTCCCGGCCCTGGCTGGGTGGTCCTGAGCTTTTTGGGGAGCTTTGTGGTGCCAAAAGGGATCGAGGGGCGAGTGGGGGATGGCTCGGGACCACTGCGACACCTCCCAGCTCCCCGGCCCCGTGGGAGGCAGCGCTGCCGCTTGCCTCCCGCCTGGTGAAAAGCAAAAAAAAAAAAAAAAAAAAAAAAAAAGGCAAAAGTGACCCCAAAGCAGCCAGGGCCAGCTGCTGAAACGCTTCCCCTCTCTCCTGGAGCAGCCTGCCCACGTCCTGAACCTGCTCCCTTACCCCAGGCTGAACGAGGTGCCCAGGGCTGGCCATGAGCTGGATGCCGCGGGCGCAGAGATCCCCTCCGACCCCTGCACAGGTGAGGGCCGGGGGCGGCCGGCGGGGGGGGCTCCCGCGTCCCCCGGGGTGCAGGGGGAGCAGGATCCGTTCCTAAACCCGTGCAGATGTGGCACGGGGCGGGGGGAGGAGGAGGAGGAGGAGGAGGAGGAGGAAACCCCCCGCCCGCGCCGCAGGCAGGTCGGGCAGCCCGCACCCTGCTGCGGCCACGGCGCTGCTGCAGGTGGAGGCTTCGCTTCTGGCTGGGGGGTTGGGGCCGCGCCGGTGGCATTCCTGGGGGAGCCTTTGAAATCCTACTGTGGAAGCGCCGGGCGGGGGCTGAGGGTGCCGGGGTGAGGCGGGGAGGGGGGGGGGGGCTCCGCAGGGGCGCCGCGTTCCGGGGAAGGGTGCTCTCGCTCACCTCTCGCTGGAGCGCGCGCTGCCAGGAGGAGGGAGGCTGGAGCTGGGGTTGCTTTTTATCTTTAATTACACTCCAGGCAGCGGCAGCTTAAAAATAGATGAAAGCAGTGCCCCGAGGCTCGGTTAATTTTAGCTGATTTGTGAATTAACGCAGGCATCTCCCGCATAATGATGTGTCTGCCGAATGCATGTTTTGCAGTGTGACAGTTCATGGTGACCAGCTCTTATCCCTTCAACCAGGCTACAGATTTTTCAAGCCCGGTGGCTTGTTCGGTATTAAACAGTCGGAGGAGCCGTTCCCCGAAGGCCAGACAATGCAGGAGGACAGCAAGATCCTCGTGAGCCCGTGTGCAGGTAGGTGCTTCCCCCGTCCCTGCGGGGGCTTCGCAGCGGTCGGCGATTGGCCCCGGCAGGGGATGTTGGTCCTGCGGGGCCCTCGGCAGCCGTTTTGGGCCGGTTAGGGGGAAATTTTGGCCATTGCCACGGGTGGAACGGGCTCTGGAAGGGTTCTGCCCCCCTCCCCGGGTGATTAGAGCGCTCTGAACGGCGGCCGAGGTCTCTGAAATGGATGTCTTGAATCTTTTTTGGAATCTAGTTGAGCCCGGGCGAACGAGCAAAGTGGAGCAGCCCGACGAGAAGCCCGGGGTCGCCGCGGGCTCGCTGGAGCTGTACCCGGCGGGCGCCGGCAGCTCGGGCCGCTGGTTCCACGGCGGGCAGCGCGCGCCCGAGCGGGCGGGCGTGGAGCGGGACGGCGCCGCCAGCCTCAGCCCGCTCCCGTCCCGGGTGGCCTGCTGGGCCCCCCAGCTCGGCAACGGCCCCTTCCGCTGCGCCCAGTGCGGGAAGGGCTTCCGCCAGAAGCAGAGCCTCATCACGCACGAGAGGATCCACACCGGGGAGAAGCCCTACCGGTGCGGGGACTGCGGCAAGAGCTTCAGCCAGCGGCCCAACCTGCTGACCCACCGCCGCGTGCACACGGGGGAGCGCCCCTTCCCCTGCACGCAGTGCGGCAAGAGCTTCAGCCAGAAGGCCAACCTGCTGGCCCACCAGCGCATCCACGCCGCCAACGAGAAGGCGCTGGCCGGGGGCGAGCAGGAGGACGGCGCCTCCGGCAAGCCGAAGCTGCGCGCCCCGCCGCGCAGCTACCAGGACGACACCCCCTTCGTCTGCCCCGAGTGCGGCAAGAGCTTCCGCCAGAAGCCCAACCTCATCACCCACCGCCGCATCCACACGGGCGAGCGCCCCTTCACCTGCTTCCTCTGCGGCCGCAGCTTCAACCAGAAGACCAACCTGGTCACCCACTACCGCGTGCACACCGGCGAGCGCCCCTTCGCCTGCACGCAGTGCGGCAAGCGCTTCACCCAGAAGACCAACCTGGTGACCCACCAGAGCACCCACACCGACGTCCGCCCCTACCCCTGCGGGCAGTGCCAGAAGTGCTTCAAGGACAAGGTGTCCCTCAAAGCCCACCAGAAGACGCACGCCCCGCGCCAGCGGAGGTGCCCGGGCCGGGGTCCGGCTCCCGCCCTGCCCTTCGGGGCCGCCCCCACCCTGCTGCAGCCCGGGGGCCCCGAGCAGGAGGCCGCCTTCAGCTCCATGCCGCCGCTGCCGGTTCCGAAGATCCCCGAAAACCAAGAGCTGTACTCGTGCACCGAGAAGGGCTTCCCCCCGAAGGAGCAGCTCCTGCCCCACCAGCAGCCCCCGCTGGGGGAGCAGGCCTTCCCCTGCGTGCAGTGCGGGGAGGGCTTTTGCCCGAAGGTGGCCCTGCTCCGGCCGCAGCACGGCCCTGGGGCGGAGGCTCCCGCTGGCTGCGCTGCCGGCTTCAGCCCCGGCCCGCACCTCCTGGGGCACCTGGGGGTGCAGCCCGTCCTCGGGGAGGGCGCAGCCCCCGCGCCGCCCACCCCCGGGGCCGAGAAGCCCTTCATCTGCAACCAGTGCGGCAACAGCTTCGGTCTCTGGCTCTCCCTGGTGGCCCACCAGAAGACCCACGTGGGGCAGAAGGCCTTCCAGTGCCCCGAGCACGATAAGAGCTCCGGGGACGAGCTGTCCGCCAAGTCTCCCCAGGAGAAGGATTTGGACGGCAGAGCCTGGCTGTGCCCCGAGTGCGGGAGGAGCTTCGTGCAGTACGAGCGGCTGGTGAAGCACCGCCAGAACCACCGGGGCCGGGGGCCCTACCGCTGCGACGTCTGCGGGAAGCGCTTCAGCCTGAAGACCAACCTGGTGACGCACCAGCGCATCCACACGGGCGAGCGCCCCTTCACCTGCGGCGTCTGCGGCCGCCGCTTCAACCAGAAGGGAAACCTGGTCACCCACTACCGCACCCACACCGGCGAGCGCCCCTTCGCCTGCACCCAGTGCGGCAAGCGCTTCGCCCAGAAGCCCAACCTCATCGCCCACCAGAAGACCCACTCGGGCAGGCAGCCCTTCACCTGCCTCGAGTGCCCCAAGCGCTTCAAGAGCAAGCTCTCCCTCAGGGTCCACCAGCGCGTGCACGTGGTGGAGCAGCCCCAGAGCGAGCCGGGCCCGGGCCAGACGCCGCCCAGCCTGCAGGCGCACCCCGGCAGCCCCTACCCCTGCTCGCTCTGCGGGGAGTCCTTCGAGGAGCACGGGGAGCTGCAGCTGCACCGGCAGGGCCACACCGGCGAGCGGCCGCACGCCTGCGCCGAGTGCGGGAAGCGCTTCCGTCAGAAGGTGAACCTGGCCGTTCACCAGCGGACCCACACCGGGGAGCGCCCCTTCCACTGCGCCGAGTGCGGCAAGGGCTTCAGCCAGAAGGCGCACCTCCTGCGGCACCGCAGGACGCACACGGGCGGCGTGCCGCCCTCCTGCTGCGAGGGCACCTGCCCCGCGCACCGCGAGCAGCCCGATGCCGGCGCTCCCCTGGGGAAGGGCTCGGCGCCGCCCGGCGTGCTGCTGCCCCCCTGCTCCCGCGGCGCCGCGCAGGGGTCGCTGCCTCGCGAAGAGCTTCGGCCGGGAGCGCAGCCCCCCAACAGGGCGGAGAGCCCGTCCGGGGCGGCCGACATCCTTCTGCAGCTGATGCAGGAAGACCAGCACCTGGTGCCCGGCTCGCACCACCCGCAGGAGGCACCCGCGGGGCAGTGCCCCTGTAAGTGCGCCGAGGGCGGGGAAGGGCTGGCCGGGAAGCCGCCCCTGCAGCCGCAGTGCTGCTGCGCCGACTGCGTGAGCCAGAGGCAGCTGCTGCTGAAGCCCCAGCACGACTGCCGCGCCGAGATCTGGTGCAAGTACGGCGGCTGCGGCAGGAGCTTCGAGGACAAGAGAGTGCTGAGAGTGCCTGAGAGAGCGCACGGCGAAGAGAAAACCTCGCCGTGCCCCAGCTGCTTGTAACGCGCCCGCGCGGGCTGCCACCAACCCGTCCGAGCGAGGGACTGGGCCTCACTGCTCTTGCACTACGGACACCAAACCTGCACAGGGGGTAGCTCACGCCGGGAGCCGACTGCTGACCAAACGGGGACGGTGCCGAGGCTGAAAGGGGCTGACGCAGGGCGAGCTGCGAGTCAGAACCTGGGGGGGGCTCCCGGGACACGGTGGGGGCTCGGGAGGATGGCGGCGGCTCACGGCATCAGGACGCTCATTGCGAGCACCCCGGAGGTGGCGGTGGGTGCACCGAACTGGTCAGGAAGCAGTACTGGACTCGGACGCCGCGTGCGCGTTTTCTGTCTTGTGAACATACCAAATGTGTAAAGCGGGTGGAGCTGAGGAGCAGGAGGCACTGCCGGCGCCGTGGGGCTGCGCCGCCGGCTTCTGCTGGCGGCTGCCTGCGAGGAGTCGGACGGCGAAGGGGCGGCGAGGAGCCGAGGATCCTGCGCGGCGGCTCGGAAACCGAGCAGGAGGCCGGGCAGAGGCGCGTCTGCTGGGCCCTGCCTCCGGGCTCCCCCGGGGGCTGCAGTCCTGCGACGCGCAGACCCCGGCGCGGGGCACAGAGGGGCCTCGGCGGGCCCAGAGCTTCTGCCAGAGCCCTCTTGGGACTGGGCGTCCTTCTGCGGGACGTTTTTGGGACGGGGAGCCGAGCCCCGCTGTCGGCTGCCTGCCAGTGTGGGCAGAGGAGGAGCAGCTCGGTGGGGAGGTGAGCGAGCCGCCGCAGTGCGGTACCGGGTCACTTCCAGCCTCGCGGGGACCCCGCAGTGAGGTCCCCGGGTGGCGGGGCTCAGGCCGGAGCCTGCAGCTTCACGGCTGGGGCGGAGGAGCCGGCGGTGGGGAAAGCCTCGGCGCAGCCGGGCAGTGGTGGCCACCGCGGGCCCTGCCTCGCCGCCGCCTCCACAACGGACCGCGGATAAGATAAGCATCTCCTCCGAGCCCGGAGGGGTCATACAGGGTGATATATGGGGGGGTGGGTCGGGGAATGTAGCTTCTGCTTCTGTACTTGCTCTGTGGATAACCTTTCTGACTAGCACCTCTTTCTGGTACTCACCTAATTCTGCATAGAGAACCCGGGAGCGCCGGGGGGGGGAGCGGTGGCTGCAGCCCGCCCGGCGCTGCCCCGCGGCCACGCTCGCCCTCCTGGGCTGCAAGCGGGGCAGCTGCTTGGCCGGGCAGGGCTGCGGGGGCAGAGCTTTAGGGGTGGGAACCGCTGGCCTGCAAGCTGCTCCCGCTTGGAAGCGCGCTTCGCATTCAAAGGGGAAACGAATCTCGCCTGCTGCGCCCGAGGGAGGCCGCCTGCCCGCTGCCCCCCCTCCGGCGCCACGAGCCGCGTAGTCCTCAGCCCCAGCTATGGCAGTAGAACCCTATCTTGCTTCGCTCGGCTGCAGAGCCTCCTTGCTACAATGGTTTGGCAAAGACCTTCACTGAAAACCTTGGATGCTGTTACCAGTGCCTGGGCGTGCGGCGCCGCGCTCTCCTGGGGGGCTCCTCCCCTGCGTTTTGGGGGTGCAACCCGGGCCTGCAGCGTCGGGAAACGCCTCTCGCCCTGCGGTGCCCGAGCCTTGGCGCAGGCCACGCAGGGCGTTGGTGGGGTCTCCATCCCCAGAGGTGTTCAAACCGCCTGGACACGGCCCCGGGCAGCCCCGCTGGAGCAGGCAGTGCCCGATCTGCATGGCCCTCGGCCTCTCTGCCCCGTAGGGCTTGGGCAGATCCTGCCCCATGGAGCCGGGCCAGCTGTGGCTGTGCCAGCTCGCCATCATGCTGAAGGGACACCGGTATGGTCCCTGCCGGAGCCGCAGCCTCGTTAAGGCACTCTTAATTAACAACGCATCCGGGCGGTGGTGGCGGGGCCGTGCGAGGGGCGGCAGCTGCCGGGCACGGGGTCCCTGGCACCCGAGCCGTCCCCGGGCAGGGGGTGGGCGTCCAGCCCGCAGCGCTCGGCTCTGCTCTCTCCCCTCTGGCAGACACGCCGCCCTCTCCCCTCCGCCTAGCATCACGCTCCAGCAACATTTCAGGTCCTTGCAATTCTATTTTTTTGAGGTTATTTAAAATAAAAGCTTTCTCACAGCAGGCTCCTGCCTCCTCCTTCCCGGGAAGCGTCGCCGCGGTACCGCGGTCTGCGCTGCGGGGGGGCCGGGGGCAGGCAGGTGAATTTCTGGCCCAGCCTCGAGCTATTCCCCATCCTCGGGGCGAGAGCTGCTCCCCGGCCACGTGCCTCCTGCCCCACCAAACCACCGGCCCCGTGGCACCGAGGCCTTGCAGAGGGGCTGCGGGGCAGAGCTGGGGTCCTGGGGCACCCCTCATACCCTCCGTCCCCTCCTGTGCTCTGCTCCTCGCGGGCTGTTGCAGTTGAACTTGGAGCCGTGCCGCTGGCGGAGCTGCCTGCAGCCGCCTTCCTGGGTTCTGCAGCTCTCAGCAAAACCCTCGGCAGCGAAAGGGGAAATGCTGGGGGCTGTCGGCGGGGCCGGTGGGGCCGCGGGCTGGCCGTGCCTGTTAAAGCCAGGATTCTGCCCAGCCCTTTTCTCCCTGCCCTTCGCTGCCTCGTGTTTTGTTCCATTCGTGGGCTCGTTTCCCAGTGACCAGCCAGTTCTGAGAACCCTCTGCTCCTTCCGTCGCTGCAGGTTTCAAATCAGCGCAGGCCCCGGCTCTGCGAACAGCACCTTCGGCACAAGCCCTGGCTCCGCACCTCTCCCGGCACCTTCACACCCGTCCCGTCCCCACCAGTGCAGCCCAAGGAGCTCCGAGGGCCTTTGCTGCCCTTCCCATGGCCGCTGGCCGACACCTCAGCTCCCCCCACCCCTTACTGGTAATGCTGGGACGGGATCCCAGCACGAGGTGGGTCCGGAGGTGCTTGGCTGCATTTCCTTGGCTGTGCCCTGCTGGTGCCCACCGGGAGCTGAGCCGCAGCCGGGAGCTGAGCCGCTGCCCCTCCCCGCAGCATCCCAGCCCCCTGCAGCGTCCCGGGGTGCATCCCGATGCTCCTGGGCCTTCGCTCACCCAGGGAAAGAAGTGGCTGGGGTTGAAAACACCCGCAGGGCCTCAGGGTGAGGCCGAGAGACGGAGCCATGTACTGCGACCACAGCCGAGGCTCGGGGAGGTGGTGGGGGCAGCAGAGCTGGCGGCGCAGGGCCTGGTGTGAGAAAAATCGATAATTTGCTCAGACACGACCTTCCGTGAAGCTATTTTATTCACCATTGCAAAGGCGGGCGTCCTGCAAGCAGGAGCACAGCACAAGTTCACCATAACCCTATATCCCCCGTTACCCAACACCTGATTTCTCCCATTTCCTCACTGGCTGAGTACCACAGGGTCACAGCCTACCCCATGCCCTTCTATACCTTATAGGTACAATTTTATTTGACCAGCCATGAATTTCTCCTTTCCCTTTTATTTTCCTTCTTCTCTCGTGACTAGACTTCTTGTTTTTACCGGTTTCGCGCTGCTCACCCTGTTTTCCTCAGCTACCCTCCTTATTTTGGGACAGCGGGCCCTTCCCCTTATCTGCCTCACATACTCCCCGCCGCCGTGCCGCGCAATCACTTTCGGACACACCACGAGCTCGGTGGAATTTTCCACCTCCTGCTGCAAAAACACAACTTTGCTTCTCGTGCTGGCCTCCCCCACGGCTCCACGCCAGGCTGGTGGCGATACCGCCCGACCCCTCCAGCCCCCGACAAACCCCCGTTGCGCCGTGCTGACGCTCCGGGCAGGGTTTGCTGGCGGTGCAGGAGGGCCCGGCTCTGCCCGGCACCCCCAGGAGCCTGCCCGGCACCGGCCCCGGCCGCCTCTGCCCTCCTGAAGATGAACACGATTCCCATCAACATTACGGAGCCGTGACCATGTCCAGACACCGACGGCGTTAGGGCTCATCCTGCTCATCCCTGCCCCCGTGACGCCGCCCTTTGAGGCTGGGGTAAGCATCAGCAGCTGCTCCGGGAGCGCAGGCGTGCACGAGGCGGCTGCCGCACGGCCCAGCCCCGGTGAGGCAGGTCTGGGCAACGGCCCCGTAGGAATCCGCAGCGGCTGCCCCAACCCAACCCAACCCAACCCAACCCAACCCACCCACGGCGGCATGCGCAGCACCAGCAAGCTGCAGCCTGCACCCAGGGCCTGCTCCCAGCCGTGCCGGGACCCCGGGACCCCGAGCAGCGAGCCCCTGGGCACGGCCGGCAGAGCGGGGCTTCCCCCGCTGGGGTCGGGGCTCCCCGCACCCCACTGCCCTTTGTGCTCCCCGTGGAGGGGCCGGGGTGGCTGCTCCTTGTCCCCGTGCGTGGCTGGCACGTGGTGCCTTGGCTGCTGCGGGGCTCCCGTGTCCTTGTGTCCCTGCTGGTCCTGCAGAGCCCTTCCATGGCCGCACGCAGTCCCGGGGCTTCCTCCGGCCTCGCCTCGAGCCGGTGCTTTGCTCCTGGCCACCCGCACCCGGGCACCGAGGGGCCAAGACCCCCAGTGTGGCACCCCCGGTGCAGCTTCCAGTACTACAGGGGGCCCCAGTTTGGCTCCATGCAGCCCTGGGGGGGTGAGCAGGGACCAGGGGGGCCCAGTTTGGCTCCATGTAGCCCTGGGGGGTGTGGGGGGGGGCGGGGGGGTTCAGTTCGGCTCCATGCAGCCCTTTGGGGGTGAGAGGGGACTGGGGGATCCCAATCGGCTCCACGCAGCCCCGGGGGGTCTCAGTGGGATCCCGGGGGTCCCGGGCAGCCCCTGCCCCTCAGCCAGCACCGTGCTGGCTCCACCACGACCCCCCGCAGTCCTCCGGTGCCCCCGGGGCGCAGCACCGCGGCCCCCGGCCCCTTTGTTCGGGCCGCGAGGCGCGACCCCTTTGTTCCCCGACGGGCCCCGGGGGGACGGGGACGGGGACCCCGGGACCGAGCCGAGCGGGGGCTGCGGGAGCGGGGCCGGGGCAGGGCCGGGCGGGCCGGGGCAGGAGCGGCGGCGGTGCCTGCGCGTCAGGCGGGCAGGAGGAGCCAGCGGGCCACAAAGAGCCGGGCGGCGGCGGCGGCGAGCGGCGGAACGGAGCAAAACCCAGCGGGCCCCGCAGGTCGGCGGCGGGGCGGGCACCGGGGCTGGGCAGGGGGGAGGAAATCGGGGCGGGGGAGGCCCCGCTGTGTGTGTATGGGGGGGTCCCGGGGGGGTCCGGCACGGCTCGGCACGGCCCGGCCCGGCCCGGGGGGGCGGTGCGGCAGCGCGGCGCCGAGGCGCAATGCGGCGCAGCCCGGCCCCAGCGCGGGGCCGCCTGCTGGGGGGGGGGGGATGCCGTGGGACCCCCCCACACGCCGAGCTTGGAGCCCCCCCCTCTCCCCGCACGGTTCCGGGCCCCCCCAGGGCCAGGCGTGGCCCCGCAGCCCCGGGGGGAGCGGGGGAGGCGGGCGGCCCCCCCCCCAGCCACGAGGGCGCACAGTCCCGGCCCCTTCCGCCGCCCTCGGGTGCGCTCGCAGCGGGCGGTGTCCGGGGGTCCCGGGGGTCCCGGGGGTCTTGGGGGGCGGTGGCAGCCCCGGTGTGGCGCTGGGAGCCGCAGCCGCCCCTCTCTGTGCCCCCCAGGGCCGCGATGCGGGCGCCGTGAGCCGGGCAGCGCGCGCCCATGACGGACCTGGCCTCGCCCACGGGCGAGAACCCCTTCGCCTTCCCCGGCGGCGAGGAGGGCTTCGGGGACGAGAAGGCGCTGGTGATCCACAGCCAGGCGGAGGAGGAGGAGGCCGGGAAGGAGTTCAAGTGCATCCTGTGCGGGGAATGCTTCGGCCAGCAGCCCAGCCTCGCCCGGCACCAGAAGCACCACGCCGGGGAGCGCGCCTTCATCTGCGCCGAGTGCGGCAAGGCCTTCAGCCTCAAGCACAACCTCATCATCCACCAGCGCATCCACACCGGGGAGCGCCCCTACCAGTGCGGCGTCTGCCAGAAGAGCTTCAGCCTCAAGCAGAACCTGCTCACCCACCAGCGCATCCACAGCGGCGAGAAGCCCTTCTCCTGCGGGCGCTGCGGGAAGCGCTTCCGTGAGCAGCGCTTCCTCCTCAACCACCAGCGCACCCACGCCGAGGACCGGCCCGCTGCGGACGCCGAGGACGGGCCCGGCGTGGCCGCCGCCGCCGCCAGCAGCCGCTCGCCGCGGCCGGAGCCGCATGAGGAGGCCGGCGGCCCCGTGGCGGCGAGCGGCCCCTTCGCCTGCGCCCGGTGCGGGAAGGGCTTCAGCTGCCGGAGCAGCCTGGCCACCCACCAGCGCACCCACACCGGCGAGCGGCCCTTCGCCTGCCCCGACTGCGGCAAGAGCTTCAGCCAGAAGGGCTCCCTGAAGATCCACCAGCGCACCCACACGGGCGAGACCCCCTTCTCCTGCGCCCAGTGCGGCAAGAGCTTCGCCCAGAAGGTCAACCTCACCGCGCACCAGCGGAGCCACGGGGCAGAGAACGCCCTCACGTGAGCCCCCCGCGCACCGGGACCCCCACCCACCGCTGCCTGCACCGCTCTCCTGCCCCACGGGGTTCTCCCCACCCTGCGGCCCCCCTCCGGGCACTGCCCTGCACCTGGGGGTGCTGCCTGGAGGGCTCGGAGCCGTTAGTGGCCTCTCCAGGGGCTCGGGGCGCGTGCCCATCCCTCGGTGTGGGAAACCGCTGGTGAGCCCCTGCGGTGTGATCAGCCCCGGCTCTGCGTGGGCACCCCCGGGCACCTGCTGCGCTCCTCCCGCTGGAGTTCCTCTCCTGACCATCACAAGGCTGCTCGCGCCAGCCCTGGCTGCCTCCGGTGCCCTGCATCAGGCGCTCGCAGGCTGATCTGCGCCTGCCGGATGCCTGTTGCCCTCCAGGGCAGCAGGAGGAGCCAAGCGCTGCAGCCGGCCCTGGAAATGGTGGTGGTATTCCCTGTGGTGGTATTCCCTGTGGTGGTATTCCCTGTGGGGCTTCCTCCCCGTCCATCCGCCCAGCGCTGCAGCCTGGTGCACACCAGGGCCACAGGTTAAACCCCTGGGCCGGGGCGAGGAGGAGGAGCGGGGAGGTTTCCCCAGGGCAAGGCTCCACCGCTGCACACTCCCCATGCGCCCCTGTGCTCCCCACGCTCCCCGTGTCCCCCCCCCCAGCCCAGGCTGGTGCTGCTGCAGCACAGGTAACACCTCTGTGTGCTTCTCGCCCAGGGAATGACGGCCACGAGCAGCAGAGCAGAGCCGGATCTCGCCTCCTGTGCTCTGCAGGGAAGGAGCCGCAGCGCCGCGTGCTGCCCACCGTGCTGGGGAGAGGGGCTCCAAGAGGAGGCGGCGGAGGCTCGTCCCGGCACTGCGTGGAGCCCCGAGTAGCGCAGAAATCAGGCAAAATAAAAATAAAATAAAACGCAAAGCTCACGGGTGCAGACTGCTTCCCAAGGAGCAGCAGCGGCAGCTCCGGCCTGGAGGAGGGACCGAGGCGGGGGCTGCACCCGGCTGTGGAGAGGCAGAGACCCCAGCCCGGGCAGCACGGAGGCCCCGGTGTGGAGCCCACAGCCGTGGTGGCGGAGCAGGCAGCCAGGAGAGGTGAGCCGCGGCCAGGAGGGGAAATCTCTGCCCATGCCTTGCTCTGCCACCCCAGGCACAAGCAGAGGAGCCCCGTGTTTGCCGAGCCCGCCCGTGGCACCAGAGAAGGGGAAGTGGCTGCGCCAGAGCCCTGCGGCACGTGGGAGCGTGCCAACCCTGTGTCACCTCTGAAGCCACGGGGTTTGAGGGCTGATCCCGGGTGCTGCTGGGGGTCAGCGGCCACCCCTGCCCTCCGCAGGGTCCCCGTCTGTGCGCTCCACCCAGCGCCCCAAACCGGGACAGTGCTTGGCAAGCTCTCTGGGGTGAGGCAGGACTCAGCACTGGTGGCTGAATCCAGAGTGGGTGCCCCTCTCCTGCACCGGAAAATCAGCTTCTGCCGTCGCTTGCTGCTGCTGCTGCCCTTCGCACTGCACCGCTCACCACCACGGGATGATGCTGGGCTTGCCAGCGCTCCCTGCCCTCCTTCACGGGGCGACGCCGTGCATCGGGGCAGAGCGAGCGTGCAGCTGCCGGGGGGGAGCTGACACCTGGCCCGGCCCCAGCTCCCGGTGACGGCACCGTCCTGGCTGCCACCGGCTCCCGAGGGAGCTGGATCCCCTCCTGCAGAGCCCCGCCGTGCCCCACTGCCCCCCGCTCCCCTCGCACAGGTCCATCCGTGCCCATGGCACCTCCTGCACCCCGCCACACACGGTGCAGCCCCCCCCGGGCAGCCCTTTCCCCGCAGTGCCCCCACCCAGCCCGCTACCACGAGGAGGGTGCTGGGCCCAGCCCCGGTGCCGTGGGGGCTGCCGTGCCCCTGCCCGCCGGTGTTTTCTCGCCGTCCTGGCAAAAGGCAAAGCCCCCTGCGAAGAGCTGCACAAAGTGACCCCCGCCCCATCCTCCGCCCACTCCTCCCTTCGCCACTACGTGTGTGGAAATGCAGGTACCGCTGATGTGTATGAATTAAATTAATTGCGCTTGGAAAACACCACGTCTCCATCTTGCTGGGAACCTGGGGAGTTTCGTCAGGGCTCGCCCACGCCTTCCCAGGCCCCTCCAGAACATCACTGCCTCTCCTGGCTGCTGCCCGGGGATGCTCACCAAGGACGGAGCTGCTCCAGGGGTGAGCGATGGCCCCACGTGTGCCGGGGAGCCCGTTCCCAGCTCAGCCTTGCCCCTTGCAGATATCGCTCCCATCCTGCCCTTACCCAGGCCAGCGGCTGTCGCTGCTGCAGGGCTCGGCCGGCCTCGGCACAGCGGTCAGCAGAGCGAGTGCTGCATCCCCAGCCAGCCCCTGCAGATCCTCCACTGCCCCAAAAGATGGATGGATGCTGAGGATGCTGGCCGGGAGCAGGGACACCCCAACACATGGGCTTGGCACAGCAGCCAGCACCGCTCCGTGGGCTCATGCTGAGCGTCCTGCCGGGTGCGGTGAGCCTTGGGCTGTGCCAAGAGGTAGGAGCATGGGGATAACGTGACAGAGGGCTCCTGGCTCTGCTCCTGTGTCCCCTCCTCATGGCCTCCCCTGCTGCTTATGTGGCCGGGGGCAGGAGCGGATCCGAGGCAGCGCTCAGGGCCTGGGAGCTGCCATTGCCCTTCAGCCTGGAGATGATTCCACCTCGACTGCATTTTATTGATTTTGGCTTTCTCCGTTTTCCCCCACCACAGCCCCGCCACAGCCACTCTGTCACTCCCCCTCCTCAAAGGGAAAGGGGGAAAATACAACGGAAAGGGCTCAGGGTTTGGGATAGGGACGGGGAGATCACTCGATAATTATCATCACGGGCGAAACAGACTCAGCCTAGGGAGATTAATGTAATTTATTGCCTATCACTAGTGGAATAGAGCAGTGAGAAGCTACAAGCAGACTACAAACACCTTCCCCACACACACCCTCATCCCTCACCGAGCAGCACAGGGGCCTGGGGGCTGCGGTCAGTCCCTGAGGCTTCGTCCCCGCCGCTCCCTCACGGTCCCTCTGTGCCCCTGCTCCCTGTGGGCTCCTCTCCACGGGCTGCAGCTCCGGCCCGGGGCCTGCTCCTGCGGGGGCTCTCCATGGGCCGCAGCCTCCTCCAGGCCACATCCACCTGCTCCACTGGGGGCTCCTCCACCCATGGGGGGGCTGCAGCGTGGAGATCTGCTCCGTGTGGGACCCATGGGTGCAGGGGGACAGCCTGCTCCACCAGGGGCCTCTCCACAGCCCGCAGGGGAACTGCTGCTGCCTGCCTGGAGCACCTCCTGCCTCCTGCTGCACTCCCCTGGGGGCTGCAGGGCTGGGTCTCTCTCCTCTCTCCCAGCTGCTGTAGTGTAGCAGGGTTTGGGTATTTTTTCTCCTTTCTTACCTGTGCTCTCCGAGCACGCATGCTGGGTGTGCAGCACTGCTGCGACCTCCGAGGTGCCTGAGAGGTGATGGACACGGCAGGGCTCTGCCGGAGCCCCAGGGGAGCCAGGTTCTGGCCAGAACTGGAGCTTTGCTCCTCAGGCTTTAATTTCAAGCCTTGCCTTGGCAGCCCCTGGCTCTTGTGCTTGTCCTTGGGTGTCCCCGGGCTTCAGAGGCTGAAGCCTTTGGGGTCCCTCTGGCCACGTTCACGAGATGTCAGGAGCTCTCCTCCACCTCCCCAAGCTGCCAGCTGGGCAGCCGCTGCCATGGCGCTGGTCCCTGCGGCCAGAGGTTCCTGACACCCGGTGTCCCAGTGTCCCCCTGTCCCACTGTCCCAGTGTCCCCATTCCCAATGTCCCTGTGTCACAGGTCCCTGTGCCCCAATGTTCCCAGGTCCCCATGTCCCTGACACCTGGTGTTGCGATGTCCCCAGTCCCCAAGTCCCTGTGTCACAGGTCCCGGTGTCTCAATGTCTTCAGCTCCCCATGTTCCTGACACCTGCTGTCCTCACGCCCCAATGTCCCTTTCTCCCAGTGTCCCCAGTTCCCATGTGCCTGTGTCACAGGTCCCTGTATCTCAATGTCCCCAGGTCCCCATGTCCCTGACACCCAGTGTCCCCATGTCCCAATGTCCCCATTCCCAATGTCCCTGTGTCACAGATCCCTGTGTCTCAATGTCCCCAGATCCCAGGTCCCTGACACCTGGTGTAGCGATGTCCCCATTCCCAATGTCCCTGTGTCACAGGTCCCTGTGCCCCAATGTTCCCAGGTCCCCATGTCCGTGCCACTCGGTGTCCCCATGTCCTTATGTCCCTGGTCTCCATGTCCCTGTGTCACAGGTCCCTGTGTCCCAATGTCCCCATTCCCAATGTCCCTGTGTCACAGGTCCCTGTATCTCAATGCCCCCAGGTCCCCATGTCCCTGACTTCCGGTGTCCCCATGCCCCAATGTCTCCAGCCCCATATCCCTGTCACAGATCCCCGTGTCCCAGTGCCCCAGTGCCCCAGGTGACACGCAGTGCCGCAATGTCCCGGTGACCCCAGGTCCCAGCGCCGGTGTCCCTGACCCCCGGTGTCCCTGACCCCCGGTGCCCGGCTCCCGGTGCCGTTCCCCGCACCGACGCAGGAGGTCGCGGCTCCACTCCGGGAGCTCCGCGGCCGCTGCTGCGCACCCGGGCGCCGCTCCCGGTCCCGGCGGCTTTGGGGGACCGGCGGGTACCGGAGCCAAGCAGGTGAGGGAACCGCCGGGGGACCGGGACCGGGCGGCACCGGGGTCTGCGGGTTGGACTCCGGTCAGTGGGCGAACACGGGAACGGGACCGGGGCTGCGCCGTGCGTCCCGGAGCGGTGCCCCCCGTGCTGGAGCACCCGTGGGCGAGGCTGGACCCTGGTGGCGGCTGCCCCGTGGCTATGGCACGGCAGCTCTGCGCCAGGACCCCCCCAGAGCCCCCCAGCAGACACTGTGCGGACCCCCCAGCAGCCAGGGGCAGCCCCGCGGACATCCCGAGCTGGCCGGGCTGGGGACGTGCGGCCGAGAGGAAGAGGATGGGAGGAAGAGTGCCCGAGCCCCTGCGGGGATGAGGAGGGGGGCGAGGAGGTGCCTGAAGCAGGAGCACGGGAGGTTCGCGGACCGACCGAAAGTAAAAGCGTCCCAGGAGGGGGCTGGGGAGCAGGAAGGAGACGTGAAGGAGGCGCGCAGCCCAACGCCGGCAGCAGATCCAGGGGAGCTGCGGGGCAGCGTGCCCACGGGTGATGGTGAGCAGACAGGCACACCGCGGTGCCACGGGGACTGCACAGCCACAGGGAACCGCAGAGCCATGGGCGGTGGGTGCCCGGGCACCCACAGGGGTCCGGACTTGCCGCCCTGTATGGATGGCCCCGAGCACAAAGTGGTGCTCGAGCGTCTCGGTCCAAAGCACGAGCAGCGTGCTGGGGCTGTGGTACGCAGGGGCTGGAGGAGGGGGCTCCCTGCCTCCTGCGAGGGACCTGGGCTTAGCAGAGGGGCCGGGCAGGGGTTGAACACCGCTTTGTGCTGTGCCACAAAATGTCCCCAGCTCAGGAGAGTGCGGCCTCACACACCACAGCCTGGGTGGAAAGGGAGCCTCCGGCTGTATTTGCATGAGCATCAGACCAAAACTCCTCTATTGGGAAGCTGCACCTCATCGTCTCCTCAACCTCATGACCGCTGAGGTTTATTTCCAGGACATGCTTTCCCTCATTTGCACAGACTGAGCTTTCCCAGTGCTTTTTGAGAGGTCACCGTGGGGCCGAGGGGAGGCAGCCCAGGAGCAGAGCCGCACCCTCGGTGTTTGCAGCTGGGGCTGGGTTTGCCCTGCAGAGCATGCAGCAAACCGCCTCCCACAGCTCCGTGCCCCCGACGAGTGTTTCTGGGCTGTCCTTGCAGAGCCCCCGCCCCGTGAACCTTGTGCCCGGCCCTGCTGCGCTCAGCTCCCGCCCCCGCAGCCCCAAACTAAAAGCTGGGGCCGGGCACGGGCACCTCCTGCCCAGGGACACCGGAGCTGTGGGTAGGTTGCAGGGACTTGGTGCTCACCGGGTTTGCTCCCCAGTGCGCTGCACGGCTCCAGAGTCACAGCTCAGCAGCGCAGAAACCGTGCAGCAGATCCCTGCGGGGCTGCTTCTGAACGCAGGGATCGGGAGCAGCCGGCGTTGCTCACCTACAGGCGAATGGTGCATGGCTAAGCCTGCTGCTGGCTGGGCTGGCGCTGCAGGCTCGGCCTTCTCAAGGGCTTTGTCACAGCCTGCCAGCGCCCTTATCCCCCAAGCCCAGCGGTAAAGCCTTCACCCTGCACGTGTGTTTGCTCTCTGTCCCCCTGCAGCCTGTGACCCAGCTCTGGCACCACCCTTCCTGCACTGACACTGCGGCAGAGCACGATGGCGAGCGGCTCCTGGGAGGATCACGGTAAGGGTGCAAGGGCCGGGCACTGCCCTGCCCCAGAGCCCCCTCTCAGGGGGGATCGGTGTCCTTGTGCCACCGCAGGCACCGCAGGGACCGGGCTCTCCTGGCAATCTCCCTGCCAGTGGGGGAGGTTTGGGGACAGAGCAGGCATGTGCCAAGCAGTGCCGTGCACGTGGAGAGGGGACAGGCATCCCTGGGATGGTGCGGGTGTCCCTGGGGTGTCACGGGTATCCCTGGGGAGGTAAGAGCATCCCCGGGGTGGCACAGGCAGCTCTGTGCCCCTGTGCTGGGCTGTTTCCATGCATGACCCACCCCAGGCAGTGCTTTACACACTGCTGCTCTCTCACTGAGCCTTTCCCCTCACTGATGCCAGCAGGCCAGGGGATCCAGGAGCACATGGGGGAGCCGGATCTGCGCCTGGTACTTGTCGGGAAGACCGGTGCAGGGAAAAGCGCAACGGGGAACACCATCCTGGGGCGGGCGGCCTTCGAGTCGCGCCTGGCGCCACAGGCGATGACACGGACGTGTGCCCAGGACAGCCGGCTCTGGCGGGGCCGCAGGGTGGTGGTCACCGACACCCCCAACATGTTTGACTCACCGGAGCACAGCGCCCGGTCCTGCTACGAGCTTGCCCGCTGCCTGCTGCTGTCGGCGCCGGGGCTGCACGTGCTGGTGCTGGTGACCCAGCTGGGACGCTTCACGCAGGAGGATGAGGAGGCCGCCCGGCAAGTGTGGCGGGTGCTGGGGCGCGAGGCTGCGAGGCACACCGTCGTCCTCTTCACCCGCAAGGAGGACCTGGGGGGTGGCTCCCTGCAGCACTACGTGGAGCACACCAGCAACACCGCCCTGCGGGAGCTGCTGCGGGCCTGCGGGGAACGGTACTGCGCCTTCAGCAACCGGGCGGCCGACGCCGAGCGCGAAGCCCAGGTCGAGGATCTGCTGGTGCTGGTGCAGCAGGTGCTGGACGAGAACCGGAGCACCCATTACACGAGCGAGCTCTACTCCCAGGCCACGCGGCTCCTCAGCCACAGCGACGTGGATTTCGAAGAGAAGTGCAAGCGCCTCGCGAAGCAAGTGGAGCAGCAGCTGCAGGGCCAACAAGGAGACGGCGGCCAGGGGTTGCTCAGACGGTGTGTGCAGGGGCTGTGGCGCACGCGATACATGCGGTGTCTGTGCTGCTGCTGCCGCTTCATCGTGGCAGCAGTCCCGCGCATTGTGCGCTTTCTGTGGCAGGCGTTCCTCGGTGGTTGGCGGGCACTTGTCTGGCTGTACAACCGCTTCTAGCGCTAGAAGCAAGAAGAAAACTAGAATACACTGTGCTGTACTACTTCTCCCAGGGAATTGCACTGCGTTGCTTAACAACATGGCAAACAGCCGATTCCCCCTCTAACAGCACCGCAGTCCCCATATGGGCTGTGCCTCTCGGCACAAAACTGCAGCACAAAGCTTGCGGCTGCTGAGCCGGCTGCTTTGTCTCCATCTCGATGCCCAGGGCATTGCAGGGACAGCTGCGGACCTGGGGACACGCAGGGCCAGAGCCAGGCGGTGGCTCCCAGGAAATGCCCTCGTCCCCTGCATCGAGCCGTGGGGCAGTCCTGGGTGCTGCCAGGAGAGTGCAGAGCATGCGGGCAGAGGGGAGCAGCACCCACCAGAGGGGACCCATCCCTGAGCAGCTCTGGTGGCAGCAGGTTGAGGACAGAACTGGTCACATTCCCCTCACTGCCATGGGCTGAGATCACCTCATGTCCCCGCAGGCTGGCATGGGATTTGGGGAGCCACCTTGGCCTGACACGGGGGTGGAGGGGTGAAGGACAAGGGGCACAGGGTGATGGGCCAGGTGCCAGCTGGCCCAGTAGGGACACCGAGGGACCCTGTCAGGGACACCAAGGGACCCAGCCCTTCTTCCTGCTGCCCCGCAGGTGCTGCTGCTGTTTCTCAGGGGATCGAAGCCACACGAGCAGGTTCCCGGGGATCCACGTCACCGAGGTAGGACCCAGGGCAAAGAGCATCCTAGGGGCAGGTGGGACAGGTTGGTCACACGTACGTGACAGCAGAAATACCCCTGGTGGCAGCAGTTCTGAGCATCTGAAACCACCAGGAACTTTGACAGGGAAGTGCCGTGACACAGGATGAGATGCCGTCCCACTGCAGGTGCCCTGACCCCAGGCTCACGTGCTGTGGAGCTGCACACAGGCGCAGTCTCCATTTCTCATGTGCACCTCCCTGCCTTCAGGAACACGGGCTGCTCTGCGCTTCTGTGCAGTCTCATGCTTTGCTGTGATCACCACCAAGGACCCCCACAGAAAGGAAGGCATGCGCAGAAGGGCCTGAAAAGGAGCCATTAAGAATGATGCCACATGAGCACAAAACTCAGGTAGATTAGAATGAATATGTATTAGATCGCTAGAATAGTCATGAATTTAATGTCTGCATGTAGCCAGGAAGTCAACATCGGCTGTGCTTGATCTGCGGAAACTGCACCGAGCTCTGAGGCCTGAATGAAAGCAATATCTCTCCTGAGTGCGTGTGAATTGGCTTATTGCACACCGGGTGAAGGATCATAGAGTCATAGAATGGTTGGGGTTGGGAGGGACCTTAAAGATCATCCAACTCTACCCCCCTGCCATGGGCAGGGACGCCTCCCACCAGATGAGGTTGGCCAAGGCCCCATCCAGCCCGGCCTTGAACACCTCCAGGGATGGGGCATCCACAGCTTCTCTGCGCAACATGTGCCTCACCACCATCTGAGTGAAGAATTTCTTCCTAACATCCAATCTAAATCTCCCCTCTTTCAGTTTAAAACCATTCCCCCTTGTCCTATCATTATCTACACGAGTAAAGAGTCCCTCTCCATCCTTTTTATAAGAACCCTTCGAGCACTGAAAGGCCACAATGAGGTCTCCATGGAGCTTTCTTTGGATGGCATCCCTTCCTTCTCTTGTGCTGACTGCACCACTTAGCTTGGTGCCATCTACAAACTTACATCATGACACATTACAATCATGCCTGGCACTTGGTCCCTGTGCATCCACGTGTGTGGTGGGAGCGGAGGATGGCAAAACCCTTCTTGCCGTGCCAAGCCAAGCTGTGCCATGCCAGCTGCAGGAGCTGAGTGGATCTCTGGGCCAAGTGGTGCCTGCCATCGTGCTGGTGCCGGCCCCGGCTCCCTTCCCGTACTTCCTTCTACCTCCTTGGCTTGAGGAAGAGGTCAGCCTGGCGTTCTGGGATTCCTCCCCCCTCCTAGGCTGCTTTCCGCAGCCTTTCTGGGTGGGAGAAGAACCTGGGGTGAGTCAGGCAGCCCCCCCGAGCACTCCCCCAGCCCCACGCTCAGGTATGGCCACAGAGCTTCCCCTGCCTGCTGCACTCGCCTGGCAAGCAGTGAGACCTCGCGCCCTTGCACAGCTCATGGCCACCACCAAACACCAGCCTGGGGGGAGCTGCAGCTTGGGCCTGATCCTGAATGCACCTGGACCATTCTCCACCCTCCCAAACGGCTGTTTCAGCACTGCGGGTCACAGTGCACTGAAGGGCGCCTCTCCACACAGCAAGGCTCAGCATTTATGGGCATTTCTGGGCATTTATTTATTAGATGAGCATCAGATTAGCATTTATTAGATGAGCTTCTGTAGACCCAGCGATCACATACAATTACTCGCATTGCCCAGCGAAGGCAGGGGCAGCACAGCCAGCGACACCAGCAGCATCCCACTGCAGAGGGACCAAGGCTGGCACCACGAACCCTCCCAAAGCCCGGAGAAGTTCCTAGAGCCCTGGCTGCCACGGGGACGACAAGAGGCTTTGATCTAGGAAGCACCGCTCCAGGCTGACCTCTGCTCTGAGGGGGCACATCTCACAGTCCTGATGTTCCCGTTGCTTTCAGCTTGCCGTGTCTTCAGACCAGGGAGGAGAGAGTCAGCGCAGTGGTGCTGCCAGCAGGGCAGTGCAGCTCTCTGCCACCCAGACAAGGTCTCCGGCTTCCCAGCACAACGGGTGGTGACAGAGCAATGCAGAGACAGAGCAGCAGAGGAGAATTACATGTCGCCAGACACCCGTTGCACTCTCGCAGCCTGTCAGGAGAGCAAGGGCACGGGCCAGGGGAAAAGGTAGGTCACTGACGGGACAGGAGGAAACATCAAGAGAGGAAGGAGAGAGTGATCTTCAGAGCGCGGCAGGAAGGGCACAAGAGAGGAAACATCGCCCATCTGACCAAAGCCTTGTTGGCTAGAGTATAGTACAATACTTTTCAAAAGCCGTCCGTGTGTCTCTCTCCAGCATTTCTCGCGTGTAACACGGAGCATCTTTGTTCTTCTCTACCATCTCATCAATCATTTTAATGAGGTCTGCAACCTGCTGTTTCCTTGTCTGTTCTGTTGCTATGTTGCTGAAAGCAATGTACCTATTTCCACATTTTCCTGCCATCCCTCTGAGGTATGTGCTTGTTTCCACGAAATCGTGGATATCATCTGGACTCCTAAGATCTTCTGCTCGGGTGAATAACAGGATCGTGTAGTTCTGTGATTCGGTATGGAAAATCTTTGTCACCCACTCAGCCACTTCCACGTCTTCTTTACTGACGTGGGCCAGTTGCATCACCAGGATGATAGCATGCACCCCTCCATAGAAGTGACGAACAGCATTTCCAATCAGTTCAGCTGTTTCCTTATTGGTTCTCTTGGTGTCAAAAAAGCCAGGAGTGTCGATAACAACAATTTCTCTTCCACGGAATGAGGCAGTGTCTGAACTGTAGCTCTTGGTCACTGAATCTTCTGACAGCAGAGATTTAAATGCTTTCTTCCCAAGGATGGTGTTCCCTGTCGCACTCTTCCCACTTCCAGTTTTGCCCACGAGCAGGATGTTCAGCTTGGGTCCTGGGGGAACAACCAGCGACACGTGCCTGAACCCCATGACCCTGTGGTGCCGGGACATCCCCTGCACGCCATGCTCCCAGGGGCGAGAAGGAAAGGCTTTTTACTGGAATAACACAAGAATTAGGGTTAGCGGCCCCAGCAGCAGTCCCCAGGGACCATCAGGAGCAACACGAGGGACCCCAGGGGAGTATGGACAAGGCTGCCTCAGAGGGCCAGCACCCAGACCTCTTCCAAAGGCAGAAAGAGAAAGCAGAAGTGCATGCCGCAGCTTCCCAGCAGCCCAGGAATGCACAGAGTGCTCAAACGGCCGGGCTTCCCTTTACAAGAAGTCACGTGCTAAACAAAAAACACAACCCACTGGGTTCTGTGCTGGATCACCCCAGGCCCTCTGCCTGCCCTGCACGGCCCCAGCAGGGCCAGAGCTGGCTCAGGCACACAGATAGCGAGGTTTTGGGGCAGGACTTTGCACCCTGCGCTGTGCCTCAGGCTGTAAGCAACGGCTGCTGCCCCATCTGCCCTGAGCCTGGCACAGCACAGCCTAAGGAGTGGGAAGAGGAGAGGCAGCCTCGGGAAATCCTCGAGCCCGTGGCCTCCCCAGAGGGCCCGTGCACCGCGTGCACAAGCGTGCGTGAGGCTGCACGAGGACGCAAACCCAGCCTCACCCTCAGCAGCACTGCGCCCGGCTGACTGAATGAGGAGGCTGCTAAAGGGGAAGGCTGCGGGGAGACCTCACAGCTGACTCACAGAAAGCTGACTCCACAGTCACTAAGACTGTACAGTAGGTATGTTTATTCAGCGCTGGGCAGCATGGGGGGTAGTCCCAAAAAAGTCGTGCACCCCTAACGCGGCAACTTGCCGTGGTTATATGCATTAAAAAGAGTTACATATGCATGAAGTTTCCCAATACGCCTATACATATGCATAACCCGTCCCCGCTTAGTATTAAAATTAGCTCCAAGAAGTCATTTCCATAAATTCCTCTTGTCTGTGCTTGCTCAGTGCCTTGTGGTGGTGGGCGCTGAGGGTCGTGGGGATGAAGTAAGATGCCTTCATCAGGGGTGAACTTTTCACCTCATCTCTTTGCGCATGCTCTCTGAGGCCTTGGTCACAATCTGGGCCATAAGGTTGTTTTGATCTGCTTCTTGGGGTCCGCAGGGCTCCTGTTATCTGGAGGCCTAAGCGCAGCACAGGCGCAGTACATCGCAACTATAGCACCTCTTCATTCTTAATCAATCACTCTCTAATTTCTAAGCCCAATGATTCAGTCCTCCCTTTTCTGGAAAATCTAGTAAATTCTTTTAGTTAATACAAAAAGTCTTCTTCTCAGTCTCTAGGGTATGTACCCCTCAATGCCTTGCCATGCACTTTTGTCAAGGAAGCTAATACAGACATTCGTTGTAACAATTTCCAATTCCAAACAAATATTACAAAAGACAATATCAAACTTATACCATCTAATATCTATAAAACAATAATTGGTGACACAATGTGTTCAAAATCCCAGTTGCAGTTGGCGACCATTCAAAGAGTGTATCCCACCAGTTGTGATTTGTGTCTTGTTTTGCTCTTTGCCTTTGTATCATGATGGACAGTGATTAGAGTATACATTGTGTTGTTAGACTTGATCAACTGGCAGGATACCACTGGTGCCAAATATAGAAAATGACACCCGACGATTCTAACAAAGTTGCAAATACAAAAGTTAGAATGATTTTTGCTAGGGAGGGTTATGTTCTCCTTATCGACTTCTACAAAATCACAAGCAGTTCTTAAACACACACACAGCCTTGACCGATATATACAAGCACAGTCTTTTGACTAGTATTTGGATGAATTTCAAAGTGGCAAACACCTTGCTCCATGTCAAGACATACATCCTGAGCACCAATTGTATTGCTTTCACAAATAAATCCTCGTTGTTCCCAGGTAACACATGATTCTAGATTTACAGACTGCCATTTCCCATTCTCCATCCGTGCCCATGTTCTATGCTCCGAAGGACAGAGCACTGTCTCCTCATGGTTTAATCCTAGTGCAATGATGGGGTGGATAACATAAACTGTGGCATTCCGTATAGTAAGCACAAAGGCAGTAGCCATGTTAACAATGGGATCATAGGTAAAATTTACCAGAGTTCACCAAGATTGGAACTTCTTCTCAAAATCATTGGCATTGTCCCAAACAGTCTTTTGGACTTCAGCCGGAAAAATGCCTTCACTTCCTTCCCTAATGATCAAGGCAGCCGTTGCCTGAATCCATAACTGTGCTTGTCTACAACAAAGAGCTAAAGATGCATTATCTTGAACCATACCAAGTGCATCTATTATTAGTTTGTGGTCTCGGTTTTCAGCCTTTTCCCATCTCGGTAACACCTTTGAAACTTGCCATTGGCTAGTTCCCAATGCCATTAAGGATGATTGTAGGGGCTGTTTTAGTTTTGTCTCACTGTTGTAGGAAGTACAGCCAAAACCAGCTAATTACTACAGTCTGTGTTAATATAAAATTATACCAGCAATCTGATTGACCTGGGCAGATGCAACGTTCTTGTTGGCCACTTTTGGAAATCAGTTTTACTAAAATCCCCGTTACTTTCTCGTGGGTCGGTCCATTAATCATTCAGCACCCTATTTTAAGTTCGTCCCCTACGGTTCTTTGGTGTGTCCGTTCTTTCCCTAATTTTTGCCATTCTTATAATGTACATAAATGGTCACCATTTGTTTGCCAAATAACCATGACTGCTAACTTTCCATTAATGCTTTATCCTCTGTTGTTACAGCTGCGGACCAAGGCCACTCACCATTCTCTATTATCCTAGAGGCACCTTCTTGAATCACAATTACAATTTATAAGCCATAGAAACAAAACAATTCTGTTAACTAGACTCCTGCTGACTATATTACTAAATACTCCTGACCATAATGTCCTCATTTTACTCGACTGAGCTTTAGTTTCAGTTCACCGTCACCTGGCGTTACTTTCCAGGGGGTTCTGGAGCTTTCTTCACTTGAGAATGGTGAATCCAGGCACTCTGTTCCTTGATCTTAATTGTGGTGAAGGCTGTAAGGAGCACCTGGTATAGTCCTTCCCACTGTGGCTTCAAAGTTTTCTCTACAAGAGACTTAGTTACCTCTCAGGCTTTGGCAGTCCTAGTAGGGAAAGCCTCTGGCCATCCTGAAAAGGTATCTGTCTGTTAACACCAGTCAATATCGACACCCCCCCTTTTCTTGGAAGTTCAGAAAGGTCAATTTGCCACTGTTGCCCGGGCCCATGGCCTTTTCCGATTTGACACAGTTTTGGTTTGGGGGCAATTTTGGGGTTAGTCTGGAGACAAAGATCACATTGTTGTTATTTGAGTGATGGTAGCATATAAGTTCCCGGCAATATTTTTTTTCAATTAGATAGTTATACAAAGCATCTATTCCCCAATGTGGTTTCCGGTGTTCCTTCTTTACCAGTGACCACAATAAATTGGAGGGGATGACTAGCTTACCTTCCCTTCTTTGGTAATGGTCCATCCCTCTTGGTTATATTTTCCCTTCTGACTTTCGATTAATTTTCTATCCTTTTTGTTATATACAAGCTTACCTTCGAGGGGAATTTGCCTGTCTGGAATCAGGGCTCCCTCAGTTGCCACCTCACCTTCTGCTGCTTCTTTTGCCTCTCTGTCCACCAGATCATTGCCTTCCTCCAATTCTGAGCTCACCTTCTGGTGTGCCTCAGTGTGCGTGATTGCTACCTTTTCAGGCAGCTGAACTGCTTCCAATAATCTCATTATTTAGTCCCTATAGATGTTTATTTTCCGGATTCTATTACGTCTTTGCAAGTGGTAACTGCATGCCCAGCATGTCGTTTTCTACTGATGACGTAGCTGCTCCCATATTTCCACAGCACCAAAAGGAGTGTCCTTCAGATCTGGACGGCTGGAGTAGGTAGCTTCAATGGTCTCCAGGCAGTCGTGGTGTACTGGCTCCCCTTGGTTTCTGCTGATTTCAGGAACCTTTGTGGGGAAAGCCAGTGACTGCCTTTCACTTCCAGCACTGTGTGAGACACTAGCACAGTTATCTTCTGTCCCAAGGTGTACGTGCGTGCTTCCTGGATATTTAGCACCACTGCTGCAACAGCTCTGAGGCATCCCAGCCATCCCTTGGCGGTAGCATCCAACTGCATAGAAAAATAAGCAACTGCCCTTCGATATGGGCCCAGGTCCTGTGCTAGTGTTCCCAGGGCAATCCTTTGTTTCTCATGGGAGAAAAGGAAGAATGGTTTATTTACATCTGGAAGTCCCAGAGCTGGAGCTGACATGAGGGCCTTCTTTAGTTGGTCCTAAGCTCGTGTGGCCTCCTTTGTCCATTGGAGATCCCTGTTCCCATTTGCAATGAGCACATTCAGCGGTTTTACAAGCGATCTGTAATTATAGATCCACAATCTGCACCACCCTGTCATTCCCCAAAAGCTTCGCAGTTCTTTTATTGTCTCAGGTTTTGGGGTTTAACATATCGCTTCTTTACGATCTTGCCTCAAGGTCTGTTGTCCGACACTAACCTCATAGCCCACGTAGATCAACTTCTGCTTAACCACCTGAGCCTTCTGCTTCGATACCCTGTACCCCTGTAGTCCCAGAAAGTTTAGGAGGCTTACCGTCCTGGCCACACATGCTTCTGTCTGGGTGGCTATTAGGAGGTCATCTACGTACTGCAACAGCCTTCCTTCTCCTGATGGGGCTTCCCAGGTCTCCAAGTCCTTTGCAAGTTGGTCTCCGAACAAGGTGGGTGAGTTCTTAAAGCCCTGAGGCAACCTTGTCCATGTGAGCTGTGTTTTGTGCCCACTCTTAGGGCCTTTCCAATCAAATGCAAAGATTTTCTGCCTGGCTTCATGGAGAGGGAGGCAAAAGGAGGCATCCTTCAGGTCTAAAATGGTAAACCAAGTTAGCTCTGGGGTTAAGCATGTTAATCAATTATCGGGCTAATTCCTTCTCTATCTTCCTTTTTCAAGGGGTACTGTTTAAGTGCATTTTCTGCCTTCCCTGGTACATTAGATCGTACTCTGGAAAACATTTGACTTAGGATTTCCTCACTAATTTCCTCTTTGGTCTCAATAGCTGTCAATATCAAACTCAACACTTCCACGTATCTTTGATCATTTACCTCCAGAATAATCTCCCCATTTTTAAATGAAATGGTTGCTTGTAAACTTCCCAATAAATCTCTCCCTAGGAGAGTTGAGCATGTATAGGAACTTGTGAATGCCCCACTGTTTCCCATACTTATATTTCAATGGTTTGCAGAAATATGCTATTCCAGATTGGCCAGTTGCCCCCTTCACTACAATGCAATCATTCCCCACTGATACTAATGCTTTGTTTAAAACTGAGTGTGTTGCTCGTGCATCTACCATCAGTTCCACCTCTTTTCCCTCCTTCTCCAGCTCCATTTTTATAACCAGTGGATCTGCTGGGGTAGATTTCCTCTTTGGTCGTCTTTTGCATGTGCGACCTTCGGGTCGCTAACACAGCTGGTGTGTGCGTGCTGCCTGCTGTGTGTGCATGCAGGAAGTGGTTGTATAGCCGAGGGTAAACGCACGCACGCACCCACAAGATGGCTGCGCACCCCGTGAGGCAGGGAGCAGCGTTTGGCAGCCCCGCACCCCGTGCCAGGGGCAGGGCACGTTTCTGCCAGCCCCGCACAGCCCAGGAGCAGGGGCCGCAGGGGCAGGGGAGCGTGGCTGGGCCTCGCTGCACCGTGGTGGCAGATGGGGACAGCCCGGGCAAGGGCTGCTCCTCCTCAGCTGCTTGTGGCCACCTTGGGAGGGGGTCCCGACGCCTTGGGGAACGAGGAGCTGGCAGGGGAACTCAGATCGGTCACTGGCAACCCTTGCAGTGCTTTGGGAAACCTGCGAGCTCGCAGAGGACGTGCATGGCCCCCAACTGGAGCAGGAGCCTCCGCCCAGAATCGCCGTCAGTTCAGTGCCCTCGTCCGGCACCTGAACCTCCAGCCCTGAGCCTGAGCAGTGTGCGGGGTCCGTCCCAGCCCCTGACCGAGGTGCAGGCTGCAGCTGCCTCGTCTCCTGCCCCTTCTTCTGTCAGGGCTCTGCCTCCAGTCCCACCAGCAGCAGGAACTGCTTGAAAACTAAGCACAGATCATCGCGAGAGTTAAATAACTCTGAGGCTGGACTGTTTCTGGAGGAAGTACAGGAGGTAGCGTTAGAGCTGTCTGCACCTCCAGGGCTGCACAGGATCGAAACCAAGCTGGGGGCTGGTGCGGGAGGAGCCGCTGCTGCCCTTGTGGCATGAGCACAGTTCTCCAGGCTGACACCGGCCGTCACCGCTGTCACTTCCTGGTGGCTGTGAGCGTCCCGCAGGGACAAGGCGAACGCCAGCGCAGGACGTGCAGGAAGGTACGGGCGGGAGGCCAGGGGCCGCGAGGCTCCGTGCCGGCGGGGAGGGCTCCGAGGGGGCCTGGGGACCTGGCGCAGGGCAGCAGGGCAGGGAAGTGGCTCTTCCCCGGTCCCCTTCTCCCTCCTTCCCTTCTCCCCACTCCTCGCTCCCAATGCTCGGCGTGGCCCCAGCACCAGCCCGGGGGAGCCCCGGGGCACCGTGCTCAGCCCCACGCGGGGCCCTGGCTGTACGAGTGTCACTGCCCTGAGGGTCCCTGCCACCGCCCGAGGGTCCCTGCCACCACACTGCCTTCCCCCGCCATGATCCTGCACACACTGAGGCTGCCTCACTGCTCTGCTTCCCCGCAGCACCTCGCAGTTCTGGCTTTTATTTTGCCTTTTACTGTTTTCTGCTGCTTTCCATCCCCATTTGTCCCGGTGCCACTGCAGCCTGACCCAGCAGCAGCCCCCAAGCCCTTCGCACAGTGGGGGCACACAGAGCCCCGCAGCCTCCAGTGGCCAGCAGCGAGGCTTCAAAACCATCCCCGCTTTTAGTGAAAATCCCTTCTGCTGTCAGTGATGCCCCCAGCATCTGGGTGCCTGCTGACGGATCCATGGGTGTCTGCTTTTGTCTCTACAGCCAGTCCGTGTCCATCCGTTGTGTCCACATGCAGCCTGGGGTCGGCAGGAGCTTGGAGATGAGGCTGATCCTAGCCGGGAAGGCTGGGGAGGGGAAAAGCGCCACGGGGAACACCCTCCTCAGGAAGCGTATCTTTGAGTCCAAGCTGTCCAACCAGCCAGTGACCGTGAGCTGTGCAGAAGCACAGGGGCACTGGGATGGCGAGGACTTCACGGTGGTTGACACGGCCGACATTTTCAACCCCGAAGGTGCCAGCAGTGAAGTGCGCCAAGAAATTATCCGCTGCATCAGGCTGTCCTCCCCGGGACCCCACGCGCTGCTGCTGGTGACCCAGCTGGGCCCATTCACCCAGGAGAAGGCGAAGGCTGCAGAGAGACTGCAGGACATCTTTGGAGCTGATGTTTTGAGGCACACGATCATCATATTCACCCGTGCGGAAGAGCTGGAGGGGAGATCTCTGCATGACTACGTGTCCTGTACTCACAACAAAGCTCTCCAGAAGCTGATCGAGAGATGCGGGAACAGGTACTGCGGCTTCAACAACCGGGCAGTTGGAGCTCAACGGGACCAGCAGGTCGCGGAGCTGATGGGGATGGTCCGCTGCATGGTGCAGGCGAATGGGAACAGGTACTACAGCAATGAGATGTACCTGGAGCCCAATTTAACAGAAGAGAAGGTGGAGTATCACATGCAGAGGTACAGAGCAGACAGGGTGAAGAAGGAGTGATCCAGCTGAAGGACAGCTCTCCTTGCTTGTGGGCTGATTGTCCTCATCATTATTGTGATTACCCTCGGTTTCCTTATTACACGGCTGCGATGAATCCCAGCACCACAGAGCCACTGAACGCCTGGGGCTGGAGGCACCTCTGCACCCTGCGTGTTCCGTCTCAGGGTCCCCAGCGCCGGCTGCCCAGGACCGTGTCCACTGGGTGTTGGACATCTCCAGGGATGGAGATCCCAGCACCGCTCTGGGCAGCCTGTGCCAGCGCTCAGACACCCGCACAGCAAAAAAAGACTTTCCTGATGTCTCAGCGGGCGTCCTTGTGCCTCCGGCGGTGCCTTGTGCCTTGGGCGGTGCCCAAGTCGACATCGTCTGTGCTTGATCTGTGGAAACTGCACCGAGCTCTGAGGCCTGAATAAAAGCAATATCTCTCCTGAATGCGTGCGAATTGGCTTATTGCACACCGGGTAAAGGATCATAGAGTCATAGAATGGTTGGGGTTGGGAGGGACCTTAAAGATCATCCAACTCCAACCCCCCTGAAACAGACAAGGCTGCCTCCCCCCAGATGAGGTTGGCCAAGCCCCATCCAGCCCGGCCTTGAACACCTCCAGGGATGGGGCATCCACAGCTTCTCTTGGCAGCCTGTGCCAGTGCCTCACTACACTGACAGTGAAGCGTTTCCTCCTAATGTCTAGCCTAAAGCTATTTTCTTTTAGTTTAAGACCATTCCCCCTTGTCCTCCACCAGCACCCCAGGTCCTTCTCCTCAGGGCTGCTCTCAATCCATTCCCCACCCAACCTGCATTTGTGCTTGGAATTTCCTCAGCCCAGATTAAGGACCTTGCACTTGGCCTCGTTGAACCTCATGAGGTCCGTGCAGGCCCACTTCTCAAGCCTGTCCAGATCCCTCGGGATGGCATCCCTTCCCTCCAGTGTGGGGGCACAGTGTCAAATGCTTTGCACAAGTCCAGGTAGATGATGTCAGGTGCTCTTCTCCAGTCATCAGTGCTGCAACCCTGTCATGGGAGGCCACCAGATTTGTCAGGCATGATATGCCGGATCTGCTCCATGATCTTGCCAGGCATAGAGGTGAGACTGCCTGGCCTGTGGTTAACCAGGTCTTCCTTTTTCCTCTTTAAAAATGCGGGTTTTCTTTCCCCTCTTCCACTTCATGGGAAGTTCACCGGACTGCCACGACTTCTCAACTATGATGGGCAGTGGCTTAGCAACTCCAGCCAGTCTCGGGGCGTGGGGCTGCTCCGCGCCGCTCATGCTTGGGGCAGCGGCAGCACCCTGGAATTTGCTCAGCGCGGTGCTTTTAGTTCCTCCCCCTGGAATAGGGCGGTGGGAGCTCAGCGCATTTACAGGAAAGGCCAGTTTGGCAGAGCTCTGGAGTCTGCAGGCTGCAGAGAGGAGGGGAAGGACACGGGCTGAAGGACACAGGGCCCTTCCGCAGGTGGCTGTGAGAGCAGGGGGTTTGCTGCTTACTCTGTGGATGCCTCTGAGCCACGGAGCACCCGCCCCGCCTGCAAACACGCTGGGGCTGCGAGCCCGGGGCTGCAGGTCCCCCAGACAGGCTTTTCCCGTAAATGTGCTGAGCTCCGGGCAGTGCAGAGAGTGAAACTCAGAGCAACGGGAGGCAAAGGTAACCTGAGTTTGACTCCCTGCTTCCTCTGCCCTGGCTGATTTCCTGAAAAGGGCTGGAGCTGCACACACACCACATCTCTGTGCGCCTGCACAGGCTTTGGGCAGCCCCTCTTCAGGCCGGTTTTGCTGATTACAAAGCCCTTTCTCGCCATCCCTGCCCACCCCGTCCTCACCAGGCTGAATGTCCCTGCCTTCCCCCTGCTCCCAGTTCAAGGTTCCCCTCACCAGCGTTGAGGCTCGTGTGCTACGATGAGGAAGAGGAGCACTTGGAAACGCTTCTTGAGCGCTGGCAGAGCAGGGTCCCCTCCTGCAGGCACAGAGGGGTGCGAGGGTGGGAGTCCCGTGCAATCCCACAGCAAGGGCCGTGGCTCAGGGATGGGACCCGTACCGTGGAGGCACCTGATGTCCCCTGCATGGTCGCAGCCCCCATCCTGCGCCTCCTCGCCCAGTCCTGATTAACATCTTCATTCTCAATCTGGGAGATGCAGTATCATAGAATCATAGAACCATTGAATATGCGGAGTTGGAAGGGACCAAAGCCCTTTCTTGCCATGTCTGACAGCGGTGTCCAAATGCGGTTTGGACACCGCGTCCCTGGGCAGCCTGTCCCAGTGCCCGACCACCTCTGGGTGCAGACCCTTTCCCTAACCCCCAGCCTGACCCTCCCCGGTCCCAGCTCCATGACGTTCCCTCGGGTCCTGTCACTGTCCCCAGGGAGCAGAGCTCAGCGCCTGCCCCTCTGCTCCCCTCCTGAGGAAGCTGCAGGCCATGATGAGGTCTCCCCTCATCTCCTCTTCTCCAAGAGGACAACAGTGTTTTCTGTGGGCTGAACAAACCAAGCAACTTCAGCCTCTCCTCATATGCCTTGCCCTCTACACCCCTGACATCTTTGTAGCCCTCCTACAGATGCTCCGTAATAGTTTCATGTCTGTTTCATACTGTGGTGTCCGGAACCACACACACTTCACAGAATCACAGCATCACAGAACTGTAGGGGTTGGAAGGGACCTCAAGAGATCATCGGGTCCAACCCCTCTGCCAAAGCAGGTTCCTTAGAGCAGGTTGCCCACGTGGGCGTCCAGACAGGCCTTGAATGTCTCCAGAGAAAGAGACTCCACAAGCTCCCTGGGCAGCCTGTTCCAGTGCTCTGTCACCCTCACTGTGAAGAAGACCTTTTGCATGTTGGTGCGGAACTGCCTGTGCTCTATTTTGTGGCGATTGCCCCTTGTCCTATCCACGCAAATCACTGAGAAGAGGTTGGCTACATCCTTCTGTCCCCCACAACTCAGGTATTTATATACATTGAGGAGATCCCCTCTCAGTCTTCTCTTCTCCAGGCTGAACAGCCCCAGGTCTCTCAGCCTCTCCTCACAGGGAAGATGCTCCAGGCCCCGTATCATCTTTGTGGCCCTCCGCTGGACTCTTTCCAGGAGATCCCTGTCTTTCTTCTAGCGGGGAGCCCAGAACTGGACACAGTACTCCGTTTGAGGCCTGACCAGGGCAGAGGAGATGGGGAGGATCACCTCCCTTGACCTGCTGGCCACACTCCTTTTAATGCACGCTAGGATCCCATTACCCCTCTTGGCCACCAGGGCACAATGCTGGCTCATGGTCAACCTGTTGTCCACCAGGACCCCCAGGTCCTTCTCCTCAGAGCTCCTCTCCAGCGGGTCATCCCCCAGCCTGTACTGATACTTGGGGTTGTTCCTTCCCAGGACTCTACACTTGCTCTCATTAAATCTCATTTGGTTTCTTCCTGCCCACCTCTCCAGCCGGTCCAGTTCTCGCTGAATGGCAGCACAGCCTTCTGCCGTGTCAGCCACTCCTCCCAGCTTTGTGTCATCGGCGTACTTGCTGAGGGCGGACACTATTCCCTCATCAAGGTCGTCGATGAAGATGCTGAACAAGACCAGACCCAGCACCGACCCCAGGGGAACACCACTAGTCACAGGACTCCAGGCAGACTCTGCTCCTCAAATCACCACCCTCTGAGCTCGGCCAGTCAGGCAGTTCTCAACCCACCTTGCCATCCATTCCTCTATCCCACACTTTCTCAGCTTTGCTATCAGGATGTCATGGGAGACAGTATCGAAAGCCTTGCTAAAGTCAAGGTAGATGACATCCACTGCTCTCCCCCCATCTACCCAGCTGGTGATGCCATCATAGAAGGCAACGAGGTTGGTCGAGCACAACTTCCCCTTGGTGAATCCATGCTGACCACTCCTCTTCTTCTTCTCTTCCAATTGCTTGGAGATGGTATCCAGAACAAGCTGCTCCAACACATTTCCAGGGACAGAGGTGAGACTGACTGCCCTGTAGTTTCACCAGTAGTTTAGAAACCAAATGAGATTTAATAAGAGCAAGTGTAGAGTCCTGCACCTGGGAAGAAACAACCCGAAGTATCAGTACAGGCTGGGGGATGACCCGCTGGAGAGGAGCTCTGAGGAGAAGGACCTGGGGTCCTGGTGGACAACAGGTTGACCATGAGCCAGCATTGTGCCCTGGTGGCCAAGAGGGGTAATGGGATCCTAGCGTGCATTAAAAGGAGTGTGGCCAGCAGGTCAAGGGAGGTGATCCTCCCCATCTCCTCTGCCCTGGTCAGGCCTCAAACGGAGTACTGTGTCCAGTTCTGGGCTCCCCGCTAGAAGAAAGACAGGGATCTCCTGGAAAGAGTCCAGCGGAGGGCCACAAAGATGATACGGGGCCTGGAGCATCTTCCCTGTGAGGAGAGGCTGAGAGAGCTGGGGCTGTTCAGCCTGGAGAAGAGAAGACTGAGAGGGGATCTCCTCAATGTATATAAATACCTGAGGGGTGGGGGACAGAAGGATGTAGCCAACCTCTTCTCAGTGATTTGCGTGGATAGGACAAGGGGCTATGGCTGCAAGTTACAGCACAGAATGTTCTGTACTGACATGCGAAATAACTTCTTCACGGTGAGGGTGACGGAGCATCGGAACAGGCTGCCCAGGGAGGTTGTGGAGTTTCCTTCTCTGGAGACATTCAAGGCCCGTCTGGACGCCTACCTGGGCAGCCTGCTCTGAGGAACCTGCTTTGGCAGAGGGGTTGGACCTGATGATCTTTCAAGGTCCCTTCCAACCCCTACAGTTCTGTGATTCTGTGATTCACAGATCCTCTTTCGTGCCCTTCTTGAAGACCGGAGTGATGCTGGCTGTCCTCCAGTCTTCAGGCACCTCTCCTGTTCTCTAGGACCTCATCTTCCTTTTACTGTTTACATACTTTAAAACAAACAAACAAACAAACAAACAAAAAACGTATTATTATCCTTTATCTTTTTTGCAAGCTTCATCTCTTGGTGGGCTTTAGCCTTTCTCATCGCATCCCTGCAGGTCCTGACAACATTTCTATACTCCTCCCAAGAGGACAGGCCCTTTTTCCACGTTTCATAGACCTTCCTCTTCCTTTGGATCTTGTCAATGAGCTCCTTGCTCATCCACGTAGGTTTCCTGCCCCTCTTCCCCAATTTCCTACTCTTAGGGATGCACCGATCCTGAGCCTGGAAGAAGTGCTCTTTAAATGCTGCCCAGCTCTCACAAGTACTCTTGCCTTCTAGTATTCTAGAAGAACTGCACACACTTCCCTCAACTGGTGAACAACGCCGTGCTTGATGCACCCCAGGGTGCGGTTGGCCCTCCTGGCTGCCAGGGCACACTCTTAACTCACGTTCAACTTGCAGTGCACCAGAACCCCCAGGTCCCTTTCTGTGGGGCTGCTCTCCAGCCTCTTGTCCCCCCGTCAGTAAGCATAGCCACATGCTATTTCTTTCTCAGGTCTATTTCTTTCTCAACTAAAGCTTTCCATAGTCAGAATCATTTACTCCATTCTGTGCTGCTAAACTAATAATAAATTAAATGGTCTTTCTAGGTTGCACACATTGCTCTTGATCCTTTTGTCTATTCACAATGTTTATTTCACTAATTCAATGTTTATGTCACTGTTCACAAGTTAGACCTGCAGCTGTGGTTCCTGCTGCTGTTCCTGCTTCCCGCACCCTTTTAAGGGGAGTTCCTCTAATTAGACTGGGGTTGGGGTGATGTTCAAACACAACTTGGCAGGGGCCAGCCCTTTAAAAGATCGAAACCTGAAATCTTTTTCATGATGATTTGTAATTGCAAAGTGAGTAACTGGTACATGCTTCACATCCGTGAGTTGTACATTAACTTGGCAGTTTGGTTTCACGCTCAGTACATAACCAGTATGTGCTCATTGTTTACTGATAAGCTTTTGCTCAGCCAGGTCCAACGCCTCCCAGGCACCCCTTGTTCTGACTTCAGGACTTGCAATTCCTTCCTGAGGGGGAGGAAGGGGTTGATTTCCTATCTGCACCTGGCAGACCTTGTTATTTACCATCCTAGTACTAGCCTACATTGCAGCTACAGTGAAGTTGGAAATCGATACCACGACAGCCTGTACCAGGGCTTCAGCACCCACCCAGCACAGATGTGAGACCAGGGAGCTGCCCTTTGAGCGAGAGCTCAGGAGCAGCCCCATGTCCACAGAGCACGGCCCTGGGCTCTGGCAGGGCGATGCCGCTGGATGTCCTGCCCTCATGGCACTGTGCTTCGGGACCTGTCCAGCTCCGGGCATGCACCAGCAGGAGCCCCAGGCCTGGTGCCCAGCGCAGAGCACGGGCAGGCCAAGAGCCAGCATGGCTCTGCCCTCTGCTGTGCTGCTCCCGCTGAGCTGCAGGCCGGGGGGGAAAGCCAAGTGTCCCCTGCCCCGTGGCACCCAGGCAACTCTTGGGGACATTGGCTGTGGGGAAGGGAGCTGGGGCAGGCACCAGCCCTAGGGCAGGCACAACTAGGACCAGAAATCCACTCAGCTCCTGCAGCTGGCATGGCACGGCTTGGCTTGGCACGGCAAGGGGGGCTCTGCCATCCTCCTTTCCTGCCACACACATGGATGCACAGGGACCGAGTGTGGCGCCAAGGGCAGGGCTGTGTGTTCCTGCTGGCTGCCAGGGGCCCACATCCATGCCTCAGAGCGCTCCATGTGCGGGAAGACATTGGCACCCGTTCAATTGCTCAGCCAAGGACAATGAGGTGCTGGTGTTGACCGAAAAAGTGGATCCTTTCTCCTATGAAGAAAGGCTGAGAGAGATAGGGATGTTCAGCCTGTGGAAGAGAAGGCTCTGGGAACACCTCATTGGAACCTTTCAGTGCTTAAAGGGGTTTAATAAAGAGGATAGAGAAAAAAAAATTATTTGCGTGGATGATGCTGGACAAGGGGGAATGGTCTTAAACTAAAAGAAAATAGCTTCAGGCTAGACATTAGGAGGAAATGCTTCACTGTCACTGTAGTGAGGCACTGGCACAGGCTGCCAAGAGAAGCTGTGGATGCCCCATCCCTGGAGGTGTTCAAGGCCGGGCTGGATGGGGCTTGGCCAACCTCATCTGGGGGGAGGCAGCCTTGTCTGTTTCAGAGGGGTAGAGTTGGATGATCTTTAAGGTCCCTCCCAACCCCAACCATTCTATGACTCTATGATCCTTTACCCGGTGTGCAATAAGCCAATTCGCACGCACTCAGGAGAGATATTGCCTTTATTCAGGCCTCAGAGTTCAGTGCAGTTTCCACAGATCAAGCACAGCCGATGTCGACTTCCTGGCTACATGTAGACATTAAATTCATGACTATTCTAGCGATCTAATACATATTCATTCTAATCTACCTGAGTTTTGTGCTCATGTGGCATCATTCTTAATGGCTCCTTTTCAGGCCCTTCTGCGCATGCCTTCCTTTCTGTGGGGGTCCTTGGTGGTGTTCCCCAATGAAGCACCCTAACCCCTTTTATCCATCGATGGCCACATTTCACCGAAGCACAACCTCAGGCTACTTGCTATGGGCAACTTTCCTTGGTTTCTCCCAGAAGGAGCATTCTGTCCCTGAACAAAGGGAGCCTAGGTTAAAAGTTAAACATATTTTTTGTCCTCTACTACATATATGATAACTGTTTAAAGGGAAGCTCAATAAAAATAGACAATTACTCTTCATTTCTAAGGGAGAGTTGGTTCCATTACAATGGGACTTGGGGGTCCCGTCTGTGTGTGTGAACGCCTGGTGGGGTGCCCAGAGCCTGGACACAAGGGCATGGGCACCGCCGGAGGCACAAGGACGCCCGCTGAGACATCAGGAAAGTCTTTTTTTGCTGTGCGGGTGTCTGAGCGCTGGCACAGGCTGCCCAGAGCGGTGCTGGGGTCTCCATCCCTGGAGATGTCCAACACCCAGTGGACACGGTCCTGGGCAGCCGGCGCTGGGGACCCTCCCTGGGCAGGAACAGAACACGCGGGGTGCAGAGGTGCCTCCAGCCCCAGGCGTTCAGTGGCTCTGTGGTGCTGGGATTCATCACAGCCGTGCAATAAGGACAGCGAGGGTAATCACGATAATGATGAGGACAATCACCACAAAAGCCAGGACAACTCTCTGGGATGGCCTGCAGATGAATCGCGCCCTCTTTTTCCTGGCTGCTCTGTACTTCTGCATGTGATACTCCACCTTCTCTTCTGTTAAATTGGGCTCCAGGTACATCTCATTGCTGTAGTACCTGTTCCCATTCGCCTGCACCATGCAGCGGACCATCCCCATCAGCTCCGCGACCTGCTGGTCCCGTTGAGCTCCATCTGCCCGGTTGTTGAAGCCGCAGTACCTGTTCCCGCATCTCTGGATCAGCTTCTGGAGAGCTTTGTTGTCAGTACAGGACACGTAGTCGTGCAGAGATCTCCCCTCCAGCTCTTCCGCACGGGTGAATATGATGATCGTGTGCCCCAGAACATCAGCTCCAAAGATGTCCTGCAGTCTCTCTGCAGCCTCCTCGTCCTCCTGGGTGAATCGGCCCAGCTGGGTCACCAGCAGCAGCGCGTGGGGGCCCGGGGAGGACAGCCTGATGCAGCGGATAATTTCTTGGCGCACTTCACTGCTGGCACCTCCGGGGTTGAAAATGTCAGCCGTGTCAACCACCGTGAAGTCCTCGCCATCCCAGTGCCCCTGTGCTTTCACACAGCTCATGGTCACTGGCTGGGTGGACAGCTTGGACTCAAAGACACGTTCCCTGAGGAGGGTGTTCCCCGTGGCACTTTTTCCCCCACCAGCCTTCCCGGCCAGGATCAGCCTCATCTCCAAGCTCCTGCCGACCCCGGGCTGCATGTAGACACGACGGACGGCCACGGTCACGCTGCGGAGACAAAAGCAGACACCCAGGGCTCCGTCAGCAGTCACTCAGATGCTGGGGGCATCACTGACAGCAGAAGGGATTTTCACTAAAAGCGGGGATGGTTTCGAAACCTCGCTGCTGGCCACTGTAGGCTGCGGTGCTCTGTGTGCTCCCGCTGCGGGAAGGGCTCGGGGCTGCAGCTGGGTCAGGCTGCGGTGGCACTGGGACAGACGGGGTCCCCCCTGCATGCCTGGACATCAGAGCAAGAGCAGCGCAACCGGCATCTGTGAATCGCACTGCAGCGTGCGCAGCCACAGCAGTGCACGGACAGCAGCAAGGAACAGAAATTCAAAATAAAAGCCGGAGCCGTGAGCTGCGAGGAGCCGCTGCTCTGTTTCCTCAGTCTCAGCCTCAGTCTAAGCAGGATTACAGGCACGGGGGAAGGCAGTGTGGTGGCAGGGACCCTCGGGCGGTGGCAGAGACCCTCAGGGCAGTGACACTCTTGCAGCCGCGGCCCCGCGTGGGGCTGAGCACGGTGCCCAGGGGCTCCCCCGGGCTGGGGCTGTGCCCACGCCGAGCATTGGGAGCGAGGAGTGGGGAGAAGGGAAGGAGGGAGAAGGGGACCGGGGAAGAGCCACTTCCCTGCCCCGCTGCCCTGCGCCAGGTCCCCAGGCCCCCTCGGAGCCCTCCCCGCCGGCACGGAGCCTCGCGGCCCCTGGCCTCCCGCCCGTACCTTCCTGCACGTCCTGCGCTGGCGTTCGCCTTGTCCCCGCGGGACGCTCACAGCCACCAGGAAGTGACAGCGGTAACGGCCGGTGTCAGCCTGGAGAACTGTGCTCATGCCACAAGGGCAGCAGCGGCTCCTCCCGCACCAGCCCCCAGCTTGGTTTCGATCCTGTGCAGCCCCGGTGGAGCAGACAGCTCTAACGCTACCTCCTGTACTTCCTCCAGAAACAGTCCAGCCTCAGAGTTATTTAACTCTCGCGATGATCTGTGCTTAGTTTTCAAGCAGCTCCTGCTGCTGGTGGGACTGGAGGCAGAGCCCTGACAGAAGAAGGGGCAGGAGACGAGGCAGCTGCAGCCTGCACCGCGGTCAGGGGCTGGGACGGACCCCGCACACTGCTCAGGCTCAGGGCTGGAGGTTCAGGTGCCGGACGAGGGCACTGAACTGACGGCGATTCTGGGCGGAGGCTCCTGCTCCAGTTGGGGGCCGTGCACGTCCTCTGCGAGCTCGCAGGTTTCCCAAAGCACTGCAAGGGTTGCCAGTGACCGATCTGAGTTCCCCTGCCAGCTCCTCGTTCCCCAAGGCGTCGGGACCCCCTCCCAAGGTGGCCACAAGCAGCTGAGGAGGAGCAGCCCTTGCCCGGGCTGTCCCCATCTGCCACCACGGTGCAGCGAGGCCCAGCCACGCTCCCCTGCCCCTGCGGCCCCTGCTCCTGGGCTGTGCGGGGCTGGCAGAAACGTGCCCTGCCCCTGGCACGGGGTGCGGGGCTGCCAAACGCTGCTCCCTGCCTCACGGGGTGCGCAGCCATCTTGTGGGTGCGTGCGTGCGTTTACCCTCGGCTATACAACCACTTCCTGCATGCACACACAGCAGGCAGCACGCACACGCCAGCTGTGTTAGCAACCCGAAGGTCGCACATGCAAAAGACGACCAAAGAGGAAATCTACCCCAGCAGATCCACTGGTTATAAAAATGGAGCTGGAGAAGGAGGGAAAAGAGGTGGAACTGATGGTAGATGCACGAGCAACACAGTCAGTTTTAAACAAAGCATTAGTATCAGTGGGGAATGATTACATTGTAGTGAAGGGGGCAACTGGCCAATCTGGAATAGCATATTTCTGCAAACCATTGAAATATAAGTATGGGAAACAGTGGGGCATTCACAAGTTCCTATACATGCTCAACTCTCCTAGGGAGAGATTTATTGGGAAGTTTACAAGCAACCATTTCATTTAAAAATGGGGAGATTATTCTGGAGGTAAATGATCAAAGATACGTGGAAGTGTTGAGTTTGATATTGACAGCTATTGAGACCAAAGAGGAAATTAGTGAGGAAATCCTAAGTCAAATGTTTTCCAGAGTACGATCTAATGTACCAGGGAAGGCGAAAAATACACTTAAACAGTACCCCTTGAAAAAGGAAGATAGAGAAGGAATTAGCCCGATAATTGATTAACATGCTTAACCCCAGAGCTAACTTGGTTTACCATTTTAGACCTGAAGGATGCCTCCTTTTGCCTCCCTCTCCATGAAGCCAGGCAGAAAATCTTTGCATTTGATTGGAAAGGCCCTAAGAGTGGGCGCAAAACACAGCTCACATGGACAAGGTTGCCTCAGGGCTTTAAGAACTCACCCACCTTGTTCAGAGACCAACTTGCAAAGGACTTGGAGACCTGGGAAGCCCCATCAGGAGAAGGAAGGCTGTTGCAGTACGTAGATGACCTCCTAATAGCCACCCAGACAGAAGCATGTGTGGCCAGGACGGTAAGCCTCCTAAACTTTCTGGGACTACAGGGGTACAGGGTATCGAAGCAGAAGGCTCAGGTGGTTAAGCAGAAGTTGATCTACGTGGGTTATGAGGTTAGTGTCGGACAACAGACCTTGGGGCAAGATCGTAAAGAAGAGATATGTTAAACCCCAAAACCTGAGACAATAAAAGAACTGCGAAGCTTTTGGGGAATGACAGGGTGGTGCAGATTGTGGATCTATAATTACACATCGCTTGTAGAACCGCTGAATGTGCTCATTGCAAATGGGAACAGGGATCTCCAATGGACAAAGGAGGCCACACGAGCTTAGGACCAACTAAAGAAGGCCCTCATGTCAGCTCCAGCTCTGGGACTTCCAGATGTAAATAAACCATTCTTCCTTTTCTCCCATGAGAAACAAAGGATTGCCCTGGGAACACTAGCACAGGACCTGGGCCCATATCGAAGGGCAGTTGCTTATTTTTCTATGCAGTTGGATGCTACCGCCAAGGGATGGCTGGGATGCCTCAGAGCTGTTGCAGCAGTGGTGCTAAATATCCAGGAAGCACGCACGTACACCTTGGGACAGAAGATAACTGTGCTAGTGTCTCACACAGTGCTGGAAGTGAAAGGCAGTCACTGGCTTTCCCCACAAAGGTTCCTGAAATCAGCAGAAACCAAGGGGAGCCAGTACACCACGACTGCCTGGAGACCATTGAAGCTACCTACTCCAGCCGTCCAGATCTGAAGGACACTCCTTTTGGTGCTGTGGAAATATGGGAGCAGCTACGTCATCAGTAGAAAACAACATGCTGGGCATGCAGTTACCACTTGCAAAGACGTAATAGAATCCAGAAAATAAACATCTATAGGGACTAAATAATGAGATTATTGGAAGCAGTTCAGCTGCCTGAAAAGGTAGCAATCACGCACACTGAGGCACACCAGAAGGTGAGCTCAGAATTGGAGGAAGGCAATGATCTGGTGGACAGAGAGGCAAAAGAAGCAGCAGAAGGTGAGGTGGCAACTGAGGGAGCCCTGATTCCAGACAGGCAAATTCCCCTCGAAGGTAAGCTTGTATATAACAAAAAGGATAGAAAATTAATCGAAAGTCAGAAGGGAAAATATAACCAAGAGGGATGGACCATTACCAAGGAAGGGAAGGGAAGCTAGCCATCCCCTCCAATTTATTGTGGTCACTGGTAAAGAAGGAACACCGGAAACCACATTGGGGAATAGATGCTTTGTATAACTATCTAATTGAAAAAAAAATAGTGCCGGGAACTTATATGCTACCATCACTCAAATAACTTAACAATGTGATCTTTGTCTGCAGACTAACCCCAAAATTGCCCCCAAACCAAAACTGTGTCAAATCGGAAAAGGCCATGGGCCCGGGCAACAGTGGCAAATTGACCTTTCTGAACTTCCAAGAAAAGGGGGGGGTGTCGATATTGACTGGTGTTAACAGACAGATACCTTTTCAGGATGGCCAGAGGCTTTCCCTACTAGGACTGCCAAAGCCTGAGAGGTAACTAAGTCTCTTGTAGAGAAAACTTTGAAGCCACAGTGGGAAGGACTATACCAGGTGCTCCTTACAGCCTTCACCACAATTAAGATCAAGGAACAGAGTGCCTGGATTCACCATTCGCAAGTGAAGAAAGCTCCAGAACCCCCTGGAAAGTAACGCCAGGTGACGGTGAACTGAAACTAAAGCTCAGTCGAGTAAAATGAGGACATTATGGTCAGGAGTATTTAGTAATATAGTCAGCAGGAGTCTAGTTAACAGAATTGTTTTGTTTCTATGGCTTATAAATTGTAATTGTGATTCAAGAAGGTGCCTCTAGGATGATAGAGAATGGTGAGTGGCCTTGGTCCGAAGCTGTAACAACAGAGGATAAAGCATTAATGGAAAGTTAGCAGTCATGGTTATTTGGCAAACAAATGGTGACCATTTATGCACATTATAAGAATGGCAAAAATTAGGGAAAGAATGGACACACCAAAGAACCGTAGGGGACGAACTTAAAATAGGGAGCTGAATGATTAATGGACCGACCCATGAGAAAGTAACGGGGATTTTAGTAAAACTGATTTCCAAAAGTGGCCAACAAGAACGTTGCATCTGCCCAGGTCAATCAGATTGCTGGTATAATTTTATATTAACACAGACTGTAGTAATTAGCTGGTTTTGGCTGTACTTCCTACACCAGTGAGACAAAACTAAAACAGCCCCTACAATCATCCTTAATGGCATTGGGAACTAGCCAATGGCAAGTTTCAAAGGTGTTACCGAGATGGGAAAAGGCTGAAAACCGAGACCACAAACTAATAATAGATGCACTTGGTATGGTTCAAGATAATGCATCTTTAGCTCTTTGTTGTAGACAAGCACAGTTATGGATTCAGGCAACGGCTGCCTTGATCATTAGGGAAGGAAGTGAAGGCATTTTTCCGGCTGAAGTCCAAAAGACTGTTTGGGACAATGCCAATGATTTTGAGAAGAAGTTCCAATCTTGGTGAACTCTGGTAAATTTTACCTATGATCCCATTGTTAACATGGCTACTGCCTTTGTGCTTACTATACGTAATGCCACAGTTTATGTTATCCACCCCATCATTGCACTAGGATTAAACCATGAGGAGACAGTGCTCTGTCCTTCGGAGCATAGAACATGGGCACGGATGGAGAATGGGAATGGCAGTCTGTACATCTAGAATCATGTGTTACTGTAAATCTAGAATCATGTGTTACCTGGGAACAACGAGGATTTATTCGTGAAAGCAATACAATTGGTGCTCAGGATGTATGTCTTGACATGGAGCAAGGTGTTTGCCACTTTGAAATTCATCCAAATACTAGTCAAAAGACTGTGCTTGTATATATCGGTCAAGGCTGTGTGTGTTTAAGAACTGCTTGTGATTTTGTAGAAGTCGATAAGGAGAACATAACCCTCCCTAGCAAAAATCATTCTAACTTTTGTATTTGCAACTTTGTTAGAATCGTCGGGTGTCATTTTCTATATTTGGCACCAGTGGTATCCTGCCAGTTGATCAAGTCTAACAACACAATGTATACTCTAATCACTGTCCATCATGATACAAAGGCAAAGAGCAAAACAAGACACAAATCACAACTGGTGGGATACACTCTTTGGATGGTCGCCAACTGCAACTGGGATTTTGAACACATTGTGTCACCAATTATTGTTTTATAGATATTAGATGGTATAAGTTTGATATTGTCTTTTGTAATATTTGTTTGGAATTGGAAATTGTTACAACAAATGTCTGTATTAGCTTCCTTGACAAAAGTGCATGGCAAGGCATTGAGGGGTACATACCCTAGAGACTGAGAAGAAGACTTTTTGTATTAACTAAAAGAATTTACTAGATTTTTCAGAAAAGGGAGGACTGAATCATTGGGATTAGAAATTAGAGAGTGATTGATTAAGAATGAAGAGGTGCTATATTTGCGATGTACTGCGCCTGTGCTGCGCTTAGGCCTCCAGATAACAGGAGCCCTGCGGACCCCAAGAAGCAGATCAAAACAACCTTATGGCCCAGATTGTGACCAAGGCCTCAGAGAGCATGCGCAAAGAGATGAGGTGAAAAGTTCACCCCTGATGAAGGCATCTTACTTCATCCCCACGACCCTCAGCGCCCACCACCACAAGGCACTGAGCAAGCACAGACAAGAGGAATTTATGGAAATGACTTCTTGGAGCTAATTTTAATACTAAGCGGGGACGGGTTATGCATATGTATAGGCGTATTGGGAAACTTCATGCATATGTAACTCTTTTTAATGCATATAACCACGGCAAGCTGCCGTGTTAGGGGTGCACGACTTTTTTGGGACTACCCCCCATGCTGCCCAGCGCTGAATAAACATACCTACTGTACAATCTTAGTGACTGTGGAGTCAGCTTTCCGTGAGTCAGCTGTGAGGTCTCCCCGCAGCCTTACCCTTTAGCAGCCTCCTCATTCAGTCAGCCGGGCGCAGTGCTGCTGAGGGTGAGGCTGGGTTTGCGTCCTCGTGCAGCCTCACGCACGCTTGTGCACGCGGTGCACGGGCCCTCTGGGGAGGCCACGGGCTCGAGGATTTCCCGAGGCTGCCTCTCCTCTTCCCACTCCTTAGGCTGTGCTGTGCCAGGCTCAGGGCAGATGGGGCAGCAGCCGTTGCTTACAGCCTGAGGCACAGCGCAGGGTGCAAAGTCCTGCCCCAAAACCTCGCTATCTGTGTGCCTGAGCCAGCTCTGGCCCTGCTGGGGCCGTGCAGGGCAGGCAGAGGGCCTGGGGTGATCCAGCACAGAACCCAGTGGGTTGTGTTTTTTGTTTAGCACGTGACTTCTTATAAAGGGAGTGCTTCAGCCCGGCCGTTTGAGCACTCTGTGCATTCCTGGGCTGCTGGGGAGCTGCGGCATGCACTTCTGCTTTCTCTTTCTGCCTTTGGAAGAGTCTGGGTGCTGGCCCTCTGAGGCAGCCTTATCCATACTCCCCTGGGGTCCCTCGTGTTGCTCCTGATGGTCCCTGGGGACTGCTGCTGGGGCCGTGGGGCTGTGGGCTGCCCACACCGTGTTGTCGAGGCTGGAGGGGAAGCCGGAGCTAGTCTTGGGGCTAAGGGGGCACACCGACAGCTGTCTGACACCGAGCCCAGACGAGCTGCTCCCGGCTCTGCGCAGGCTCACTCTTACCGGAGGCGAGCTGTGCTGGCTGCCTGTGAGCATGCAGCATGGGGTGAGAAACCCCCCCTCTGCCAGCTTCTGTCCTGCCTTGGCTGCTTTTGGCCCATTTTCCAGAGGGTCTTTTAGTCAGGGCAGCCTTTGTCTGAGTTTACGTTCCTCCTGGAGCACAAACTTTCCTCCTGTGGGAGAGCCGAGCAGAAGGGCAGGGCTGGCAGGGCCGAGCAAGCCCTGCTTTGGCTGCTGGGACACGGCTTCAGCCCCTGCCCTGTCCCATCCCCTCTTGTGCACAGCAGCGTCTCAGTGTGAGAATTAAAGTTGTGTTTTTGCAGTAGAAAGCCTTTCCTTCTCGCCCCTGGGAGCGTGGCGTGCAGGGGATGTCCCGGCAACACAGGGCCGTGGCGTTCAGGCACGTGTCGCTGGTTGTTCCCCCAGGACCCAAGCTGAACATCCTGCTCGTGGGCAAAACTGGAAGTGGGAAGAGTGCGACAGGGAACACCATCCTTGGGAAGAAAGCATTTGAATCTCTGCTGTCATCAGATTCAGTGACCAAGAGCTACAGTGCAGACACTGCCTCATTCCGTGGAAGAGAAATTGTCGTTATCGACACTCCTGGCCTTTTTGACACCCAGAGAGCCAATAAGGAAACAGCTGAACTGATTGGAAATGCTCTTCGTCACTTCTATGGAGGGGTGCATGCTATCATCCTGGTGATGCAACTGGCTGATATCAGTAACGAAGAGGAGGAAGTGGCTGAGTGGGTGACAAAGATTTTCCACACTGAAGCACAGAACTACACGATCCTGTTATTCACCCGAGCAGAAGATCTTGGGAGTCCAGATGATATCCACGATTTCGTGAAAAGAAGCACATACCTCAGAGGGATGGCAGGAAAATGTGGAAATAGGTACATTGCTTTCAGCAACATAGCAACAGGACAGACAAAGGAACAGCAGGTTGCAGACCTCATTAAAATGATTGATGAGATGGTAGAGAAGAACAAAGATGCTCCGTGTTACACGCGAGAAATGCTGGAGAAAGACACACGGACGGCTTTTGAAAAGTATTGTCCTATACTGTAGCCAACAAGGCTTTGGTCAGACGGGCGATGTTTCCTCTCTTGTGCCTTTCCTGCCGCGCTCTGAAGATCACTCTCTCCTTCCTCTCTTGATGTTTCCTCCTGTCCCGTCAGTGACCTACCTTTTCCCCTGGCCCGTGCCCTTGCTCTCCTGACAGGCTGCGAGAGTGCAACGGGTGTCTGGCGACGTGTAATTCTCCTCTGCTGCTCTGTCTCTGCATTGCTCTGTCACCACCCGTTGTGCTGGGAAGCCGGAGACCTTGTCTGGGTGGCAGAGAGCTGCACTGCCCTGCTGGCAGCACCACTGCGCTGACTCTCTCCTCCCTGGTCTGAAGACACGGCAAGCTGAAAGCAATGGGAACATCAGGCCTGTGAGATGTGCCCCCTCAGAGCAGAGGTCAGCCTGGAGCGGTGCTTCCTAGATCAAAGCCTCTTGTCGTCCCCGTGGCAGCCAGGGCTCTAGGAACTTCTCCGGGCTTTGGGAGGGTTCGTGGTGCCAGCCTTGGTCCCTCTGCAGTGGGATGCTGCTGGTGTCGCTGGCTGTGCTGCCCCTGCCTTCGCTGGGCAATGCGAGTAATTGTATGTGATCGCTGGGTCTACAGAAGCTCATCTAATAAATGCTAATCTGATGCTCATCTAATAAATGCTAATAAATGCCCAGAAATGCCCATAAATGCTGAGCCTTGCTGTGTGGAGAGGCGCCCTTCAGTGCACTGTGACCCGCAGTGCTGAAACAGCCGTTTGGGAGGGTGGAGAATGGTCCAGGTGCATTCAGGATCAGGCCCAAGCTGCAGCTCCCCCCAGGCTGGTGTTTGGTGGTGGCCATGAGCTGTGCAAGGGCGCGAGGTCTCACTGCTTGCCAGGCGAGTGCAGCAGGCAGGGGAAGCTCTGTGGCCATACCTGAGCGTGGGGCTGGGGGAGTGCTCGGGGGGGCTGCCTGACTCACCCCAGGTTCTTCTCCCACCCAGAAAGGCTGCGGAAAGCAGCCTAGGAGGGGGGAGGAATCCCAGAACGCCAGGCTGACCTCTTCCTCAAGCCAAGGAGGTAGAAGGAAGTACGGGAAGGGAGCCGGGGCAGGCACCAGCACGATGGCAGGCACCACTTGGCCCAGAGATCCACTCAGCTCCTGCAGCTGGCATGGCACAGCTTGGCTTGGCACGGCAAGAAGGGTTTTGCCATCCTCCGCTCCCACCACACACGTGGATGCACAAGGACCAAGTGCCAGGCATGACTGTAATGTGTCATGATGTAAGTTTGTAGATGGCACCAAGCTAAGTGGTGCAGTCAGCACAAGAGAAGGAGGGGATGCCATCCAAAGAAGGCTCCGTGGAGACCTCATTGTGGCCTTTCAGTGCTTGAAGGATTCTTATAAAAAGGATGGAGAGGGACTCTTTACTCGTGTAGATAATGATAGGACAAGGGGGAATGGTTTTAAACTGAAAGAGGGGAGATTTAGATTGGATGTTAGGAAGAAATTCTTCACTCAGATGGTGGTGAGGCACATGTTGCGCAGAGAAGCTGTGGATGCCCCATCCCTGGAGGTGTTCAAGGCCGGGCTGGATGGGGCTTGGCCAACCTCATCTGGGGGGAGGCGTCCCTGCCCATGGCAGGGGGGTTGGAGTTGGATGATCTTTAAGGTCCCTCCCAACCCCAACCATTCTATGACTCTATGATCCTTCACCCGGTGTGCAATAAGCCAATTTGCACGCACTCAGGAGAGATATTGCTTTTACTCAGGCCTCAGAGCTCGGTGCAGTTTCCGCAGATCAAGCACAGCCGATGTCGACTTCCTGGCTCCATGCAGACATTAAATTCATGACTATTCTAGCGATCTAATACATATTCATTCTAATCTACCTGAGTTTTGTGCTCATGTGGCATGATTCTTAATGGCTCCTTTTCAGGCCCTTCTGCGCATGCCTTCCTTTCTGTGGGGGTCCTTGGTGGTGTTCCCCAATGAAGTACCCTAACCCCTTTTATCTATTGATGGTGTGATAAAAATCTCAATAATTTTCTTAGACGGGACCTTCCATGAAGCTATTTTAATCGCGATTGCAATGGTGGGCATCCTTGTGAGGAAAATCTCAAATAATTTTCTTCAGACAGGATGTTCTGGGAAGCTATTTTATTCATGATTGCAGTGGCAGGCGTCCTGCCAGTTAGGAGCGCATTATAGTAAACACATCATAACCGTTTATCCCCTATTACCCGACACCTCATTGCCTCCCCTGTTTCCTCATTCTCTGAGTACTACAGGTTCACAAGCTACTTGACACTCCTTTATAGCATATGTGTACAATTCTTCTTTTTTTTCAACCCTTTAATTTCTCCCTTTTCCTTTTTTTTTTTCTTATGTTTTAAGAACCTGTGATCTTTGTTTTACTATTCCCACACTGCTCATCCTGTTTTTCTCAAGCTTCCACCTCATTTTGAAACAGTGAGGCTTTCTACTGTTCACTTACCTACATGTACTTAGCATTTCTCCTTATTATGACTCCACAACTACCTTGGAATACAGAAAAGTAATTCTCTACTGCAAAAGCACAACTTAGTTTCTCACATCCTGCAAGCAGCAGCGCACAGCACAAGTTTACAATAACCCTATATCCCCTATTACCCAACACCTGATTTCTCCCTGTTTCCTCACTGGTTGAGTACTACAGGTTCACAACTTACTTGACGCACTTCTATACCATATAGGTACAATTTTATTTGATCAGCCATTAATTTCTCCTTTCCCTGTTTTTTTTTTTTTTTTTTCCTTCTTCTCTTGTGATTAGAGGGCCTGTGATTCTTGTTTTTACTTATTTCGTACTACTCATCCCATTTTTCTTAGCTATGCTTCTTATGTTGGGACTGTGGGACCTTCCCCTTATCTGCTTGTGCTATGCTGCTGTCATGGCTGCACAATCACATTTGAATATGCAATGTTAGTGGATATTCCACTGCAAAAACAACTTCTATTGCAAAAATACAACCTTGTTTCTCAAAACGCTCACGTCACCTAAGCACAACCTCAGGCTACTTGCTACTGGCAACCTTCCTTGGTTTCTCCCAGAAGGAGCATTCTGTCCCTGAACAAAGGGAGCCTAGGTTAAAAGATAAACATATTTTTTGTCCTCTACTACATATATGATAACTGATTAAAGGGAAGCTCAATAAAAATAGACAATTACTCTTCATTTCCAAGGGAGAGTTGGTTCCATTACAATGGGACTTGGGGGTCCCGTCTGTGTGTGTGAACGCCTGGTGGGTGCCCAGAGCCTGGACACAAGGGCATGGGCACCGCTGGAGGCACAAGGACGCCCGCTGAGACATCAGGAAAGTCTTTTTTTGCTGTGCGGGTGTCTGAGCGCTGGCACAGGCTGCCCAGAGCGGTGCTGGGGTCTCCATCCCTGGAGATGTCCCACACCCAGTGGACACGGTCCTGGGCAGCTGGAGCGGTGTCCAGAGGTGCCTCCAGCCCCAGGCGTTCAGTGGCTCTGTGGTACTGGGATTCATCGCTCCCACCAAATAAGAAAATTAATGACAAGCACTGCAATGAAAAGGAGAATCATCCCACAAATCACAATAGGTCTCCTGTAAGACAGAGTGAAAACCCCAATACTTTTCCTGCCTTCTCTGTACCTCTGCATGTGATACTCCACCTGCTCTTCTGTTAAATTGGGCTCCAGGTACATCTCATTGCTGTAGTACCTGTCCCCATTCACCCGCACAATGCAGCGGACCATCCCCATCAGCTCCGCGACCTGCTGGTCCCGTTGAGCTCCAACTGCCCGGTTGTTGAAGCCGCAGTACCTGTTCCCACATCTCTCGATCAGCTTCTGGAGAGCCCTGTTTTCGGAATACTTCACATAATTGTGCAGCGACCCACCCACAAGCTCTTCCGCACGGGTGAATATGACAATTGTGTGCTGCAAAACATCAGCTCCAAAGATGTCCTGCAGTCTCTCTGCAGCCTCCACGTCCTCCTGGGTGAATCGGCCCAGCTGGGTCACCAGCAGCAGCGCGTGGGGGCCCGGGGAGGACAGCCTGATGCAGCGGATAATTTCTTGGCGCACTTCACTGCTGGCACCTCCGGGGTTGAAAATGTCGGCCGTGTCAACCACCGTGAAGTCCTCACCATCCCAGTGCCCCTGTGCTTCTGCACAGCTCACGGTCACTGGCTGGTTGGACAGCTTGGACTCAAAGACACGTTCCCCGAGGAGGGTGTTCCCCGTGGCACTTTTTCCCCCACCAGCCTTCCCGGCCAGGATCAGCCTCATCTCCAAGCTCCTGCCGACCCCGGGCTGCATGTAGACACGACGGACGGCCACGGTCACACTGCGGAGACAAAAGCAGACACCCAGGGCTCCGTCAGCAGGCACTCAGATGCTGGGGGCATCACTGACAGCAGAAGGGATTGTCACTAAAAGCAGGGATGGTTTCGAAACCTCGCTGCTGGCCACTGGAGGCTGCGGGGCTCTGTGTGCTCCCGCTGCGGGAAGGGCTCGGGGCTGCAGCTGGGTCAGGCTGCGGTGGCACTGGGACAGACGGGGTCCCCCCTGCATGCCTGGACATCAGAGCAAGAGCAGCGCAACCGGCATCTGTGAATCGCACTGCAGCGTGCGCAGCCACAGCAGTGCACGGACAACGGCAAGGAACAGAAATTCAAAATAAAAGCCGGAGCCGTGAGCTGCGAGGAGCTGCTGCTCTGTTTCCTCAGTCTCAGCCTCAGTCTAAGCAGGATTACAGGCATGGGGGAAGGCAGCGTGGTGGCAGGGACCCTCGGGTGGTGGCAGGGACCCTCAGGGCAGTGACACTCGTGCAGCCGGGGCCCCGCGTGGGGCTGAGCACGGTGCCCAGGGGCTCCCCTGGGCTGGGGCTGTGCCCACGCCGAGCATGGGGAGCGAGGAGTGGGGAGAAGGGAAGGAGGGAGAAGGGGACCGGGGAAGAGCCACTTCCCTGCCCCGCTGCCCTGCGCCAGGTCCCCAGGCCCCCTCGGAGCCCTCCCCGCCGGCACGGAGCCTCGCGGCCCCTGGCCTCCCGCCCGTACCTTCCTGCACGTCCTGCGCTGGCGTTCGCCTTGTCCCCGCAGGACGCTCACAGCCACCAGGAAGTGACAGCGGTGACGGCCGGTGTCAGCCTGGAGAACTGTGCTCATGCCACAAGGGCAGCAGCGGCTCCTCCCGCACCAGCCCCCAGCTTGGTTTCGATCCTGTGCAGCCCTGGAGGTGCAGACAGCTCTAACGCTACCTCCTGTACTTCCTCCAGAAACAGTCCAGCCTCAGAGTTATTTAACTGCGCAATGATCTGTGCTTAGTTTTCAAGCAGTTCCTGCTGCTGCTAGGACTGGAGGCAGAGCCCTGACAGAAGAAGGGGCAGGAGACGAGGCAGCTGCAGCCTGCATCGCAGTCAGGGGCTGGGATTTCCCGAGGCTGCCTCTCCTCTTCCCACTCCTTCGGCTGTGCTGTGCCAGGCTCAGGGCAGATGGGGCAGCAGCCATTGCTTACAGCCTGAGGCACAGCGCAGGGTGCAAAGTCCTGCCCCAAAACCTCGCTATCTGTGTGCCTGAGCCAGCTCTGGCCCTGCTGGGGCCGTGCAGGGCAGGCAGAGGGCCTGGGGTGATCTAGCACAGAACCCAGTGGGTTGTGTTTTTTGTTTAGCACGTGACTTCTTGTAAAGGGAGTGCTTCAGCCCGGCCGTTTCAGCACTCTGTGCGTTCCTGGGGTGCTAGGGGGCTGCGGCATGCACTTCTGCTTTCTCTTTCTGCCTTCATGATTCTTCTGATGGTCCCTGGGGACCGCTGCTGGAGCCTTGGGGCCGTGGGCTGCCCACACCGTGGTGTCGAGGCTGGAGGGGAAGCCGGAGCTAGTCTTGGGGCTAGGGGGGCACACCGACAGCTGTCTGACACCGAGCCCAGACGAGCTGCTCCCGGCTCTGCGCAGGCTCCATTAGAGTTGAAGCTGTCCAGCAGCATGGGGGACAATAAAAAAGGCTTTTTGAAGTAGATTAATGGGAAAAGGAGGAGCAGAGCAAACGTTGGTCTGATAGACGATGAGCATGGTCACCTCACAATCAGGGACATAGACAAAGCAGAGACGTTTAACGCATTTTTCGCCTCTGCCTCTGTCTTCAACACCAATGATGGGCTCTGCGGCCCCAGCTACCCACAGCTGGGGGATGGCAAGAGCCAGCACAACAAACTCCCAGTTAACCCTGAACCTCTGCAGACTGGCTGCTCCACCTGGATGCATACAAGCCAATGGGGCCTGATGGGATTCGTCCCAGAGTACTCTGAGAACTAGCTGGTGTCAGCTAGATCATTGTCATTGCCATTCAACAATATGAAGTTTAACAAGAGCAAGTGTCAGATTCTGCACCTGGGAAAGGGCAACAGGGCAACCCTGGTTATACAGACTGGGGGACGAGACGCTGGAGAGCAGCCAGAAGAAAGGGATCTGGGGGTTTGGATCGACAGCAAACTGAGCACGAGCCAACAGCGTGCCTTGGTGGCTGGGAGGGCCAACCGTATCCTGGGCTGCATCAAGGACAGCACTGTAGGTCAAAGGAAGTGATCGTCCTGCTCTGCTCTGCGCTGGTGCGGCCCCACCTCGAGTACTGTGTGCAGCTCTGAGCACCAGAGTACAAGAAAGATAAAAAACTGTTAGAGAGCGTCCGAAGAAGGGCAACAAAGGTGGTGAAGGGTCTAGAGGGGAAGACATATGAGGAGCAGCTGAAGTTGCTTGGATTGTTCAGCATGGAGAGGAGACAAGGGGAGGCCTCATGGCGGCCTGCAGCTCCCTCACGAGGGGAGCAGAGGGGCAGGCGCTGAGCTCTGCTCTCTGGGGACAGCGACAGGACCCGAGGGAACGGCATGGAGCTGAGACAGAGGAGGGTCAGGCTGGGGGTTAGGGAAAGGGTCTGCACCCAGAGGTGGTCGGGCACTGGGACAGGCTGCCCAGGGACGTGGGCACGGCCCTGAGCTGCTGGAGCTCAAGGAGCGTTTGGACACCGCTGTCACACACAGGGGCTGGTCCTTTGGGGACCCAGGAGTTGCACTCGATGATCCTTGTGGGTCCCTTCTAACTCAGATATTCGATCATTCCGTGATATTAAGTAATCAGCATGTTTTTCATGTCTGAGAGTCATAAATTAACATAGCAGTTAGGTTTGAAGTTCAGTATGTAATCAGAATGTGCATCACATCTAGGAGTCTTAGAGTTGACTTTGTCAATTGTCCTTAAGGACCAACTGGAATTAAAATATTGACATATACGTATGCATTCACACATACATGCATAAATATATCTATACGTTTATAGACCATTTCTGGGATGGTAAATAACAAGGTCTGCCAGGTGCAGATAGGAAAGCAGCCCCTTCCTCCCCCTCAGGGAGGAATTGCAAGTCCTGAAGTCAGAACAAGGGGTGCCCGGGAGGCAGTGGACCTGACTGAGCAAAAGCTTATCAGTAAACAAGGCCCACATACTGGTTATGTACTGAGCGTGAAACCAAACTGCTAAATTAATTTATGACTCACAGATGTGAAGCACTTACCAGTTACTCGCTTTGCAAATCACCATGAAAAAGGTTTCGGGTTTCGATCTTTTAAAGGGATGGCCTCTACACCAGGTCCCTGGGTGGCTGCAGGAGAAAGCAGCACCCTCCCCATGAGGCTCCTGCGGCACCCTGGCACACGCGTGCCTTGGGCCACCTTGAAACCCTCCCGGCAGCACAGAGTTTCGCCACCAACCCATGTCTTCAAGCAGCTTCCACGCTGGCCTCACCATTGACATCCAGCGTGGCCGCGCTGCAGCAGAGGCAGTGTCCCCGTGGAACCCTCGCAGCCACCACGAAGTGGCAGCAGCATTGGCAGCGGTGTTGGTGGCAGCGTTGGCACTGGAAGCCTGGAGCACAGCTATGGCTGCTGGCACCCTGCGCTCAGCACTGGTGCAGGCACAGGCGAGCACTCAGCCTCCTGGCACGGACACTCGGCAGCCTACAAATACCCATGCACCAGCCCAGCTCTTGGTTTCGATCCTGTGCAGCTCTGGAGGTATGACTTTGGGGTTAGTTGTCCACTTCGCTGTCTGCATTTCAGCATGAGCCTCGCAGTGCTGCTCTGCTTCTAACCCAGCGTGCTTCCCTGGGCCCCTTGCCTGTGCTCCAGTGTTTGAATGCAAAAATCAGCTGGAAATGAGAAGTGTGGCAGAGGAGGGGAGCAGGCACAGCCTTGGCTTGTTCTTGTGGCGACCCCCCCACCCACACCACTGCTGCTGCTCTTAACACAGCAACAGACACGCCCCGGGTGGAGGTGCACACAGGGCCTGCATTTTGCCTTAATCCTAAGGTTAAATGCTCATTTTCTTGCCATTCTAAGCAAGCGGTGCAAAATTATTAGGGGGCTGCTTGCATTTCAAGCCTTCTTCCAGGTCAGCAGAAGTATTGTGTACCTCCAGGAAACGTGTTGGGGCCCTCAAGAGTCTCCAGCAGTTTGTGGCACACAGCCCCCAACCCCTCCAACACACTTCTTCTGCCCCTTCCCTTTGAGGAGTGGCTGAGGGAGCTGGGGTTGCTCAGCCTGGAGAAGAGGAGGCTCAGGGGTGACCTTATCGCTCCCTACAGGTTCCTTAAAGGAGGCTGTAGCGAGATGGGGTTGGTCTGTTCTCCCACGTGCCTGGGGACAGGACGAGGGGGAACGGGCTAAAGTTGTGCCAGGGGTGCTTTAGGTTGGCTATTAGGAAGAACTTGGTTACTGAGGGGGTTGTGAGGCATTGGGATGGGCTGCCCAGGGAAGTGGTGGAGTCACTATCCCTGGAGGTCTTTAACAGACGTTTAGATGTAGAGCTCAGTGATATGGGTTAGTGGAGGACTGGTTAGTGTTAGGTCAGAGGATGGACTGGGTGATCCTGGAGGGCTCTTCCAATCTAGATGGTTCTGGGATTCTGTGATTCCTCTCATCATGCAGAGGGATGGGGGCTGCCAGGAGTCAGCACTGGATGCCTTCAGGACACGCTGGGATGGTTTTAGGATAGCAATGATACTGCTTATGCCACTGGAGGTCAGTGGTACATTTACATGCACTGATACCCATACAGCGCTACCTACAACACAGCTCTTACTCTATCTCTGGTATTTCCTCCAGTAACAATTCAACCTCAGAGCTATTTAATTGTAGAGATGTACGGTCTGTGTTTAGCTCTGAAGCAGTTTCTCTCGCTGTGATCGCTTGAGGAAGAGGTCAGCCTGGCGTTCTGGGATTCCTCCCCCCTCCTAGGCTGCTTTCCGCAGCCTTTCTGGGTGGGAGAAGAACCTGGGGTGAGTCAGGCAGCCCCCCCGAGCACTCCCCCAGCCCCACGCTCAGGTATGGCCACAGAGCTTCCCCTGCCTGCTGCACTCGCCTGGCAAGCAGTGAGACCTCGCGCCCTTGCACAGCTCATGGCCACCACCAAACACCAGCCTGGGGGGAGCTGCAGCTTGGGCCTGATCCTGAATGCACCTGGACCATTCTCCACCCTCCCAAACGGCTGTTTCAGCACTGCGGGTCACAGGGCACTGAAGGGCGCCTCTCCACACAGCAAGGCTCAGCATTTATGGGCATTTCTGGGCATTTATTAGATGAGCATCAGATTAGCATTTATTAGATGAGCATCAGATTAGCATTTATTAGATGAGCTACTGTAGACCCAGCGATCACATACAATTACTCGCATTGCCCAGCGAAGGCAGGGGCAGCACAGCCAGCGACACCAGCAGCATCCCACTGCAGAGGGACCAAGGCTGGCACCACGAACCCTCCCAAAGCCCGGAGAAGTTCCTAGAGCCCTGGCTGCCACGGGGACGACAAGAGGCTTTGATCTAGGAAGCACCGCTCCAGGCTGACCTCTGCTCTGAGGGGGCACATCTCACAGTCCTGATGTTCCCGTTGCTTTCAGCTTGCCGTGTCTTCAGACCAGGGAGGAGAGAGTCAGCGCAGTGGTGCTGCCAGCAGGGCAGTGCAGCTCTCTGCCACCCAGACAAGGTCTCCGGCTTCCCAGCACAACGGGTGGTAACAGAGCAATGCAGAGACAGAGCAGCAGAGGAGCATTACACGTCGCCAGACACCCGTTGCACTCTCGCAGCCTGTCAGGAGAGCAAGGGCACGGGCCAGGGGAAAAGGTAGGTCACTGACGGGACAGGAGGAAACATCAAGAGAGGAAGGAGAGAGTGATCTTCAGAGCGCGGCAGGAAAGGCACAAGAGAGGAAACATCGCCCGTCTGACCAAAGCCTTGTTGGCTAGAGTATAGTACAATACTTTTCAAAAGCCGTCCGTGTGTCTTTCTCCAGCATTTCTCGCGTGTAACACGGAGCATCTTTGTTCTTCTCTACCATCTCATCAATCATTTTAATGAGGTCTGCAACCTGCTGTTTCCTTGTCTGCTCTGTTGCTCTGTTGCTGAAAGCAATGTACCTATTTCCACATTTTCCTGCCATCCCGCTGAGGTATGTGCTTGTTTCCACGAAATCGTGGATATCATCTGGACTCCCAAGTTCTTCTGCTCGGGTGAATAACAGGATCATGTAGTTCTGTGCTTCAGTATGGAAAATCTTTGTCACCCACTCAGCCACTTCCTCCTCTTCTTTACTGATGTGGGCCAGTTGCATCACCAGGATGATAGCATGCACCCCTTCACAGAAGTGACGAAGAGCATTTCCAATCAGTTCAGCTGTTTCCTTATTGGCTCTCTTGGTGTCAAAAAGGCCAGGAGTGTCGATAACGACAATTTCTCTTCCACGGAATGAGGCAGTGTCTGAACTGCAGCTCTTGGTCACTGAATCTGGTGACAGCAGAGATTTAAATGCTTTCTTCCCAAGGATGGTGTTCCCTGTCGCACTCTTCCCATTTCCACTTTTGCCCACGAGCAGGATTTTCAGCTTGGGTCCTGGGGGAACAACCAGAGACATGTGTCTGAACCCCACGGCCCTGTGGTGCCGGGACATCCCCTGCGCGCCACGCTCCCAGGGGTGAGAAGGAAAAGCTTTTTACTGCAATAACACAGGAATTAGGGTTAGCGGCCCCAGCAGCAGTCCCCAGGGACCATCAGGAGCAACACGAGGGACCCCAGGGGAGTATGGACAAGGCTGCCTCAGAGGGCCAGCACCCAGACCTCTTCCAAAGGCAGAAAGAGAAAGCACAAGTACATGCGGCAGCTCCCCAGCAGCGCAGGAATTCACAGAGTGCTCAAACGGCCGGGCTGAAGCACTCCCTTTACAAGAGGTCACGTGCTGAGCAAAAAAAAACCCACTGGATTCTGTGCTGGATCACCCCAGGCCCTCTGCCTGCCCTGCACAGCCCCAGCAGGGCCAGAGCTGGCTCAGGCACACAGATAGCGAGGTTTTGGGGCAGGACTTTGCACCCTGCGCTGTGCCTCAGGCTGTAAGCAACGGCTGCTGCCCCATCTGCCCTGAGCCTGGCACAGCACAGCCTAAGGAGTGGGAAGAGGAGAGGCAGCCTCGGGAAATCCTCGAGCCCGTGGCCTCCCCAGAGGGCCCGTGCACCGCGTGCACAAGCGTGCGTGAGGCTGCACGAGGACGCAAACCCAGCCTCACCCTCAGCAGCACTGCGCCCGGCTGACTGAATGAGGAGGCTGCTAAAGGAGAGGGCTGCGGGGAGACCTCACAGCGGCCCTCAGTGCCTGCAGGGGCTGCAGGAGGGCTGGGAGGGACTCTTGGGCAGGGGGTGTAGGGATAGGACACGGGGTGACGGCTTTAAGCCATCAAAGGGTGGGTTTGTGTTAGATCCGAGGCAGAAATCCTTCCCTCTGCGGGCGGTGAGGCCTGGCGCAGGCTGCCCCCAGGAGCTGTGGGTGCCCCATCCCTGGCAGTGCCCAAGGCCAGGCTGGATGGGGCTGGGGGCAGCCACTCTGTGGCTCTGTGACCATGGGACTCTAAGCTGCTGCGCGCAGTGGGTAAGGCGCTCACCTTCCATCTTGGCGTCAGCCATTTTGAGCCCAGTCCTAGGGAGAGCCTGAAAGAAGAATAAGGGATTTTGAGCGAGGTTTGCCAAAGTCTCCCGTGCTCCCCCCATGGCGGTGACAAGGCTGATGATGGTCACGATGAGGGTCGCTAACACAGCCGGTGCGTGCTGCCTGCTGTGTGTGCATGCAGGAAGTGGTTGTATAGCCGAGGGTAAACGCACACACGCACCCACAAGATGGCTGCGCACCCCGTGAGGCAGGGAGCAGCGTTTGGCAGCCCCGCACCCCGTGCCAGGGGCAGGGCACGTTTCTGCCAGCCCCGCACAGCCCAGGAGCAGGGGCCGCAGGGGCAGGGGAGCATGGCTGGGCCTCGCTGCACCGTGGTGGCAGATGGGGACAGCCCGGGCAAGGGCTGCTCCTCCTCAGCTTGGGAGGGGGTCCCGACGCCTTGGGGAACGAGGAGCTGGCAGGGGAACTCAGATCAGTCACTGGCAACCCTTGCAGTGCTTTGGGAAACCTGCGAGCTCGCAGAGGACGTGCACGGCCCCCAACTGGAGCAGGAGCCTCCGCCCAGAATCACCGTCAGTTCAGTGCCCTCGTCCGGCACCTGAACCTCCAGCCCTGAGACTGAGCAGTGTGCGGGGTCCGTCCCAGCCCTGAGCGGTGTGCGGGGTCCGTCCCAGCCACTGATCGTGCCATGGGTGCCAGCTGCCACATCTCCTGCCCCTGTTTCAGCTCTGGACTCTGCCTTGAGTGATTTCAGCAAGATAAACTGCTCCAAAACTAAGCACAGACTATACATTACTCAAAGTAAACTAAAATCACGTCACTAAATAATTCAGTCATTACTGGAGGAATTACCCCATCCACAGCAAAGCCACACCAATTCTCGGCTGTCTTTCCTCTGCCTCCCTGCCAGCTAGCTCAGGCTTAGCAGTTCCTAAAGCACCCCCAAATGCCGAGACCATTCAGAGCCACCCGGTGCACAGACCGCTCACTTCGCATGGCTCCAGCAGCGGCTGCTGTGCTTGCCTCTTACCTCCTCAGGTCACAGTGCTCGGGCCAGGTGCAATACAGTTCACGTCTTGCCCCTGACCGTGTCCTCAGCTCTCTGCTTTCTGTTCCTTGCCAGCACGAGAACGATGCTTTTATCACCTAACCACACGTGGCAGCCCCAGCCCAGGCAGACCATCCACCCAGACCCATGGGTACCTGCGCCCTTCATTTGAGCTGGGAGATGCCCGTGCCCTGCCGAGCCCTGGGTTGCACCAACCAGCCTCCGTTTGAGCCTCCGGGGCTCGGCATCACGGTAAGAAACAGATGTGCAATGAAACAACTAGAACCCGTGTCAGCTGGGAAATCCCACAACAGAACCGGCATGTCGAACAAACCACAGCTAAAACAAAAAGCTGGGACAGGTACTACATTTGAACACCCCCAAGAAGACTGTTCTGTCCACAAAACAAGCAAAAAATTAAGAGTGGCTTCAGTAATCAGAAAGTATGTGAAAGGTTCGTATGGCACGCTTAGGGGGAAAGATATTTAAAAGCTTGATTGTAACTTAAATGAGTCAATTTCTTCCTAGAAACTTGAAGGCAGGTCAGAGAACTTTTTCACCCTCTTGATATTCCTGTGGTGCAGACACCCTCGTGAAGTCAACGCTCCTGTGAGGACCCAGCGAGTGCTACCAGAACAGACACTCCTGAAGACAAGGAGTTTGTTAAATCACCCTTACAGAAATGCAATCAGGATTTCCATTCTCCAGGGACTTTCTGTTCTCCCTTGGAAACAAATACTGGCTGAACTTTACTTAAGGAAGTAATAACCCCCTCCCTGAAAGCAGGCATTACAACCTTTTTTTCTTTGTTCTCCCTGGAATGACAGTAGCAGCATTTCAGACAACTCACCAGAGGCACCTGTGCGCTTTTGTCCCCAAGTCTGAACTTTGCAGCTTCTGACGGTGACAGGTCTTCTTCTGTAGGTGCAGTGGCTGAAGTGTGGCAGCTGCCTGTGAAGTTGGGCAGCATTTAGCGGGAGCGGGAGTAGGAGGGGATTTTGGTGACATGCAAACCAGCTCTGTTGAACAAATGCCCGTGTACGAGCCGGTTAGGAGCTAGATCATGTGCAAAGTCATTGGTCGCCAAGAACAGAAACTGCAAGAGTTTCTGAACTGAGCAAGTAAGGCAAAAAAAGCTCCTCCCGATGAAGGGCGTTTTAGTTTGAGTACTTCTCGCCACCGCTCCTTTCTCACAAACAAACCGTCCGCGCTGTCTTCCTCCCCCAGACAAGAGCAGGGCTCGTCAGGCTCAGGAGGCTTTTCCTGGAGCCAGGCTGGGTGTCCACAAACCGAAATGTAATGGCTCAGTTTTTAAATGTATGGGGTGGCTGCGCCTCCAGCACCAAGGGTGCTGGAAAACGCTCCCGTTGCCCACGAGAGACATGGTGAATCCCGAGGTCCATCTAGTGGCTGCTCCTCGGAGGCAGAGCTGTGGCAATCACGATGTTGGGGACCCTTGGAAGGTGGGCATGGGGCGAGATGGGAAGAAGAACGAGCAGCCATTAAACGCCTTCCCCCCCGGAGCCGGGGCTGGAGCTCTGCACTGCTGGGACGCTCCCGTCCCCTGCCACCCCCACGCAGTCGCGGTCCCGCTGTGGCAGGAACAACGAGCAGCCACACAGCAGGGACTGCAGGCAGACGGGGCTATAGGTGTAAGCAGGAAACCTCTGGCCCAATTCCTGCAGCTGACGGAGGGGGAGGATGACCGGAACATTTCCACCACCTCCATCGTAACCGGATGATGCTGCAAAAACATCCCCAGGTGGGGAGATCACCACAATCCGTGTAAGCCCCACCAGAAAAGACGTAACCAGAAAACCTGGTGGAGGAGGTAGAGGGCTCTGTGTTCATGTGTGTACCGCCATCCTGACCCAAAACAGAACACCAGTGTCCAGGCATGAGACACAGAATGCACCTGGCAGCATGGCACTTCTGGCCACATGAATCACAGAATGAATCCTACAATGGTTTGGGTTGGAAGGGACCTCAAAATTGAGGTTTCAGTGTTTAATTTTGAACCAGTTTCTCTTGGTGCAATCGCTCCAGGGAGCGCCCAGAGCTGGAGCAGGGGCAGGAGATGAGGCAGCTGCCACCTGCATCACAGTCAGGGGCTGCGACGGACCCTGCACACCGCTCAGGGCTATGCTATCCCTACACCCTCCCGCCCAAGAGTGCCTCCCCAGCCCTCCTGCACCCCCTGCAGGCCCTGAAGGCCGCTGTGAGGTCTCCCCGGGGCCTTCTCTTCTCCAGGCTGAACAACCCCAAGCCCCTCGGCCTCTCCTCACAGCAGAGCTGCTCCAGCCTCCGAGCATCCCCGTGGCCTCCTCTGGACTCGCCCCAGCAGCTCCACGTCCCAGTGCTGGGGGCCCCACAGCGAAGGCAGTGCCCGGGGGGGTCTCACGAGAGCGGGCCACAGGGGGACAATCCCCTCCCTTGCCCTGCTGGTTGTGCTGCTGCTGCTGCAGCCCAGGGCACGGCTGGTTTCTGGCCCACCAGCACCCCAGGTCCTTCTCCTCAGGGCTACTCTCCAGCAGGTCGTCCCCCAGCCTGTACTGATACTTCGGGTTGTTTCTTCCCAGGTGCAGGACTCGAAGTATTTCGAAGGCTGCCCAGGGAGCTTGTGGAGTCTCCTTCTCTGGAGACATTCAAGGCCCGTCTGGACGCCCACCTGGGCAACCTGCTCTAAGGAACCTGCTTTGGCAGGGGGGTTGGACCCGATGATCTCTTGAGGTCCCTTCCAACCCCTACAGTTCTGTGATTCTGTGATTCTGTGATTCTGTGAAGTGTGTGTGGTTCCAGACACCACAGTATGAAACAGACATGAAACTATTACGGAGCATCTGTAGGAGGGCTACAAAGATGTCAGGGGTGTAGAGGGCAAGGCATATGAGGAGCAGCTGAAGTTGCTTGGTTTGTTCAGCCCAAAGCAAACACTGTTGTCCTCTTGGAGAAGAGGAGATGAGGGGAGACCTCATCATGGCCTGCAGCTTCCTCAGGAGGGGAGCAGAGGGGCAGGCGCTGAGCTCTGCTCCCTGGGGACAGCGCCAGGACCCGAGGGAACGTCATGGAGCTGGGACCGGGGAGGGTCAGGCTGGGGGTTAGGGAAAGGGTCTGCACCCAGAGGTGGTCGGGCACTGGGACACTGCGAGGTGCTGCGGGGAAGCAGAGCAGTGAGGCAGCCTCAGTGTGTGCAGGATCATGGCGGGGGAAGGCAGTGTGGTGGCAGGGACCCTCGGGTGGTGGCAGGGACCCTCAGGGCAGTGACACTCGTGCAGCCGCGGCCCCGCGTGGGGCTGAGCACGGTGCCCAGGGGCTCCCCCGGGCTGGGGCTGTGCCCACGCCGAGCATGGGGAGCGAGGAGTGGGGAGAAGGGAAGGAGGGAGAAGGGGACCGGGGAAGAGCCACTTCCCTGCCCCGCTGCCCTGCGCCAGGTCCCCAGGCCCCCTCGGAGCCCTCCCCGCCGGCACGGAGCCTCGCGGCCCCTGGCCTCCCGCCCGTACCTTCCTGCACGTCCTGCGCTGGCGTTCGCCTTGTCCCCGCGGGACGCTCACAGCCACCAGGAAGTGACAGCGGTGACGGCCGGTGTCAGCCTGGAGAACTGTGCTCATGCCACAAGGGCAGCAGCGGCTCCTCCTGCACCAGCCCCCAGCTTGGTTTCGATCCTGTGCAGCCCTGGAGGTGCAGACAGCTCTAACGCTACCTCCTGTACTTCCTCCAGAAACAGTCCAGCCTCAGAGTTATTTAAGTCCCGCGATGATCTGTGCTTAGTTTTCAAGCAGTTCCTGCTGCTGGTGGGACTGGAGGCAGAGCCCTGACAGAAGAAGGGGCAGGAGACGAGGCAGCTGCAGCCTGCATCACGGTCAGGGGCTGGGACGGACCCTGAACTCCTCTTAAGTGTTGCAAAGGTTGCAAGTGGTAAATTTCCCTGCCAGTACCTTGTACTTCTTTCTCCCCACACTCATGGTGCTCTCTGGCTCTGCAGGCACCTGCAGAGCTGGCAGTGACAGCTTCGACCCCTGCTCCCACACCCCTGGGGGCTCCCCGCCACGGGTCAGTGATCACAGCAAAGCATGAGACTGCACAGAAGCGCAGAGCAGCCCGTGTTCCTGAAGGCAGGGAGGTGCGCATGAGAAATGGAGACTGCGCCTGTGTGCAGCTCCACAGCACGTGAGCCTGGGGTCAGGGCACCTGCAGTGGGACGGCATCTCATCCTGTGTCACAGCACTTCCCTGTTAAAGTTCCTGGTGGTTTCAGATGCTCAGAACTGCTGCCACCAGGGGTATTTCTGCTGTCACGTACGTGTGACCAACCTGTCCCACCTGCCCCTAGGATGCTCTTTGCCCTGGGTCCTGCCTCAGTGACATGGATCCCCGGGAACCTGCTCAGAATTTCTAGGTTGGAAGAGACCTCAAGATCATCGAGTCCAACCTCTGACCTAACACTAACAGTCCCCACTAAACCATATCCCTAAGCTCTACATCTAAACGTCTTTTAAAGACCTCCAGGGATGGTGACTCCACCACTTCCCTGGGCAGCCTGTTCCAATGTCTAACAACCCTTTCGGTAAAGAAGTTCTTCCTAACATCCAACCTAAAACTCCCCTGGCACAACTTTAGCCCATTCCCCCTCGTCCTGTCACCAGGCATGTGGGAGAACAGACCAACACCCACCTCGCTACAGCCTCCTTTAAGGAACCTGTAGAGAGCGATAAGGTCACCCCTGAGCCTCCTTTTCTCCAGGCTGAACAAGCCCAGCTCCCTCAGCCGCTCCTCGTAGGACTTGTTGTCCAGACCCCTCACCAGCTTCGTCGCCCTTCTCTGGACTCGCTAAAGCACCTTGATGTCCTTCTTGTAGCGAGGGGCCCAAAACTGAGCACAGTACTCGAGGTGTGGCCTCACCAGAGCCGAGTACAGGGGGACGATCACCTCCCTGGCCCTGCTGGCCACACTGCTTCTTATACAAGCCAGGATGCCGTTGGCCTTCTTGGCCACCTGAGCACACTGCTGGCTCATATTCAGCCGACTATCAACCATCACTCCCAGGTCCTTCTCTGCCTGGCAGCTCTCCAACCACTCATCTCCCAGCCTGTAGCTCTGCTTGGGGTTATTGCGCCCCAGGTGCAGGACCCGGCACTTGGCCTTATTGAACTTCATACAGTTGGCCTCAGCCCATCGGTGCAGCCTATCCAGATCCTCCTGCAGAGCCTTCCTACCCTCGAGCAGATCGACACACGCACCTAAGTGGGTGTCATCTGCAAACTTACTGAGGGTGCACTCAATGCCCTCGTCCAGATCATTGATGAAGATATTAAAGAGGACCGGCCCCAGCACCGAGCCCTGGGGGACGCCACTAGTGACTGGCCTCCAACTGGATTTGACTCCATTTACCACGACTCTTTGGGCCCGGCTATCCAGCCAGTTTCTAACCCAACGAAGCGTGCGCCAGTCCAAGCCAAGAGCAGCCAGTTTCTTGAGGAGAATGCTGTGGGAAACGGTGTCAAAAGCCTTGCTGAAGTCAAGGTAGACCACATCCACAGCCTTTCCCTCATCCACCCAGCGCGTCACTTTGTCATAGAAGGAGATCAGGTTTGTCAAGCAGGACCTGCCTTTCATAAACCCATGCTGACTGGGCCTGATCGCCTGCTTGCCCTGCAAGTGCTGCATGATGACTCTCAAGATAATCTGCTCCATGAGCTTCCCTGGCACTGAGGTCAAACTGACAGGCCTATAGTTCCCCAGGTCTGCCCTCCGGCCCTTCTTGTAGATGGGCGTCACGTTTGCTAGCCGCCAGTCAACTGGGACCTCCCCCGATAGCCAGGACTGTTGATAAATGATGGTAAGCGGCTTGGCCAGCTCCTCTGCCAGTTCTCTCAGTACCCTCGGGTGGATCCCATCCGGCCCCATCGACTTGCGCACATCCAAGTGCCGTACCAGCTCACCAACCATTGCTTCGTGGATAGTGAGGGCCACATCCTGCTCCCCATCCCCTTCCACCAGCTCAGGGTACTGGGTATCCAGAGAACAACCGGTATTGCCGCTAAAGACTGAGGCTAAGAAGGCATTAAGCACCTCCGCCTTTTCCTCATCTTTTGTAACAAGGTTTCCCCCCGCATCCAGTAAAGGATGGAGATTCTCCTTAGTCCTCCGTTTTGTGTTGATGTATTTGTAAAAAGATTTTTTGTTGTCTGTAACAGCAGTAGCCAGATTGAGCTCCAGATGAGCTTTGGCCTTTCTAATTTTGTCCCTGCACAGCCTCGTTACCTCCTTATAGTCCTCCTCAGTGGCCCGCCCTTTTTTCCAAAGATTATAAACCCTCTTTTTTCTCCTAAGCTCAAGCCACAATTCTCTGTTGAGCCACGCCGGTCTTCTTCCCCTCCGGCTCATCTTTGGGCACGTGGGGACAGACCGCTCCTGTGCCATTAAGATTTCCCTCTTGAAGAGCTGCAGGCTGCCCAGGGACGTGGTGTCCAAACCGCATTTGGACACCGCTGTCAGACATGGCAAGAAAGGGCTTTGGTCCCTTCCAACTCCGCATATTCAATGGTTCTATGATTCTATGATACTGCATCTCCCAGATTGAGAATGAAGATGTTAATCAGGACTGGGCGAGGAGGCGCAGGATGGGGGCTGCGACCATGCAGGGGACATCAGGTGCCTCCACGGTGTGGGTCCCATCCCTGAGCCACGGCCCTTGCTGTGGGATTGCACGGGACTCCCACCCTTGCACCCCTCTCTGCCTGCAGGAGGGGACCCTGCTCTGCCAGCGCTCAAGAAGCGTTTCCAAGTGCTCCTCTTCCTCATCGTAGCACACGAGCCTCAACGCTGCTGAGGGGAACCTTGAACTGGGAGCAGGGGGAAGGCAGGGACATTCAGCCTGGTGAGGACAGGGTGGGCAGGGATGGCGAGAAAGGGCTTGAGAAGTGGGCCTGTATGGGCTCAAGGTCCTGGTGGATATTGGTAACAAGTGGTGTTCCTCAGGGGTCAGTAGTGGGACCGGTACTATTTAAACATCTTTATCACTGACACGGACAGTGAAATTGAGGCACCCCCAGCAAGTTTGCTGACGACACTGAGCTGGGTGGTGCAGCTGCCACCCTGCAGGGACGGGATGCCATCCAGAGGGACCTGGGCAGGCTGAGAGGTGGGCCTGTGCCAGCCTCGGGGGCTTCAACAAGGCCAAGGGCAAGGTCCTGCAGCTGGGCTGGGGCAATCCCAAGCCCAAATCCCGGCTGGGTGGGGAATGGATTGAGAGCAGCCCTGAGGAGAAGGACCTGGGGTGGTAGTGGAGGACAAGGGGGTATGGTCTTAAACTAAAAGAAAATAGCTTTGGGCTAGACATTAGGAGGAAACGCTTCACTGTCAGTGTAGTGAGGCACTGGCACAGGCTGCCAAGAGAAGCTGTGGATGCCCCATCCCTGGAGGTGTTCAAGGTCAGGCTGGATGGGGCTTGGCCAACCTCATCTGGGGGGAGGCAGCCTTGTCTGTTTCAGGGGGGTTGGAGTTGGATGATCTTTAAGGTCCCTCCCAACCCCAACCATTCTATGACTCTATGATCCTTCACCCGGTGTGCAATAAGCCAATTCGCACGCACTCAGGAGAGATATTGCTTTTATTCAGGCCTCAGAGTTCAGTGCAGTTTCCACAGATCAAGCACAGCCGATGTCGACTTCCTGGCTACATGTAGACATTAAATTCATGACTATTCTAGCGATCTAATACATATTCATTCTAATCTACCTGAGTTTTGTGCTCATGTGGCATCATTCTTAATGGCTCCTTTTCAGGCCCTTCTGCGCATGCCTTCCTTTCTGTGGGGGTCCTTGGTGGTGTTCCCCGATGAAGCACCCTAACCCCTTTTATCCATCGATGGCCACATGTCACCGAAGCACAACCTCAGGCTACTTGCTATCGGCAACTTTCCTTGGTTTCTCCCAGAAGGAGCATTCTGTCTGTGACATATGTTCATCTGATCCGTGTCAGTATGGAACAATGCTAGGGCCGCATGGTATGATGAATGCGACCTTCTGTCTTACATACCCTAGTATAATCACAAGTCTAAGAAAGACAGAGTGGTTAATGTATATAGTTCTTGTATCTTGCAAAGGAATGTTTTAGCAATTCGTGTCAATAGACAGCTTGAAGGGAAATGTATTTGTAGACTTTTCCTTGAAGTCTCTGATATCTGGGGGGTTTCAGAATAACTGCTAACTATTATGACTATTGCATGGGACACTGTGCAAGTCTCTGATATCTGGCCAGGAGATTAAGGAGACGGGGAGAGCTGAAGAACAACTAAAAGACAAAGCTTGCAGGGGACATTGCACAGGTCTCTGACACACAGCCAAGTTGGACAAAGGAGAAGGACAAGAGGGAGGAGGACTATGAGCCTTCAGCACGAGGAACCCCCAGAGGGACCCCCAGAGTCTGATACGCATGCTCCAGTAGGAGGGTTTGGATTCCGGAAACTAATTATAATAACCCTGTGGGTTTTTTTAGAAGTAGTAATGAATATGTATCAGCCTAGGAGCACAAAAATCAGCTACTTTATGTAACTGGGGTGCGCCTTGGTGGAGCAGAGACTCCCGGCGCACCCAGAGCTGTTTGCTTACCTCTATTCCTTTAATAAATTGTAAACTTTGATTATAGTCCTATTTTGAAGACTGAGCCATTTATTACAAATGGGGGCTCGTCCGGGATGGCTTTGGTTCCTGAATTCTGATTTGATCTAAGAGAGGCGCCCCACCATTTGGTGGCTCCTGTTTGAGTCAGGTCGGGACTAATGCCATCTTGAACCTGAATAAAGGTAAGCAAAGAATTTGATTTTTTTTATGAGCTCCGTTGCCGGCTGCAGCACTGTATTTTGCCCGTAATTCTGCGCGCGAAGATCCAAACGAAGACGACGGAGTCGTAAGTGTTTAAGGAGTATACCGTTCAGTTGGGTGGGATTCGGTTGCCTGTGTGTGTAAGAGTGTAACTGAGACGGAACTTAGTTCCGAAGCGAGCGTGGAGGTCTTCTAACCGCGGTTCCAATCTCCCGTGAGGCACTTGGCCGGTGAAGGGGGTGATTCCTATAGGATTCGTGGGTGGGTGATAGGTCCTAAACCCCCTGCAAGACACTCTTACTAAGGTAACCAAGGGCTGTGGGAATTGCCATAGTAAAATTCCTAGATGGGTCAGACAGATTTGATGACCAAGGACCAGAAGAAAGGGAGCAAATTACCAGAAAGTCCATTAGGAATAATGATTAGAAATTGGAACAAAAGGGACCCCAGAAAATTAAAGAGTAAATTTAAAAATGGTCCAGTATTATATGATAGAATGACCAAAAGAACCCTTCAGACCCCATGTATTTTGGTTGATATTTGGGTCCACGGGGGACGGGGTCTGTCAGGCTTTGAACATTAATGTTAATAGTAGAATACCCGTGGATCCGGAAGAGAGCAAGTATGCTGTAGCTGAAACATTGGAATTAGAAATTAGAGAGCAATTGATTAAGAATGAATATGTGCTACATTTGTGATGTACTGTGCCTGTGCTGCGCTTAGACCTTCAGATAACAGGAGCCCCTTGGACCCCGAGAACCAGATCAAAACAACCTCATGGGGACCGAGGCGGGCAGGGCTTTTTGTCCGGCATCGAGGCCACTCGGGGGAGCTGCCGGGACCCGGCAGTCCTCGCGAGGGAGGCTGACGAGGCGCGGGCGGAGCCAGCAGCGCCCCCTCCCAGGCTGTTTAAAAGTTACCCCTAGGGAGCGCGAGCGACCAGGAGCGCGGCGACCAGGACGGGCAAACAGGGCGTGGCGCGTCGAAGGGCGTGGCGCGGCAGTTTGCGCGGGCAGGGCGAGCGGGGGGCCCATCGTCGCTCTGTTGCAGCTGCCTCTCCCTTCAGTGCTTGTAACCTGCTTGCGTAGAACCTGACCATGGTATCAACCAGGCAGAAAACCGTGGCCTCCGCATCTCGTGCGGCATCTCCAGCCACGGTCACCAGTGTGGCTACTCAGACGGAGGGCTCGGGGAAACACGCAGCCGTCCAGGTCCTGGGCTGCAGAGTGTGCCCCAGCCTTCTGTCGGTCTCCGACAGCAGTGGTGGGTATGCCTGTGGGAGGTGTGCCCAGGTTGAAGAACTGCTCAGCCAGGTAGCGGTGCTCCGGGAGGAGGTGAACAGGCTCGGGAGCATCAGGGAATCAGAGATGGAAATTGACTGGTGGAGGTGCACTCTACCCTCTCTGAGGCAGGCTCACGAGCCTGCCACAGCACAGGTGTCTCCTGTTACGCAGAAGACGGAGGTTCCCTCCTCCTGCCAGGCAGCGGGAGGAGACCTAGATCAAGGGGGGGAATGGAGGCAGGTGCCTATTCGGGGTGGTAGGCGAGCCCTCTCTCTGCCCACCTCACCTTCTCATCTACCCTTAAATAATCGATATGAAGGACTAGAACAAGACAATCTGAATGACAAAGTAGATAAAAACCCGTCCCAGTTGGAGGGGGCGCCTAAGACAAGGCGACCTACACATCGCATTGCCACATCATCCTTCAAAAAAGAAAGAAGGGCTATTGTTATGGGGGGCTCCCTTCTGAAAGGGACAGAGGGACCGATATGCCGACTGGACCCAACCCGCAGAGAAGTCTGTTGCCTCCCTGGGGCTCGGGTGACAGACTTTGCCAAGAAAGTCAAGCGCCTGGTACAGCCCACTGACTACTACCCGCTACTGGTCTTTCAGGCTGGTAGCGATGAAGTAGCAACGAGAAGTCCGAAGGCGATCAAAAGAGACTTTAGGGATTTGGGGCGACTACTTAGAGGATCAGGGGCGCAGGTTGTGTTTGCCTCTGTCCTTCCGATAGGGGGGATCGAAGCTGAAAGGCGTGCTGTTCACATAAACTCGTGGCTTCGAGACTGGTGTGACCGGCAGAACTTTGGGTTCTTTGATCACGGGAAGGTCTATGCTACACCGGGCCTGATGGCACCGGATGGGATGCGCCTCTCTCGGAGAGGGGTAGGGATCTTTGGTCAGGAGTTAGCAGGGCTGATAGATAGGGCTTTAAACTAGAGTCGGAGGGGGAAGGGGCTAAAACCAGGCACGCCGGTGAAGACCTAAGGGATGGTACGCTAGAATCAGAGGGGCTGTGTGCCAGTGAGGTCCTTCGGTCAGATCCACAAGGTGCTGAGTGTAAGGAGACGCACCTGAAGTGCTTCTACACGAACGCACGCAGTATGAGGAATAAAATGGATGAGCTAGAAGTCCTGGCCCAGTCCCGCAACTACGACATCATCGGCATAAGCGAAACCTGGTGGGATGAGTCCTGTGACTGGGGTGTTGCGATAGATGGTTACAGGCTCTTCAGGAGGGACAGGCAGGGTAGGCGAGGTGGTGGGGTGGCGATGTATGTGAAGCGGGGGCTGGACTGTGTGGAACTTCAGGTCGGCGATGGCAAAGTTGAGAGCCTCTGGGTAAGGATCAAGGGACGAACGAATACAGGGGATGTCGTTGTGGGAGTCTATTACAGACCGCCTGGCCAGGACGATAGCGCCGATAAATTATTCTTTACAGAACTAAGAGAGGCCTCGAGATTAACTCCCCTTGTCCTTATGGGGGACTTCAACTTGCCAGACGTTAACTGGGAGTGCCACACAGCTGACACGAGCAAGTCCAGGAGGTTCATGAAGCACCTAGATGATAACTTCTTGGTGCAGGTGCTAATGGAGCCAACTAGGAAAGGTGCCCTCCTAGACCTGTTGCTAGTAAACAGAGAGGGTCTGGTGGGAGATGTGGTGATTGGTGGCCGCCTTGGTCATAGCGACCATGAAGTGGTTGAGTTCAAAATTTACGGTGACAGAAGGAAAAGTGCCACCAAAACCTCATCCCTAGATATGGCGAAAGCGGACTTCAGGCTGCTCAGGGAACTAGTCAGCAAGGTCCCCTGGGAAACTGCTCTTGAAGGCCTCAATGTCCACCAGTGCTGGTCATTCTTTAAGCGATGCCTCCTAGAAGCACAAGATCAGGCAATTCCTAAATATCGCAAGTCAGGCAGGCGGGACAGGAGGCCAGCGTGGCTGACCAGGAACATTCTAATGGAGATTAGGCGGAAACGGAGAGTGTTTTGCTACTGGAAGGAGGGCCAGGTGTCATGGAAAGAATACAGGGATGCTGTTCGTGTTTGTAGGGAGAAAATTCGTGTGGCCAAAGCACACCTAGAGTTGAAGCTGGCTGTGTCTGTGAGAGAAAATAAAAAGGGTTTTTTTAGATATGTGAATGGAAAAAGGAGAACTAAAGAATACATAGGGCCGCTCCTTGATAGGGAAGGTCTCCTCACAGACAATGACATAGGCAAAGCAGAGACGCTTAACGCCTTCTTTGCCTCTGTCTTCAATGCCGATGATGGGCTTCGGGACCCAGGGTGCCCTGAGCTGGAGGACCGGGACGGTGGGGATGACAAACTCCCAACCGACCCTGAACGTGTGCGGGATTTGCTACTCCACCTGGATCCCTACAAGTCCATGGGTCCGGATGGGATTCATCCCCGGGTGCTGAAAGAGCTGGCGGACATCATTGCGGAACCTCTCTCAATTATTTTTCAACGATCCTGGGAATTTGGAGAGGTCCCGGTAGACTGGAAGCTGGCAAATGTTGTGCCGATTTTCAAGAAGGGTCAGAAAGAAGACCTTAGCAATTACAGGCCTGTCAGTCTCACGTCAGTGCCTAGTAAAATCATGGAGAAGATGGTTCTCAAACTTATTGAGGCGCACCTGGGGGACAAAGCATTCATTGGTCCCAGCCAGCATGGGTTTGTGAAGGGTAGGTCCTGCCTAACTAACCTGATTTCCTTTTATGATAAGATCACCCGTATGGTGGACCAAGGGAAACCAGCTGATGTGATTTTTTTGGACTTCAGCAAGGCTTTTGACACAGTTTCCCATAGGATCCTACTGGACAAAATGTCCACCATACAGCTAAATAAAAACATCATACGATGGGTGAGCAATTGGCTAACGGGCAGGGCCCAAAGGGTTATGGTAAATGGGGCTGCGTCAGGCTGGCGGGCGGTCACCAGTGGGGTCCCTCAAGGCTCCATTTTAGGGCCGGTACTTTTCAATATTTTTATAAACAATCTGGATGTAGGAATAGAAGGTATTTTGAGCAAGTTTGCTGATGACACCAAACTTGGAGGAGTTGTGGACTCGAATGAGGGTGGAAAGGCCTTGCAGAGGGATCTGGATAGGTTGGAGAGCTGGGCGATCACCAACCGCATGAAGTTCAATAAGAGCAAGTGCCGGGTCCTGCACCTGGGACGGGGAAACCCTGGCTGCACGTACAGACTGGGCGATGAGACGCTGGAGAGCAGCCTAGAAGAGAGGGATCTGGGGGTCGTGGTAGACAGCAAGTTGAATATGAGCCAGCAGTGTGCCCTGGCAGCCAGGAGGGCCAACCGTGTCCTGGGGTGCATCAAGCACGGCATCGCTAGTAGGTCAAGGGAGGTGATTGTCCCGCTCTACTCTGCACTGGTGCGGCCTCACCTCGAGTACTGTGTGCAGTTCTGGGCACCACAGTATAAAAAGGACATGAAACTGTTGGAGAGTGTCCAGAGGAGGGCTACGAAGATGGTGAAAGGCCTGGAGGGGAAGACGTACGAGGAACGGCTGAGGTCACTGGGCCTGTTCAGCCTGGAGAAGAGGAGGCTGAGGGGAGACCTCATCACAGTCTACAACTTCCTCGTAAGGAGGTGTCGAGAGGCAGGAGACCTTTTCTCCATTAACACCAGTGACAGGACCCGCGGGAACGGGGTTAAGCTGAGGCAGGGGAAATTTAGGCTTGACATCAGGAGGGGGTTCTTCACAGAGAGGGTGGTTGCACACTGGAACAGGCTCCTCAGGGAAGTGGTCACTGCACCGAGCCTGTCTGAATTTAAGAAGAGATTGGACTGTGCACTTAGTCACATGGTCTGAACTTTTGGGTAGACCTGTGCGGTGTCAAGAGTTGGACTTGATGATCCTTAAGGGTCCCTTCCAACTCAGGATATTCTATGATTCTATGATTCTATGATTCATGATTCGGACTTTAACCAAGGGGTCTGAGATAAGGAGGACTGTTCACAAAGGGACCGGTTATGCATATGTATAGGAGTGTTGGGAAACTTCATGTATATGTAACTCTTTACTAGATATAACCAAAGCAAGTTGCCACGACTTTGGTGGGACTACCCGCCCCCCCCCCCCCCCCCCCCCCCCCCGCCCCGTGCCGCCCAGAACTGAGTAAACATACCTACTTTACAATCTTACTGATTGTAGTGTCAGCTTTCTGTGAGTCGTTTTGGTGAGGCAGGCAGGAGACACTCTGCTCGGCTGCGGGATCGGCTGCGGAACGGATGCCCCTAGGTGCACCCTGAGTATTTGGGGAACGGATGCCCCTAGGTGCACCCTGAGTATTTTGCTCGGAGGGGACTCCACTCTCAGCCGCTCACCGCAGGAGCAGACAAAGATCTCCTGAAGCTGCGGACAAACGGTATGTTTTCAGCTGCTGGAGGGATACTAACTGGAGTGTTAATAATTGTATGTCTTATTCTTAAATGTCCAGGTATTTTGTGTTGAAAGTATTTGTGTAAGTGTAAGGGTTTGAAACAAAGTGGAATAAGTCACACCATGAAGAACACAGTCAGAGACAATACTTGTTTGGTTGGTTATCATTCTAAATTATATTCTTGTGGTATGAATGAGATGTGCTAGAGGCCTCTCGGTGTGATTGCATGATTGTGCTGTGTGAGTGAGACGCAGCGTCGCTGCAAAGCGAGTGCGGAGTTCCGATCCGCGGTTCCGTATTCTCCGCGAGGAGAGTGGGCGGAGACGAACGAAGTGCGTGACAGACCAAAAAGAAGTGCTGTTTTATCCAAGGTTTGAGTGGTGGTGCCTAACATATGGGCCTGGCGGTGTATCTTGTGATCCTATTTTTTGCTCTTAAATGCTTTGAGTGTGACAAGAAAAAGGCGGGAGCATTATCTAAGTAACTAGCAGTTGAGAAGTGTTGGTGTATTTGCTGTGGTGTTTGGTCAGTTTCCCAAGTACTGGGGGGGAAGGGGGCTGACTGATTATCAAAGCGGTAGAACGGAGAGAGTCATTTCTTTGGTGGTTCGGGCTTGAGCCCTGGGAATTTGGTAAGAAGGGGGAGAGTGAGTTTATTTAGGCGTCAATACCTTTTAAACCCCCATATTGACGGATACACAGGAGTGATTCCTTGTTTTGTATGGGCTTACTAACAAAGTGCATGAGGAAAATTGGCATTCGGCTTGACATTCGGTCCTGTTGAAATGTAAATTTTTGTGGAAAAGGTGGTAATGTTTGTCTAGAAGACTGAAGGCTGAGTGCTTCAGCTCTTTTCCTGAAATTCCGTGGATTTATGATTGAAACGGGGCTCGTTAATAATCTGAAATAGTAAAGTTTGTATGTGGGAAGAAGAGTTTAATCCCAGAGAATTGGGACATTTGGGAAGAAGATTAGGAAAAGAGAGTAAAAACCCGCAGTAAAAAGGTTTGCGTGGAAATTGAAACAAAGGACAGTAACTAGTAAGGAATAGTAATAAATAAATAAACAAACAAACAAATAAAAGGGAATGGGAAATCAAGGAAATGAGTAATATCCAAAACAAAGACGTTTTAAAGAAAGCCTCCTTGGGTGCATATTGGCACATTCGAAGGCTATTGTTAGAACTGGGGGCACAGAAAGCAAGAGGACTTTCACGAAGTATTGCAATCAGTGGTGGCCACTGTATAAACTAAATGGCCACTTTATGGATCAATCGACTATAACACTATCTTGCAATTAATGTTGTTTTGGAGGAGAGAAAGAAAATAGGATGAAATGTATTATACCGATATGTTGTTTCAGCATTTTAGAGGGAAAAGGAGTGGAATTCAGTTGGCCCCTGACTTAGCCTTTGGTGTTGGCATGAGAAAAGTACAGGCTGGAGAAAAATAAAGGAAGGGTTAAAAGAGTTGTTGAAGGTGTTAAAGGTGTGGCATGTAGTATTTAACAGAGCTGTTTGAAGTTGAATGAGCAGGGAAAGAGGATGTTAATAGTTCTGCCTCAATAGCAGGCTGTGATCTCAAAATCACCGGTGTGAGCCCTTTGGGGCAGAGGGACCATGATGGGTCCCAGAGAGTTGTCATGGAAACAGAAAAGCAGTTAACCCTTAAAACAACCTGAGTTTATGAGTGAGCTCAGATTGCCAATGGGACCGCTCAGGGAACTGCTGACGATTGCATTCCCCTGACCGACCCCACGCTGAGACTATAGTCACCCCGGAAATAATGAACGGTAAATACCAAAATCTGGTCAAATTGGGAATGGAGAATCTGTTCCAACAAGATCCAAAAGAAACCCCTATGGAATTTTTGGACCGACTCTGAAATGCAATGGAAAACAAAACAAAACAAACAAACGAAACTGGAGAAAATAGGGGCTAAATTAGAACAAGGAAAATGGACACAAATCCTTTAACAAATTGTAAACTTTGATTATAGTCCTATTTTGAAGACTGAGCCATTTATTACATGTCCCTGATCAAAGGGAGCCTAGGTTAAAAGTTAAACATATTTTTTGTCCTCTACTACGTATATGATAACTGATTAAAGGGAAGTTCAATTAAACATAGACAATTCCTCTTCGTTTCCAAGGGAGAGTTGGTTCCATTACACTGGGACTTGGGGGTCCCGTCTGTGTGTGCGAACGCCTGGTAGGGTGCCCAGAGCCAGGACACAAGGGCATGGGCACCGCCGGAGGCACAAGGACGCCCGCTGAAACATCAGGAAAGTCTTTTTTTGCTGAGCGGGTGTCTGAGCGCTGGCACAGGCTGCCCAGAGGGTCTCCATCCCTGGAGATGTCCCACACCCAGTGGACATGGTCCTGGGCAGCCGGTGCTGGGGACCCTGAGATGGAACACGCGGGGTGCAGAGGTGCCTCCAGCCCCAGGCGTTCAGTAGCTCTGTGGTGCTGGGATTCATCACAGCCATGCAATAAGGAAACCCAGGGTAATCACAATAATGATGAGGACAATCAGCCCACAAGCCAGGAGAGCTGTCCTTCAGCTGAACCACTCCCTCTTCATCCTGCCTACTCTGTATCTCCACATCTGATACTCCACCTTCTTTTCAGTTAAATTGGGCTCCAGGTACATCTCATTGCTGTAGTACCTGTTCCCATTCACCCGCACCATGCAGCGGACCATCCCCATCAGCTCCGCGACCTGCTGGTCCCGTTGAGCTCCAACTGCCCGGTTGTTGAAGCCGCAGTACCTGTTCCCGCATCTCTGGATCAGCTTCTGGAGAGCTTTGTTGTCAGAACAGGACACGTAGTCGTGAAGAGATCTCTCCCCCAGCTCTTCCGCGTGGGTGAATATGATGATCGTGTGCCCCAGAACATCAGCTCCAAAGATGTCCTGCAGTCTCTCTGCAGCCTCCTTGTCTTCCTTGGTGAATTGGCCCAGCTGGGTCACCAGCAGCAGCGCGTGGGGGCCCGGGGAGGACAGCCTGATGCAGCGGATAATTTCTTGGCGCACTTCACTGCTGGCACCTCCGGGGTTGAAAATGTCGGCCGTGTCAACCACCGTGAAGTCCTCGCCGTCCCAGTGCCCCTGTGCTTCTGCACAGCTCACGGTCACTGGCTGGGTGGACAGCTTGGACTCAAAGACACGCTTCCTGAGGAGGGTGTTCCCCGTGGCACTTTTCCCCTCCCCAGCCTTCCCGGCCAGGATAAGCCTCATCTCCAAGCCCCCGCCAACCCCGGGCTGCATGTGGACACGACGGACGGCCACGGTCACGCTGCAGAGACAAAAGCAGACACCCAGGGCTCCGTCAGCAGGCACTCAGATACTGGAGACTGCGGGGCTCTGTATGCCCCCGCTGTGCGAAGGGCTTGGGGGCTGCTGCTGGGTCAGGCTGCAGTGGCACCGGGACAAATGGGGTTGGAAAGCAGCAGAAAACAGTAAAAGGCAAAATAAAAGCCAGAACTGCGAGGTGCTGCGGGGAAACAGAGCAGTGAGGCAGCCTCAGTGTGTGCAGGATCATGGCGGGGGAAGGCAGTGTGGTGGCAGGGACCCTCGGGCAGTGGCAGGGACCCTCAGGGCAGTGACACTCGTGCAGCCGGGGCCCCGCGTGGGGCTGAGCACGGTGCCCAGGGGCTCCTCCGGGCTGGTGCTGGGGCCACGCCGAGCATTGGGAGCGAGGAGGGGACCGGGGAAGAGCCACTTCCCTGCCCTGCCGCCCTGCGCCAGGTCCCCAGGCCCCCTCGGAGCCCTCCCCGCCGGCACGGAGCCTCGCAGCCCCTGGCCTCCCGCCCGTACCTTCCTGCACGTCCTGCGCTGGCGTTCGCCTTGTCCCCGCGGGACGCTCACAGCCACCAGGAAGTGACAGCGGTGACGGCCGGTGTCAGCCTGGAGAACTGTGCTCATGCCACAAGGGCAGCAGCGGCTCCTCCCGCACCAGCCCCCAGCTTGGTTTCGATCCTGTGCAGCCCCGGAGGTGCAGACAGCTCTAACGCTACCTCCTGTACTTCCTCCAGAAACAGTCCAGCCTCAGAGTTATTTAACTGCGCGATGATCTGTGCTTAGTTTTCAAGCAGTTCCTGCTGCAGGTGGGACTGGAGGCAGCGCCCTGACAGAAGAAGGGGCAGGAGACGAGGCAGCTGCAGCCTGCATCGCAGTCAGGGGCTGGGATTTCCCGAGGCTGCCTCTCCTCTTCCCACTCCTTAGGCTGTGCTGTGCCAGGCTCAGGGCAGATGGGGCAGCAGCCGTTGCTTACAGCCTGAGGCACAGCGCAGGGTGCAAAGTCCTGCCCCAAAACCTCGCTATCTGTGTGCCTGAGCCAGCTCTGGCCCTGCTGGGGCCGTGCAGGGCAGGCAGAGGGCCTGGGGTGATCCAGCACAGAACCCAGTGGGTTGTGTTTTTTGTTTAGCACGTGACTTCTTGTAAAGGGAGTGCTTCAGCCCGGCCGTTTGAGCACTCTATGCACTCCTGGGGTGCTAGGGAGCTGCGGCATGCACTTCTGCTTTCTCTTTCTGCCTTCATGATTGTGAGGAATGTTTTAACAATTCGTGTCCATAAAGAAAAATCCTGTCTGCTTCTGTCTGCTTCGGGGCTCTGCAATGGCAGCCAGATTCCTGAACCACAGATGCAGTGTGTCCCAGTCTCCCCCTCATTCTAGTCAATTTACCAAGTCTTCAGAAAATACTCCTCAAATTCTTGAGCTTGTTTGCCTTTGTTATTCCGGATTTCTATTTCTAGCAGTTACAGCCTTTTTTTTTCTGTTGTTTTGTCTTCTTCGAAATTAACTTAACACAGCTATAGGTGTGACTATCCTTGTGAATGGTGGGTGAAGAATGTTTTAATTACTTGTGAAGTGTCAATAAGAAAGCTATTTGTGTTTGTATGTCTTCTTTGATGTCCGGGAGCCTCAGAATAGCTGATAACAACTAGTGACTATTATGGAACACTATGCAGGCCTCTGATATCTGGCCAGGTGTCCAAGAGATTAAGAAGAAGCTGAAGGACGGCTAAGAGACAAGACCTGCACGGGATGCTGTATAAACTTGACACAGTGCCAAAGGAGTACAAAGGGGAAGGACAAGAAAAAAACTTGGAGAGGAAGACTACTAGCCTTCAGCATGAAAGACCCCCAGAGGGACCACCGGAGACTGATGCGCATGCTCCAGTAGGAGGGACTGGACCCCGGAAGCTAATTAGAATAACCTATTTTTTTTAGAAGTAGTAATGAATATGTATTAGTCTAGGTGTATAAAAATCGGCTACTTGATGTGGCTGGTGTGCGTCCTGGTGGAGCGGAGACTCCCGGTGCACCCAGCGCTGTTTGCTTACCTCTATTCTCTTAATAAATCCTATTTTCTTATTTAAACCTATTTTGAAGACTGAGCCATTTTTAACATGATGCTTCTGATGGTCCCTGGGGACCGCTGCTGGAGCCTTGGGGCCGTGGGCTGCCCACAGCGTGTTGTCGAGGCTGGAGGGGAAGCCGGAGCTAGTCTTGGGGCTAGGGGGGCACACCGACAGCTGTCTGACACCGAGCCCAGACGAGCTGCTCCCGGCTCTGCGCAGGCTCCATTAGAGTTGAAGCTGTCCAGCAGCATGGGGGACAATAAAAAAGGCTTTTTGAAGTAGATTAATGGGAAAAGGAGGAGCAGAGCAAACATCGGTCTGATAGACGATGAGCATGGTCACCTCACAATCAGGGACATAGACAAAGCAGAGACGTTTAACGCATTTTTCGCCTTTGCCTCTGTCTTCAACACCGATGATGGGCTCTGCGGCCCCAGCTGGGGGATGGTGAGAGCCGGCACGACAAACTCCCTGTTACCCCTTAAAATGTGCAGACTGGCTGCCCCACCTGGATACATACAAGCCAATGGGGCCTGATGGGATTCGTCCCAGAGTACTCTGAGAACTAGCTGGTGTCAGCTAGATCATTGTCATTGCCATTCAACAATATGGTTGTAAGGTTAAATGCTCATTTTCTTGCCATTCTAAGCAAGTGGTGCAAAATTATTGCAGGGCTGCTTGAATTTCAGGCCTTCTTCCAGGTCAGCAGAAGTATTCTGTACCTCCAGGAAATGTGTTGGGGCCCTCAGAGTCTCCAGCAGTTTGTGGCACACAGCCCCCAACCCCTCCAACACACTTCTTCTGCCCCTTCCCTTTGAGGAGCGGCTGAGGGAGCTGGGGTTGCTCAGCCTGGAGAAGAGGAGGCTCAGGGGTGACCTTATCGCTCCCTACAGGTTCCTTAAAGGAGGCTGTAGTGAGATGGGGTTGGTCTGTTCTCCCACGTGCCTGGGGACAGGACGAGGGGGAATGGCTAAAGTTGTGCCAGGGGTGCTTTAGGTTGGCTATTAGGAAGAATTTCAGAATTTCTGAAGAATGTCTGAAGAATTTCTTCAGGACACGCTGGGATGGTTTTAGGATAGCAATGATACTGCTTATGCCACTGGAGGTCAGTGGTACATTTACATGCACTGATACCCATACAGCGCTACCTACAACGCAGCTCTTACTCTATCTCTGGTATTTCCTCCAGTAACAATTCAACCTCAGAGCTATTTAATTGTAGAGATGTACGGTCTGTGTTTAGCTCTGAAGCAGTTTCTCTCGCTGTGATCGCTTGAGGAAGAGGTCAGCCTGGCGTTCTGGGATTCCTCCCCCCTCCTAGGCTGCTTTCCGCAGCCTTTCTGGGTGGGAGAAGAACCTGGGGTGAGTCAGGCAGCCCCCCCGAGCACTCCCCCAGCCCCACGCTCAGGGATGGCCACAGAGCTTCCCCTGCCTGCTGCACTCGCCTGGCAAGCAGTGAGACCTCGCGCCCTTGCACAGCTCATGGCCACCACCAAACACCAGCCTGGGGGGAGCTGCAGCTTGGGCCTGATCCTGAATGCACCTGGACCATTCTCCACCCTCCCAAACGGCTGTTTCAGCACTGCGGGTCACAGTGCACTGAAGGGCGCCTCTCCACACAGCAAGGCTCAGCATTTATGGGCATTTCTGGGCATTTATTAGATGAGCATCAGATTAGCATTTATTAGATGAGCTTCTGTAGACCCAGCGATCACATACAATTACTCGCATTGCCCAGCGAAGGCAGAGGCAGCACAGCCAGCGACACCAGCAGCATCCCACTGCAGAGGGACCAAGGCTGGCACCACGAACCCTCCCAAAGCCCGGAGAAGTTCCTAGAGCCCTGGCTGCCACGGGGACGACAAGAGGCTTTGATCTAGGAAGCACCACTCCAGGCTGACCTCTGCTCTGAGGGGGCACATCTCACAGTCCTGATGTTCCCGTTGCTTTCAGCTTGCCGTGTCTTCAGACCAGGGAGGAGAGAGTCAGCGCAGTGGTGCTGCCAGCAGGGCAGTGCAGCTCTCTGCCACCCAGACAAGGTCTCCGGCTTCCCAGCACAACGGGTGGTGACAGAGCAACGCAGAGACAGAGCAGCAGAGGAGAATTACACGTCGCCAGACACCCGTTGCACTCTCGCAGCCTGTCAGGAGAGCAAGGGCACGGGCCAGGGGAAAAGGTAGGTCACTGACGGGACAGGAGGAAACATCAAGAGAGGAAGGAGAGAGTGATCTTCAGAGCGCGGCAGGAAAGGCACAAGAGAGGAAACATCGCCCGTCTGACCAAAGCCTTGTTGGCTAGAGTATAGTACAATACTTTTCAAAAGCCGTCCGTGTGTCTTTCTCCAGCATTTCTCGCGTGTAACACGGAGCATCTTTGTTCTTCTCTACCATCTCATCAATCATTTTAATGAGGTCTGCAACCTGCTGTTCCTTTGTCTGTCCTGTTGCTATGTTGCTGAAAGCAATGTACCTATTTCCACATTTTCCTGCCATCCCGCTGAGGTATGTGCTTCTTTTCACGAAATCGTGGATATCATCTGGACTCCCAAGTTCTTCTGCTCGGGTGAATAACAGGATCGTGTAGTTCTGTGATTCGGTATGGAAAATCTTTGTTACCCACTCAGCCACTTCCTCCTCTTCGTTACTGATATCAGCCAGTTGCATCACCAGGATGATAGCATGCACCCCTCCATAGAAGTGACGAAGAGCATTTCCAATCAGTTCAGCTGTTTCCTTATTGGCTCTCTGGGTGTCAAAAAGGCCAGGAGTGTCGATAACGACAATTTCTCTTCCACGGAATGAGGCAGTGTCTGAACTGTAGCTCTTGGTCACTGAATCTTCTGACACCATAGTTTCAAATGCTTTCTTCCCAAGGATGGTGTTCCCTGTCGCACTCTTCCCACTTCCAGTTTTGCCCACGAGCAGGATGTTCAGCTTGGGTCCTGGGGGAACAACCAGAGACACGTGCCTGAACCCCATGACCCTGTGGTGCCGGGACATCCCCTGCACGCCACGCTCCCAGGGGCGAGAAGGAAAGGCTTTCTACTGCAAAAACACAACTTTAATTCTCACACTGAGACGCTGCTGTGCACAAGAGGGGATGGGACAGGGCAGGGGCTGAAGCCGTGTCCCAGCAGCCAAAGCAGGGCTTGCTCGGCCCCGCCAGCCCTGCCCTTCTGCTCGGCTCTCCCACAGGAGGAAAGTTTGTGCTCCAGGAGGAACGTAAACTCAGACAAAGGCTGCCCTGACTAAAAGACCCTCTGGAAAATGGGCCAAAAGCAGCCAAGGCAGGACAGAAGCTGGCAGAGGGGGGGTTTCTCACCCCATGCTGCATGCTCACAGGCAGCCAGCACAGCTCGCCTCCGGTAAGAGTGAGCCTGCGCAGAGCCGGGAGCAGCTCGTCTGGGCTCGGTGTCAGACAGCTGTCGGTGCGCCCCCCTAGCCCCAAGACTAGCTCCGGCTTCCCCTCCAGCCTCAACAACACGGTGTGGGCAGCCCACAGCCCCACGGCCCCAGCAGCAGTCCCCAGGGACCATCAGGAGCAACACGAGGGACCCGAGGGGAGTCTGGATAAGGCTGCCTCAGAGGGCCAGCACCCAGACTCTTCCAAAGGCAGAAAGAGAAAGCAGAAGTGCATGCCACAGCTCCCCAGCAGCCCAGGAATGCACAGAGTGCTGAAACGGCCGGGCTGAAGCACTCCCTTTACAAGAAGTCACGTGCTAAACAAAAAACACCCACTGGGTTCTGTGCTGGATCACCCCAGGCCCTCTGCCTGCCCTGCACGGCCCCAGCAGGGACAGAGCTGGCTCAGGCACACAGATAGCGAGGTTTTGGGGCAGGACTTTGCACCCTGCGCTGTGCCTCAGGCTGTAAGCAACGGCTGCTGCCCCATCTGCCCTGAGCCTGGCACAGCACAGCCTAAGGAGTGGGAAGAGGAGAGGCAGCCTCGGGAAATCCTCGAGCCCGTGGCCTCCCCAGAGGGCCCGTGCACCGCGTGCACAAGCGTGCGTGAGGCTGCACGAGGACGCAAACCCAGCCTCACCCTCAGCAGCACTGCGCCCGGCTGACTGAATGAGGAGGCTGCTAAAGGAGAGGGCTGCGGGGAGACCTCACTGCGGCCCTCAGTGCCTGCAGGGGCTGCAGGAGGGCTGGGAGGGACTCTTGGGCAGGGGGTGTAGGGATAGGACACGGGGTGACGGCTTTAAGGTAGAAGAGGGCAGATTTAGGTTAGATATTCAAAATCTTTCACAGTGAGGGATTTGAGGCCTTGCGCAGGCTGCCCCCAGGAGCTGTGGGTGCCCCATCCCTGGCAGTGCCCAAGGCCATGCTGGATGGGGCTGGGGGCAGCCAATCTGTGGCTCTGTGACCATGGGACTCTAAGCTGCTGCACGCAGTGGGTAAGGCGCTCACCTTCCATCTTGGCGTCAGCCATTTTGACCCCACTTCAAGGGAAAGCCTGAAAGAAGAATAAGGGATTTTGAGCGAGGTTTGCAAAAGTCTCCCGTGCTCCCCCCACGGCGGTGACAAGGCCGATGATGGTCACGATGAGGGTCGCTAACACAGCCGGTGTGTGCTGCCTGCTGTGTGTGCATGCAGGAAGTGGTTGTATAGCCGAGGGTAAACGCACGCACGCACCCACAAGATGGCTGCGCACCCCGTGAGGCAGGGAGCAGCGTTTGGCAGCCCCGCACCCCGTGCCAGGGGCAGGGCACGTTTCTGCCAGCCCCGCACAGCCCAGGAGCAGGGGCCGCAGGGGCAGGGGAGCGTGGCTGGGCCTCGCTGCACCGTGGTGGCAGATGGGGACAGCCCGGGCAAGGGCTGCTCCTCCTCAGCTGCTTGTGGCCACCTTGGGAGGGGGTCCCGACGCCTTGGGGAACGAGGAGCTGGCAGGGGAACTCAGATCAGTCACTGGCAACCCTTGCAGTGCTTTGGGAAACCTGCGAGCTCGCAGAGGACGTGCACGGCCCCCAACTGGAGCAGGAGCCTCCGCCCAGAATCGCCGTCAGTTCAGTGCCCTCGTCCGGCACCTGAACCTCCAGCCCTGAGACTGAGTGGTGTGCGGGGTCCGTCCCAGCCCTGAGCAGTGTGCGGGGTCTGTCCCAGCCACTGATCATGCCATGGGTGCCAGCTGCCACATCTCCTGCCCCTGTTTCAGCTCTGGACTCTGCCTCGAGTGATTTCAGCAAGATAAACTGCTCCAAAACTAAGCACAGACTATACATTACTCAAAGTAAACTAAAATCACGTCACTAAATAATTCAGTCATTACTGGAGGAATTACCCCATCCACAGCAAAGCCACACCAATTCTCGGCTGTCTTTCCTCTGCCTCCCTGCCAGCTAGCTCAGGCTTAGCAGTTCCTAAAGCACCCCCAAATGCCGAGACCATTCAGAGCCACCCGGTGCACAGACCGCTCGCTTCGCATGGCTCCAGCAGTGGCTGCTGTGCTTGCCTCTTACCTCCTCAGGTCACAGTGCTCGGGCCAGGTGCAATACAGTTCACGTCTTGCCCCTGACCGTGTCCTCAGCTCTCTGCTTTCTGTTCCTTGCCAGCACGAGAACGATGCTTTTATCACCTAACCACACGTGGCAGCCCCAGCCCAGGCAGACCATCCACCCAGACCCATGGGTACCTGCGCCCTTCATTTGAGCTGGGAGATGCCCGTGCCCTGCCGAGCCCTGGGTTGCACCAACCAGCCTCCGTTTGAGCCTCCGGGGCTCGGCATCACGGTAAGAAACAGATGTGCAATGAAACAACTAGAACCCGTGTCAGCTGGGAAATCCCACAACAGAACCGGCATGTCGAACAAACCACAGCTAAAACAAAAAGCTGGGACAGGTACTACATTTGAACACCCCCAAGAAGACTGTTCTGTCCACAAAACAAGCAAAAAATTAAGAGTGGCTTCAGTAATCAGAAAGTATGTGAAAGGTTCGTATGGCACGCTTAGGGGGAAAGATATTTAAAAGCTTGACTGTAACTTAAATGAGTCAATTTCTTCCTAGAAACTTGAAGGCAGGTCAGAGAACGTTTTCACCCTCTTGATATTCCTGTGGTGCAGACACCCTCGTGAAGTCAACGCTCCTGTGAGGACCCAGCGAGTGCTACCAGAACAGACACTCCTGAAGACAAGGAGTTTGTTAAATCACCCTTACAGAAATGCAATCAGGATTTCCATTCTCCAGGGACTTTCTGTTCTCACTTGGAAACAAATACTGGCTGAACTTTACTTAAGGAAGTAATAACCCCCTCCCTGAAAGCAGGCATTACAACCTTTTTTTCTTTGTTCTCCCTGGAATGACAGTAGCAGCATTTCAGACAACTCACCAGAGGCACCTGTGCGCTTTTGTCCCCAAGTCTGAACTTTGCAGCTTCTGACGGTGACAGGTCTTCTTCTGTAGGTGCAGTGGCTGAAGTGTGGCAGCTGCCTGTGAAGTTGGGCAGCATTTAGCGGGAGCGGGAGTAGGAGGGGATTTCGGTGACATGCAAACCAGCTCTGTTGAACAAATGCCCGTGTACGAGCCGGTTAGGAGCTAGATCGTGTGCAAAGTCATTGGTCGCCAAGAACAGAAACTGCAAGAGTTTCTGAACTGAGCAAGTAAGGCAAAAAAAGCTCCTCCCGATGAAGGGCGTTTTAGTTTGAGTACTTCTCGCCACCGCTCCTTTCTCACAAACAAACCGTCCGCGCTGTCTTCCTCCCCCAGACAAGAGCAGGGCTCGTCAGGCTCAGGAGGCTTTTCCTGGAGCCAGGCTGGGTGTCCACAAACCGAAATGTAATGGCTCAGTTTTTAAATGTATGGGGTGGCTGCGCCTCCAGCACCAAGGGTGCTGGAAAACGCTCCCGTTGCCCACGAGAGCACATGGTGAATCCCGAGGTCCATCTAGTGGCTGCTCCTCGGAGGCAGAGCTGTGGCAATCACGATGTTGGGGACCCTTGGAAGGTGGGCATGGGGCGAGATGGGAAGAAGAACGAGCAGCCATTAAATGCCTTCCCCCCCGGAGCCGGGGCTGGAGCTCTGCACTGCTGGGACGCTCCCGTCCCCTGCCACCCCCACGCAGTCGCGGTCCCGCTGTGGCAGGAACAACGAGCAGCCACACAGCAGGGACTGCAGGCAGACGGGGCTATAGGTGTAAGCAGGAAACCTCTGGCCCAATTCCTGCAGCTGACGGAGGGGGAGGATGACCGGAACATTTCCACCACCTCCATCGTAACCGGATGATGCTGCAAAAACATCCCCAGGTGGGGAGATCACCACAATCCGTGTAAGCCCCACCAGAAAAGACGTAACCAGAAAACCTGGTGGAGGAGGTAGAGGGCTCTGTGTTCATGTGTGTACCGCCAGGCATGAGACACAGAATGCACCTGGCAGCATGGCACTTCTGGCCACATGAATCACAGAATGAATCCTACAATGGTTTGGGTTGGAAGGGACCTCAAAATTGAGGTTTCAGTGTTTAATTTTGAACCAGTTTCTCTTGGTGCAACCGCTCCAGGGAGCGCCCAGAGCTGGAGCAGGGGCAGGAGATGAGGCAGCTGCCACCTGCATCACAGTCAGGGGCTGCGACGGACCCTGCACACCGCTCAGGGCTATGCTATCCCTACACCCTCCCGCCCAAGAGTGCCTCCCCAGCCCTCCTGCACCCCCTGCAGGCCCTGAAGGCCGCTGTGAGGTCTCCCCGGGGCCTTCTCTTCTCCAGGCTGAACAACCCCAAGCCCCTCGCCCTCTCCTCACAGCAGAGCTGCTCCAGCCTCCAAGCATCCCTGTGGCCTCCTCTTCTCTCGCCCCAGCAGCTCCACGTCCTGGTACTGGGGCCCCACAGCGAAGGCAGTGCCCGGGGGGGTCTCACGAGAGCGGGCCACAGGGGGACAATCCCCTCCCTCGCCCTGCTGGTTGTGCTGCTGCTGCTGCTGCAGCCCAGGGCACGGCTGGTTTCTGGCCCACCAGCACCCCAGGTCCTTCTCCTCAGGGCTACTCTCCAGCAGGTCGTCCCCCAGCCTGTACTGATACTTCGGGTTGTTTCTTCCCAGGTGCAGGACTCGAAGTATCTCGAAGGCTGCCCAGGGAGCTTGTGGAGTCTCCTTCTCTGGAGACATTCAAGGCCCATCTGGACGCCCACCTGGGCAACCTGCTCTAAGGAACCTGCTTTGGCAGGGGGGTTGGACCCGATGATCTCTTGAGGTCCCTTCCAACCCCTGCAGTTCTGTGATTCTGTGATTCTGTGACTCTGTGAAGTGTGTGTGGTTCCAGACACCACAGTATGAAACGGACATGAAACTATTACAGAGCGTCCATGGGAGGGCTACAAAGAGGTCAGGGCTGTAGAGGGCAAGGCATATGAGGAGAGGCTGAAGTTGCTTGGTTTGTTCAGCCCAAAGCAAACACTGTTGTCCTCTTGGAGAAGAGGAGATGAGGGGAGACCTCATCATGGCCTGCAGCTTCCTCAGGAGGGGAGCAGAGGGGCAGGCGCTGAGCTCTGCTCCCTGGGGACAGCGCCAGGACCCGAGGGAACGTCATGGAGCTGGGACACGGGAGGGTCAGGCTGGGGGTTAGGGAAAGGGTCTGCACCCAGAGGTGGTCGGGCACTGGGACACTGCGAGGTGCTGCGGGGAAACAGAGCAGTGAGGCAGCCTCAGTGTGTGCAGGATCATGGCGGGGGAAGGCAGTGTGGTGGCAGGGACCCTCGGGCGGTGGCAGGGACCCTCAGGGCAGTGACACTCGTGCAGCCGGGGCCCCACGTGGGGCTGAGCACGGTGCCCAGGGGCTCCCCCGGGCTGGTGCTGGGGCCACGCCGAGCATGGGGAGCAAGGAGTGGGGAGAAGGGAAGGAGGGAGAAGGGGACCGGGGAAGAGCCACTTCCCTGCCCCGCTGCCCTGCGCCAGGTCCCCAGGCCCCCTCGGAGCCCTCCCCGCCGGCACGGAGCCTCGCGGCCCCTGGCCTCCCGCCCGTACCTTCCTGCACGTCCTGCGCTGGCGTTCGCCTTGTCCCCGCGGGACGCTCACAGCCACCAGGAAGTGACAGCGGTGACGGCCGGTGTCAGCCTGGAGAACTGTGCTCATGCCACAAGGGCAGCAGCGGCTCCTCCCGCACCAGCCCCCAGCTTGGTTTCGATCCTGTGCAGCCCTGGAGGTGCAGACAGCTCTAACGCTACCTCCTGTACTTCCTCCAGAAACAGTCCAGCCTCAGAGTTATTTAACTGCGCGATGATCTGTGCTTAGTTTTCAAGCAGTTACCCCTGCTGGTGGGACTGGAGGCAGAGCCCTGACAGAAGAAGGGGCAGGAGACGAGGCAGCTGCAGCCTGCATCGCAGTCAGGGGCTGGGATTTCCCGAGGCTGCCTCTCCTCTTCCCACTCCTTCGGCTGTGCTGTGCCAGGCTCAGGGCAGATGGGGCAGCAGCCGTTGCTTACAGCCTGAGGCACAGCGCAGGGTGCAAAGTCCTGCCCCAAAACCTCGCTATCTGTGTGCCTGAGCCAGCTCTGGCCCTGCTGGGGCCGTGCAGGGCAGGCAGAGGGCCTGGGGTGATCCAGCACAGAACCCAGTGGGTTGTGTTTTTTGTTTAGCACGTGACTTCTTGTAAAGGGAGTGCTTCAGCCCGGCTGTTTGAGCACTCTGTGCACTCCTGGGCTGCTGGGGAGCTGCGGCATGCACTTCTGCTTTCTCTTTCTGCCTTCATGATGCTTCTGATGGTCCCTGGGGACCGCTGCTGGAGCCTTGGGGCCGTGGGCTGCCCACAGCGTGGTGTCGAGGCTGGAGGGGAAGCCGGAGCTAGTCTTGGGGCTAGGGGGGCACACCGACAGCTGTCTGACACCGAGCCCAGACGAGCTGCTCCCGGCTCTGCGCAGGCTCCATTAGAGTTGAAGCTGTCCAGCAGCATGGGGGACAATAAAAAAGGCTTTTTGAAGTAGATTAATGGGAAAAGGAGGAGCAGAGCAAACGTTGGTCTGATAGACGATGAGCATGGTCACCTCACAATCAGGGACATAGACAAAGCAGAGACATTTAACGCATTTTTTGCCTTTGCCTCTGTCTTCAACACCGATGATGGGCTCTGCGGCCCCAGCTGGGGGATGGTGAGAGCCGGCACGACAAACTCCCTGTTACCCCTTAAAATGTGCAGACTGGCTGCTCCACCTGGATGCATACAAGCCAATGGGGCCTGATGGGATTCGTCCCAGAGTACTCTGAGAACTAGCTGGTGTCAGCTAGATCATTGTCATTGCCATTCAACAATATGGTTGTAAGGTTAAATGCTCATTTTCTTGCCATTCTAAGCAAGCGGTGCAAAATTATTGCAGGGCTGCTTGAATTTCAGGCCTTCTTCCAGGTCAGCAGAAGTATTGTGTACCTCCAGGAAATGTGTTGGGGCCCTCAGAGGCTCCAGCAGTTTGTGGCACACAGCCCCCAACCCCTCCAACACACTTCTTCTGCCCCTTCCCTTTGAGGAGCGGCTGAGGGAGCTGGGCTTGTTCAGCCTGGAGAAGAGGAGGCTCAGGGGCGACCTTATCGGTCCCTACAGGTTCCTTAAAGGAGGCTGTAGTGAGATGGGGTTGGTCTGTTCTCCCACGTGCCTGGGGACAGGACGAGGGGGAATGGGCTAAAGTTGTGCCAGGGGTGCTTTAGGTTGGCTATTAGGAAGAATTTCAGAATTTCTGAAGAATGTCTGAAGAATTTCTTCAGGACACGCTGGGATGGTTTTAGGATAGCAATGATACTGCTTATGCCACTGGAGGTCAGTGGTACATTTACATGCACTGATACCCATACAACGCTACCTACAACGCAGCTCTTACTCTATCTCTGGTATTTCCTCCAGTAACAATTCAACCTCAGAGCTATTTAATTGTAGAGATGTACGGTCTGTGTTTAGCTCTGAAGCAGTTTCTCTCGCTGTGGTCGCTTGAGGAAGAGGTCAGCCTGGCGTTCTGGGATTCCTCCCCCCTCCTAGGCTGCTTTCCGCAGCCTTTCTGGGTGGGAGAAGAACCTGGGGTGAGTCAGGCAGCCCCCCCGAGCACTCCCCCAGCCCCACGCTCAGGGATGGCCACAGAGCTTCCCCTGCCTGCTGCACTCGCCTGGCAAGCAGTGAGACCTCGCGCCCTTGCACAGCTCATGACCACCACCAAACACCAGCCTGGGGGGAGCTGCAGCTTGGGCCTGATCCTGAATGCACCTGGACCATTCTCCACCCTCCCAAACGGCTGTTTCAGCACTGCGGGTCACAGTGCACTGAAGGGCGCCTCTCCACACAGCAAGGCTCAGCATTTATGGGCATTTCTGGGCATTTATTAGATGAGCATCAGATTAGCATTTATTAGATGAGCTTCTGTAGACCCAGCGATCACATACAATTACTCGCATTGCCCAGCGAAGGCAGGGGCAGCACAGCCAGCGACACCAGCAGCATCCCACTGCAGAGGGACCAAGGCTGGCACCACGAACCCTCCCAAAGCCCGGAGAAGTTCCTAGAGCCCTGGCTGCCACGGGGACGACAAGAGGCTTTGATCTAGGAAGCACCGCTCCAGGCTGACCTCTGCTCTGAGGGGGCACATCTCACAGTCCTGATGTTCCCGTTGCTTTCAGCTTGCCGTGTCTTCAGACCAGGGAGGAGAGAGTCAGCGCAGTGGTGCTGCCAGCAGGGCAGTGCAGCTCTCTGCCACCCAGACAAGGTCTCCGGCTTCCCAGCACAACGGGTGGTGACAGAGCAACGCAGAGACAGAGCAGCAGAGGAGAATTACACGTCGCCAGACACCCGTTGCACTCTCGCAGCCTGTCAGGAGAGCAAGGGCACGGGCCAGGGGAAAAGGTAGGTCACTGATGGGACAGGAGGAAACATCAAGAGAGGAAGGAGAGAGTGATCTTCAGAGCGCGGCAGGAAAGGCACAAGAGAGGAAACATCGCCCGTCTGACCAAAGCCTTGTTGGCTAGAGTATAGTACAATACTTTTCAAAAGCCGCCCGTGTGTCTTTCTCCAGCATTTCTCGCGTGTAACACGGAGCATCTTTGTTCTTCTCTACCATCTCATCAATAATTTTAATGAGGTCTGCAACCTGCTGTTCCTTTGTCTGTCCTGTTGCTATGTTGCTGAAAGCAATGTACCTATTTCCACATTTTCCTGCCATCCCGCTGAGGTATGTGCTTCTATTCACGAAATCGTGGATATCATCTGGACTCCCAAGTTCTTCTGCTCGGGTGAATAACAGGATCGTGTAGTTCTGTGATTCGGTATGGAAAATCTTTGTTACCCACTCAGCCACTTCCTCCTCTTCGTTACTGATATCAGCCAGTTGCATCACCAGGATGATAGCATGCACCCCTCCATAGAAGTGACGAAGAGCATTTCCAATCAGTTCAGCTGTTTCCTTATTGGCTCTCTGGGTGTCAAAAAGGCCAGGAGTGTCGATAACGACAATTTCTCTTCCACGGAATGAGGCGGTGTCTGAACTGTAGCTCTTGGTCACTGAATCTTCTGACACCATAGTTTCAAATGCTTTCTTCCCAAGGATGGTGTTCCCTGTCGCACTCTTCCCACTTCCAGTTTTGCCCACGAGCAGGATGTTCAGCCTGCGTCCTGGGGGAACAACCAGCGACACGTGCCTGAACCCCACGGCCCTGTGGTGCCGGGACATCCCCTGCACGCCACGCTCCCAGGGGCGAGAAGGAAAGGCTTTCTACTGCAAAAACACAACTTTAATTCTCACACTGAGACGCTGCTGTGCACAAGAGGGGATGGGACAGGGCAGGGGCTGAAGCCGTGTCCCAGCAGCCAAAGCAGGGCTTGCTCGGCCCCGCCAGCCCTGCCCTTCTGCTCGGCTCTCCCACAGGAGGAAAGTTTGTGCTCCAGGAGGAACGTAAACTCAGACAAAGGCTGCCCTGACTAAAAGACCCTCTGGAAAATGGGCCAAAAGCAGCCAAGGCAGGACAGAAGCTGGCAGAGGGGGGGTTTCTCACCCCATGCTGCATGCTCACAGGCAGCCAGCACAGCTCGCCTGCGGTAAGAGTGAGCCTGCGCAGAGCCGGGAGCAGCTCGTCTGGGCTCGGTGTCAGACAGCTGTCGGTGCGCCCCCCTAGCCCCAAGACTAGCTCCGGCTTCCCCTCCAGCCTCGACAACAAGTGTGGGCAGCCCACAGCCCCACGGCCCCAGCAGCAGTCCCCAGGGACCATCAGGAGCAACACAAGGGACCCCAGGGGAGTCTGGATAAGGCAGCCTCAGAGGGTCAGCACCCAGACCTCTTCCAAAGGCAGAAAGAGAAAGCAGAAGTGCATGCTGCAGCTTCCCAGCAGCCCAGGAATGCACAGAGTGCTCAAACAGCCGGGCTGAAGCACTCCCTTTATAAGAAGTCACGTGCTAAACAAAAAACACAACCCACTGGGTTCTGTGCTGGATCACCCCAGGCCCTCTGCCTGCCCTGCACGGCCCCAGCAGGGCCAGAGCTGGCTCAGGCACACAGATAGCGAGGTTTTGGGGCAGGACTTTGCACCCTGCGCTGTGCCTCAGGCTGTAAGCAACGGCTGCTGCCCCATCTGCCCTGAGCCTGGCACAGCACAGCCTAAGGAGTGGGAAGAGGAGAGGCAGCCTCGGGAAATCCTCGAGCCCGTGGCCTCCCCAGAGGGCCCGTGCACCGCGTGCACAAGCGTGCGTGAGGCTGCACGAGGACGCAAACCCAGCCTCACCCTCAGCAGCACTGCGCCCGGCTGACTGAATGAGGAGGCTGCTAAAGGAGAGGGCTGCGGGGAGACCTCACAGCGGCCCTCAGTGCCTGCAGGGGCTGCAGGAGGGCTGGGAGGGACTCTTGGGCAGGGGGTGTAGGGATAGGACACGGGGTGACGGCTTTAAGGTAGAAGAGGGCAGATTTAGGTTAGATATTCAAAATCTTTCACAGTGAGGGATTTGAGGCCTTGCGCAGGCTGCCCCCAGGAGCTGTGGGTGCCCCATCCCTGGCAGAGCCCAAGGCCAGGCTGGATGGGGCTGGGGGCAGCCACTCTGTGGCTCTGTGACCATGGGACTCTAAGCTGCTGCACGCAGTGGGTAAGGCGCTCACCTTCCATCTTGGCGTCAGCCATTTTGAGCCCACTTCAAGGGAAAGCCTGAAAGAAGAATAAGGGATTTTGAGCGAGGTTTGCCAAAGTCTCCCGTGCTCCCCCCACGGCGGTGACAAGGCCGATGATGGTCACGATGAGGGTCACTAACACACCTGGCGTGTGCGTGCTGCCTGCTGTGTGTGCATGCAGGAAGTGGTTGTATAGCCGAGGGTAAACGCACGCATGCACCCACAAGATGGCTGCGCACCCCGTGAGGCAGGGAGCAGCGTTTGGCAGCCCCGCACCCCGTGCCAGGGGCAGGGCACGTTTCTGCCAGCCCCGCACAGCCCAGGAGCAGGGGCCGCAGGGGCAGGGGAGCGTGGCTGGGCCTCGCTGCACCGTGGTGGCAGACGGGGACAGCCCGGGCAAGGGCTGCTCCTCCTCAGCTTGGGAGGGGGTCCCGACACCTTGGGGAACGAGGAGCTGGCAGGGGAACTCAGATCGGTCACTGGCAACCCTTGCAGTGCTTTGGGAAACCTGCGAGCTCGCAGAGGACGTGCACGGCCCCCAACTGGAGCAGGAGCCTCCGCCCAGAATCGTCGTCAGTTCAGTGCCCTCGTCCGGCACCTGAACCTCCAGCCCTGAGACTGAGCAGTGTGCGGGGTCCGTCCCAGCCACTGATCGTGCCATGGGTGCCAGCTGCCACATCTGCTGCCCCTGTTTCAGCTCTGGACTCTGCCTCGAGTGATTTCAGCAAGATAAACTGCTCCAAAACTAAGCACAGACTATACATTACTCAAAGTAAACTAAAATCACGTCACTAAACAATTCAGTCATTACTGGAGGAATTACCCCATCCACAGCAAAGCCACACCAATTCTCGGCTGTCTTTCCTCTGCCTCCCTGCCAGCTAGCTCAGGCTTAGCAGTTCCTAAAGCACCCCCAAATGCCGAGACCATTCAGAGCCACCCGGTGCACAGACCGCTCACTTCGCATGGCTCCAGCAGCGGCTGCTGTGCTTGCCTCTTACCTCCTCAGGTCACAGTGCTCGGGCCAGGTGCAATACAGTTCACGTCTTGCCCCTGACCGTGTCCTCAGCTCTCTGCTTTCTGTTCCTTGCCAGCACGAGAACGATGCTTTTATCACCTAACCACACGTGGCAGCCCCAGCCCAGGCAGACCATCCACCCAGACCCATGGGTACCTGCGCCCTTCATTTGAGCTGGGAGATGCCCGTGCCCTGCCGAGCCCTGGGTTGCACCAACCAGCCTCCGTTTGAGCCTCCGGGGCTCGGCATCACGGTAAGAAACAGATGTGCAATGAAACAACTAGAACCCGTGTCAGCTGGGAAATCCCACAACAGAACCGGCATGTCGAACAAACCACAGCTAAAACAAAAAGCTGGGACAGGTACTACATTTGAACACCCCCAAGAAGACTGTTCTGTCCACAAAACAAGCAAAAAATTAAGAGTGGCTTCAGTAATCAGAAAGTATGTGAAAGGTTCGTATGGCACGCTTAGGGGGAAAGATATTTAAAAGCTTGATTGTAACTTAAATGAGTCAATTTCTTCCTAGAAACTTTAAGGCAGGTCAGAGAACTTTTTCACCCTCTTGATATTCCTGTGGTGCAGACACCCTCGTGAAGTCAACGCTCCTGTGAGGACCCAGCGAGTGCTACCAGAACAGACACTCCTGAAGACAAGGAGTTTGTTAAATCACCCTTACAGAAATGCAATCAGGATTTCCATTCTCCAGGGACTTTCTGTTCTCACTTGGAAACAAATACTGGCTGAACTTTACTTAAGGAAGTAATAACCCCCTCCCTGAAAGCAGGCATTACAACCTTTTTTTCTTTGTTCTCCCTGGAATGACAGTAGCAGCATTTCAGACAACTCACCAGAGGCACCTGTGCGCTTTTGTCCCCAAGTCTGAACTTTGCAGCTTCTGACGGTGACAGGTCTTCTTCTGTAGGTGCAGTGGCTGAAGTGTGGCAGCTGCCTGTGAAGTTGGGCAGCATTTAGCGGGAGCGGGAGTAGGAGGGGATTTCGGTGACGTGCAAACCAGCTCTGTTGAACAAATGCCCGTGTACGAGCCGGTTAGGAGCTAGATCGTGTGCAAAGTCATTGGTCGCCAAGAACAGAAACTGCAAGAGTTTCTGAACTGAGCAAGTAAGGCAAAAAAAGCTCCTCCCGATGAAGGGCGTTTTAGTTTGAGTACTTCTTGCCACCGCTCCTTTCTCACAAACAAACTGTCCGCGCTGTCTTCCTCCCCCAGACAAGAGCAGGGCTCGTCAGGCTCAGGAGGCTTTTCCTGGAGCCAGGCTGGGTGTCCACAAACCGAAATGTAATGGCTCAGTTTTTAAATGTATGGGGTGGCTGCGCCTCCAGCACCAAGGGTGCTGGAAAACGCTCCCGTTGCCCACGAGAGCACATGGTGAATCCCGAGGTCCATCTAGTGGCTGCTCCTCGGAGGCAGAGCTGTGGCAATCACGATGTTGGGGACCCTTGGAAGGTGGGCATGGGGCGAGATGGGAAGAAGAACGAGCAGCCATTAAACGCCTTCCCCCCCGGAGCCGGGGCTGGAGCTCTGCACTGCTGGGACGCTCCCGTCCCCTGCCACCCCCACGCAGTCGCGGTCCCGCTGTGGCAGGAACAACGAGCAGCCACACAGCAGGGACTGCAGGCAGACGGGGCTATAGGTGTAAGCAGGAAACCTCTGGCCCAATTCCTGCAGCTGACTGAGGGGGAGGATGACCGGAACATTTCCACCACCTCCATCGTAACCGGATGATGCTGCAAAAACATCCCCAGGTGGGGAGATCACCACAATCCGTGTAAGCCCCACCAGAAAAGACGTAACCAGAAAACCTGGTGGAGGAGGTAGAGGGCTCTGTGTTCATGTGTGTACCGCCATCCTGACCCAAAACAGAACACCAGTGTCCAGGCATGAGACACAGAATGCACCTGGCAGCATGGCACTTCTGGCCACATGAATCACAGAATGAATCCTACAATGGTTTGGGTTGGAAGGGACCTCAAAATTGAGGTTTCAGTGTTTAATTTTGAACCAGTTTCTCTTGGTGCAATCGCTCCAGGGAGCGCCCAGAGCTGGAGCAGGGGCAGGAGATGAGGCAGCTGCCACCTGCATCACAGTCAGGGGCTGCGACGGACCCTGCACACCGCTCCGGGCTATGCTATCCCTACACCCTCCCGCCCAAGAGTGCCTCCCCAGCCCTCCTGCACCCCCTGCAGGCCCTGAAGGCCGCTGTGAGGTCTCCCCGGGGCCTTCTCTTCTCCAGGCTGAACAACCCCAAGCCCCTCGGCCTCTCCTCACAGCAGAGCTGCTCCAGCCTCCGAGCATCCCTGTGGCCTCCTCTGGACTCGCCCCAGCAGCTCCACGTCCCAGTGCTGGGACCCCACAGCGAAGGCAGTGCCCGGGGGGGTCTCACGAGAGCGGGCCACAGGGGGACAATCCCCTCCCTCGCCCTGCTGGTTGTGCTGCTGCTGCTGCAGCCCAGGGCACGGCTGGTTTCTGGCCCACCAGCACCCCAGGTCCTTCTCCTCAGGGCTACTCTCCAGCAGGTCGTCCCCCAGCCTGTACTGATACTTCGGGTTGTTTCTTCCCAGGTGCAGGACTCAAAGTATCTCGAAGGCTGCCCAGGGAGCTTGTGGAGTCTCCTTCTCTGGAGACACTCAAGGCCCATCTGGACGCCCACCTGGGCAACCTGCTCTAAGGAACCTGCTTTGGCAGGGGGGTTGGACCCGATGATCTCTTGAGGTCCCTTCCAACCCCTGCAGTTCTGTGATTCTGTGCTTCTGTGATTCTGTGAAGTGTGTGTGGTTCCAGACACCACAGTATGAAACGGACATGAAACTATTACAGAGCGTCCATGGGAGGGCTACAAAGAGGTCAGGGGTGTAGAGGGCAAGGCATATGAGGAGAGGCTGAAGTTGCTTGGTTTGTTCAGCCCAAAGCAAACACTGTTGTCCTCTTGGAGAAGAGGAGATGAGGGGAGACCTCATCATGGCCTGCAGCTTCCTCAGGAGGGGAGCAGAGGGGCAGGCGCTGAGCTCTGCTCCCTGGGGACAGCGCCAGGACCCGAAGGAACGTCATGGAGCTGGGACCGGGGAGGGTCAGGCTGGGGGTTAGGGAAAGGGTCTGCACCCAGAGGTGGTCGGGCACTGGGACACTGCGAGGTGCTGCGGGGAAACAGAGCAGTGAGGCAGCCTCAGTCTGCGCAGGATTACAGGCATGGGGGAAGGCAGTGTGGTGGCAGGGACCCTCGGGCGGTGGCAGGGACCCTCAGGGCAGTGACACTCGTGCAGCCGGGGCCCCGCGTGGGGCTGAGCACGGTGCCCAGGGGCTCCCCCGGGCTGGTGCTGGGGCCACGCCGAGCATAGGGAGCAAGGAGTGGGGAGAAGGGAAGGAGGGAGAAGGGGACCGGGGAAGAATCACTTCCCTGCCCCGCTGCCCTGCGCCAGGTCCCCAGGCCCCCTTGGAGCCCTCCCCGCCGGCACGGAGCCTCGCGGCCCCTGGCCTCCCGCCCGTACCTTCCTGCACGTCCTGCGCTGGCGTTCGCCTTGTCCCCGCGGGACGCTCACAGCCACCAGGAAGTGACAGCGGTGACGGCCGGTGTCAGCCTGGAGAACTGTGCTCATGCCACAAGGGCAGCAGCGGCTCCTCCCGCACCAGCCCCCAGCTTGGTTTCGATCCTGTGCAGCCCTGGAGGTGCAGACAGCTCTAACGCTACCTCCTGTACTTCCTCCAGAAACAGTCCAGCCTCAGAGTTATTTAACTCTCGCGATGATCTGTGCTTAGTTTTCAAGCAGTTCCTGCTGCAGGTGGGACTGGAGGCAGCGCCCTGACAGAAGAAGGGGCAGGAGACGAGGCAGCTGCAGCCTGCATCGCAGTCAGGGGCTGGGATTTCCCGAGGCTGCCTCTCCTCTTCCCACTCCTTAGGCTGTGCTGTGCCAGGCTCAGGGCAGATGGGGCAGCAGCCGTTGCTTACAGCCTGAGGCACAGCGCAGGGTGCAAAGTCCTGCCCTAAAACCTCGCTATCTGTGTGCCTGAGCCAGCTCTGGCCTTGCTGGGGCCGTGCAGGGCAGGCAGAGGGCCTGGGGTGATCCAGCACAGAATTCAGTGGGTTGTGTTTTTTGTTTAGCACGTGACTTCTTGTAAAGGGAGTGCTTCAGCCCGGCTGTTTGAGCACTCTGTGCACTCCTGGGCTGCTGGGGAGCTGCGGCATGCACTTCTGCTTTCTCTTTCTGCCTTCATGATTGTGAGGAATGTTTTAACAATTCGTGTCCATAAAGAAAAATCCTGTCTGCTTCTGTCTGCTTCGGGGCTCTGCAATGGCAGCCAGATTCCTGAACCACAGATGCAGTGTGTCCCAGTCTCCCCCTCATTCTAGTCAATTTACCAAGTCTTCAGAAAATACTCCTCAAATTCTTGAGCTTGTTTGCCTTTGTTATTCCGGATTTCTATTTCTAGCAGTTACAGCCTTTTTTTTTCTGTTGTTTTGTCTTCTTCGAAATTAACTTAACACAGCTATAGGTGTGACTATCCTTGTGAATGGTGGGTGAAGAATGTTTTAATTACTTGTGAAGTGTCAATAAGAAAGCTATTTGTGTTTGTATGTCTTCTTTGATGTCCGGGAGCCTCAGAATAGCTGATAACAACTAGTGACTATTATGGAACACTATGCAGGCCTCTGATATCTGGCCAGGTGTCCAAGAGATTAAGAAGAAGCTGAAGGACGGCTAAGAGACAAGACCTGCACGGGATGCTGTATAAACTTGACACAGTGCCAAAGGAGTACAAAGGGGAAGGACAAGAAAAAAACTTGGAGAGGAAGACTACTAGCCTTCAGCATGAAAGACCCCCAGAGGGACCACCGGAGACTGATGCGCATGCTCCAGTAGGAGGGACTGGACCCCGGAAGCTAATTAGAATAACCTATTTTTTTTAGAAGTAGTAATGAATATGTATTAGTCTAGGTGTATAAAAATCGGCTACTTGATGTGGCTGGTGTGCGTCCTGGTGGAGCGGAGACTCCCGGTGCACCCAGCGCTGTTTGCTTACCTCTATTCTCTTAATAAATCCTATTTTCTTATTTAAACCTATTTTGAAGACTGAGCCATTTTTAACATGATGCTTCTGATGGTCCCTGGGGACCGCTGCTGGAGCCTTGGGGCCGTGGGCTGCCCACAGCGTGTTGTCGAGGCTGGAGGGGAAGCCGGAGCTAGTCTTGGGGCTAGGGGGGCACACCGACAGCTGTCTGACACCGAGCCCAGACGAGCTGCTCCCGGCTCTGCGCAGGCTCCATTAGAGTTGAAGCTGTCCAGCAGCATGGGGGACAATAAAAAAGGCTTTTTGAAGTAGATTAATGGGAAAAGGAGGAGCAGAGCAAACATCGGTCTGATAGATGATGAGCATGGTCACCTCACAATCAGGGACATAGACAAAGCAGAGACGTTTAACGCATTTTTTGCCTTTGCCTCTGTCTTCAACACCGATGATGGGCTCTGCGGCCCCAGCTGGGGGATGGTGAGAGCCGGCACGACAAACTCCCTGTTACCCCTTAAAATGTGCAGACTGGCTGCCCCACCTGGATACATACAAGCCAATGGGGCCTGATGGGATTCGTCCCAGAGTACTCTGAGAACTAGCTGGTGTCAGCTAGATCATTGGCATTGCCATTCAACAATATGGTTGTAAGGTTAAATGCTCATTTTCTTGCCATTCTAAGCAAGCGGTGCAAAATTATTGCAGGGCTGCTTGAATTTCAGGCCTTCTTCCAGGTCAGCAGAAGTATTCTGTACCTCCAGGACATGTGTTGGGGCCCTCAGAGGCTCCAGCAGTTTGTGGCACACAGCCCCCAACCCCTCCAACACACTTCTTCTGCCCCTTCCCTTTGAGGAGTGGCTGAGGGAGCTGGGCTTGTTCAGCCTGGAGAAGAGGAGGCTCAGGGGCGACCTTATCGCTCCCTACAGGTTCCTTAAAGGAGGCTGTAGCGAGATGGGGTTGGTCTGTTCTCCCACGTGCCTGGGGACAGGACGAGGGGGAATGGGCTAAAGTTGTGCCAGGGGTGCTTTAGGTTGGCTATTAGGAAGAACTTCGTTACTGAGAGGGTTGTGAGGCATTGGGATGGGCTGCCCAGGGAAGTGGTGGAGTCACTATCCCTGGAGGTCTTTAACAGACGTTTAGATGTAGAGCTCAGTGATATGGGTTAGTGGAGGACTGGTTAGTGTTAGGTCAGAGGATGGACTGGGTGATCCTGGAGGGCTCTTCCAATCTAGATGGTTCTGGGATTCTGTGATTCCTCTCGTCATGCAGAGGGATGGGGGCTGCCAGGAGTCAGCACTGGATGCCTTCAGGACACGCTGGGATGGTTTTAGGATAGCAATGATACTGCTTATGCCACTGGAGGTCAGTGGTACATTTACATGCACTGATACCCATACAGCGCTACCTACAACGCAGCTCTTACTCTATCTCTGGTATTTCCTCCAGTAACAATTCAACCTCAGAGCTATTTAATTGTAGAGATGTACGGTCTGTGTTTAGCTCTGAAGCAGTTTCTCTCGCTGTGATCGCTTGAGGAAGAGGTCAGCCTGGCGTTCTGGGATTCCTCCCCCCTCCTAGGCTGCTTTCCGCAGCCTTTCTGGGTGGGAGAAGAACCTGGGGTGAGTCAGGCAGCCCCCCCGAGCACTCCCCCAGCCCCACGCTCAGGTATGGCCACAGAGCTTCCCCTGCCTGCTGCACTCGCCTGGCAAGCAGTGAGACCTCGCGCCCTTGCACAGCTCATGGCCACCACCAAACACCAGCCTGGGGGGAGCTGCAGCTTGGGCCTGATCCTGAATGCACCTGGACCATTCTCCACCCTCCCAAACGGCTGTTTCAGCACTGCGGGTCACAGTGCACTGAAGGGCGCCTCTCCACACAGCAAGGCTCAGCATTTATGGGCATTTATGGGCATTTATTAGATGAGCATCAGATTAGCATTTATTAGATGAGCTTCTGTAGACCCAGCGATCACATACAATTACTCGCATTGCCCAGCGAAGGCAGGGGCAGCACAGCCAGCGACACCAGCAGCATCCCACTGCAGAGGGACCAAGGCTGGCACCACGAACCCTCCCAAAGCCCGGAGAAGTTCCTAGAGCCCTGGCTGCCACGGGGACGACAAGAGGCTTTGATCTAGGAAGCACCGCTCCAGGCTGACCTCTGCTCTGAGGGGGCACATCTCACAGTCCTGATGTTCCCGTTGCTTTCAGCTTGCCGTGTCTTCAGACCAGGGAGGAGAGAGTCAGCGCAGTGGTGCTGCCAGCAGGGCAGGGCAGCTCTCTGCCACCCAGACAAGGTCTCCGGCTTCCCAGCACAACGGGTGGTGACAGAGCAATGCAGAGACAGAGCAGCAGAGGAGAATTACACGTCGCCAGACACCCGTTGCACTCTCGCAGCCTGTCAGGAGAGCAAGGGCACGGGCCAGGGGAAAAGGTAGGTCACTGACGGGACAGGAGGAAACATCAAGAGAGGAAGGAGAGAGTGATCTTCAGAGCGCGGCAGGAAAGGCACAAGAGAGGAAACATCGCCCGTCTGACCAAAGCCTTGTTGGCTAGAGTATAGGACAATACTTTTTCCGGTCTTTCTCCAGCATTTCTCGCGTGTAACACGGAGCATCTTTGTTCTTCTCTACCATCTCATCAATCATTTTAATGAGGTCTGCAACCTGCTGTTTCCTTGTCTGCTCTGTTGCTATGTTGCTGAAAGCAATGTACCTATTTCCACATTTTCCTGCCATCCCGCTGAGGTATGTGCTTCTTTTCACGAAATCGTGGATATCATCTGGACTCCTAAGATCTTCTGCTCGGGTGAGTAACAGGATCGTGTAGTTCTGTGCTTCAGTATGGAAAATCTTTGTCACCCACTCAGCCACTTCCTCCTCTTCTTTACTGACATGGGCCAGTTGCATCACCAGGATGATAGCATGCACCCCTCCATAGAAGTGACGAAGAGCATTTCCAATCAGTTCAGCTGTTTCCTTATTGGCTCTCTTGGTGTCAAAAAGGCCAGGAGTGTCGATAACGACAATTTCTCTTCCACGGAATGAGGCAGTGTCTGAACTGTAGCTCTTGGTCACTGAATCTGCTGACAGCAGAGTTTTAAATGCTTTCTTACCGAGGATGGTGTTCCCTGTCGCACTCTTGCCACTTCCAGTTTTGCCCACGAGCAGGATGTTCAGCTTGGGTCCTGGGGGAAAAACCAGAGACACGAGTCTGAACTCCATGACCCTGTGGTGCCAGGACACCCCCTGCACGCCACGCTCCGAGGGGCAAGAAGGAAAGGCTTTTTACTGCAAATACACAGGAATTAGGGTTAGCGGCCCCAGCAGCGGTCCCCAGGGACCATCAGGAGCAACACGAGGGACCCGAGGGGAGGCTGGATAAGGCTGCCTCAGAGGGCCAGCACCCAGACCTCTTCCAAAGGCAGAAAGAGAAAGCAGAAGTGCATGCCGCAGCTCCCCAGCAGCGCAGGAATTCACAGAGTGCTCAAACGGCCGGGCTGAAGCACTCCCTTTACAAGAGGTCACGTGCTGAGCAAAAAAAAACCCACTGGATTCTGTGCTGGATCACCCCAGGCCCTCTGCCTGCCCTGCACAGCCCCAGCAGGGCCAGAGCTGGCTCAGGCACACAGATAGCGAGGTTTTGGGGCAGGACTTTGCACCCTGCGCTGTGCCTCAGGCTGTAAGCAACGGCTGCTGCCCCATCTGCCCTGAGCCTGGCACAGCACAGCCTAAGGAGTGGGAAGAGGAGAGGCAGCCTCGGGAAATCCTCGAGCCCGTGGCCTCCCCAGAGGGCCCGTGCACCGCGTGCACAAGCGTGCGTGAGGCTGCACGAGGACGCAAACCCAGCCTCACCCTCAGCAGCACTGCGCCCGGCTGACTGAATGAGGAGGCTGCTAAAGGAGAGGGCTGCGGGGAGACCTCACAGAGGCCCTCAGTGCCTGCAGGGGCTGCAGGAGGGCTGGGAGGGACTCTTGGGCAGGGGGTGTAGGGATAGGACACGGGGTGATGGCTTTAAGGTAGAAGAGGGCAGATTTAGGTTAGATATTCAAAATCTTTCACAGTGAGGGATTTGAGGCCTTGCGCAGGCTGCCCCCAGGAGCTGTGGGTGCCCCATCCCTGGCAGAGCCCAAGGCCATGCTGGATGGGGCTGGAGGCAGCCACTCTGTGGCTCTGTGACCATGGGACTCTAAGCTGCTGCGCGCAGTGGGTAAGGCGCTCACCTTCCATCTTAGCGTCAGCCATTTTGAGCCCACTTCAAGGGAAAGCCTGAAAGAAGAATAAGGGATTTTGAGCGAGGTTTGCCAAAGTCTCCCGTGCTCCCCCCACGGCGGTGACAAGGCCGATGATGGTCACGATGAGGGTCGCTAACACACCTGGCGTGTGCGTGCTGCCTGCTGTGTGTGCATGCAGGAAGTGGTTGTATAGCCGAGGGTAAACGCACGCACGCACCCACAAGATGGCTGCGCACCCCGTGAGGCAGGGAGCAGCGTTTGGCAGCCCCGCACCCCGTGCCAGGGGCAGGGCACGTTTCTGCCAGCCCCGCACAGCCCAGGAGCAGGGGCCGCAGGGGCAGGGGAGCGTGGCTGGGCCTCGCTGCACCGTGGTGGCAGACGGGGACAGCCCGGGCAAGGGCTGCTCCTCCTCAGCTGCTTGTGGCCACCTTGGGAGGGGGTCCCGACGCCTTGGGGAACGAGGAGCTGGCAGGGGAACTCAGATCGGTCACTGGCAACCCTTGCAGTGCTTTGGGAAACCTGCGAGCTCGCAGAGGACGTGCACGGCCCCCAACTGGAGCAGGAGCCTCCGCCCAGAATCGCCGTCAGTTCAGTGCCCTCGTCCGGCACCTGAACCTCCAGCCCTGAGCCTGAGCGGTGTGCGGGGTCCGTCCCAGCCCTGAGCGGTGTGCGGGGTCCGTCCCAGCCACTGATCGTGCCATGGGTGCCAGCTGCCACATCTGCTGCCCCTGTTTCAGCTCTGGACTCTGCCTCGAGTGATTTCAGCAAGATAAACTGCTCCAAAACTAAGCACAGACTATACATTACTCAAAGTAAACTAAAATCACGTCACTAAATAATTCAGTCATTACTGGAGGAATTACCCCATCCACAGCAAAGCCACACCAATTCTCGGCTGTCTTTCCTCTGCCTCCCTGCCAGCTAGCTCAGGCTTAGCAGTTCCTAAAGCACCCCCAAATGCCGAGACCATTCAGAGCCACCCGGTGCACAGACCGCTCACTTCGCATGGCTCCAGCAGCGGCTGCTGTGCTTGCCTCTTACCTCCTCAGGTCACAGTGCTCGGGCCAGGTGCAATACAGTTCACGTCTTGCCCCTGACCGTGTCCTCAGCTCTCTGCTTTCTGTTCCTTGCCAGCACGAGAACGATGCTTTTATCACCTAACCACACGTGGCAGCCCCAGCCCAGGCAGACCATCCACCCAGACCCATGGGTACCTGCGCCCTTCATTTGAGCTGGGAGATGCCCGTGCCCTGCCGAGGCCTGGGTTGCACCAACCAGCCTCCGTTTGAGCCTCCGGGGCTCGGCATCACGGTAAGAAACAGATGTGCAATGAAACAACTAGAACCCGTGTCAGCTGGGAAATCCCACAACAGAACCGGCATGTCGAACAAACCACAGCTAAAACAAAAAGCTGGGACAGGTACTACATTTGAACACCCCCAAGAAGACTGTTCTGTCCACAAAACAAGCAAAAAATTAAGAGTGGCTTCAGTAATCAGAAAGTATGTGAAAGGTTCGTATGGCACGCTTAGGGGGAAAGATATTTAAAAGCTTGATTGTAACTTAAATGAGTCAATTTCTTCCTAGAAACTTGAAGGCAGGTCAGAGAACGTTTTCACCCTTTTGATATTCCTGTGGTGCAGACACCCTCGTGAAGTCAACGCTCCTGTGAGGACCCAGCGAGTGCTACCAGAACAGACACTCCTGAAGACAAGGAGTTTGTTAAATCACCCTTACAGAAATGCAATCAGGATTTCCATTCTCCAGGGACTTTCTGTTCTCACTTGGAAACAAATACTGGCTGAACTTTACTTAAGGAAGTAATAACCCCCTCCCTGAAAGCAGGCATTACAACCTTTTTTTCTTTGTTCTCCCTGGAATGACAGTAGCAGCATTTCAGACAACTCACCAGAGGCACCTGTGCGCTTTTGTCCCCAAGTCTGAACTTTGCAGCTTCTGACGGTGACAGGTCTTCTTCTGTAGGTGCAGTGGCTGAAGTGTGGCAGCTGCCTGTGAAGTTGGGCAGCATTTAGCGGGAGCGGGAGTAGGAGGGGATTTCGGTGACGTGCAAACCAGCTCTGTTGAACAAATGCCCGTGTACGAGCCGGTTAGGAGCTAGATCATGTGCAAAGTCATTGGTCGCCAAGAACAGAAACTGCAAGAGTTTCTGAACTGAGCAAGTAAGGCAAAAAAAGCTCCTCCCGATGAAGGGCGTTTTAGTTTGAGTACTTCTCGCCACCGCTCCTTTCTCACAAACAAACCATCCGCGCTGTCTTCCTCCCCCAGACAAGAGCAGGGCTCGTCAGGCTCAGGAGGCTTTTCCTGGAGCCAGGCTGGGTGTCCACAAACCGAAATGTAATGGCTCAGTTTTTAAATGTATGGGGTGGCTGCGCCTCCAGCACCAAGGGTGCTGGAAAACGCTCCCGTTGCCCACGAGAGACATGGTGAATCCCGAGGTCCATCTAGTGGCTGCTCCTCGGAGGCAGAGCTGTGGCAATCACGATGTTGGGGACCCTTGGAAGGTGGGCATGGGGCGAGATGGGAAGAAGAACGAGCGGCCATTAAACGCCTTCCCCCCCGGAGCCGGGGCTGGAGCTCTGCACTGCTGGGACGCTCCCGTCCCCTGCCACCCCCACGCAGTCGCGGTCCCGCTGTGGCAGGAACAACGAGCAGCCACACAGCAGGGACTGCAGGCAGACGGGGCTATAGGTGTAAGCAGGAAACCTCTGGCCCAATTCCTGCAGCTGACTGAGGGGGAGGATGACCGGAACATTTCCACCACCTCCATCGTAACCGGATGATGCTGCAAAAACATCCCCAGGTGGGGAGATCACCACAATCCGTGTAAGCCCCACCAGAAAAGACGTAACCAGAAAACCTGGTGGAGGAGGTAGAGGGCTCTGTGTTCATGTGTGTACCGCCATCCTGACCCAAAACAGAACACCAGTGTCCAGGCATGAGACACAGAATGCACCTGGCAGCATGGCACTTCTGGCCACATGAATCACAGAATGAATCCTACAATGGTTTGGGTTGGAAGGGACCTCAAAATTGAGGTTTCAGTGTTTAATTTTGAACCAGTTTCTCTTGGTGCAATCGCTCCAGGGAGCGCCCAGAGCTGGAGCAGGGGCAGGAGATGAGGCAGCTGCCACCTGCATCACAGTCAGGGGCTGCGACGGACCCTGCACACCGCTCAGGGCTATGCTATCCCTACACCCTCCCGCCCAAGAGTGCCTCCCCAGCCCTCCTGCACCCCCTGCAGGCCCTGAAGGCCGCTGTGAGGTCTCCCCGGGGCCTTCTCTTCTCCAGGCTGAACAACCCCAAGCCCCTCAGCCTCTCCTCACAGCAGAGCTGCTCCAGCCTCCGAGCATCCCTGTGGCCTCCTCTGGACTCGCCCCAGCAGCTCCACGTCCCAGTGCTGGGGGCCCCACAGCGAAGGCAGTGCCCGGGGGGGTCTCACGAGAGCGGGCCACAGGGGAACAATCCCCTCCCTTGCCCTGCTGGTTGTGCTGCTGCTGCTGCTGCAGCCCAGGGCACGGCTGGTTTCTGGCCCACCAGCACCCCAGGTCCTTCTCCTCAGGGCTACTCTCAATCCATTCCCCACCCAGCCAGGATTTGGGCTTGGGATTGCCCCAGCCCAGCTGCAGGACCTTGCCCTTGGCCTTGTTGAACCCCCCGAGGCTGGCCCACCTCTCAGCCTGCCCAGGTCCCTCTGGATGGCATTGTCACCTCTGATGAGGCCTCTGGTGTCATCAGCAAACTTGCTGGGGGTGCCTCAATTTCACTGTCCGTGTCAGTGATAAAGATGTTTAAATAGTACCGGTCCCACTACTGACCCACTTGTTACCAATATCCACCTGGACACTGAGACGTTGAGCACAATTCTCTGAGTGCCAATTCCCAGCCAATTCCTCACCCACTTGTGCTGCACCCATCACATCCATGTCTCTCCAGTTTAGAGACAATGATACCAAGGGGGACAAGGCCAAATGCTTTGCACAAGCCCAGGTGGATGCTGTCAGTTGCTCTTCCCCTACCCACCAGTGCTGTAACCCTGCTGTAGAAGGCCACCAGATTTGTCAGGCACGATTTCCCCCTGGTGAAGCCATGCTGGCTGTCACCAGTCACTTCCTTGTTTGCCATGTGCCTTAGCAGAGTTTCCCGGAGGATTTGCTCCATGACCTCACTGGGCACAGTGTTGAGCGTGACTGGCTTGAGCCTCCAATGTACCCTCACTTTGTAGCCTTGCTTCAGACTGCTGTGAATGAGCTTGGAGCTGAAGAAAGGAAAAAATTAGACAACGCAGCAGCACTGCTGAGACGGGATCTTTGAGAAAGCAAGGACTCAGGAAAGGAAGTACCACCGTGTGAATATACAAAATCCTACAGAAAGACAAGCAGGCAAGGAAGGTGGCCACGCGGATAAGGAGGTAGTCAGGAACCTCTGGGCCAAGATGTCAGCAGTGCTGACAGCTGGGACAGGCAGCAGCTCAGCAGCTCTGAGGGTTTAATCCAGGGAGATGCAGACACCAGCCCTGCCCTCCTCAGTGATGCCACCCGCACACCACAGGCTCCCTGCGTGCCCTCTCAGCGGTGGTGAGCACGTGTCTGCACCAACAGCTCGCTAATCATAGCAACGTCCATGTGCTAACTAATAATAACCTGCTCTGCACTTTTAAGCTCTGTGCATTCTGGCAGAGTCCTTCAGCACCCAGCCGGAGATGCCCAGAGAAGCCAGCTCTCCGAATCGAGGAGGCAGGTGCCTTCGGGACCTCAAGCACAGAGTACTCCAGGTGGAATGCTCCAGAAGGAGAATTTAGGGCAGAGCAAACACCAACAACCACCTTGTGGCGAGACCTAAAGGGTCACCCAGCCTGCAGGTATGTGGAGTTTGCAGGAGTGCGTTCATAGGATTTCGTAATACACAAGCACAGAGACTTTATTTTCTACAACTTCTGTTTATTACAGATGACCACAAACCACCACTAGCAAGCAGCGATTAATCACAGTGAACCACTGTGGCTAAAAAGGCAAGTAGATATAGATGGATGGATAACAAAATGTTACAGATCTTACAGGAAAGCAATGGTATATGCAGCATTGAGGAATCACACCACTTAATAATGGGGGTCAGACCAACCTCAAAAAGGTTCCAATTTTAAAAAGCAGCCTCAACAGAGACAAACCCCCAGGAACGGGACCAATAAAAGGGCCAGCGTTAGGTAACAGTCACTGTAGTAGTTGCTGATTCCCACTGCCTCTGACTGTCTCCTTTTTTCAGACTGTTCTTTTTGGTCTCAGATGGGAAGTTCTTTCCCATTCTCCTGTTTTCGATGGCATCTCAACATGTTTCCAGTGCTCAGGATGCCAGAGGTGATGGACCCCTCAAGGCTGCCTCTGGTTCTCCGGCCAGCAGTTCCTGGCTGGCAGATGCTCCCTGTCTGTACTCAGATTACCTCTGTAACTGTCCCTGTCACCTTAACAAAAAAATGGTGCACTGGGGAAGGGACAGAGGGGACAAATCAGCTGGCAGTGTTTGCTCTCACAGAACCACAGAATCGTTTAGGTTCGAGCACCTCCACGTCCTTCTTGTAGCGAGGGGCCCAAAACTGAACACAGTACTCGAGGTGCAGCCTCACCAGAGCCAAGTACAGGGGGACGATCACCTCCCTAGCCCTGCTGGTTGTTATAAATTAGACCACACAATTTACAGGTCTATTGTAATTATTTTATTAATCAAGTAAGCAGACACAAGCAAAACAGCGCTGGGCGGCTGGGGAGTCTCCGCTCCGCAACAGCACGCACCTTCCCTTTCCAGGGTAGCTATTTTATAGCAGTCGAGTTCCAGCTTATCGAGACCTGTTGAACTGGCTGAGGCTGCGAAGTTTATTGTTGAGAGGGGGGGTCGTTGTTCCTCTGCTGGTGATCACACGTTGTGCTCGTATTCAGGTGGGGGTAATGAAGCGGCAGACAGGATGTCTGGTTTCACTCAGTGATGTGTATCCAATACTCCCTCCTGTTATCTGCTTGCTTTAATCCTCCCCTCTACCAAGGCCGTTAATTTGTACAACCTTATCTCTTCAGCAGTTTCTCCAAATTCCTCAAAGACAATGAACAAACCCCCACTAATTTATCACACTGGTCACACTGTTTCTGATACAAGCCAGGATGCCGTTGGCCTTCTTGGCCACCTGAGCACACTGCTGGCTCATATTCAGCCGACTATCAACCATCACTCCCAGGTCCTTCTCTGCCTGGCAGCTCTCCAACCACTCCTCTCCCAGCCTGTAGCTCTGCTTGGGGTTATTGCACCCCAGGTGCGGGACCCGGCACTCGGCCTTGTTGAACCTCATGCAGTTAATAAAGAGGTTAAAATGTTATCACGTTACTGCAAGTAATGGTTTTAAGGTAGAAGAGGGTGGGTTTGTGTTAGATCCGAGGCAGAAATTCTTTACTCTGCGGGCGGTGAGGGCTGGCGCAGGCTGCCCCCAGGAGCTGTGGGTGCCCCATCCCTGGCAGGGCCCAAGGCCAGGCTGGATGGGGCTGGGGGGGGGGCTGGGGGGGCAGGGGGCGGCCATGGGGGGGGCTTTGGGGCCCGTTCCCACCCTGCCCGCGCCGTGAGCCAATGGCAGGCTCCCCTGCGGTCACGTGGGCCGCGGCAGGGCTCAAAATGGCGGCGCCGGCCCTGCCTCCATGGCCGCGGGGGGGGCCACGTGAGGTCCCCGCCGCACTTCCGCTGGGGGGCGGGGCTCCGGCCGGAAGCGCGCGAAGGAGGGGGAGGGAGGAGAGAGAAAGAGGGGACAGGATGTGGGTGCGCACGGCCTACTTCCGGCGCGGAGCCCAGCTTCCGGCGAGCGCACCGGAAGTGGCCGGAACACCGGAAGCGGCGCACCGGGACCCCGCGTGGCGCCCCGCAGCGCCATGGCCGGGCGGCCGCAGGTAGGAACCGGGCCCGTCCCGCGCCCCTCGACGCCCCGGGCCCGTCCCGCGCCCTGTGGGGCCGGGGACCCCGGGCTGAGCCCCGCACGCTGCTTCCCGCAGGAGCTGCCGGCGTTCGAGGACGTGGCTGTGTTCCTGAGCCGCGCCGAGTGGGAGCTGGCGGCGGAGGAGCAGCGGGAGCTGTACCGCGCCGTCATGTTGGACAACTTCGCGCTCCTGGCCTCGCTGGGTGAGGCGGGACGCGCGGCACCGGGGCTGGGTTCCTCGAGGAGGGGCTGGCACAAGGCACCGGGGTCGCTCTGGGGTGAGGGGGGGTGGGGAGAATTCACCCCGGTGGCTCCGCTGCCTCTCCCCGTGTTCTGCTGTGTTTCTGCCCGGGCTCATCCGACAAAAAAAAGCACGGAAGGCGTTGAGTTTGCTACACTAACCTTTATTCCTGCAGCCACTGTTTTGTAACAGAACGCCGCTCTTGTCTCCGCCCCGCAGGGTACGCAGGCCCCAAACCCGACCTCTTGTATCGCCTGGAGCACGGGGAAGAGCCGTGGGTCTGCACGCCGCAGGGCTCGGAGACGTGGGATGGACCCGACAGCCCCTCCTTGGGTGAGAGCCGCAGCCCAGCCCTCAGTGCCGTGCACCGGGCCCCTCCTCCTGCCCAGCTGTGGGCAGCACGACCCCGTGCTCCCTCTTGTCCCCTGTCCTGCTCCTTCCCCTGCTCGCTGCCTGCACCCAGAGCACCCCCCAAGACCCTCCGTGAGGGGCGCAGCTCAGCCCAAGGGGAATCTCCCCCACCTGGTGCCTGCGTGCGGGGCGATGGCTGCCCCACGGAGTGCCCTCATGGTACATCTCCTGCACACAGCAACTTTACAGGCTAAAGTTGCGCCAGGGGAGGTTTAGGTTGGCTATTAGGAAGAACCTCTTTACTGAGAGGGTTGTGAGGCATTGGGATGGGCTGCCCAGGGAAGTGGTGGAGTCACCATCCCTGGAGGTCTTTAAAAGACGTTTAGATGTAGAGCTCAGCGATATGGGTTAGGGGAGGACTGGTTAGTGTTACGTTAGAGGTTGGACTCGATGATCTTGAGGTCTCTTCCAACCTAGAAATTCTGTGATTCTGTGATTATCTCCAGCAGCCGCTGGGCACCAGCTCTGGGCGCTGCTGGAGCAGAGCTGGGGCTCTGCGGGGCCGCCTCCTCCTCTGCTGGGGGGCTGCAGAGCACAGGGGTTCCCCTGCTGGGACTGTGATGTCCCTCCGGTGTCCCTGCAGGGTGCAACGGGGACGGGAGGTGCCCAGAGGAGCCCGACTTCACCTGGTGGCCGAGCCCTGGCAGGCAGCAGGCGCTGGAGGAGAGCACGCAGCCCCCCGGCCACGCTGAGTGCTGCGACAGCCCCAGCCCTGGGCTCTGCAGCGCGGGGCCCGAGGGACAGAGGCGGGCTGGCTGCGCCACGCTGTCGGCAGGAGGACAGAGTGAGCCGTGGCAGCTGCGCTGCAGCAGGCTGCTGAAGAAGTTCAGCGATCCCAGGGGCGAGGAGCACACAGAGGCGGCCAGCGGCCAAACCCCACCTGCAGGAAGCCCTGAGCGGGCAGAGGCCGGCTCCCGGAGCGGGAAGGACGAAGAGGAAGACGAGCAAGGGGCGAGGCCGGGCCTCGATGGAGGCACGGAGCTCCCGCTTGACCCGGAGCCGCAGCCACAGCCCCCAGCGGCGGATCCCTGCGAGCCCCTGGGTGCTGACAGCCAGGAGACGTCCCAGGGCAGCGTGCAGGAAGCACAGCGCGCCGAGGAGGACGGGAGCCTTCCTCCAGCAGCAGGGGATGTGGACGGGGCCCTGCTGGGAGACCACTGCTACTGCACGAGGCAGGGGGCGGCGCTGCAGCCTGCCCTGAGGGAACACGACTACTGCGGGGACAGTGGGAGCGGGGCCTTGGTGCTGAGGGACCACGACTACTGCCAGGAGCTAACGTCGCCCCGGCAGGGCTGCGGCCACAAAGGCACCTGCCCCGTGTGCCGGGCTCACGCCACGCTGCGCAAGAGGAAGCTGCGGAAGGGGGGAGCCAACGGGAAGGGCACGCGGGTGAAGCAGCGTCTGGGGCCTTTCTTCAGGAGCTTGCGGATCTCCCGGGGGTATTTCTGTGCAGACTGCCTCTTCGCGCCCGCCGTGCCGGCGGTTGTCCGGCCTGCTGAGGCAGAACACTCCACGAAGGACGCCTGTGGGGCGTTTCGTCTGCCTGCGGAGTGGCAGACCGTGATCCTGCAGCCTCAAGAGGAGAGGGACTCCCTGGGGGGGACACCGGAGGCGCCCCGTGGCCCTGCAGCCTCTCCCCAGCCGTCGGCAGGGGAGGCGTGGGGCGGAGCGGCACAACCCAAGGTGTGGGTGCGCTACAGGGCGCGGGGCAGGCGGCCCCCCACGCTTTGGTGGGACCTCGCCAGACACAAACTCGTTGCCCCAAGCCAGGCATCACTGTGCAACGCCTGCGACGGGGCCCTGCGCACCAGGAACTGGGCGCTGTGCACCGACTGTCTGTGCTCAGTCGTGTGTGGGGTGCAGAGGCGCCGCCCCCACGTGTCCCAACCGGCGCCTGAGCACTGCAGCCCCGTCAGCTCTGCACAGAGGAGCCCCCCGGGGGGGCTGCACAGGAGGTTCTCCGAGAGTTGCAGCGAGGGGAGCGGTGCCTGAGGGGGGGCAGGCGGTGGAGGGGAGGTGGCGTGGGCAGGGAAGGGCCGGAGGGGTGCAGAGCAGGGAAGAGGAATGGGAGAACAGAAATAGGAGAGCGAGGGTGGCTGCGCGTCGCCAGGTTCGCTCTGTGCTCCTGGGCACTGCGGTGTTCCTGTGGAGCGGCTGCCGCTGCTGTGCCAGGCACGCCATGAGCAGCTTCCCCCTCTGCTCGTTTACGCAGTACGAACGGGGAGACGTTTCATGGGGGGGTTGATAACCTCATTTCATTTAACGAGCCCCTGCGCTTAGCACTTTTAAAAGCCCAGGGGGCTGTGCAGAGCCCTGCAGCATCGCTGGAATGGAGGGGGGGGGGGGGGGGCGCACCTCAGGGAGAAGTTTCAGCAGAAATACAGAACTGCAGAGACAGCAGGGAGCAGGGGGAGGAGAAAACAAGGCGGGGGGGGGGGGGGGGAAGCAGCCCCAGGGTTAGTTAGAGGTGTGGAGGAGGTGCTGTGGGTGCGGGGTCCTCCAGGACCGTCTGGAGCTTGCACTGGGGCAGCAAGAGGAGCCCCGGGGGGGTGCCCATGACCCCCGTGCGACACCGGGAGGGGGGCAGAGGGGGCCGGGCTGAAGGAAGGGGGCTGAAAGGGGCTGTGGGGAGGGGCCGGGTGCGTTTCCCCCCCCCCGTGTGCGTTACCTGCCAATAAAGCTGTTTCCCCCCACCCCGAGTCGGTTTTGCCTTGGGAACGGGGCGGGGGGGGGGGGGGGGGGGTGGCGGAACCCCTGGGAACCGGTGGGGCCCCCTGGAGCTCACCGGGCCCGACCCCCGCGGGCTGGGAGGCTCCGGAAGAGACCCCGCGGCCTCCCCTCCCTCCCTCCCTCCCTCCCTCCCTCCCCCCCCCCTCCCCGTGCGGCCCGGCCCGGAGCTCCGCCACTCCCCGGGCACGGCGGCGTCGTGAGGGAGGCCCCGGGGGGCTCCCGGTGCGGCTCGGCCCGGCCCCGGCTGCCACTGACCTGCCTGAGGCGGCCCCGGGAGCGCGGCCCCGGCCCCAGGGGGGACCCCGGGGGGGGGCTCTGAGGGCTCCAGGCCCGGCCTCGAGTCCCCCCGTTCCCCTCCCGTCGTCCCCGGTAATGGCGGCCGCAGCGGGGCCAATGGCTGAGCGCCTCCGCGGTCACGTGGGGCGCCGCGGGCCAATGGCGGCAGCCTCCGGTCGGCCGCGCCGCGAGTGGCCGCCGCAAAATGGCGCCGCCGGGCGGAGCAGCCAATCGCGCGGCCGGCAGCGCGTCACGTGGCCGGGCGGCGCTCACCATCTTGCCGCGCGAGGGGTTGTGGGTTGTGGCGTCACTTCCGGGTCGTGGGGCGGGGCGTGCCGCGAGGAGCGGGAGGAGGGGTTGAAGCCGGAAGTGCGGGAGCGGAAGTGACGAAGCGGCCCCGCGCCGCGCGCCTGTTGCCATGGCAACGCGGGGGCGGGGCCTGGCGCTCCCGGAAAGGCGCTGAAGCCGGGGATGGGGGAGCGGGGGCCGCGTAACGCGTAATCTCGTTAATTATGTCGAAATAAAGCAATTGTAATTATTAAAGCCACGAATGGAAGAATGGAGGCTCGCTTATTCACATTAAAATTGATACCGCTGTGTCTTTGCTTACTGCTGTGCGAATTCACCCAAATAAGGGGTCTCGGGGTCTCTCACGGAGGGTATTTCCTGACAAAAACGGGGATCCTGCCCCAAAAACCGGCTGAATGAAGTCTCAACTCCCTCTGAATTTAGTAACATAAAAGAATATTTATAAAAGGCAAGTAAACAGCGCTGGGTGCGCGGGGAGTCTATGCGCTACCAACACGCACACGCACCCGTCGAACTTTCCAAATACATATAGGACGTTGCTGTTACGTATTTACAAGAAACCCAAGTACACCTATACATCAGTCTATCCTATCCCCGCTTCATATTAGAATTCTCTTTGTGGTGGTCGCTGTGGGTGAAGGGCTCACGGTTTCCCCATCACCATTAGCAACCTTTTGTTCCTGGATCTCATCCAGACTGCAGGAGGCTTCAACTGTCTCCCTCTTCCTCTGCACATGCTCTGCCCACCACAAGGTTCCCGAAAACAACAAAACGTGATTGCTTTTCCCGCGTTTCGTTCACCCTTGAAACCACACTAATAATATTATTATCATGTAACATTAAACAATAAATGTTAACAGTTCTAACCAGCAACCCCCCCAGCAACTTCCATGCCTTAACAGAGGGGAAAACAAGCAACCCCAGATGGCATCGCCTCAATCCCCTTTCTTTATTTCTTCTAAATTCTTTACATTCCTGATGACCTCATCATTAAGAGTCTGATGTTATCACCAACCAGGAGGCTTTCTGACCCCCATTGCTACATTTCCAAATCTCCCCCTTCTTTATTAATATCAACCATTTTTCTGACACGAATTACCACTCCATATATAAAAGGCAAGAGCCGACTGGTCAGGAGCTGCCTCAGCAAGAGGCAACCAGCCGTGATGAAGAGGAGTCCCCGGCCTTCATCCCCACGGCCCCCAGCGACCACCAGCAGCAGGCACTGCGCTGACGGGAGGAGTTTGTGGAAACGGTTTCTGGGGCTAATTTTAATACAAAGCGGGGACGGGTTCTGTGTATGTGCAGGCATATTGGGGAGCTTCATGCATATATAACATTTTACTGCATATAACCAGGGCCAGTTGCCGCATTGGGGCACGCATGCCTCTGGGAGCTATCCCACATGCGCCCAGCACCGAAATAAACCACATTTATAAACCTACCTTATAACTCGTTTGCTTTGAGTTGTAGAGTTCTTCACGAATCATAGAGGGAAGGAATGTCGTATTGGGATATGCTTGCTGTGATAACGACACCTAACAGATGCCTTGTAAAATGCAGACAACCAGAGTCCTGGGAGCAATGAGGTGGAATTCACGGTGTAAGAAACATTACCACCTCAAAGAGTCAAAAAATCAAGAGAAATTTGATTTATAACAGGTTGGCAACTGAAAGCCGTGCTTTGTCTGTGAAGCACTGGATAGGTTGTGAGCCTGGATTACCCAGTCATGGGGAAACAGTTGAGAAAATCCCAGTCAAGAAAAAAAAAAATGTATATAAACTGTGTTTTGGAACTAGTAGGCGCGCTCCTGCTTGTGGGATGCCCATCATCACAATCATGAATAAAAATGCTGCTTCACTGAGATCCTGGCCTGAGCCCACGTTATTGGCTATAGTGAGAAACAAAGCGGTGTTTGTGCACCGCAAGGTGGATTGTGGTGTGAATCCTCTCACCTCCCGCTGAAATAAACCACATCCCTATTTTATATCTCATTTGCTTTGAGTTGTAGAGTCCTTCCACGAATCACCGTGTCCAGCAGTGACTGCGCAGCACGGCACCAGGGAGGGCGTTAGGCAGGTACAGGGAAGGCCCCACAGGCCCAAAATAAGGAGGATAGCTCAGAAAAACAGGATGAGCAGTGCAAAATCAGTAATTATGTTTAACTTTTAACCCAGGCTCCCTTTGATCAGGGACAGAATTCTCCTGGGAGAAAAAAAGGAAAGTTGCCAATAGCAAGTAGCCTTAGGTTATGCTTAGGTGACATGTGGCCATTTTGAGAACAAAAGTTGTATTTTTGCAATAGAAGCTGTTTTTGCAGTGGAATATCCACTAACCTTGCATCATGCAGGCACAACAGCAGCATAGCAGTAGCTAAGCAGATAAGGGGAAGGTCCCACTGTCCCAACATAAAGAGAATAGCTTAAAAAAAAAAAAAAAAAAAAAAAACAGAATGAGCAACATGAAATCAGTAAAAACAAGAACCATGGGCCCTCTCGTCACAAGAGAAGAAGGAAGGGAAAAAAAAAAAATAATGAAAAATTCATGGCTGGTCAAATAAAATTGTACCTATATGGTATAGAAGTGCGTCGAGTAGGCTGTGACCCTGTAGTACTCAGCCAGTGAGGAAACAGGGAGAAATCAGCTGTTGGGTAATAGGGGATATAGGGTTATGGTGAACTTGTACTATGTGCTCCTGCTTGCAGGATGCCCGCCTTTGCTATTGTGAATAAAATAGCTTCACAGAAGACCTCGTTTGAGCAAATTATTGAGGTTTTTCTCACAACAGGATGGCTGGAAGAGGAGGTGGGGATGTGCACAACCCTGTAGCATCTCCTTCCTAAACCCGCTGCACGAAGCCGCGCCACGCAGCACATCCCAGCACCAGGGGCCCGGCACTGCACAGGGCTGGGGGGCGATGCTGCGTGGAGCCACCAGAGGTGCCACGAGGAGAGGAAAGGGGGGAGAAAAAAAAGGGGGGAGAGGAAAGGGGGGAAAGGGGGAGAAAATGTGATGGAAAGGGCTCAGGGTTTGGGATAGGGACAGGGAGATCACTAAATAATTATTGTCACGGGCAAAACAGACTCAGCATAAGGAGATTAATGAAATTTATTGCCTATTACTAACCAGCTAGAGCAGTGAGAAACTAAAAGCAAATTACAAACACCTTCCTCCCAACACCTGCTCCAGCACGGGTCCCCCACGGGTCCCCAGCCCCCCTGCTCCTGCGGGGGCTCTCCATGGGCCGCAGCCTCCTCCAGGCCACATCCCCCTGCTCCACCGGGGGCTCCTCCACCCGTGGGGGGGCTGCAGCGTGGAGATCTGCTCCGTGTGGGACCCATGGGTGCAGGGGGACAGCCTGCTCCACCAGGGGCCTCTCGACAGCCCGCAGGGGAACTGCAGACCCAGGAGGTGGAGGGGCCGGCAGACCCCCGTTTTGGGGAGCCATCACCCCCTGCGCATCCAGCCCCATTCTGGGGGGCTGGCTCAGAGAGGAACGCCCCCCCAGCCCCCCAGCCCCTCGCTGGTGCCCTCCTGGCAGTGGGTGGCTGCTCCTGAGCTGGCCAGCAGCAGGGGCCAAGGTCCAGGCGGGGAGCAGCGGGCAGCCGAGCCGTGCCCGGCGCAGCACCATGAGGCTGCGGCTGCTCTGTGCCCTCGCCGTGGCCCTCCTGGCCGTGGCCGGGGCCAACCCACGGGACTCCAAGAAGGGGAAAACGCTCACACGGGACCGGGAGGTTGGTGGGGGGCAGAGGGAGGAGGCCAGAGCTGGGCAGCAGCAGCCAGGAGGGGAGGGAGGCTGCAGGGAAGCGCTATGGGGAGGGGGAAGACGCGCGGCACAGCACGGTGGCTCTGGCACCGTGGGAGGAGCGATTCCCCAAAACATTGTCCCCCCGGGGACACCAGTGCTGTCACCGGCACCGTGCTCCGGGCAGGGCAGAGCCCCGGAGAAGTCCTGGTCGGGGGCTGCCCTGGGCAGGGGTGGCCCCGAGGATGGGCTGGGGGCAGTGGGATCTGCCCGAGCCCCTCATCCCGGGGGGCTGCGCCATGGGGGGAGCGCTGGGGCGTCCCCGGGGCCTTCGCTGTGCCAAAACGCTGCTGCTGCTGCTTGCACAACCAGCAAACATTTCATCAGGGCTGGCGAGGGGCTGAGTGAGGGCAGGAGGAGCACGGCCTTGGGGCCGGCGAATCCTCGTCCCCTTTGCCTTCCTCCTCATCCTCCTCCTCCGTCCCCCCACATCCCCCGGCTCTATCCCTGCTCTCGGCCCCGTCCCGCTGCAGGGGGAGCCAGGACTCAGCAGCACCGATTGATGCCTTCCCCCCACAGGCGGGGACGCGTGGCAGGGGCCAGCGCCGGCCGTGCTCGGGGTGCTTCTCTGTGCTGAGCGAGGTGAGCGGGGACCAGGGGTGCTGGGGGGACGGGATGGGATGGGATGGGAATGGGATGGGGATGGGGATGGGATGGGGATGGGGATGGGGATGGGGATGGGATGGGGATGGGGATGGGATGGGGTTGGGATGGGGATGGGGATGGGATGGGGATGGGGATGGGACGGGGATGGGATGGGAATGGGATGGGGATGGGGATGGGGATGGGGATGGGATGGGGATGGGGATGGGGATGGGGATGGGGATGGGATGGGGATGGGATGGGGATGGGATGGGATGGGGATGGGATGGGGATGGGATGGGGATGGGGATGGGGATGGGATGGGGATGGGGATGGGGATGGGATGGGGTTGGGATGGGGATGGGATGGGGTTGGGATGGGGATGGGGCACCCAGGACACGTGCCCCTCGCACCGCTCTGTACCCCCCCACCTGCAGGAGTCCACCTCCATGTCCTGGAGCACCGGGGATGTGGATGAAGACCCTGCAGGCCGGCGGGTGAGTGCAGGGCGGTGCTGCCCACCCGTAGACCCCCTCACCACGGCTCCAGCAGGGCCGGGGACCACAGCCCCCCTTCCCCATCACCCCGTGCCTGGCTCTGACATCCCACTTGTTCCCACAGGGTGGCCAGGAGCGCACCAGGAGGGAAAGCGAGAGACCTGCCCAGGTCCCGCAGCTCGGCCAGGTACCGGCACCGTGGGATGGGCACCATGGGCGGCCACGGAGACCCCCGAGGTGACCCCGCTGTGTCCTGCAGGAGGCACCGGGCGGCCCCGTGGCGTGGACAGGAGAGAAACGGGTGACCCAGCGCAGACCAAAGCGAGGACGGAGCCGGGGGTCCCACCGCCCCCCGACAGCACCGCAGGACCCCGCCGCCCCCCACCAGCCCTGAGGGGAGCTGGGGGGGGCCCTGCTGTGCCCCCCGCTCAGTGGGGCCGCCCCAGACGCTGCTGTCCCTGCACCCCGAAGTGCTCTGCAGGGGTGTCCCCACCCGCTGTGCGGAGCCACCAAATAAAGGCACCGAGACAGCCTGAGTGGTGCCTCCGGGGGTCCCACACCCACACCCCCAGCGCAGCCGGGTGGTCCCCAGCGCCCCCCACACCCCCCACGCCCCCCATCCCTCCCTTTTCCACCACTGCTCTTCCCCAGACCCCCACCACATTCCCAGTGCCCCACTGCCCCCCCGAGTGCCCCGCAGCACCCGGAGCACCCCCACTGCACGAGGCCACCTGTACCCACGTCCCGCTTCCCAAACACCCCCTGGGGGGGTCCCCACAGCGGGGGGCTGCGTGGATCGGCGCCCCCGCCCCAGACCCAGCCCCGGGATGGCCCCGGTGGGAGGGCACGGAGCGGCCACCGGAGCCGGTGCCGGTGCCGGTGCCGGTGCCTGGGGGCCGGCCCGGGAACCGCACGGGAGGGGCAGGGGCCGGGAGGGGCCGGTTCCGGGGCTCGGGGGGGGGTCGGAGCACGGCGGGACCCGGCCCGGGGCAGGGACCCCGGGGCCAGCACCGGGGCTCCGCGCTCCCGCCACGAGTTCCCGCCACGGCGCGGCCACGCCCCCTCGGAGCCACGCCACGCCCCCTGCAGTGCTAAGCCCCGCCCCCACACCCAGCACGCCGAGCCCGCACTACACCGAGCCACGCCCCCGTGTGGCAAGCCACGCCCCTAACATCAAGCCACGCCCCTGGTAACAAGCCCCGCCCCTAGCAACAAGTCCCGCCCCTCCCGCAGCGCCCCCTGCAGGCCCGGTGGCGGCGGCGGGCGCAGGCCGCGCGGTGCCGGTGGCAGCGGCCATGTCCCGCCGGGGCCCCGCTGAGGTGAGGGCCGGGAGCGGCACCGGCACCGGGAGCGGCACCGGGAGCTCCGGGGACAGCCGGGGGTGCGGGGGGGGCCTCCCGGGAGGCTGGGCCCGGGGGTGAGGGCCTCGGGGGGGACGGGCCCGGGGGTACCGGGACCGGGGCTGCAGGGCCCGGGGGTGCCGGGACCGGGGGGATCCTCCCGGGAGCACCCGGCGTCCCAGCGGCCCCCCCCCGGCTGCCCCTCAGCCCCGGTTCTCCACCCCCAGGCCTCGCCGTGGGGCGCGGGCACCGGCCGGCTGAGGCGCGTGCAGGCGGCGGGGCCGGAGCAGGCCCAGGCCCAGCAGCTGCAGGAGCTGCGGAGCAGGACGGAGAAGGCGGAGCGGAGGCTGCTGGCCTGCGAGAACCTGGTGGGCGAGCTGGGCAGCAACCTGGCGGCGCTGGGCAGCCTGCTGCAGGACTACGGGCAGCTGCAGCAGCGCCTGGACAACGTGGAGAACCTGCTGAGGAACAGGAACTTCTGGATCCTGCGCCTGCCCCCCGGCAGGAAGGGGGAAATCCCCAAGGTAACGGTGCCCGGGAGCCCCTAACCCAGGTGGCAAAGCCGGGGCTGGGCACCGGCCCCAGCTCTGTTGTTGTTTGGGTGAGGAGCCCTGGGGTTGGGCTGGTTCAAGCCCTGAGCCCCAGAAACACACCGGGCAGCCCCGCAGAGCTCCTCAGGTAGCAGTGACACCGTGCTGCCATTGTGGTGGCCTCCCCATTCCCCCCAGCTGCCATTCCCATCCCTGAACCCTGGAGGAGCAGCAGCCTGCAGGAGCATTTCAGTGAGTGCCCCTTCAGCAGCTGTGGAGGGGTGTGGGAAGTGCCACAGCCTGCTCAGCAACAGGCTGGCGTGGCTCAGCGCCTGTGAGCCCAGGGCTTGCAAGCCCCGATGTGTCCGTGCACACTGTGCTCTGTCCAGGCCCGCTGTGCTCTCTGCCCAGAGGCCCCGAGGCCAGCAGCGAGCGCTCCCTGCCCCTGTGCAGTTCCCTTTAGGTGTGAAAACCGTCACCGAGTGTGCAATGCTTGTGATTCCAGGTACCGCTCACGTTTGATGACATTTCCGTGTACTTCAACGAGCAGGAATGGGAGACGCTGGACAGCTGGCAGAAGGATCTGTACAAGGCTGTGATGAGGGGGAACTACGAGACTCTGATCTCCCTGGGTAAGGCACGGAGTCCATTCCTCTGGGTGAATTTCTCTTCTAGGCAGGCTGGGTGGCTTCCCTCCAGTCCCACCAGTGGTCTGGTGTGGTGGGGCTGGACACCCGTAGCTCGCAGAACCTCTCCTGGGCAGCCAGACCCAGTCCTTTTCCTTCCTTCCTGCTTGTAAGAGCAATCTGTAGGAAATAACAGTAACAGAAATAACACAAACAACGTCTATTATACCATATATCCAGATGAGATGCTGTTCATAATGACTGTACAAGGGGATTCGAGGGCCAGGGAACCATCACGACCTTCCAGCACCGTTCAGGAGTTACCCTGGGTGAAGTTTGATAATTGCATCTTGAACCAATTCGTGTCTTCTGTCTATTTAGCCGTGATTTGAAGTGACAGGGGCGTTTCCACATGCCCTGGTAAAGAACCGATTTAATCTCGTTCAGTTCTGAGCGCATCTGACGCGTTCTTGGATGATTTGGGCGATAAGGTTGCCCATCAAAAACTGTTCTGTGGGCATGACTGGTAACGTGCTGGTTGGCGCAGTCCCTGAAGCTGCAGCTTCATTTTTCTAGATAATTCCCTGTGGAAGGCACAAACCTGTTCCTCACGTGGTCCATTTGACGTGGGCATTTTTACACAGCAGGAATCCTTCTGTCCCTACTCCAGAACTAAAGCAATCTGATAACAGCAGCTCGGAAGATTTACTCTTCAAATCACCGCTAACGTTGAGATTGGAGGGAAAGGTTAAAGACAAAGCCTCTCAAATCCTTTGAGATTTTATTTCTCTTTCTATTATTTAAATCTTCTCTGTGCTGGAGCCACAGCCGTGCTTATGGGTGAACCCCAACACGGGGCTAAGAAATCGACACCACCATTGTCCCTTGTTTCAGCGCGGGTACTGTTTGAAGTATTTGAGAGTTTAACAGAGGAATGGCGTAGCCAGTTCCTAACAAAATGTCCTCTGCTTCCCTGTCCCTGAGCAGACTATGCCGTGGCCAAGCCTGACATCCTGTCCCGGATCGAGAGGGATGAAGAGCTCTGCAGCAGAGGCTGTCGCGAGGCCCCGCAGACGTACATCCAGGATGGGCAGGAGCCCCTGCAGACGTGCATCGGAGATGGGCAGGAGCCCCCACAAATGCATCTCAGAGATGGGCAGGAGTCCGTGGAGACGGAGACGTGCACCCAAGACGGCCAGGAGCCCCCGGAGACGTGTAGCAGAGACAGTCAGGAGCCCCCTCAGACATGCATCCAGGAGAGTCAGGAGCCCCCACAGAGATGTATCAGAGACAGTCAGGAGCCCCCACAGCCGTGCATCCAGGAGAGTCAGGAGCCCCCGCAGACATCCATCAGAGATGGCCAGGAACCCCCGCAGGCACCAGCAGATGTGGACCAGGTGGAAGAGGACTTGGGAGACGCCGTAGAAGTGGAAGAGGCGGAAGATGACATGGGTGAGTTAAACGGGTGCCAGCAGGACGTGGCGGTTCCTGGCCCTTGCTTTCTCCCATCGCTGTCTGTGTTAGAAAGGAGCTGCGCTGAGGTTCTGTTGGCTGTATTGTCTAACTGTCCATGGAATGCCTTGAGTCTTATCTCCAAGAGGAACATTTATGCTTGGCCAGACGAGTCGTGGGGAGACAACAGACAAAACCTGCCAGAAGGGGCTGGGATGGAGCCGGGAGCGGTGGGACAGACCCCTTGGGATCTCTTCCAGCTCCTGAATATGAAGGCCAGGCTAAAAACAGGAGACTCTGGAAAGGTGCAGGCAGGCCCAGAGAGAGCCGAAGGCAGAGCTGTGTTTGAGAGCTCTGTCCTGTGGGAATTAGGAGCTGTGGGGCTACAGGAGCTTTGTGAGGGGCTGGGTGAGCACTGGCAGGGGTCGGGGGCTGGCTCTGTCCTTTGAGGAGGGTTACCCAGAAACAGTGCAGGCCCCAGGTGTGTCTTTGGGGGTTGCTTTGTCAAGTGCTCCTGGGAAGAGAGGAAAAAGGTGTCACACGGACACAGCCTCTCCCTCTCCTTTGAGATTTTTAAGTCACCTTCTGTTAGGTTTTCTCTGTGCTTGAGTTAGAGCTGTCCTCGGGGTGGATCCTTCCATCGTTTTGCCTGTTAGAGCATGGGTAACGTGTCCGTGTCCGTCCTTACCGCCTGCCAGCCCTGGGGCTGAGGGAGAAGGGTCACTGAAGGCTCTGAGAGGTCAGCAGAGGAATGGTGTAGCCAGTTCCTACCAAACCTGAAAAAACTGTCCTCTGCTGCCCTGTCCCTGAGCAGACTGTGCTGTGTCCGAGCCTGACGGCCTGTCCCGGATCGAGAGGGATGAAGAGCTCTGCACCAGAGGCTGTCAGGAGAGCCCACAGCCCTGCACCCGAGCTGGGCAGGAGCCCCCACACACACCAGAAGAGACGGGCGGGAAGGAAGAGGCTTTGGGAGAACAGAAAGTCCCCTTGGAAGCTGGCACAGGTGAGTTACCCGAGAGACACCGAGCTTGGAGGAGCATCACCAGGGGAAGGCAAAAGTCCTGGGGCGCGCTGTCAGAGTGCTGCAAGGGCAAATGGAAGAGGTTCGAGGGCCTGAACGTAGGGTGCAGTGGGAATGCCACCCGTGGCGTTGACGGGGAGAGTTTGGGATGGATGAGGCTGCTCTGCGGAGGTGACCACCTGTGGCTCCTTGGGGACTCTTCCCGGACCTCTCTCTGCTTTTGGTCCCTGTGTGCTTCTTGAGCTGGCCCTGGCTCCTCTGCACAGTCCCAACGTGTCTCCAGTTGGCACCTGAACGTGTCTCCGGTTAGCCAGAAGATGTGAGCTGTCCGCCGGTGCTGAAAGTTGCTTTCTTCTTCCCTGGCAGCAGGGCTCCCCATCCTGGTGATGAATGTCACGTCCTTGAGTGAGTGGAGAGAGGGGCTGAGCAGGGACGTGAAGCAGGAGACGGAGGAGGAAGAGGACCCGGCCGAGCACGGCTCCGGTGAGTTACCCCATGCGTGGCAGGCACAGCGCTCTGCGGGCAAGAAGCAGCTCCCAGCTCGCTCATGGGCTTGAAATAGGAAGTTTTAGAACATTCCAGATCCTTTTGTCACCCAGCAAGGGAGGGATCTGGTACCGGGTGGGGTGTGCAACCCTGTCATCTCTGCAGAGAGAATGAGCCCAGGTCCTGCTAGCAGCAGCTGGGGGACGCGTGCTGGGTTGCCTGCAGCGTTTGGCATTCGGCAACAGTTCCCAGCTTGCCAAAAGCCAAGAGCCTGAGGTACTGCTAATTACAGCTTGCTAAGGACTTTTTTTTTTCCTGCTACATCTTGTGGCCATCGTTGGTGTGGTGGTTTTAGAGGCGGAGCCCTTTGCACAGCCTGCCCTGTGGCACTGCAGCAGAGCAGAGCCCGAGGGCACGCCGAGCTGTTGAGTTGCTCAGGCCAGGACCCTGCAGTGGCACCGGCGCCTCCCCACTCTGCGTTCTCAGATTTTTCGGGAGCTCCTTGCTTGCAGAAAGCCTGCTCGGTGCTTTGGGAGTGAAACCACAGCACGGAATTGTCCCCGCAGCGTGAGTGGTGAACGTCTGCGTTGTTTCATTTCAGAGGAAGGCTCCTCGCTGGCAGACGAGAAGGCCTGTGAAGGGACCTCTCCCCCTGACAGCCTCGAGGTGAAGGAGGTGGGGCCCAACGCCTTGCCAAAGGTTTCTGCACCTTCTCCTGACCCAGCGATCCAGAACTGCCCGGGCGAGCAGGCCAAGCCCAAGAGCAAGAAGAAACCCAGCAAGTGCTCGAGCAGCAGCCTGCTGATGGGCGACTGCCGGCGCGGCTACGTGCGCGAGTGGTCGCACCCCTGCACCGAGTGCGGGAAGCGCTTCCGCCTGAAGATCAACCTCATCATCCACCAGCGGAGCCACGCCAAGGAGGGGCCCTACGAGTGCACGGTGTGCGAGATCAGCTTCGCAGACAAAAACCGCCTGGTCCTGCACCAGGCCATCCACACCCAAGACAGGGCTTTTGCGGCCAAGGTCTGGGGGAACACGCACCCGGAACTGAGGATAGGGCCGAGGAAGAAGCTGTGCAGGGCTCCCGGCAGCTCTGCCCACAGCCTGGGTAACAGGACACACGCCGGGGGGGCCTGGCTGGGCCCGACCAAGGAGGAGCAGGACGCGGGCAGCCTGTCGGGGTGTTTCTCCCCGCAGACGACGCTTCGCAATTACGCGAAACGCCCCCTGAAATGCGATCTTTGCGGCAAGTTTCTGTCTTGCTCCTCCACCCTCCAGCGGCACCTGCAGACCCACTCGGAGAAGAGGCCGTTCCGCTGCAGCACCTGCAAGAAGGGCTTCACCCGCCACACTCACCTGGTGCGCCACAAGCAGATTCACGAGCGGCAGAAGGCCCTGGAGGGCCGGCAGCACAAGGCAGCCTAGGGCTCGACCGCGGCCAGGAGGCCCCAGCCGAAAGCAGCCCCGGGGGTGCCTGGCGAGGCGCCGTCCTCGCCCGCTCAGCCAGGCACCCGAGGGCCAGCTCGCTGCTGCCAAAGCTGCTCCGCTGAACGCCTCCTGCTGGCTGCTGTGGAGCTCAGGCTTGCAGTTACCAGACTGATAAAACAGCCCGGGTTGGGAGAGACAAAGATCCTCGAGGCCAACTCGAGAACTGCTGCTGTGACGGTGGAGAGTAGGAAGTAGGAAAGCAGCTTGGGGGCAAGTGGCAACAGGAGGGATCCAAACCACTCGTGTCCCTGGGCAGGAACTGTGAGCGTTCAGATTCTGTCCGTGGTGGGGCACCAGGGCTGTGAACCATCATCCATCAGCAGGATTTCGGGAGCTTTCCCGAGTCGCAGAATAAATCAAAGCTTGGACACCGTTATGTGGAACAAATTCCAGAAGCCTCCGGCGATTAAAAATTGCTTTGCTATTCCTCAGACTCGTGCCTGCTGGCTGATGCACGGGACTGCCCAAAGTGACCCAGCAGCTGGCTCACGCAGCCCAGCAGGAGAAGTCACAACCAGCAGCTGGGCTCATCCAGTGTGTGGTGCTGAAGCTGACCACTCCGTTTTGGAAACACAATTACACAGTGAAGAGGACAGACAGAGGGAACCAGACTGACAGACCAGAGCGGGTTCCAGGGGAGCTTTTCACTTCCCTGATGGTTCTTGACCAAGGCACCAGGCAGAGAGAGCGGCGTCTGGGATCGTGCTGGCCGTGCTTGTCGGGTGCCCCGTCCTGCTGGGGACACCTGCCACGCGGGGACCTCCTTGGGACCAGCTCTGGGAGATCAGGAGAGTGAAACAAACCCCACCTTCTGTTTGTGTGATGCTGCGGCTGTTCCTGAGGTCCCGGCACCGTTCCACGGAAAAGGCCAGCCTTCAAAACCCTGCGTGAGAGCGTTGGTGCCCCAAGACCAGCCTGCACCGATGGTCACTTTACAAATACTCGCTGGGTAGGATTCCTGCTGCACCACAGCCTGTGCGAGGACCCTTCCTCGGGCTCGGACACGTTGTTCTGACACCACCCCAGCTGCTCTGTGCGGGACCATCCCCTCTGCTCAGCCCCACTGCGCCGTGCTCGCTGCCTCTGTCACTGATCACATGGAAGCCTACCTCAACGCACCGTGGAGAGGCGCCCTGGTGGGTGATGCCAGCCGAGGCTCTGCTGGCCCCAGGCATCACTGGAAGCTCGTGGCCCTGTCCCAGCCCCGTGTGCGGCGGGCACGCCGCTGGGAAGCACGAGGCACGCGTACAGAGTGAAGGAATCAGTCCCGGAGGCACCGCGGTGCAGGCCAAGCGGAGGGGCTGATAGGACTCCCGAGCTGTTTTATTTTTTTTTTGCTTTGTGTCCATTGAATTTTTTGATGTTATAGTTTGAAATCACTACGTCTCTGCCCCTCTCCGGGCAGGGAGTGTTGGGAACCAGTTTCCATAGGAGATTTTTCATTCCTGGCCGCCTGCAGGGTCCGAGGGGCTGCGAAGCCCTGCGGGACGCGGGTGGTTGGTGCCGGGAGGGCTGTGAGGTGACGGGGCCGGCAGCCAGCCGGTTACCCCTGCCCAGTTTGCCATCCCGGTGAGCCCAGTTGATCCCAGTACCACAGGGTACGAGTCAAGCCAGCGCAGCAGGCAGCCGGGAGGTGGCTTAGAGCTGTGACTGGGACCAACTTTTTTTTGTAGGAACGCTCCGATCCCTTTCTCAGGCCATGCAATCCATAAAGTATTTGTCTGTACGGCCTCGTGGTGTTTGTTTTATACGCAGCGCCACGCAACGAAGGTGGGCACGGGGTGAGAGGGGCCGTGCCAGGCTGGGGTTGCCATGACACCCAAGGGCGGCCACGACACCCAGGGGTGCCACCAGCGCCGTGGCGATGCCATCCCTGTCCCCTCAGCACCCCAGGGCAGCTGTGGGGTGCCGAGGGGCTGGGGACGGCACCGCCATGGCGCTGGTGGCACCCTTGGGTGTCATGGCTGCCCTCCCCTGTCATGGCCGCCCCGCCCCGCCCCTGGTGGCGGCCATCTTGTGTGTGGGCAGAGCCCCCCAGGGGGTGGGGCCATGTGGAGGGGGTGTGGCCATTGGATGGGTGGGGTCATTGGGGTGGGCGGGGCTTGTGATAGAGGCCACGCCCACAGCATCACCATGGCTACCTCCTGGCCTGGGTGATGTCCCCGGGGGTGTCCCCAGGGTGTCATTGTCACCTTTTGTATCCCCAGGGTGTCTCCAAGGTGTCCCCAGGAAGCCATGGCCCCCTCCTTCATCCCCAAAGTGCCCCCAGGGTGTCACTGTCATCTTCTTTATCCCCAGGGTGTCCCCAGGGTGTCAGCGTCCCCTTCATCCCCAACGTGCCCCTAGGGTGTCCCCAGGAAACCATGGTCCCCTCCTTCATACCTGGGGTGTCCCCAGGCTGTCATTGTCTCCTCCTCCATCCCCAAGGTGTCCCCAGGAAGCCATGGCCCTCTCTTTCATCCTTGGGGTGTCCCCAGGGTGTCATTGTCACCTCCTTTATCCCCAGGCTGTCTCCAAGGTGTCCCCGGGGTGTCAGTGTCCCCTCCTTCATCCCCAAGGTGTCCCCTGAATGTCCCCAGCACGCCGTGGCCCCCTCCTTCATCCCTGGGAAGGAGCCTTCATCTCCTGCACCCCCTGAAGGCCGCTGTGAGGTCTCCCCGGGGCCTTCTCTTCTCCAGGCTGAACAACCCCAAGCCCCTCGGCCTCTCCTCACAGCAGAGCTGCTCCAGCCTCCGAGCATCCCCGTGGCCTCCTCTGGACTCGCCCCAGCAGCTCCACGTCCCAGTGCTGGGGGCCCCACAGCGAAGGCAGTGCCCGGGGGGGTCTCACGAGAGCGGGCCACAGGGGGACAATCCCCTCCCTCGCCCTGCTGGTTGTGCTGCTGCTGCTGCAGCCCAGGGCACGGCTGGTTTCTGGGCCGCAGGCGCGCATCGTGCTGGGACAGGACCGAAATCACAAAACCTGGGCCAGGGGAGGAGGAGGAGGAGAGGCTGGGCAGGCCCGGGGGCAGAGCAGGAGGGCAGGTAAGGCTTTGTCGTGCTAATCCCTTCCCAGAGCCGCAATTCCTGGCTGAATGGGGCTGTGAGTGGGGGCTCTGCATTTCCCTGGGGCAGTTCCTGCATTCTCTGGGGCTGGGCGAGAGCACCCGTGCAGGGTGAGCACGCCAAGTGCCGGGGGTGTTGCTGCACCCTGAGGCGCTGCTGCTGGGGGGAAGGCGCCCGGGGGCTGCCCTGCTGCTGGCGCTCATCCCTCAGCTTGCAGGAGGCACGCGGGGAGCAGGAGGTGTCCTGGCGAAGCTACCAGCGAGGACCCAGCCACAATTCACGTGGCATCACCCACACAACTCCCTCGGTGGGGGCTGTTGGAGGCACGGTACCAGCCGACACACGAAGCCCAGCATCACACCACATCAGCATCTTTTATCCACAGCTCTCCCCAGCCGTGCGGTGACCCTGGCTGTCCCAGCAGCCTCTCCCCGGGCCACCCAACGCCCCCAAAGCTGGCAGGATTTAAGGAACCCTGAGTTCAAGCGCTCCGCTCCCCGTCCCACGGCGCCGGACACGCAGCAGCCACTTCTCAGCCGAGCCCCCTTCCACGGCGCAGCCCCTGCTGCCGGACCTCCTCCGCTTGCTCTCGGGCCGCTCTCGCCCCCGCAGCGTGTCAGCCAGCCCCGTCCTCGTCCCCAGGGACGTGGTGGGGGGCTGCGGGGAGCCCCGCGGTGCCGCCTGCCCGCCGCGTGCCGCCCTCACGGGCCGCTGCACCTCTCCGCCTGCAGAAACGCTGCCCCTTCCCGGCCGCAGCCCTCATGTTACGGATTGTCCTGCGTCGATGGCTTGCAGGGCACGGTCCCCGGCTCCTGGCCGCGGCCGGGCAAGCCGGCAGCAGGAGGGCTGGCGGCGACGTGGACCTTTTGGTGGTGGTTTAGAGACTGCCGGTGGCGGAAGCTCTTGCTGCAGCCGCTGCACTGGAAGGGCCGCTGCTGGGTGTGCCGGCGCTGGTGCTCCTCCAGCGACGCTTGCAGGGGGAAGCTCTCGGCGCACTCGATGCAGCGGTACAGCCGCTCCCCGGCCGCGCCGCCCCGCGCCGACCGGCCCGCCCAGCCCGCCCGCAGCTGCACCCCGTGGATGCGCTGGTGCTTCTGCAGGTGGTGCTTCTGGATGAAGCCCTTGCCGCAGGCGGGGCAGCAGTAGGGCCGCTCCCCGGTGTGGATGCGGTAGTGCTTGTTGAGGTTGGACTTCTCGTTGAAGCTCTTGCCGCAGGCCGGGCACTGGAAGGGGCGCTCGCCCGTGTGCAGGCGCTGGTGCCGCAGCAGCGCGGCGTGGTGGGCCAGGCTCTTCCCGCAGGCGGTGCAGATGAAGGAGCCGTTGCTCTTCCTCGCCTGGCTCTGCTGCCGCGCCAGGAGGCTGCGCTTCAGCCGCACGCTCTTCCAGCCCAGGGGCAGGCCGTGGGGCTCGTCCCCGGCGCCACACGGGCCGTGCTCCTCGGCGCCGGGCTGTGCCGAGGCAGCCTCCGCGGCAGTGTCCTCTCCCAGCGGCAGCCCCTGGGGCAGGGTGAAGGGCTGCTCGGTCCCCGCGCCGTGCCCGTGTTCCGCCGGGAAAGGCAAGGCCCCCGGGGCAGGGCGAGCTTCCAGCGGGACGACCACGGGCTTGAATTCAGGCTGGGCGGCCCCGTGCTTGCAGAGCTCCCCTAAGCCCTCTCCAGCTCCCTTCTGTTCGTCCAAGCTGGTGTGGCTCTCCCAGGGCACCGGCAGCTCCTGGCTCAGGGGAACCTCCTCTTCCAGCCTCATCGAGGGAGCCTGCGGCAGGGCCAGGCTTTCTGATCCTTCCTCCTGTGGCTGCTGCTCTTCTGTCTTGATCACGATCTTCTCACCTGCTGAGAGACAGCAATTATTCACCTCCAGCCAAGGAAAGCTCTCCCGTGCCTCTGGCCCTAGCGTAGGAGCAGGAGCTGAGCCTCCCCTGCAGCACGTTGGTGAGACCAACCAGCAAACGTGCCACTAGAGAGGGAGCAGGAGGGTTTTACCATGAGCAAAGGGGAGAAGAACAAGAGGTGGAAGGATGCTGGTGTCTGCTGGGGGTTATCTGGTCACCTTGGGGGACACTCAAGGGCCTGACAATGCAATAGTCGTAAGGAAGCCAGAAGAGAGGAAAACATGAGGGCTTTTGTAATTGTTCCACAACAAGTTGTGGCCGCGGAGTCCTCTGTCCTGGAAGGAACTTTGTCAGGAATTTACAGCAGGGTTTACCTGGGTAAATCCGGGGCAAAGGACCAAAGCTACCTTCCAGGAGCAGGACCGAGCTTGTCTGCAGGCAAGCAGGCGCAGAGCCACGCTCACACTAAGCCCTGCCCGGGCTTTTTCCACTCTCTCGGTATTTGGCTGTTCTGGGCTTGGACATTTGGCGTGGCTCCTTTCGGATTTCTTCCCCCCTGCGGCACTGCTTTTCCTCCTCAGCCCTCAATTTCCATCCCCTCGCCCAGCCAAGCTGCGTGCAGCCCTGCCCCACCCCCAGGCCCTCGCCGTGGTGGTGTTAACGCCATCGTGGCTGCCGTAACTCACCGCCACCGACGTGCCCTGACACCGCTCCCTTCTCCAGCAGCCCGTGGGTCCTGGTCCCCAAATCCTCCCCGTCCTCGGCCGGCAACAGCAGAGAGGGTTTGGAGCTGGCGTCCCCAGGCCCTAGGGGAGGAAGCAGCCGTGCCAACGGCTGATGCTGGGCGCTGGCACCACAGCCCCTGGGCAAAAGCTGCTCTGGCACAGCCGGGGCATCCTGGGCTGCTGGAACAGAGGTTTGGTTTTTCCCAGGACAGTCAGAGCAAGCTGGTGTCAGCCACACTGGACTACTGATTTTAGTTATCGCAGCAAGAAGTACGCATCGGGCACTCGTCCTTTATAATAACTCATTATTCTCAGCCAAAAATAATTAGTGCTAGAAGTTAGGGCTGCCTGCAACCAACTCCTCCAGGGTAGTGCACGTACAGCCATGCCCTGGGGCACATTTACAGGGAAGCAGGACACGGCAGGAGCAGTGCCACGTGCTGCCGGGGGGCTCTGCGCCCTGCCCAGCGGGCACGGTGTGGTGGATGGAAGGCGACAAAGAGTCTGAGACGTGCACAGGGACTGATCCTTACCAAGAGAGACCACAGCCTCGTAGCTCCCCTTCACCACCATCCTGTACAGCTCCTGCTGCCGGCTGTCCAAGCCGCCCCACTCCTGCTCCGGCAAACAGGCGGCGTCATCCTCACCCGCCGTGGGCACCTGAAACGGCAGGAGGCAGCCCCTCAGCACCCCTTTAGCACCTCCCTGCCCCCACAAAGTGCCCTGATCCCCCCCCATGTGCTGTGGGCCAGCACAGTGTGGGTGCAGAGCTCCTGCATAAGGTGCCGTGTCCCAGCCTGAGCTCAGGGAACAATCGCAAAGCAGCAGAACGATGCCTCCCTGCTCAGACACCTCTCTGTTAGCAGCCAGGAGGTTTGCACCCCAGGAGTTGGACTCGATGGTCCTTATGGGTCCCTTCCAACTCGGGATATTCTACGATTTTATGATCTCCTTCCCTGGATCCACACCGGCAGCCTGTAGCAGTCCCCATCCCACCGGAACAAAACACGGGAAGGAACGTCCCACATCCACCTGGCAGGCAACCCGCGGGGCCCGACAGGGCTGAAAACACCGGGGTGCGCCCGTGCTGTGCTCCCCCTTTTCACCGGGGATGGGGAAGAGCAGGAAGGGCTCGGGGCTGAGCACCAGAGGAGCCCCGTCCCTGCCATCCTGCCCCGGTGTCCACGAGAGCTCCGCACCCACGCCGTCACCTTGGGCTCATCCCCATTGCGTGGGGCTTGTCCCTGTTCCTTGGGGCTAGTCCCCATTACCTGGGGAACGTCCCCCGTTCCCCAAGGGCTTGTCCCTTTTACCTGGGGCACATCCCCCATTCCCCAGGGCTCATCCCCATTCTGTGGGGCTTGTCCCCATTACCTGGGGCATGTCCCCCATTCCCTGCTGTTTGTCCCCAATACCTGGGGCTTGTCCCCCATTCCCCAGGGTTTGTCCCCATTACCTGGGGCACATCCCCCATTCTGTGGGGCTCATCCCCATTCTGTGGGGCTTGTCCCCATTATCTGGGGCACGTCCCCTGTTCCCCGGGGGCTTCTCCCCGTTACCTGGGGCACATCCCCTGTTCCCCAAAGGCTTGTCCCTTTTACCTGGGGCACATTCCCCATTCCCTGGGGCTTGTCCCCTGATCCCCAGGGCTTGTCCCCATTAATTGGGGTACATCCCCCGTTACCTGGGGCACATCCCCCATTCTGTGGGGCTCATCCCCATTCTGTGGGGCTCATCCCCATTCCATGGGGCTTGTCCCCATTACCTGGGGCACGTCCCCCGTTCCCCAGGGGCTTGTCCCCCGTTACCTGGGGCACGTCCCCGCCGGGCCCCATGCCGGGCCGGGGTGCCCAGCATCCGCGGTGCCGCAGCTGGCGCTCGACGTGCTCGAGGCGCCGCGTGCTCTCCTGCAGGAGGGCGGCCAGGGCGGCCCACTTGCGCTCCAGCTGCCCCCCGAAGTCCAGCACCGCCTTCTCCAGCTCCGACAGCTTCTTCTCCGCCGTCTCCGCTCGCCCTTCCAGGCTCAGCAGCCGCAGGGCCTGCGTCTCCACCTTCCGCTCCACCGCCTGCACCGCCGCCACCACCGTCCACAGCGAGATCTCGGCCACCCCCGGCTGCTTCTCCCCCTCGACGGCCACCGGCACCGCCACGGGCACCGCGACGTGGCCGGGGGGCTGCGGCGGGACCGGCTGCCAGGGCTCGGGCCCCCACTCGGGCTCCTGTTAGCGGGGAGAAAAGGGAGCTGAGGGTCCAAGGGGGGGGGTGCTCCGAGGCTGGGCAGCACCTTGGGGACCCCCCCGTCCCCCTCCTCCCCGCACCGACGGGGCCCGGCCCGGGCCTCCCACCCCCACCCCGGGGTGCGGCGGGCACCGGGCTGCGGCCAGGGCCGGTCCCCGCCGCCCGGGGGAGGAAGGGACCGGGGGAAGGGGGAAGGTTGGGGGGGGGGTTTGGGGGGGGGGGGTTGGGAGCCGCCGCCGCCCGGTGCCCCCCGTACCTGAGCCGGGCCCCACCGGGCCATGGCCGCCCCTCGCCGCCGCCGCCGCCGCACCACGGCGCCGCCTGGCGGCCCGCCCGCCGCACCGCCCCCGGGCCCGGTTCACCTCACAGACCCCCCCCCAGGGCCCGGGACCCCCGTCCCCTCCTTCCCACAGCTCCACCCCCCCCCCCCACAAAGTGCTCCGGGGCTGGAGAGTCCCGGCCCCGGGTCCCCCAGCCCAGCTCCCCCAGTCTCAGCCCGCCCCGTTCCCAGTTCCCCCCCCCCCAGTTCCCAGACCCCACGCACACAGCGCAGGGACCCCCCGGCCCCAAAACGCCCCGGTCCCAGAACTCCCCACACGTTCCTGGAGCCTCTCCACACATTTTAAGGTCCCCCCTGGTCCCAAACCCTCCGTGTCCCCAGCACCCCAAGTTCCTGATCCCTCCTCATACCCCCCAGTACCCCATCCCTCCCCGACCCCCCAACCCCTGATCCCTCCCTGACACCCCGTCCCTGATCCCTCCCCATATCCCCCAAACCCCAATCCCTCCTCATACCCACAGCCCCTGATCCCTCCCTGACCCCCCCAGCCCGATCCCTCCCTGATACCCCATCCCTGATCCCTCCCCATATCCCCCAACCCCGATCCCTCCCCATGCCCACAGCCCCTGATCCCTCCCTGACCCCCCCCAGCCCCTGATCCCTCCCCATATCCCCCAAACCCCAATCCCTCCTCATACCCACAGCCCCTGATCCCTCCCTGACCCCCCCAGCCCGATCCCTCCCTGACACCCCGTCCCTGATCCCTCCCCATATCCCCCAGCCCCTAATCCCTCATACCTCCCAGCCCCATATCCCTCCCTGACCCCCCCAGACCCCGATCCCTCACCGTACCCCCCATACCCTGATCCCCCCCCCAGATTTGAGGCCGAGCACAGCCCAGCTGTGGCCGTCCCTTCGCCCCCCAGCACACACCACGGGGCCGAGTGGCTCCTGCTCTTTATTCCAGCCCCGCCGCTGCCCCACGCCGTGGGGGGTGAGGAACCGTGGGCCACGGCCCGCAGGATGAAGGCACACAGGGAAAGTCACGGCGGCGACCCCGCTGGCACTGCGGGAGCCCCCTCTGCACATTTCATCTGCCAGAACCCGACCTGGCTGCTCCCGCTGCTTTCACACTTTTCCCCCCAAATTATTTTCCCATCAGCATCCTATCCAGCTCTTCGGCTCCAAAATGTCCTCTTACTCCCCTCGGTGACTTCCAGAAGGGGGGGGAAAGACCCCGCACCAGCTTTTATCAGTGCTTGCAGCCCCCCCGGCTGCCCACCAGTGCTGGGACCTGACCCCAGCCTGGCAGGGCAGCACCATGGGGATGCTGCAGTCCCACAGGGGCTCGGCTGGAGGCTGATAGCAGCACCACAGAGCCACGTTCAGCTGTCAGAGCAAACATTTCCACGTTTGCCATCTATCCACACCTCCAGCCAGAGGAGTCCTTCACCTAAACCAGGTCCTCGCCCCCGGCAGAGGCTCCTCCAGCAAAAAGAGCCGCTGGGCACAGGCACGCTGGGCAGGGTGAGCTGCAGCCAGGCTGCCCAGGGCTCGTGGCCAAGGAGGGGGGGAGAGAGGGGACAGCAGCAGCCCTCCATCCCTGGGAAACGACCCCCATGCTCTCACGGAATAACCCGAGTTGGAAGGGACCCACGAGGCTCATCGAGTCCAACTCTGACCCTTCTCTCCTGCTACGTCTCCTACTTCACACCCCCACGCTTAAATAGGTGCCACTGGCAGAGGCAGTTTGTTCCTGCACTCGTAGGGGCTCTCCCTCCTGGAGTGGGTCTTTTGGTGCCCGGACAGGTGCTCGTGCTGCTTGAAGGCTTTCTGGCACTCCCCGCACCAGTACGGCCGCTCGGCCTGGGGGAGCAGCTCGGAGGCCCAGACAAAGCTCCTGTTGCAGCAGGCGCAGAGGGTGAAGTGATGCAGGTCGGCGTGCGTCCCCTGGTGCAGCATCAGGAAGTTCTGGCTGGAGAAGTTCTCCATGCACTCGCTGCACGTGTACATGATTTTCTGGGGCGACAGCGGGCACCGGTTGGGGCTGGGCTTCTCCCACTGCGCCGCCGCGGCGCCGCTGCCCTGGGCACGGGGCTGGGTGGCCGGGCAGGGGGGCAGGCTGGCGCGCTCCTTGGCGTCGGAGGGGGGGCAGAACCCCGTGGCCGCCCGGAGCCGCAGGTGACGCCTGATTTTCTTCTTGGACATGAAGGCCTGGTTGCAGTCGACGCAGACGTACGGCACCCAGTTGCTGTGGCTCCTCTGGTGGATGATGAGGTTGATTTTGAGCAGGAAGTTCTTCCCGCACACGACGCACCTGTAGAACTTCTCCCGAGAGGAGCTGCGCTGGCAGCTCGCCGTCCTGCCCATGCAGGCGCTCTCCACCGGCTTTCTCGGCAAGGCAACCGGGTGGCTGCGATCTGTGCACACCGCTGCTGGGCAGAGGCCCGGGATCGGCTCCCTGTCCAGCTCCTCGGGCACGGCTGCCACCAGGTCCTGGCCACCGCTCGCCGCATCCTCCAGGTCCTCCTTCTGCAGCCCCTCCAGCGGCCGTTCGGGCACCGCCAGCTCCTCCGCAGCAACCTCCTCCCGTGGGACCTTTGTTGGGATCCCCACATCAGCACCTGCTGGAAATGTTTGCAGAAGATGAGCATCATTCTTCCGCTCGGTTTTGAGGACAAGGCACAAAGAAGCAGGGGCTTTTCCCATGCCTGCCCACCCGGGAGCTGCTACAAACGGCAGCACCAAACCCCCCTTCACGCCGGGACCGTGGTGTGGGTACACGCAGAGCATGGGTACAGCTCACCACCAGAGACACCCCTGGGTGGCCTGGCACGATGAAATACTGCTGAGGATGGGAAGAACCTAACAGATTCATCAGGGATTCGCCCTTCAGTGCAAATGTGGGCTGGTTCACACCTGGCAACAGGATTTACTGTCAGAGCCCCTTCTCGGCCATCAGAATTCATAGAGTCATGGAATATCCCGAGCTGGAAGGGACCCACAAGGAAAATCGAGTCCAACTCCTGGCGCCACATAGATCTACCCAAAATTCAGACCTATGACTGAGAGCGCAGTCCAAACACTTCTTAAACTCCGACAGGCTGGGTGCCGTGACTGCTTCCCTGGGGAGCCTGTTCCAGTGCGCGACCACCCTCTTGGTGAAGAACCTCTTCCTGATGTCCAGCCTAAGCCTCCTCTTTCTCAGGCTGAACATGCCAAATGACCTCAGCTGCTCCTCATACGTCTTCCCCTCTAGGCCCTTCACCCCCCTTTGTAGCCCTAATTGGGTAAAATCCCGTCCCAAAAGCCCCCAAAGCTCCCAGGTGCCGTGCTCCTTGAGACCCCAGCCCTGGCCGGGATGAGGGGGGGGCTCTGCCCAGTACCTGCCGCAGGGGGGGGAGATGGAGGCGGCCTCAGGTTCACCACGTCACGGCAGCACGTGGAGACGGGGCAGGGCGGAGAGGGGCCCGGCGGGCTGAGCCCCGCTGGGGTGCCGACAGCTCCCTGAAGGACGCGAGCTGCAAGGGCAGAAGGGGGGGTTAGGGCAGCGGGTGGGACACGGGCAGGGCCCGGGGTCCCTCCTATGGTGGTTCTCGCCGGGCACTCACGTGTGCTGCAGTCCAGGGTGGCCGCTGGGCTCCTGCTGCCCTCACAGGACTCCTCCACCTCCTCCTGCACAGCTCCATCGCTCGCGGAGCCAGGAGAGCCAGGTTCTGGGGGCAGAAGGGGACTTGGTGTCAGCAGCAGCTGCTGGGGTCCAAAGGAGCCAGCACAGGGGCTGGGGTCCCCCCCAGGGCATCGGCTCTGCAGCACGCGCATTAACACCGCAGCCGCTGCACCAGGGGAGGTCCTGGCAAGCGGCAGGAGCCGGGATCCCGGCACAGAAGGAGCCCCCCCAGTGTCACCCACCTGCGGCTGGCTCTGGGGGCACCGCTGCTCCCTCCCGGTGCGGCTGCGCTGGCACGCACGGCTCTTCTTCCTTGTCAATCCGAGATAAGAGCTCAGGCTTGGCTAGGTCACAGTCTGTTCGAGGGCAAAACAGGGATCAGGGGCGAGGCGCGACGCTGCCTTTGGGCACCCCACAGCCTCTCGCGTGCACAGGCTCCAGTCCCTGCCCAGCAAAAGCTCATCTCCAAGCAAAGCAGCAGCGGTGCTGCACATAGTTAGGGACGCACAGGAACCAGCAGGGAGATCTAAGGGGGTATGGAAGCACCCTCTGGGTTCTCTGACACCCCCCCAGTAACAGCCACAACGAAACCCATCCCCGCTCCGCCTGGGGATGCCACAGCAACCTTCTGTTCTCCCAGAACCCCCCTACAGATCGGAAAACACGCCAAAGAACAGGAGAAGCAGCACGCAGCCCTCGCTGGAGGCCGGTTAGATCAGACAGCAGCGACACGTCCCGCCCGTGCCCGCTCCGAGCCACCACATGCCCACACCACGAGGCGCTGGGTGAGGGTGGAGGACGGGCTCGTGCCACGGCCAGGAGGTGGGCACCAGATCCGTGACCCGTGGTGGGAGCAGGCTGGTGCCTCACATCGTGTTTTAGCCCAGGCTCCGCAGGCTGCCCTCGGAGCAGAGCCCATGGGGTGGGGAGAAGCGGCCTCGGGGCGCCCGCTGCGGGGAAATCCAGCCCCGGCTCCCCAATATCAGCGTGGGAGAGAATTAACGGGGGGTGTGTGGGGTGTGTGGGGTGCCGCCGTGCAACAGGCAGGGTGCCAAGCACGTCCCATCCATGCGCATGCCCCGAGGGGAACGGTGACCGCTGAGAAACGCCCGCTTTGGGGCGCTGAGATTTGGGGCAGATTGGCCAAATTTCGGGCCACCCCCGTGCCACCACGGGGCTCCCAGCGCCGTGCGGCTTCTGCAGCGGGGATCTGGAAGGGTGAGCACAGCAGGACAGCCAGGCAGCACGCCCACCGTGCCGGCAGGAGACCCCACGGGGATGGCGGCAGGCACGGAGTGGGAATTGCCAGGATAGCTGCGGGAGGCCAGCGTTACCTGCTCCCCACGAGGAGAAGACACCGAGCCCCTGACTACCCCTTCCTGCGCCCCCCAACTTCTGCTCGCTGCCAGGGGGGACAAGAGATGGAGCAGATGTTTGGGTTTTTTGTTTTTTTTTTTTTTTTTGGGGAAATGGGGGCGGAGATCCCAGAGAAAGGCAAAGGAAAGGAGAGAGCAGCCGGGGCAGCAGCGGCGGTGGCTGCAGCCCGGCGGGACCGGACGCCTACACAGGGACACCAGCATCTCGTAGCTGCTCCGCATCACGCCCCGGTACAGCTCCTTCTGCCCGTCGTCCAGGAGGGCCCACTCCTGCCCGCTGAACTGCACCGCCACGTCCTCGAAGGTCACCGGCACCTGCGGGCGCAGCGCCGGGCTCAGCGGCCCCGTAAGGCTGAGCCCCCAGCCCCTCGAACACCCGCTCGGCCCCCAAAGACCCCGTGAGCAGCCCCCAAGCTGCTTCCCAGTCCCGCAGACGCCGCCTCGGGCTCCCAACAGCCCCACAGTCGAACCCCACACTGACCCCTGGCCCCGCAAACACCCTCCTCAGATCAGAATCAGACCCCAAAGCAGCCCCCAGCACCCCAAATGACCCCCAGACTGATCCCCGGACCCTCAAACACCCTCTCCCCACCCAAATCGCCTTATAAGCGACCCCCAGGCTGATCCCCAGCCCCACAAACACTCCCCCAGCCCACAAAGAGTCCACAAAGCAACCCCCATCCCCACAAAGACCTATAAGCAGCCCCCATGCTCACCCCATCCCCACAAAGGCCCCATAACCAGCCCCCAGGCTGCCCCCTATCCCCACAAAGACCTCAAATCACAACCCCTGCTCCCACCCATCTGACAAAGACCCCATAATCATCCCCCTGGCTCCTCCCCATCCCCACAAAGACCCCAAATAACCCCCCCCAGCTCACCCCTATCCCCACAAAGACCCCATAACCAGCCCCAGGCTCCCCCCCCATCCACACAAAGACCCCATGAGCAGCCCCCAGCCTCACCCCCATTCCCACAAAGACCCCAAAAGCAGCTCCCACGCTCTCCCCCAGCCCCACAAAGACCCCATAACCACCCCCCTAGCTCCCCCCCCTCTGCACAAAGACCCCATCAGCAGCCCCTGGCTTTCCCCCATCCACACAAAGACCCCATAACCATCCCCCAGCTTCCCCCCCGACCCCACAAAGACCCCATAACCACTCCCCCAGCTTCCCGCCCGACCCCACAGACCCCTTAACCACTCCCCCGGCTACTTCCTGGACCCCACAAAGACCCCGTAACCACCCCCCCAACCCCATAAAGACCCCATAACCACCCCCCCGCCTTCCCCTCTACCCTCACAAAGACCCCATAACCACTCCCCCGCCTCCCCCCCGCCCCCACAAGACCCCATAACCACCCCCCCAACCCCATAAAGACCCCAAAACCACCTCCCCGCCTGCCCCCCACCCCAACAAAGACCCCATAACCACCCCCCCTACCCCACAAAGATCCCATAACCACTCCCCCGCCTCCCCCCCGCCCCCACAAAGACCCCATAACCACCCCCCCCGACCCCACAAAGACCCCATAACCACTCCCCCGACCCCACAAAGACCCCATAACCATCCCCCCCGTCTACTCCCCGACTCCATAACCACTCCCCCGACCCCCCCCGCCCCCACAAAGACCCCATAACCACCCCCCAGCCTCTCCCCTACCCCCACAACGACCCCATAACCACCCCCCCAACCCCACAAAGAACCCCATAACCACCCCCCCGGCTACTCCCCGACCCCATAACCACCCCCCCGCCCCCACAAAGCCCCCCCCCCCCCCCCCGGCCGAGCCATACCGCGGGCAGCCGCAGCCCCCCGGCTCCCCCATCCCTCAGCGCCGCCTCGGCCCGCTCCAGCCGCCGCTCCAGGGCCTGGATGCGGGCGTGCAGCTCCGCCATCACCCCCGGGCACGGCACCGACGGGACGGGACCCGACGGGACCCCACGGGACCCCACGGGACGGGACGGGGCGGCCCCGGGGGGCGGCCCCCGCCACCACCCCCGGCCCCACCGCCGGCCGCACTCCCACAGCGGCCCCCGCCGGACGGGCGGCGCCGAGCACCGACCCCGGGAGGGGATGCGAAGGGGAGGGGGGGGGGGGCGACCCCTGGAAGGCGGGGGGGAGGGGGGGGGTCTCACGGGAGGGTCTCACGGGAGGGTCTCACGGATTTGCCCTTTTTGGGGGAAAAAAGGGCAAATTTAGGCGGGTTTCACCCCACCTCCGCATGGGCCAGCGGGAGGGCTGAGGGAGCAGGAGCCCCCCCCCCCCCCCCTTTGGGGTCCCTCAGCCCTCCCGCTGGCCCCCCCCCGGCTGCCCCCTCTTTTTTTTTTTTTTTGATCCCGGTGATTGACAGCTGTCAATCACCCGCTGCCTCTCCGCGAGGCCGCCGGCCGGCAGGGGGCGCTGTGGCGAACGGCGACAGCCCCGGGGGGGGACACACGGCGGGGGCCAGGTGCGGCGGAGGCTCCGGGAACGGTGCAGGTAGGGCCCGGTCCCCGTCCCCGTCCCTATCCCGGTCCCGGTGTCACCGTGAGGGGCGCTGAGCCCGCTCCCGGTGTCCCCCGACGGGCAGCGAGAAGCGCTCCCGGTGCCCATTCCCGGTGTGTGTGTCCCCCCCCCACCCTCCTCCAGGGTACCCCCCCCGCCCCGGTCCCGGTGCCCTCGGGGATTTAAAGCCCCGGCCCCGCTGTGCCGAGGTCCCGCCGCGTCCCCTCTCCACCCTCAGCCGCCCACCACGGCTGGAGGATCCCCACGGTGTGTGTGTGTCCCCCCCCTCCCCAAAAAAACCCCCCCCCCCCCCCCGGGGGCATGGCCTCCCCGCCGCCCCCCGGTCCTCTGTGCCCTGGGGCCCCCCCCGGTAGCGGCTGCATCTCGCTGTGGACGGTGGTGGCGGCCGTGCAGGCGGTGGAGAAGAGCGTGGAGGCCCACGGGGCCCGGCTGCTGGGGCTGGAGCGCAGGACGGTGAGCGCCGAGAAGAAGTACGTGGCCTGCGAGAGGACGGTGGTGGATTTCGGCAACCAGCTGGAGAGCAAGCTGGCCGTGCTGGGCACCCTCGTGCAGGAGTACGGCCACCTCCAGCAGCGCCTGGAGAGCGTGGAGAACCTGCTGAGGAACGGGAACCTCTGGGTGCTGCGCCTGCCCCCCGGCCCCCGGGGAGAGGTGCCCAAGGTAAGGCTTGTTACCATCATCACATCGCGTTATCACATCCCAGCGGGGCCTTCAGGCCGTCCTCCGGGGTGCAGAACGGGTGCTGCAGGCCAGGAGGGGGTCCCCAGAGCCCCTTTGTTTCCCCGAGCGCATCAGGTTGTGCAGGGGGTGCTGCCCCGTGCCACAAACAGGGGTGCTGTCCCGCGCCACGAGCAAGGATCTGAGCCGGCCAATTGCTCCTGTGCACGTCTGCCTGAGTTGAATCTCACTGGCAAAGGACAGGCTGTTACGTTCCGCAATAAACAATAACTTTTTTTCCCCTGAAAATGACACCAAAGTATAAGAATTACCTTTATTATGGGACCAGGGAGGGTAGAAACATCGAGTATTCACAGAATTAGCACAAATTAACCAGGTTATTCAAACTAAACCTCCTCAGCTTTACTCTCATCGTATCATGACAATGCCCCCAGACAGGATTTCTTCTCTCTTTTCAGCACCTGATCTATGCTAGCAGTAAAAAATGAAACAGAAATGTGGAAGTTTTCTTCCCCTGGTGCTGTAAGCACGGCAGAGGGGTCTCCCCGTACCGGAGCGGGTGCTGAGTTTGTGACCTCTCCGCTTGCAGGCCCCAGAAGGGTTTGACAGCAGCGCCGCCGGCTTCTCCGAGCCCGAGTGGGAGAACCTGGAGGAATGGCAGAGGGAGCTGTACAAAAACGTGCTGAGGGGGAGCAGCGAATCTCTGATCTCTCTGGGTAAATAACACGTCTGCAGTCAGCTGTCGGTGCTGCCAGACGAGCTCTGTTTCGGGGGGCTTCTTCCCACACCTGGGAGCTGAAGTTGTGGAAACACAGGGAAGGCTGTGCCCGCTGCTGAGGCCACGTCACGTCCAGCCCCTCGGTGGCCAGGACTCCCTGAGGTGGGCACTGGCTGCTGTCACCTCCAGAGGCTGCTCCGTGCCAAGCGCAGCCCGCAGACCCCTTCCCTGAGGTCCTTCCTCCCCCTGACCACTGAGGACTTTGCTCACCCCTGTGCTGCTGCAGGCTCGCTCCCTCGCTAGGCACCTACAGCGACGAGGGCGGTTGGAAGCAAGAGTTTTGAAGATAACTTCTCTGTCTCTCAACAGATTATGCAATCTCCAAACCCGACCTCCTGTCGCGGCTGCAGAGAGAGGTGCCCTGCGATGAGGTGGATTTGGGAGAGAGGGAGATTCCTGTGGAGCCAAGCGCAGGCAAGGAATGAATTGATTGCAGGTTTATCCTTGGGGATGGTGTTGGATGGTGATGGTCCTGATTTGCTCTCGCAGGGACTTCTCGGGTCTTAGGAGGAGCAAGTCCCAGGGGAGTAATAGCGTTAGAAAACGTGTAATGGGTTTGATCTTTCCCATTAGCAGAGTCTCTGGTGTTTAGACCTGATGCAAGCAGCCAGGACAGCAAAGGAGGCGTGCAGTGCCCGACAGAACAGGAGAACCTGGAGGCAAAAGCAGTGCTGGCAGACCCCACACCCGGTGAGTGCTGTTCTGGAAGAGTGTGCTTGGACACAACGGCAGGGAGGATGCTGTCCTGAAACACGATCAGCTGTGGGGTAGTGGGAAGCCCCCAGCAGTAGGAGCAGGAGGTGCTGGAGAGGGGTTGGAAATGAATGCAGGGTAGCTGAGAGCTCCCCTGGGTGCAGCAAGGGAAGGGTTGAGGGATGCTGTGATAGCTGGTGAAGGAGTTCCCTCTTTATATCAGCAGAGTACGGCCTCCCAGAGCCGAGCTTCGCAGGCGCTCTGAAGCAAGAGGACGAGCCGTGCTCGGAGGAGCAGGGAGCCACGGAGGACATGGAGTTCACTGAGCTCAGCGTGGGTGAGTTGTGAGCAGCCCCACAACGCGCAGGGAGAGCTGGTGCTGTGCAGGGGCACCCAGGATGGCCCTGCCGTGGGACAGCGTGTGCTGAGGGCTGGGGAGAGAGCAAGAGCCTTGCTGAGGTCAGCAGAGCAGGCAGAAATCAGTCCTGGTCTCCGTTTCTTCTCCTTGTTGTCAGTGGGGCTTGCTCAGTGTTTGATATTTGCCCCGCTGGGAGTAAATCCTGGATGCTCTTTCTCATGCCCCTAGTGTCACCTCAGCGTGTTGTCACCTCTCCGCTGCCAGGCACTGCTCAGCACCAGTGAACTGGGACGTGACACTGTCCGGACAGGAGGCCGAACCCCGTTCAGATTCTGCCCTCACACTGCCCAAAACTTTTTACATAGGAGCTGCCAGCAGTTGGGTGCTTTCCCACCTACAGGCCATGCTCCTGTCCAGGTCAACCGAAATTAAATGTTCGGGTAGGAAGGAGTCAAGAGAAAGCTCCCGGCAGGTTTAGGGTGAGTAGAGAACCCCAGGCACCTAGCACAGAGGTGGGAAGCAATGAACCCTCAGAGAAAACCCACTTGCACTGCCTCAGGGGGGCTGCGGGGATGCTTCCTGGCTACGTGCACATCCAAGGCAGCGGTAGGCACATCCTGACTCAAAAGCAGCGAGTGTTCGTGTGTCCCCTTTCACAAAGGAGGCCACACAGGTGGTTCTCCACATCCTGGGAGTAGAGGGACGGCAGATGGGAAGGCAGAAAACACTTTGGAGGAGGACGGTGGCTGCAGACAGCTTTGCAAACTGGGGAGCACTGGATGCTTGTCTTGAAAGGCAACACTCCTCTCTGCCTCCTGCCTGGTGGCTTTTCAGAGTCACTGCTAAGCCAGCTGAAAGGGAAGCACTCCCGTGCTTCTCAGTCACATTCCCTCTTCTTTTAGTCTCTCTTCCCTGCGTGAGAGGGGCCTGTTTGATTTTGGGGGTGGCAGGGGAACGAGTGAGGGGGTTTCAGAAGCGTCTCGTGTCACCCACCAGTGAATGCCCCTTTGTTTTTCTCCTCAGTTCCAGCAGATGAGGTGATAGCGTTCAAAATAGAGCAGCTGGACTCTGACGAATGCCTGCAGAGCTCGGAGTCCCCCACAGCTTTGTCCAGGGAAGCGGAGGAGGTGGTTTTCCAGGGTCCCAGCGAGGCGCTGCCCTTCGATGGTCAGTACGGCTCTCCCGTGCCCCTGGGAAACCTGAGCGCAAGCAGGCTGGTGCCGTCCGCTCACGGGGAAGGTGGCCTGGGCGAAATCAGCACCGTCACGTTCTACAGGCAAGACCGTCCCGAGGAGAGACCCCACTCCTGCGCCGCCTGTAGGAAGGGCTTGTGTCTGAAGAAGATGCTGATGATGCAGCAGCAGGGTCACGGCACGCTGTGCGGCGCCGAGTACCCAGAGGACGGGGAGGTCTTCCTCCAGCAGCAGCACCAGCAGGTCCAGGTGGAAGACGGGTCCCGCGTGGGCAGGGGGAGCTTCAGGCAGAACCAGAACGCAAAAGCCAGGGACAAGGCGCGTGGCGGTCCCCGGTGCGTGAAAAGCGTCGGCGCCGACGGCAGCGACAAACCGAGTCGGAAGAGCCACGCTCTGGGAAGGGCTTACAGGTGCAACAAGTGCCAGGAGCTCTTCCCCCAGAAGAAAACCCTCATCATCCACCGGCGCGTGCACTCGGGCCGCAGCCCAGGCGTCCTCTGGTGCTCGTACTGCGGCAAGACCTTCAGCCACCCCTCCAACCTGACCCGGCACCAGAGGATCCACACCGGGGAGAGGCCGTACCAGTGCAGCGAGTGCTCGAAGCGCTTCACCCAGAAGCAGCACCTCCTCCAGCACGAGAAGATCCACCTGCGTGAGAGGAACTGTGTGGCTGGCGGTCGTGCGAGGGAGGCGCCGCTGCACAGCTTCTAGGTTGTGCGGGGCTCCCGTGGCCCTACAGCCCCGGGGTGGAAGAGGTAAGGGAGGAGAGAACCTCTGCTGCTCAGCACTGAAGTCCCTCCAACAATTTATCCCAAAGGTCCAAGCAAAGTAGAATTAGGATCCAGCTTGGCACTGCTGCCCTCTTCTTCGTGGTGGTGATGGCACGCCGTAATACCTCATAGAGAACCCAGGATCTCTTAAAAGTGCCTGGGGCCTCTCCAGGTTTGAATCAGTTACTTGAGCTGGCTACAGCAAGGTGAGGTTTTTGGAAGGAGCTGCTCTTTGCCTGGAGTTTCCCTGGCTGCTCTCCTGGATGAACTTCTGCTGTGCTCAGTTTCATGGGCAGGTTTGAGTCAGACGTTTGCAAAAGACTCCAGGCAAATGAACACGTGCACGAGGTGGGGTCTGGCTCGTGGCTTGCACGGATGCCCCATGTGCCAAAGAGGGGCGGCTGGTCAGTTCCTAGCTCTCCATGCACAGGCCAAGTGACATTTTTATTGCTGCTGCTGCTTGGGAAGCTCACTCGAAATATAGGTTCATCTCATGGAGCGGCTGAGGTTGGGGGCACCTCTGGGTCCATCCAGTCCAACCCCTGCTCCTGCAGGGCCACCCAGAGCTGGTGCCACACATCCCGGTGGCTTCTGAAGATCTCCAAAGAGGAGACTCCCCAGCCTCTCGCAGTTCCTCCTCTGGAGCTTAAAATCAGATTTACTTTTCTGTAAACTGCAGCGGTGGGGCCACCTTCTGCCCTGATGCGTGAGGTTGTTCTGACGCGCACTGGGTCCTGCTGGAGACTGGGTTTGTAGTGCAGTAACTGCGGGGAATTCGCTTCATTGCCTCCTCCTGAGCACACCGAAGGGAGGTGGCATTGCTCAGACTCCTCCTGAGGCCTGCAGGACTCCCAGTGGAACTGAAAGGGGAAAGCACTTGTTAGCCAGAGGCAGTGCACAGCTGTACTCAGGCTGAAGTGAGCGTTGGGATAACTTTCTGCTAACTGCCTGTACGTTAACACTTTCCTTTGTATGTCACTATCGTCTTCATCTCCCTTTCCTCCTGTTAGCTTGGGGTACATGAGATTTTTTTTTTTTCCCTTGGGGATGAGCTTTCATTATATCCCCAAATGAAATGTGTTTAACAAATGGCCCAAATACGTCATGCAACTTCAGGGCTTGTGCTGCTGCCTGACCTGGTTGAAAGCTGCTACGGGTTCTCCCCATCACTCACCAGGCTTTAGAAACCCCTCTGTCGCTGCCTGGTCCCTGCTGAGGGGAGGATGCAGGTGCCCGGCTCATCCCTGCAGGGACAGAGGTGTTCCTCTGCTCCAGCTGGCAGCTTTTTAAGCCTGGGAGCTCTTTTGGCCAAGAAGTGAGGTCCCTCTCCAGGTCCTCGCTGTTCATTGCCGCCTGCTCTGGGCCGTTTAAGCTAACCCGATGCTTGCAGAATCCAGAGCAGGTCAGGGTGAACCTGCTGTGAGCCTGTGCTGCGGGACAGAGCTGGCACAAAGCCCCTAGCAGGAGTGTCGGCCGCTGCAGGTGTTTGCCTGCTGACATCTGCCTGCAGCCTCTTCTCGCCTTGGTGCCGCTGAGGTCTTTGATCTCTCAGCTTCTGACGTGTCTGAGTGGGTCTGTGTGCGGTGAGCCGCTCTGCCTGTAGCCGTTTGGGTTTTTTTTTTTTTACAAATATGAGATCTGTGGGGACAGAGGGTTCCGTATTTCATCACTTCTCGGGGCTCAGTGGCCTCTTGCTGCCACAAAACTGGTCCACGTGCATTCTTTCTCTCCGCTATTTGACGTGCCGAAGGAAAATCTCTCGGCAGTTAGCAGTACAGGGCATTCGATACCCAGACAGCTCGGTTGGGTCTTGTTCAATAGGCAGGTGAGCTAATCAGTCCTCCAGTGGTTTCCTGCTGCCTCTGGTGAAGCTGCTTGTCTCCGTTTCACCTTTTTCGTTAACAGACTGTGAGCCTTCAGGGCAGGGAACACGTTTCTATCTGCGTGTGAAACGCCCGTTACATCTACGGCAGTAGATACTTGATTTTTTGATAATAATGACATGAAACTTGAACGGATTAAAGTGTGAAGTCCTCGGTGCTTCTTTTTTTTTGGTCTTTTTCTAACGTCACTTTACCTGCTTCTCCTTGCCCTGGGTGTGAGTGCACAGGGAAAGATCCCAGGGACCTTGCCATCTGTGCTGGAGGTGGGAAGGTCTGTGACACCTACCTCGCGTTCCCTGCTCAAAGCAACTGGCAGTTTGTTGTATTTCTTCTTACTGATTGGAATAGAAAAGCCTCCCTTGCAGAACAGAGTGGGTTTTCATTGTTTTTTTTTTCTTATTTTTTTTTAATACTGCAGCAGAACCTGAGCAGGAGCGTTGTTTTCCACGCACGCATGAGATCCAAAGAGGGCCTGAGTGGTAACAGCACCTAAAAATAGCATGTAAGTGAGCTCACTGTGCAGTCCTCATCCTGCGGGCAGATCACATCGATCCTGCTGCAGGCAAAAAGTTTTCAGCAGCCACAGCGCTGCAGTCGCCATCAGCTCAGCCCACTCCTTTGTGTCCGGGAGGAGCAGGATTGTTCTGGGGTAAAGATGCAGAGGTGCTCCGGTGGTTTGCCTGTCACCGATTGCCCTCTGACCTGAACAGCCGAAAACCTGGGAACATTTCAGCAGTGTCTGTGGATTATTCTACAAACCAACAGCTACAGGAGACTATTGTGGGCTGCTACGGCATGTTACAAAAGGATGGTAAAAAACACTGGGGTCCTCACCACAACCGTAAAAGAATCAGCAAAAAGTCAGGCATTTTAACACTGGGCTGAGAAGGGTTACGCTATCTTAACAGCACTCTCCTATTTTTGTCTGAGACCTCACGTTTGAACAGCTACAAAGCATCAGAGGCAATTGATGTGCTCCATATTTCAGCACGTCCTGATGCTAGCTGTGATAATACAGACGGAGCAGTATTTTGCGCAGTGAGTCACAGTTTCCCTGCTCTCTTGTATTTCAGAGATCAATATGTATATTTCAAACGGATCTCGGAGCTATTTTGAGGTTCGTGCAGCTTAAATTTCAGAAATGCAGCCCTGAATTCGAGAACAAACATTGCCAAGTGACACAGAAATGTGCTGCTCTCCAAGGAGAGAAGAAAAATCCTCGCCCAGATGCCGTGATGCTTACGGGACAGAGCAGGAGATGCAGGGAGAGGCCAGGGAAGATGCAGGTGGGGAGGGAGAATTTCAGGAGCACAAGGTGATGCTCACGGAGTCCTCACACCTCCCGTGAACAAGTGCCGTGCTTTTGCCCTCCTTGGGTAGCACCTCTCAGTGTAACTCTTTTCTGATCTTCCATTGCATGGTTTGATACAGCTTAGGCTGGAATATGACTGCAACCGCAAAGCCAGATGTCTAGGCTGAGTTATTCTTTACAAAAGAAGGCAAAAGCATGCTCAGAGAAACAGAGAAGAAACTAAGCTGACCCAGGGCAGCAACAACCCATTGGATTCTCGATGGAGGGGCAGGCGCTGAGCTCTGCTCCCTGGGGACAGCGCCAGGACCCAAGGGGACGGCATGGAGCTGGGACAGGGGAGGGTCAGGCTGGGGGTTAGGGAAAGGGTCTGCACCCAGAGGTGGTCGGGCACTGGGACAGGCTGCCCAGGGACGTGGGCATGGCCCTGAGCTGCCGGAGCATTTGGACACCGCTGGTGGACACAGGGGCTAATTTCGGGATGACCCTGCAAGGAGCCAGGATTGGGACTTGGTGATCCTGGTGGGTCCCTTCCGACTCAGGATATTCGGTGATTCTACGACTCCATTTTCTTTAAGAGCAGCTCAAGTTTTTGTTTGTTCATTTTGCAAGTACCTTCTGCTGCTAGAGCAACTGCACATCTTTTATTGCTTTACGACTTCAGATTTTTGTTTATAAAAGCCTCTCTGCGCGTCCTACCCCACAGAGGCAGGAATTCTTCACATACCATGGGAACACAGCCACTTCTGCATTTCGGATCAGCAGGCCAGCTCTCCTGCGCCCAGCTCCTTACACAGCAATTAAATGCTGGGCATGAGGGCACAGGTAGGTGCAGAGCAGCTGGCCTCTGCCAGTCCCTCCGACAGGCCTCGAACAATGCACGTGCCCATAGCTGTCACCTAGCGCCGTGTCCAGGTTCTGAAGCCTCTTTCTGTCCATTCCTAGGATGGGCCAAGCTGGATGGGGCTGGGGGCAGCCTGGGCTGGGGGTAGGGAGCCCTGGGCATGGCAGGGGGTGGCCATGGGGGGCTTTGGGGTCCCTTCCCACCCAGACCTATCTGTGGGTATGAGCAGTTTATTGTAGTACAGGTCAAACACCAGATTCCGACTATTGGAGGTGGCTGCAGAGCTCGTAGAATCACAGAATATCCCGAGTTGGAATGGACCCACAAGGATCATCGAGTCCAACTCCAGCTGATTGGGATCATTGAGTCACAACTCAGCACCGTCCTGACACCTCTCTGCAGCACGAACGAGCACGTCAGTGACATCAGTAGTATCAGCAAACACTGTTATCTTTGCAGTTTTGATCACTTCAGAGGTGAAGGAGGTCCTGTAGGTCCTGTTGTGTGTAGCTGGTGGCCAGGCAGCTTAGCAAATGTCCTGGATTAGGATGAACTGAGGTCGTGCTGCCCAGCATCCTGCGGGTCACACAGTGGTTGTATGGCACAGAGGGTGGCCTGGAGGTGTTACCTGACCTGCTGAAGGCTGCTCCGTAGGGACACCCACAGAGGAGCCCCTGGGTGCTTCTGGCCAGGCTGGAGTCTGCAGAACACATGGAGGCATCACGCTGGGAGGCCGCTGGCAGCACAGATGGGGTGGTAACAGGGCCAGGCAAACCACAGCCGGGGCCAGGACGCACCGCGTGGCCACCGTGCCCCTGTCCTGGGGCCGTGGCAGTCCCCAAAATGAACCTCAGGTGCCCCACACCACGGGTCAGCACAGCCCTCATGCACAGAGGGGATCCCACACCCTCACAGGTCCCAGCCACGCTCCCCGCACCCAACATTTTGTTGCATTTTTTTTCAGATTTACAAATTCAGCAGATGTTGTCTGCAGCTCTTGGGGTCACAAGCGCGAGGAACGTCACCGTTGTCCCCTTAACGTGGCACTGGTGAGACCGCAGCTCCCGCCAGCACCCCGAAAGGAGGATGCGGGGAGGAAGGTGTCCGGCATTTCTCGGTGACAGGACGTGAGGGAACAGGCTCAAGTTGCTCCAGGGCATGGCTACGTTGGGTTTTGGGGCAGAATTTCTTCATGGAGAGGGTGGCCAACGGGAGCGTGGGCACGGGCTGCCTGGGGAGGTGGTGGAGTCCCCATCCCTGGGGGTGTTTAAGGGACGTGTGGACACCACAGAAATCTACATCTCTAGAAAGACTTCTCCAGGGCAAACCGCCAGGGCTCTCAGCCACCTCTGTTCCCTGTATGGGTGCTGCCGGGAGCCAGAGGGCTCCCAAAAGTGTTCCTTGGAGCCCAGGGACAGACAGTGCAGGGCACAGCACCAGGGGCGGGTGGGTTGGTGCACCCAGCGTGCAGGGCTCTGGTTCAGCTTCTTGTCACAGAATCCCAGCCCGGTTGGTCTGGAGGCCCCCTCAGGGTCCCTCTGGTCCCAGGGGTGCTCCAGCAGCCCCCAGAGCTGCCCTTGTTCCTACCGTTTAGGAGAAATTCAGAGAGTTTAAAACGAAAAATGATTTATTTGTGTGTGTGTTTCTGTCACCGCTACTCCTGACAAGGCGCTGGGTGCTACTTAGCGTGGCAAGCTTTCCATTTTCAGGTTGACTTTTAACGAATAAATCGATAAATAAAGCGCCCCAGCGCCTCAGGCCCTCGTTCAGCCGGGCCCCCCCCGGGCCCCGCGGGCGGCTGCAGGGGGCGCTGCGGGGCCGGGCGCGGAGCTCGGGGCCGCGGAGCTCGGCGGCGGCCATGGCCGGGGGCCGGGGCGGGCGGGCGGCGGCGGCGGTGCCGGGGTCGGTATCGGCGAGGCTGCTCCGCCTGGAGGCCCGCTTAGCACGGGCGGAGCGGCAGCTCCGGGCCGCCCTGGCCCTGCGCGGCCGGCTGCAGGCGCTGGAGCGGCGGCTGGAGCGCGGAGGCCGTCGGGGGGCTGCGGGGCCGCGGGGCCCGGCCCGGTTGCGGGCGGCGTGGGCGCCCTTCGGGGAACGGGAGCGGCGGGCGCTGCCGGGCTGGCGCCGGGCCCTGCGCCGGGCCCCTCGCAGGAGCCCCCGCGGAGCGCTGCTCCCCCGCGGTAAGGGCCCGGGGAGGGGGGAACGGGAGCGGGGTGGTCGTGGGGAAAGGGGGTCGGGGGATCCCCGCTGCACGTGGAGGCACAAGGAGGACCCCGGAGCCCCCCAGGAGCCCCCCCAGCTCGCCCCGTGTCTCCCCTATACCGGGGGAGCCCCCCGGTGCTCACAGCCCCGGGGCACCCCCAGGCTGCATCCTCGTCTCCCCTTCCAGCTGCCCTGCTTCGGTGTAAAGCCCCAGCCCCCTGTCCCATCGCTGCCAGCCACCCTTTTTTCCCAGGGCTGGCTGTGAAAGCATCTTCTGTGCCCCTCGCACAGATGTCGATGCTGGGGCTTACACCCCTGAAGGGCTGTGCTGCTCCCTTCCTTGTGGTACCGGAGTGTAAAGGTAGAGCAAGGTGTGGAGCATCAGCCTGGCCGCCTTCCCCTTTGTATTTCGTGGAGGCGTTTTTCTTTTTCAATAACTTTTATTCATGATTTTTCTCTTAGTGATGTTCTTTCTAAGCTCTGTTCTGAGACATGCTCTTTATGAAGCGGTGAATTTCGGTATCCAGCAACGCTTTCCCGATGGGCTAGAAGTGCTGTGGGTGTGACTGAGGGGCACTGAGCAGAGACTGGCAGAGCCAAAGCAGCAGCGGGACTCAAAAACAAGAGTTCAGGGGCACCTTCCTCCCCCCGGGACACCTAGAATGAGATTTTGTTTCCTGATGTTGGCTGCAGCAAACCAGGCGTTGCAGCTGCAGAACCGTGTGTGTGTCCCTGTGCTCACCGAGGGCTTTGTGGCGGATACCTGAGCTCTGCTGAAGGGGTCTTGGGCGGCGAGAGCTAGGTCTGAAGCAAGGTTTTTGCTGGTACCAGAGCTAGAACAGAGCTGCTGAGCCTGGGATGGGATGAGAATGTTAATTAATGTTGTACATGGAATTAAAATACCCTTGCTTCCTCTGAACAGAAGACAGCATAATCCACGTTAAGCAAGAGGAAGAGTTGTGTGCAGCGGATCAGGAAGAGGTGGAGGCTACGGGAGCTCTGGAAGAGCCCTGCCCAGGTGAGTAACTGCATACCTTGGAGGGAAGAAGGCAGAGGGATTAGATTCTAAGCTTTTTTTTTTTTTTTTTTTTTTTTTCTCACGTGTTCCAAATATTTTATAAAAAGCTCACGTTTCTGAGCAGACTTGCCACCAGTTCTGACAGGTAAGCAGCTGGTATTTCATCTTTTCCCTTCTTGAAGCCGCCCTGGAGTTCGTGGCTGGTTTTCATCCAAACAGTGGAAGGGGAAATGTTTCACTCCCCTTAAATTCCTTACTCTGCACCCCTCGAGCTGACAGCTGGAAGCTGCTTACTCACTTTTTTGGGCCAACGAGTTAGCTTGGAGGAGGCAAAATCAGTGGCAGGACCAGACGTGAGGAACCTTACCCTTTGCGAAGGGTGGCAGCTCTGTCTGTTGGCTGCGTTAATTTTATTTGGCCTGTAGCTTGTAAAGCAAACTGGGATTTTTAGCTCTTTCTGTCAGATTTCATTTAGAAAGCCTGTGGGTGCTCATGTAAAAATCTTGGGTTGCCATGGGGAAAAACAAAACAAGGACAAGTCTCAGCCTTGTAAAATCTTGAACTTAAGCACATCTGATAAGCTTGTCTTGAATTTTGTCCCTTATCAGAGCCAGCGTTTTATGAGCCCGAGACTTCAGGTCGGATCAAGAGAGGCACGGAGGCGTATGCCAGAGAGCTGCCGGGCAAAGAGGGTGAAGATGTCCCAGGAGATGCTGACACAGGTGAGTATTCCCTGGAAAAACCTCCCGGTGTAGGAGTGACCACTCGGGTGGCTCTTGACGTGTTGGCTCAGGTGGCTCCCGAGGCTTTGCCAGCACTTTTCTTACCTTTGTGAGCTCCTCAGTCTTCTGTGCTTTGCAGCTTTCTCCAGTGTTTCTCAATTGTGTACGTTTTTCCCAATGAACAGAATTTCAGACTTGTGCAACCGATGTTATGTCATGGATCAAACAAGAGGAGGAGCCACGCTGCCCTGAACGGCAAGACTCAAAGAAAGAAGAAATCTGTACGTACCCAAGAACAGGTCAGTAATGAATTTTACTGAGATTTCCTGGGATAGCAGATCCAATTTGGAGCATTTTTTATGTTATATTAAATGTCGTGGCCATACGATGTAAGCCATGAAAGAACCGGTGCAAACCTCAGTCTGCCAGGTAATGTTTGTTCGCAAAATTGTATTTTGTCAGCTGAAGAGTCTCTTCCCTCCCTCAGCTGCTCTAAAACTGTCATAAACACCTCCTTGGTTTTCAGTTCAGGCAGGCAGGGTGGTGTGCTCAGGTTGGTCGTTCCAGCTGGCTTGGTGTGTCCAAACCTGGTACCAACGACCGTGGAGCCTTGGCTTTGTGTTCCCAAGCAGGAGAGCTCTCCTGCAGCAAAAACTGAGGAGGAATAGGCAGAAGAATATTTTGTGTAGAAATCAGTTGGTAGCCCAGAACACCTCCAGTTCCTGTAAATTATTTGGGCATTCATGGACATTGACAGGCATGTGGTGAAGCTGCTATAAATTAACGGATAAACCCTCGGTGTGCCAGTGACAGTGGGGACTGCCTACACAAATGGTTTCACCCCACAGGAAAAAGGTCCTCGAGGATATTGCCCTGGTGCAGGGCTGGCTCAGCTCCACCAAACTCCTTCCTGAGACACCAGTTTGGGCTGCTGTTAGAGGCCTCGGGGCACGGGCTCCCAGCTGACTCTGTTCCAGGCCCTCCAGCCTGTCCTGCCACGTACCCTGTGGCTACCCAGGCGAGAGGACGTGCTGGGACGGTTACGCTGGTGCCTTTTGCACTCACGCTTTAGCTTGGCCTGTGGCAACGTGTTAGTGTGCTGATGTCCTAGTGTGCAGCAGGAGGAATGAGAGCTCGGGGTGTTTCCGCAGTGCAGATAACGTTGGTCTCAGCTGGCTGATCTGTGGTCCTACACAGTGCTTGGTGGTGCAGTGCGCTGCGATAGAAGGGTCACAGGGGATAGAAGAACCATGGAAAACGAGGAGCCTGAGCTGAAGTCCTCTGATGGAAAACAAAACGCTGGGTTATTGCCACAGGGAGCTGTAATTACAGAAAAAGGGAATTTGCAGTCAGCAGAGCTCCAGGCAGGGACGAGTGGGGCATACTTTGCCCAGTGATAAATCTAGAGCTGTGCCGAAGCAGCTAAGGTGCCAGGTACCTCGGGTTGGATTGGTGGGGGTCAGAGGAAGGTAGGAGAGGAGCATGGGCCTTAGTGATTTTTCACAGAGATTTCAAAATATAATTGCTAGCAGACCATTTATTTTCCTGGGGATTTTGTTTCAGTGGAACGCTGGTGCTCGCCCTTCCCCTCACTACTGAAGCCTCCCATCTTAGGCACTTTGGTGCAAGAATATTGAAGAATATATTTTTGTGATACTCTCAGGAGGCTTCTTTAACTGAATGTCTGTGAAATCTGTCTGTTTCAGTGCATGGTGAGAACATGAAGAAGGATTCTCCGGCAGATAGCTTTGGAAGCACGGTCTGTGACTCTGGCTTACTGGGGAGACCCGGAGAGAAGTTTTGCAAGGATCCTACCCCTGGAGTGACGTGGGACAGTCAGTGGAATTCAGAAATGATGGGAACGAACACCACCAGGAACGGCTTTGGGGATGACGCTCGGTACAACCAAGCATTTGGTGAACACTTAGACTTCTTCAGCACTCAGGAAAATAATGTTGGAAAGAGGCCGTGTGCATACAGCAAATGTGAGAGAGACTCCAGCCAGCAGGAACCTCTTCCAGCTACCCGGGGAGATCGAGAAGAGGCGTTTCCAGGCACCATGTGCGAGAAGAGGCTCGGCGAGAGGATGCTCCAGCAGCAGCCCGGTGCTCCGGGGGAGAAATGTGCGGGGCAGAGGGCTCCTGTCGCGGGGCCACCGCTGACAGCCCACGGACAGAAGGCTGCAGGTGGAACCAGCATTTGTGCAGAGGATCATCCAGCTGTGGGACACAGGGAGAAGCTCCCCACAGAAAAACCCATACCCAGCCCCTGCGGGGATGACCCGCGGGACGTGTCGGAGGCACCCAAGGGCGGCTTGGCGGGCCAGCAGCAGAGCCAGGGCAGGGGGAAGTCCTACATTTGCAACGACTGTGGGAAAAGCTTTGTTTGCCACTCCTGGCTCGTTCGCCACCAGATGACTCACACGGGAGAGAGGCCCTACAAGTGCTCGGAGTGTGACAAAAGCTACCGGAGGAAAGATTATCTTTTAAACCACCTGCGCCGCCACTCGGGAGAGGGGCTGTTCCAGTGCCACCTCTGCAGGAAGAGATTTGTGCTCAGGAGGAGTTTAGTTAAGCACCAGGAGAGTCACGTGCAAGAAACACAACGGACTGTGGGCGCTTGGCCCTGCGCAGAGATCCGGGAATCTGTTGTGCACTCCAGATAGAAAATCCGATGGGTTTCCCAGCCCATTTAGGGGCAGGGGGGCAGCAGGGTCTCCCAGCGGGCAGGAGGAGGCTGTTGAGCGGCCGCCCTGTGCCCCCTGCCCGGGAAGGGGAGAATATTGGGGGTTGTTTTCTGCTGGGCATGTTGGGGTGGTTTGTGGAGCTGCCTCGCAGCTCTCCACGGTGTCTGCCTGTGGGTGTTGGGGACGTGTAGGAAATGGGCAGTGCTTCGTTACTGCACACAGAACGACATCAGCACACAGAACGATGTGTGGTGCTTCGGGCAGAACATCCAAAGTGTTGTCCTGAGACGTCTTAGGGCCCAGAGACTGGTCTAAAAACAAATTCAAGTTACTGCTGGTTCACTAAGCACGTGAAATCGTGTGAGGGAACACCCAACGCGTGTGAAAACCTTCGAGAAAGGAAGCGGTGACCCCGCGGCTGCCTCACCAGCAAGTGGTAGCTGGATAGCGTGGCCTGGGGGCAGCGTGAGCCCTCCTGGGAGCACATTTTGGGGGCTCCGAGCTGCTGCACCCCGAGGGAGGGCTCCTGCGGGCTGGGGCTGGCCTGGATGAGGCGATGCAGAGCGACCGGGGGGCCTGGAGCGCGGTTGCCATTTTGTGTAGCCTTAAAGTTCTTTTCCATTGCCCTTCGCCATGTCGTTACAGGCCTGCTGGGGCCGTTTGTACAATTTTCTGCGTCCCGTGAAAACAGAAAAGCTCAAGACTAGCCGTTTGCGCAATTTTTACCTCCAGTAATTGTATTTTTGGTCAATGTTGGTGTTTGTCAGGGGCAGTGCTGTTAGGGAGGTGTGCCCTGAGGTGCCGGGAGGCCTGGGGTATAGCTTGGTGGTGTCAGGGTGGGACGAAGGCAGCCGCAGCCCGTGGTGCTGCAGGGCTCGCTCGCCATGTCATTACAGGCTGCGTCAGATTGAGGCAAAAACGTGTGGATTTGGCTTATTTTGCCTGGAAATGTGCATTTTCGTCAAATTTACATTATTGTGAGAGCCCTGTGCCTTGTTCTCCAGGGAAAGGAGAAGAGCTGGGGCGGGATGGGGCCGATGCCGGTGTCACGGTCACTGCCCCGGGATCCCCGGGTCCCCCCCAGGTCCCCCCCGGTCCTGTCACGCCGCCCCCCCCCCCCCCCCCCCCCCCTCCCGCCCCGCTCCCCTCAGTTTCCCGCCACCCCGCGCCGTTGCTATGGCAACCGCTTAGCGCGTTCCCGCCACGCCCGCTCCGTGCCCCTAAAGCCACGCCCTCCTCCTCCAATCAGAGCCCTCCCCTCGCTTCGCCGGCCAATCGCAGGGGGGCCGCGCCGCACGTGCCCGCGCCCATTGGCTGTGGCCAGCCCGCGCGCGCCCGGCGGGAGGGCGGGGGCAAAGAGGCGGGCGGCCAATGGCGAGGGGAGGCTCTGCGCGCCTGAGGCCGGATTGGCTGCGGCCGGGGGGCGGGGCGGGGCGGGCCAAGATGGCGGCCTCGTCCCGCTGTGAGGCGCGGGGGCTCAGCGCCCGCTGTGTGTTCGGTTTGGGGCCTGGCCCAGCGGGGGGCAAAGTGTCACAGAAACACAGGGGCCCCGAGGTTGGAGGTGTTATAAACGAAGTCTCAACGCAATCTGAATGTAGTGATGTTTATAAAAGGCAAATAAACAGCGCTGGGTGCGCGGGGAGCCTACGCTCTACCAACACACACAAACATCGAACTTTCTAAATATATAAAACATAACTTTTACATACGCCTATGAATATATACAATCAGATAAGGCAACAAATGGTCCTTTATCACTATTAATGTCCACAACTGGGGAGCATAATTGGAGTTGGTAATCCTGGTTGAAGTGCTCCCTTATCTTCCAAAACTTGATTAATTTCTCTCAGATCATACAACAGTCTCCATTTTCCATTCTTTTTCTTAATTACAAACACTGGAGAATTCTAGGGCTAGTCCTTCACCTGTGCTTCACCCCACAGCAGTCCTTTTCCAACAACTTCTTATTGCTCAAACAACTTTGCCCGGCAAACAGCAAACACCCAGCAACTTCCATGCCTTAACGGCTGGAGAACAGCAACCCAAGATGGCATGGAGTCTCCTGAATCACCCTTCTTTGCTCCCTCTAAACTCTTTTACATTCCTGATGGCCTCATCGTTAAGAGTCTGATGTTATCATCAACCATGGGGCTTGCCACACTCCCACATCTCCCCTTTCTTTATTAATATCAACCATTTCCTTGACACGAATTATTACTCCATATATCACAGAAGGGACCTCCAGGATCACCCAGTCCAACCTCTGACCTACCACTAACCAGTCCTCCACTAACCCATATCACTGAGCTCTACATCTGAACGTCTTTTAAAGACCTCCAGGGATGGTGACTCCACCACTTCCCTGGGCAGCCCATCCCAATGTCTAACAACCCTTTCGGTAAAGAAGTTCTTCCTAATAGCCAACCTAAAATTCCCCTGGCACAACTTTAGCCCATTCCCCCTCGTCCTGTCACCAGGCACTGAGAGAATAGACAACCCCCACCTCACTACAGCCTCCTTTAAGGTACCTGTAGAGAGCGATAAGGTCGCCCCTGAGCCTCCTCTTCTCCAGGCTGAACAAGCCCAGCTCCCTCAGCCGCTCCTTGTAGGACTTGTTCTCCAGGCCCCTCACCAGCTTCGTCGTCCTTCTCTGGACTCTTTCGAGCACCTCGATGTCCTTCTTGTAGCGAGGGGCCCAAAGCTGAGCACAGTACCCAAGGCACCCCTCACCACTGAAACCCGAGTGGCCCAACGATTCCTCCTGGCAGCAGCGAGCAGCTGGGTGTAAACATGGAGCACGCTGCAGATGTCAAAAGCAATGAGATGTGCGTCACATCGAAAGGCAAAATAAAATATTTACAGAAGCATGCACAAACGTGGTTGTCCTGGTTTCAGTTAGAACAGAGTTAATTTTCTTCCTAGTAGCTGGTAGAATGCTATGTTTTAGCTTGGGATGAGAAGAGTGCTGATAACACCCCGATGTTTTAATTGTTGCAGAGCAGTGCTTATACTAAGCCAAGGACGTCTCAGCTTCTTGCTCTGTCCTGTCAACAGGCAGGCTGGGGGTGCAGCAAGAGCTGGGAGGGGACAGACCCAGGACAGGTGACCCAAACTAGCCAAAGGGGTATTCCATACCATCTGACGCCATGCTAAACAATATATAGGGGTGGCTAGCCGGGGGAGGGGGGCCGGACTGCTCGGGGTTAGGCTGGGCATCGGTCAGCGGGTGGTGAGCAATTGCATTGTGCATCACTTGTTTGTACATGTTATTATTAGTAGTACTATTATCATCATTGTATTATTAGTATTAGTATTAGTATTAGTATTAGTATTTTCCTGTCTTATTAAACTGTCTTTATCTCAACTCACGGGCTTCACTTTCCATTTCTCTCCCCCGTCCCAGAGAGGGAGGGGGGAGGGCGAGCGAACGGCTGTGTGGTGTTTAGCTGCCGGCCGGGTTAAACCACGACAGTGGTGCTCGATGGGTACCACATGCAGATAAAGTACACGCACAGCCCATGTGTGTATACGTATGCAGACACGTATGCAACACGTAGGAAGGCAAGGTGTGAGCTCCTTCTCACTATGACTGCACAGATCCCGTGTTTGGGTCCTGCCCATAGCGATAGGAACTGCGTGCAGCACCGTTCACCTCAAAGAAAGAGATATCTGGCTAAGTTGAAAGAAATTAATGGAAAAAACAACATATTTTTAGCATTTCACCTTCAATATATTTTTGCAAACACTGCAGTAATCATTTTTCAGTATTCATAGGGCTGAATTTTTTGTCTGCATTACCTTTTCAGTTTTATTAACAGGGGAAAAACCCTTAGAGCCGGATCTGATGGACTGTGGCATTGCCTCAGTTAAAATACACTCTGAAGTATTTTATTTTATTTTATTTTATTTTATTTTATTTTATTTTATTTTATTTTATTTTATTTTATTTTATTTTATTTTATTTTAATTTTATTTTATTTTATTCGTTCAGTGACTGGAGTTTCAAGATCACTCACCACATTTTTTGTGATTAATTTTTGACCCAGTTGTTTTAGAAAATCACTGAGTCACGTTATTTTAAAATAATTTTACTGCCCTGAGCTGTGTGTAGAGATAACACTAGAGGATCCACATGTAAATTCCTGAGGTAAGACGCTGGTTATACGTAAGGTGGGCATTGCTAGAAACGGTTGGCTGATGAGCAAAGAGGCTTTTGAGGGTGGATGGTGTACTGCTGGCACCGAGTGTTGAACACTTTCTGTTTTAGGTCCCTGGGACCCTTGATAATGTGGCAGCACATGAGAGGAAGGACCTGGAAGACTGGCAGAAAGAGCTTCACAAGAAAGTGATGAAGGAGAATTACAAATCCTCAACCACTTTGGGTCAGGGTTAGTTTCCCGTTTCTCACAGAAGGCAGAGAGGTCCGCGCTGTATCTGCCTGTCCCTTCCCTACCAGTCACTCCTCAAATCCTTCGATTTATTTATTTATTTATTTATTTATTGTGGATTAATCTTTAGATGCTCCTGAAGCTGTGAAGATAAGCTCCACAGTCCTTGCAGACTGAAGGACAGCAGCTTTTCTAATGCCCCCGTGTCTGCTCCCACCCCACGCTCTGTCGACATTAGGTACCCGGTCTGTGCATGCAGGTGATGCCTGTGACAGGGATCAAGAGACAGGGAAGGGTAACGGGGTCTTCCCTGGCAAACAGGCTTGGGCTCTGGCAGTGCCCCGGTTGATTTATGTGCTACCTGTCAAAGAGCAAAGGTTTAGAAAAGGTTTAAACTCACGAGCTGAGGAGCTGGAACGACGCACGGCAGCGTGAGTCCTGCGGACTTGTCAGTCGTAGTCAAGTTGTGAGTTTTTCCATCATCTCCAAACCCCCATATATGTTGTTTGTTGTGGTTCACTGAAGAATATTGAACTATTTTGCTGCAGCAGTACTTGAATAACATGAATGATGCTCCAGAAAATGAAGAAGTCTTACCAGTCAGTGTTAAGCGCCCAACTACATCAGTCTGAAATCATTGCTTTCTGAATCTGAAGGTGTGAACCCCCTCTGGTTCCTCAGCTTTCACCCGATTCCTCGGATTAATAGAAGAATGAGCCTGGCTGTAGTTACGGGCTAGATGTGCTTTTACTTGTCCTCCAGGCTGCAGAAACAGAACTGCTGCGAACCCGAGAAGCCTCAGCTGTTGCTTACTCTACTTTCCTCTTTGTGACAGTTCTGTTGGAGAAGTGCTGATTTAGCCTAACCTCATTCTGCTGCTATTTCTGCACTTTCACATCTGAACATCCATGAAATAATGAGATGGTGCAATTCCACTTTTTCATTCTTTACATGTCTTCTATTTTTTACAGTAGAAGAGCTGGAGCGCAGACAGCAGCCTCTATTTTTTGTACAGCTCTGCTCTGTTAAAGAAGCGTGTGCCTTGCTCTGCATGAAGAAGAATTACCTGGGGGAAAACAGTGACATGAATCATTTTTATTCGTATTAACTATGAATTACACTTGCACAACTGTATCAATTCAAGACCTTCCACTTCTGAACACTTGACTTTTCAACATTTTAGCTACCGTTTCTGGAATATTTTAAGAATTGGAAGACAAATACTGCTGCCTACTCATCCTATATGCCCGAGCAGCTGTGGCAGTGATTTGCAGTTACCTGCTCTTTGGTTTTGTCTCCAGAGCAGAAGAGAGAGGTGTGTTTGCACAGGGGGTTATGCAGGCTTTTGCTAGAAAACAGTATCACGGAGTGTTTGCTTCTAGCTCTAGGGCCCAAAATGTTGCTCTTTGAGAAAGCAAAAGGCAGTATTTTTCATGTAAATGAATGAAAATGAGTCATATTACAAAAAAGGGCAGAGAGAAAGTACAGGGCTTAGAGACTGGAAGCGAATAGCCTGACACGAAGCCATCCTCAGCCCTGGTCTTTGTGCAACTTAGTGTTCCTACGTTGGGAATTAAAGTAGGTTAGGCAATACCTCTGTAATTGGGGATTTGGGGGAGGTGTCAGAACATGGAAATGGTGGTTATTGTTCCCCTGTGTTCCCTGTGCAGACTGTCCTGTTCCCAACATCGATATCCGGCTGAGGGAAGTGCCGCGTGTCAAGGAGCAGTGGGATTCTGAGGAAAGAGAAATTCCTGCAGGTCTCAGCACAGGTGTGTGATGGCCTCAGACGAGCCAAAAATTAAACTGGCAGCATGCTAAGCACGGGCTTCTAGGATCAGAGGGAGGGGGGTTCTAATGCGTCCCTGCTTTTTGTTCCCAAACTTGTTCTGTTTGTACAGACTACTCACAATAAATAAGGTTTTGTTCTTTGGAAGTTTATATTAGATCACATCAGGTAAAGTTTGGAATCTTTTTGTTCCAGGCTGTGGTGCTGCTGGGATCAAGCTCAGAGCTCAGGAAATACGGAGCTGTTTGGATCGTGTTCAGGAGGATCCCAGGACTCGACGTCCAAGTTTCAGTCAAGGGGGTAACATCTGAGAGCCATCGCAATTCGGGAGCAGGTCAGGCAAATCGAACAACAGGAAGCAGAAGAGGTAACAGCCCTCCTGGGAGAGGAGAGCCTGACGAATTCCAAGAGATCCTTCTTTACCAGGAAACCCAGACAGGAGAGAGGCTGTGTGTGTGTGCAGAATGTCAGAAAACTGAAAACAGGACTGTTAAAACAAAAGCAGATTCACACCAGAAGGAATCAGGTATGGTTCATACGTATGCACAGACTGCAGGAAAAGCTTTGGTCAGCACGCGGATCTGATCTGACACCAGAGAACTCAGACAGGAGAGAGGCCTCACAAGTGGACAGCGAGTAATAAAAGTTTTGCAGAGAAACCCAGGCACACAAATCACTTGCAAACTCACAACGTGGACCTGTAACTGGTGTGCCCAAAGCTTCCCTGGGATAGATTTTCCATTGTTAGCAAATAATCCACCAGAGGTGATGGTTCTAGTCATGTATCAATTACAGGGGAAGGTTTAGGATGAGGCAGTTTCATTAAACCGAATCAAACCCAGGCATGGCAGGGTTGGTGCCAGCCGAAGAGGCATTGATTAGGAGCTGATTTTAATTGGTGGCTAGATGATTCATGGCTGGGAGGGGGAGTTCCACACAGCAGCGTTGACTGTACCGAAAGCGTTATTAAAGGAACATTCGGATGCACAAAGCAGCCTGTGCTAGAAAATGGCTGTGTTGAAGCAGAAAATTTAGGCAGAAAAATTTAAGCAGAAAATTTAAGCAGAAAATTGCTGGGGGTTTTCATGTTCAAGAAGACCAAGATACGACCAGAACAGGATTGTCTGCAGAGTTGTGAGCAGAAAATGGAGCTTGTGGGAGCTTGGGAGCTCAGGTTAAAGTGAAGGGCTGGGTCTGTTGTAACACACACACACAAAAAAAAAACCACAAAAACACTGATGGGACAGTAACGGTGGCAGTGAAGGTGCTGTTGCATGGAAATAACCAGAATGAGTTGTTTCAAAAATTTATTCACAGTGCAGGAGATGCCAGTTTCGTTTTGGAGATTCTGGCAAGGCACACAGGTATGTTCTTAATGTAAGTGTGAAGCACAGGTGAAAAAACTCTTCCCTGGAAGCCAAAAAGAGGCAGTGGCTTCAGCTGGAGACAGGATTAGCAGACGGGAAGGGAGTCCTGTGGAGACGGGGTTTGCACATCACACATCTCCCTGCAGGCTGGTGATGCTCAGCATTTTGCCTTATTCCAGCTGAGTGCAAGGATCAAAAAGGTAGAGCTGCCTCCTGTGCAAAGCTCGTGTCCTGCACTGAGGCTGTGAATGAAGTTACGTCCTTGGCTTCCCTCGAGGAACAGCAGACCAGGAAACAACTGGGGCTGGGATGGAGCTTGGTAAATCCTGAAGGAGATTAAGGGAGTACTCATGGCCCCGAGGGATCCCTGCCCATCCCCAAAGCAGGAGCAGCTTCCAGAGAACTCTTTTATCACTCACTTCTCGTTATTTTCTTCTTAAAATTTACCCTGGGGACAGCATTTCTTTTATCCTTCTCCCACGCAACGTAATGCCTTGGTAGCTGCCGGTGTGCTGGATGCTCCTGAATGGGGATTCTTTGCAGCGAGGCAGCTCCTGTAAAGCACCATCTTAGCAGAACTTCTTCCTTCTGCGAAACAAAGAGCACCTGGAACAGCAGGGCTGAATTTGGCATGTCACACTCCTACGGCTGTTTGTTCAGGAGCTGCTGAACGTAAATCCTCAGTGCAAGACCTTCCTACCCCTGTGCTGCAAGCATGGGGCCGAGGAGCAGCCGTCCCAGGGGAAGACCAGGCACAGACGGTCACTTACATTGGAGATTTTTGTGTGTTGGAGTGAAAATAATCACCTTGTTTAGAGGTTTAAGTGGAGACATTAATGGAGTTAGAGGTGGAAAGCCACGCAGCCAGTGGGGTGATCCAAAATAGCGACGGTGTGTAAAATCTCACTTGCCCAAAATGCTGAGTTTTACAACCTTACCAAACACGTTCATCATTGTGTAATAAAACTGGATGTCTCCCACGTGAGAAGCATCACAAGGTTAGCTCCCTGGGTTAGCAGTGGGCACAGTGAGGGTGAACACGAGTAGCTGGAGGAGTTAATTGCTGCAAAAAGTCCTCATGGTCTTACTTGAAGAACAAAAGTTTAGAACCAGGAGAAATTCAGAGCCAGGTGGACGTCCTGTTGGAATGCCTTGATTGTGTCCTGATAAAAGAGAGACAGAAGCAGCAGGAAGGGGGAGTCTTTGTATCTCTGGTTTTGTGAAAACCTTTGTGGAAATTTTCTTTCCTCTGCAAGCAGAAGGGCTTCGAGGCAGGTGGATTACACCTAACGTCCCTCCCTCCAACCTAAAATATGGAGCACGTGCGAGGAGAAACGCAGCTTCTCCCAGGTGCCTTCTGAGTGTCGCTGCACTGCTGTGGTGAAGGGCTCTCTGCTTAGGGTATATAAAGTGCAGAGATGTTAATGCAAGGACTCAGCTTTAAAAAAAGATAACTTCCATTGGGTTTGTTCCCAGTGTTTCCAGTGCTGCTGGCTCCACTGATGCTGGTAAGAATCTTGCCTTGATTGAGACCAGGCTTACGCCCGTAATGATTAAGCCAGAATTGCTCAACATGTTGCTGTTAACTATTTTTGAAGTTTATAATAATTTCTGATATTATTTCTGATATCATTTCTGAAGATGTATTTAAGCATTGAGGTTTCAACCTTTGTAGACAAAAGACACTGAAAACATTAAAGATTTTTGCCCAGTGCAAAAGGACTTGGAATGTTTTTAATTAAGTTCATGGCAGAGCAAAGCAGGACCCTGTTTTCAAGATGTTTGGCACCGGTGTGCTACGATGCCCTTCTGCAGGTGCACTTTTACTGGACTGTGCATCTCTTCAGGTGTCTTGTGTTACCATGCAGCAACGTCTCGCTTAGCACCATAGATGAATTATTTGCATAATGAATGTGCTCCTTAAATTAAAAGGAAACAAAAAGCAGCATAAGGTAAGCATCAGAAGGCAGTGACATCAGCAATAATTCCAGCCTAAAACTTAGGCTAAGGCAGACTGGAACAAACTTGAATGAAGTGGGGTGGAAATATGGGAATCCTCTAGTGTGGTAACTGCAAGGACCACAGGAAGATTGTGGTGGGAAGGCAGCAGAGGGGACGCAGACACTGTAAAAAGACTCAGGTAAGGAATGGCCAAAAACGTGAATGGGAATCACGAGATTCTCTGAATTCCTCTCTGGGAGGTTTTGTTTTAATTCTCCAGTTGTGGAGTTTGACCTGCTGCGGAACAAACTGCCCTGATTCTCATAGCAGGGAGAGTAGGAGTGCTTCATAGACAGCGTTGCTGAATAGGAAACCTAAGCTGAGAATCTGTGCTTGCCTTGAGAAATAAGGTTCATGGGGAAACACAAGTGACTGGGTAAACTGTCGGGTTTGTGCAGCCAGAAGGAAAAAAAAAACAGGTCTTTAACAAGTTGGGTATTCTTTAAAGAGAATTTCCAACTCATTCTCATTATTATTATCATTATTATTATTTAGTTAGTTAGTTAGTTATTCGTTTATTAAAAGTCAACCTGAAAATGTAAAGCTTGCCACACTAAGTAACACCCAACACCTCGTCAGGGGTACCAGTGACAGAAACACACTCACAAATAAATCATTTTTCGTTTTAAACTCTCTGAATTTCTCCTAAATGGTAGGAACAAGGGCAGCTCTGGGGGCTGCTGGAGCACCCCTGGGACCAGAGGGACCCTGAGGGGGCCTCCAGCCCCAACCGGGCTGGGATTCTGTGACAAGAAGCTGAACCAGAGCCCGGCACGCTGGGTGCACCAACCCACGCTCCCGTTGGCCACCTCTCCATGAAGAAATTCTGCCCCAAAACCCAACGTAGCCATGCCCTGGAGCAACTCGAGCGTGTTCCCTCACGTCCTGTCACCGAGAAATGCCGGACACCTTCCTCCCCGCATCCTCCTTTCGGGGTGCTGGTGGGAGCTGCGGTCTCACCAGTGCCACGTTAAGGGGACAGCGGTGACGTTCCTCACGCTTGTGACCCCAAGAGCTGCAGACAACATCTGCTGAATTTGTAAATCAGAAAAAAATGCAACAAAATGTTGGGTGCAGGTGATGCTCAGCACCCCGAGGGGCCACAGCCCTTCTGTCTGGGGGGGGTGCGGCTGCTGGGACCCGCCCCCCCCCAGCAGCGTGGGGCGGTGGGGCCGGTGTGCTGTGTTTTTGGGGGGGATTTTGGTTATTCCAGCTGGGTGATGCTGTTCTGGAGGGGATGGTGATGTAAAACCACGTCCTCAAGCGAAATGGCTGGTTCCTGTGTGGCCATCCCGGGCTCCTCAACCCTCCCTTGTCCTCCGTGTCTTCCCTGTCCTCCTGGTCGCCCTTGTTCCCCCTCCTTGTCCCCCTTGTCCCCTCCTCGTCCTCCCAGTCCCCCTTGCCTACCTTCTGCCCCCCATCCCCTTCTCCCGCGTCCTCCTTTTCTCCCCTCACCCCTCCTTATCCTCCTGGTCCCCCCCTTGTACCCCTTGTCCCCTCTGATCCCCCCTGTCCCCTCCTGTCCCTCTTCTTTTCCCCTCCAGTTCCCTTTGTCCTCCTTGTCCCCCTCCTTGTCCCCCTTGTCCTCCTGGTCCCCCTTGTCCCCTACTTGTCCTGTTTGTCCCTTCTGATCCCCAGTGTCCTCTCCTGTCCCCCTTGTCCCCTTCCTTGTCCCCTTTGTCCCTCCTTGTCCCCTCTGGTCCCCCTAGTCCCTCTCCTTGTCCCCCTTGTCCTCCTGGTCCCCCTTGTCCCTCCCTTATCCCCCTTCTTGTCCCTCTCCTCCCTCCTTGTCCTCCTGGTCCCCCCCTTGTCCTGCGTGTCCCTTCTGATCCCCAGTGTCCCCTCTGATCCCCCTTGCCCCCCTTGTCCCCCCCTTGTCCCCCTTGTCCCCCCCGTCCCCCCCTTGTCCCCTGTCCCCCTTCCACCCCCGTCCCGCACGGGGAAGCCCCACGGAGCGCCCCGGGCCAGCCGCGTCCCGCGGAGAGAGGGGGGGGGGGTGGCGAAGGAAGGAGCCTCCCCGCGGGGCCCCGGTGCCTGTCCCGGTGCCGGTGGCTCTCCCGGTGCCGGTGCCGGGCCGGTAGGCGGCAGTGCTCCTCGCTCCTCGCCGCTCTCCCCCCGCCCGCGCCCGCCAAGCACCGGCGAGGCGGATGCAATTCCCCGGCTGCCCCTGGCTCCTCGGCGGGGCGGCGGGGCCCGGCCCGCAGCGCTCAGCCACCGACAGCGGCCCCGGCACCGGCCCCGGGAACTGCCCCGGGAACGGCCCCGGGAACGGCCCCGGGAACGGCTCCGGGAACGGCTCCGGGAACGGCCCCGGGCCCGGCGGCAGCCAGCTCTCCCCGCCGCGGCCCGGCCCCAGCCAACGGGGCCCGGCCCAGCTCCGCGGGGCCATGGCCGAGTGGGCGCCCGCCCAGGTAAGAACGGGCCCGGTCCGGCTCGGCTCGGCCCGGCCCGGCTCGGTTCGGGGCTCCCCCGACGAGCCCGGCCCCGGTCCCGAGCCCCGGCCCCGGCCCGGAGGCGGAGCCGCCCCGCCCGCGCCGCTGGGGCGCTCCCCGACGGGGCCCCGCTCCGGTCCCGCTCCGGTCCCGTTTCCCCGGCTCGGGGGTCCCTGGAAAAGGCGCTGGGGACAAGGAGCGGAGCCCCCAGACCCCCCCCGGATGGCCCCGAGTGGCCCCGTGGCCCTCCCGGGTTCGCGCCGTGTCCCCCCTGGGTGTCCTCGTGTCCCCCCTGGGTGTCCCCATCTCCCCCCCTGGATGTCTCCGTGTCCCCCCTGGATGTCCCCATCTCCCTCCTGGATGTCCCCATCTTCCCCCCCAGGATGTCCCCCTGCAGCCCTGTCCGGGATGCCCATGTTCCTCTCGGATGCCCCCGTGTCCCCGCGATGTCCCCATGTCCCCGCGATGTCCCCATGTCCCCAGGATGCTCCTCCATGGGCTCCAGCCCCAGGATGTCCCCGTGCCCTGCTGACCCCCAGTGCTCCGGTGGCCCCACCGTGGCCCCGCTGCTCCCTGCCCACCCTGCTCCTTCCTCCACCCGAGGGAGGCTCCCACCCAGGCACGGCCAGAAAATCCCCCCAAAAAAAGGGTCAGGGGGCAGGAGGGGCCCTGCGCCCTCCCGGTGGCACAGCTGGGGACGATGGACGGGGACCTGGGCACGGCACGGGGGTACCCGCGGGGTCCGGGAGGTGGTGGTGGGGGCAGCACCCGGCGTGCCCCCTCCCCAGCCCTTGCCTCCCCGTGCAGGTGCAGGAGTGGAACGTGGAGCCCCCCCACCTGATGCCGCTGCAGCCGCCGCTGCTGCCCGAGCGGGCGCACGTGCGGGAGGCGCAGCTGCACTCCGCCGAGGCCTCGCTCTGGACCGTGGTGGCCACGGTGCAGGCGATGGAGAGGAAGATCGACCTGCTGGCCACCCGCCTGCTCAGCTTGGAGGGCCGCTCCGGCACGGCCGAGAAGAAGCTCCTGGACTGCGAGAAAACCGCCATGGAGTTCGGCAACCAGCTGGAGAGCAAGTGGGCCGTGCTGGGCACCCTCATCCAGGAGTACGGGCTGCTGCAGCGGCGCCTGGAGAACGTGGAGAACCTGCTGAAGAACAGGAACTTCTGGGTGCTGCGCCTGCCCCCCGGCCCCCGGGGAGAGGTGCCCAAGGTGGGCAGGGCCGGGGTGGGCACGGGGGGGGGGCTCGGGAGCCCTTTGGGGGCTGTCTGTGGGACTGCACAAGTCCCTGTGGCCGGGACGTCGAAGGGACGGGGACAGGCGCCGCTGAGCTGCCCGCGGACCTGTCCCTGCAGGTGCCGGTGACGTTTGTTGACATTGCCGTCTACTTCTCGGCGGAGGAGTGGAAGAATTTGGAGGAGTGGCAGAAGGAGCTGTACAATAACCTGGTGAAGGAGAACTACGAGTCTTTGATCTCCCTGGGTAAACAGCCCTTTTTGCCCTTTTCCCGGCGGCCAGGGGCGTTCGGCGCCGTCTCTCCCCGGCCCCACGACGGGGAGATCTCGGCCGCCGCTGCGACCCCGCGCTGTCTCCCCCCCGAGCAGACGCAGCCCTGGCCAGGAGCGACCCACAGCCCCGGCTGGAGCGCGGGGAGGTGCCCTGCGTCCCCGAGCAGAGGGACCTGGAGCCCCGGGAGCTGCCGACGGACGCCTGCGCGGGTGAGGCATCGGCTCGGGAGGCTCCTCCCGACGGCAGTGCCTGGCTCTGCTCCGGGCCCGCTCTCTCCGTCTTGCATTTAGGGTGCACGTCCCCAGCGTCCCGTCCCTATGGGCTGTGCGGCTGTCACCTGTCCATACAGGCCGTGCCATGGTCACCCATCCCTGTGGGATGTCCTGTGGTCACCCATCTCTGTGGGATATCCCATAGCCACCCGTCCCCAGGGAACATCCCATGGCCACCCATCCCCACGGGATGTCCCATGGCCACCTGTCCCCAGGGAATGTCCTATGGCCACCCATCCTACAGCTCCCCCAGGGGTGTTGGAGGCCCTGTCACTGCTGTGGGACAGGGACACTCAGCATGGCCACAGCAGGGGGGCCCCCACCCCGTGGCCGTTCCCAGCTCCCCGGCAAGGAGCGGGGCCGCGCGGGGTGGCTGCAGCCCGGCGCCAGCCAAGTCTCTCCTTGCGAACAGAGCCGCTGATCTCCACCTCCGACATCCTGTCCCGGATCAAGCAGGAGGTGGCGTTCGTGGGGGAGCAGCAGTTCGGGGAGGACCGGGGGATGCCCGCGGACCCCTGTGCAGGTGAGGCCGGCACCGCCCGTGGGATGTGCCAGCCGGGCGCTCGGTGCCGGCCTTTTGTGGTTTCCTCCCTGTCCCACCCTGTGCAGGACGTGGCCCTGAGGCCCCCTCCCTCCCTTCCCCGCAGGTGCGGACGCCCTGATCACGGCGCACGACTTCTTGTCGTGGATCAAGCAGGAGGAAGAGCCGTGCGTCAGGGAGCCCTGGGAGCTGCCGGAGAGGGAAATCCTGACCGGTCCCGGCCCCGGTGAGCGATGCCTGAGCCTGAGCTCGGGGGGGGGTTCTCAGCCCAGCAGGAGCTGTGCGGGTCCTGCTCTTCCCCACGGCCGCTGCAGACCCTGTCCATGCTGGTGCAGTTCAGGAACGGCCCTGGGGGGGACCCCAATCGGGTGCCAGGGGTGGCAGAGCCCCTGCTCCCACTGATGTCGGTCGTTGCGGCCGTTCCTATGCCCTGGCCATGCTGAAAAGATGCGTTAGGGTCGGGCAGGGAGGCACCAGGGACATCGTCCCCACAGCTCCGGGCTGGGCTTTGGGTGCTGCCATCCCCGGTCCCCGGCAGCTGCTGACCGCAGCCTTTTTCCCCCTTTAGCCAGCGAGGGGCTGATGGTGAAGACGGAGGAGCGGTGTCCCCGCGCCGAGCCCCCAGAGGAGGTGCTGCCGGGTGCCTCGGCGGAGCTGCTCTTCCCAGGCTCGGGCTTCGGGAGCCCCGAGGGACAGGCAGCGGTGGCCGGGGGGGCCCTGCCCGCACAGCACAGACTGGGCAAAGCCCTGGGTGCGGAGCCGGGGCCGGGGGCTGAGCCGGGGGGGGTCCCGGCAGCGGCGGCACCGTCGGAGGAGCGTCCTCACGGCTGCGCCGAGTGCGGGAAGAGCTTCAGCGGGAAGAAGAGCCTGCGGATCCACCAGCGGAGCCACGCGGCCGAGCGCCCGTACCCCTGCGCCGAGTGCGGCAAGAGCTTCAACTGCCACTCGGGGCTGGTGCGGCACCAGATGATCCACCGCGGCGAGCGGCCCTACAAGTGCGCCGAGTGCGGCAAGTGCTACAGCCGCAAGGAGCACCTGCAGAACCACCAGCGGCTGCACACGGGCGAGCGGCCCTTCGTCTGCGCCGCCTGCGGCAAGAGCTTCATCCGCAAGCAGAACCTGCTCAAGCACCAGCGCATCCACACGGGCGAGCGGCCCTACCAGTGCCCGGCCTGCGGCCGCAGCTTCCGCTACAAGGAGTCCCTCAAGGACCACCAGCGCGTGCACGGGGCCGAAGCGGGACCCCCGCCGCTGCCCCCCCCCGGGTTGCCCCCCGGGGATTAGGGGACGCCCCGCTGCGGACTGATGCCCCCTTCCCCAGGACTTTTTTTTTTTGGGGGAGGGGGGCCACGCGCCGGCCACGGAGCTTTGTACCAAATCCGGGCGCCCGGCCAGGGGGGGCGCAGGCAGTGGTGTGACCTGCCCCGCATGTGGGGAGGGGTCTCCCCCCCACCCCCAGCCCCACCACGGAGGGACGCTCGTCACCCCCCTGCCGCTCGCCCCCGCCAGACAATCTGGGGATGATGGACGGGAGCTGCTGCCTGCCATGCCCCCCCCACGCTGCCCCCCGCCGCCGTCCCCGCCTGCTGCTCTGCCCCCCCCGCCCTCCGAGCCCCCGCTGCTTATTTTTACTCCCCGCGCCGTCCCGCTCTGTACAGTGCTTGGGGTGTCGTTTTTGTATGGACGATGCAACGCGGAATAAAGTCGTGCTGGGCTGCAGCGCCTTCGCCACAGCCCCGCGGGGTCCCCCCCCAGTCCCTGTCCCCCACGGAGCCCCCCCAGGAGGGTGGCAGCATCACCTCCGGAGCCAGAGGCAGGGCCAGGCTGCTCCTGTGGCCATTTGGGTCCCCCAGGGCCAGCAGCAGCCCCAGCCCAGCAGGGACTCCCTGCCTTGTAAAGCTGTTTCTAGCAATTCTCACCAAATTCCAGCATTTATCGTTTTTCTTGCCTTCTCACTGAGCTCCTGGGCACCAGTTCGCAGCGAAGCCTTCCCTGGGAATCGAGCCCTGGGCTTCGCACGGAGACCGGAGCCCACCTCTCCCCGCAACACCCCCCCCATGTATTTCTGAATCGTGTTGCTGCAAATAAAATGCTCCCGGCCTGCAGTGTCCAGCACCCATCTCACGCCTCCAGCTGCTTCTTGTCCCCCTCCCCAAAAGGGACCTGGCCACCCGGGGGGGCCCAGTTGGACCCGGGTCACCCAGCAGGGCTGGAGCTGGCGGGGACCCCAACCCCGCAGTGGGCTCACAGCCACCGCAGCAAATGGGCACATCCAGACCCCCCCAGGCCACGGCAGCCCCGTGCTGGCACCGTGGGGGATTAGAGCCAGGAGGCACCGCGGGCAGGGCGAATTACCAGCATGACACAGCAGCACCCGGGGCATCAGCACGAGCGAGCGGTGGCCGGCACCGCAGAGCCGAGGTTTGGGGTGGGGATGGGGGCCACGGCGGCCCCAGCACTGAGTCCACACACACACACACACACACAGAGATGGCTTTTCTGTTTTTTGGGGGATTTTTTTTTTTTTTTTTTAACAGAGGTTTACGGTTATATGCAAATTAGGTCATTAAATGATTTGCATAAAATGTTCGCACATCCGCGACTAAGTGTTCCTAACTCCCCACCCCCCAAGGTAGTAATCCTACTCGACTAGCGCCGCCGCACGCCCCGCTGGCACCCGCGCATGCACGCCTCCCGCCGCTCGCTCCGGGCTGCCCACGGCAGCAGAGGCTCAGCCACGGCCGCGGGCACCTCCCGGGGGTGCGTGCACACCTCGCACACGAGTGTGCATCGCCGCCTCCTGACCCGGGCTTGCCAGCGTGCTCCAAACTTGCCGAGCGCACGCCAGCTGCCCGCGTGTCCCCTTGTACCTTCCCCGTGCTCACGGGGTCCGGGCACGGTGGCACAATCGGTGCTAACCTCGCTGACGGCCGCACGCCTCCGTGACACACAGGCGCGTGCAGCCACGCGCACCGCTCCCCCCGTGAGCACACCCGTCGGTCCGTGGCCAGGCACCCACCGCACGCCCGGAGCCCTGCGCGGGGAGGGAGGGAGGGCCGTCCGCACACCACGTCCTTCGCGGGACAGCGTCCCCGCCTGCCCTAGCTGTTGGTGAGGAAGAGCCGTCTGTGTCTGGAGGCAGAGCCACGCGGCCGCCCCCTGCGCCGGCCCCGGCCCCGGTTGCCGAAAGGGCTTCGGCTGGGCACGGCGGGCTCTGCCCAGCTGGCGTTCCCAGCCTGCGGCTCGGGGAAGCTGGGCTCGGCTTTGGGCTGCTCGAGGAGCGGGCTGGGGTCCGGTCGGGGCTCGGGCGGCGGCGCCTGGCTCTGCCGGGCGCTGGCCCTCTCCTGGCGCAGGTAGCGCAGCTCGTCGCGGATGTCCGTCAGGACGCCCAGCAGGCGGAACTGGAGCTCGCGGTCGCGGGCCCTCTCCTCGCGCTGCGTGGCCCGCTCCTCCTGCCACATGGCCAGCTCCTGGTGGTACAGCTGGTCCCACTGCTCCTCCAGGTCCAGCAGGTGGTGGATGTTAGTCCTCCAGCTCTCCCGGCGCTCCTCCCGCAGGCGAGAGCAGCCCACGCCGCGGGCCGGGCCGGGGGCGGCGGGGGCGTCCCCCGGGGGGGAGGCGGAGGAGGGCAGCGACTCCTCCGTCAGGGCGCCGCCGTGCAGCGGGGAGCGAGCAGGGGGCTCCTCCTCGGTCGCCTTCTCCCAGGTGGGGCCCATCAGTACCCTGGGCAAAGCGCCCATCTCCGGGCCCGGGCCCCCCGCCTGCTCCTCGGGGTGCGAGGAGGAGTCGAGCGAGCGGGCCAGGGGGGGCAGGTCGGACACCCCCTCGTGTCCCCAGTCCGAGTGAGCGTCCACGGGGTTGAGGGGGTCCTCGGGCAGGGAGGTGACGGAGCCCTGGGAGCTGCAGCGGCGGATCAGCATGGCCTGGCGGGACAGCTTCATGTCCTCCTCCGCGGACATCGGGGCCTCGGGCCCAGGCTGCAGCCCCATGGCCCCGCCGTGGCCCCTCTCCCCCTCCCGGCCTTCCCGTTCCTCCTCCTCCGACATGGAGGCGTAGGAGACGAGGGACTCGTTCCGCAGCGACGGGGAAATGGCTGTCATGTCCGGAGTCCGCAGCTCTGGTCCCGACTCGGCTGGAAGAGAAGAGAAGAGAAGCCCTCCCGTGAGCGCAGCTCGCTGCCACATCTGCTCCGTGCTGTCCCTTTACCCCTCCCTGACACACGGACGCACTCTGTCCGTCCAGCCCCCAGCCCAGCCCTCCTCGCATGGTTCCTGCCCCGCCACGTCCTGCAGCAGCGAGTTCCCCAGGCCCACCGCGTGCCGCAGGGGAAGCCCGGGCCTTTGCCTCCACTTGGATCTGTCTCCTCCTCACGCCACCAAACAGCCCTGGGCAGTTTGGGTTCACAGGCACGCATCCGCAGCCCTTTGGGATGTGCAGCCCGGGAGGCAAACGAGCAGCACCCATGGGACCCCAGCACCGTGCCGAGAGCCCCCCCGTGCCGGGACCAGGCTCTCCGTGCAGACCACCACCACATCTCCCACCACCAGGCCTCCAGAGCTTCCCCATCCACACTCCGCACCCTCCCTCCCCCCCCACAAAGCCCCGGAGCAGCCTTACCCGAACTGCTCTGCCCTTCCCCTCGGCTGTACTCGCAGATGACCGAGGGGTCCGGGCTCTGCACCGCCAGCCGGGGCACGGCGGAGCCCTCCACGTCGGGCAGGGATGAGGGCTGCCCGTTGGTGTCGATGTAGATGCTGGGGTGGCTGACGCCGGGCTGCAGGTGCATGAAGGACTGCTTGGTTGCGCCGGGGAAGAAGAGATCTGCGGGACAGACAACATCCAGCATCAGCTGCTGCGACAACGGCACTGACAGCTTGTGTGGCCTGGCTTTAAGGGCAGCCAGGGCTCCCCCAGAGAAGGGTCCCCGAGTACTGTGCAGGGGAGTGACACGGCACAGGGGACACGGTCACAATGATGTGCCTCCCTCAGGGATACCTGCACGACTGCTCCACAGCCTCACTGGGGGTTGGCACCCCCTGAATACCCCCCAGGACTTCTGCCTTGAGCCCAGAGCTTTTTTTTGCTCGGCAATAATCGCGTTTGGTTCAGAAAGAGCCTGAGCCTGCTCCAGAAGTGAAACGAGACCCACGCTGCCCGCCCGTCCCCGCTGACGCCTGACGGGCCGAGCTGAAAGGCGGAAAGCAGAGGAAGGAGCAGGAGCAATGACCTGGGGTGTCCTTTGGGGTATAAAGAAGCCGGACACGTTCCCTTTCAGGAAATGAAAGGGCAGGGGGGTTGTTTGCCTCCTGGACAGCAACAAAGCCTCGCTGGCGATACCTGCAGGCCCAGCCCAACAGCACTGCAAGCACAGCGGTGTCGGGTAGTTAGCTCCCAACACCCTCCCTCAAGCACGGCCTGGCCACAGGAGTGAGACAGGCGTTGCCCCAAAGCAGAACCCGCGTGAGACCAAGCCACAGGTGAGTTCTGCAGAAACAGCAGGGTTCAAAGGCTCGGCCCCATCGAGAAGGCTCCTCCCGACCACACGCAGCACCGCGGTGCGGCTGCGAGATGCAGCGGGAGGACGGCGCGGTTCGGTGCCGCAGCAGCTGCTCCTGCTCCCTCTGACCTCTGCTAAGCATGAGGGACACCATCCCTGACGAGAACAGGGGCAATAAAATCCCATCCCGTCTTCTACCGGCTGCCTTGAGGTGGTACCCAGCAAGGCCAGGCGCTGCATCGAATTTTAGACCAAGACCCACTCCCACAACGTCTGAGGTGCTCCTGTCGCTCCCAGGTTATTTCCAGGGTGGGTTTTTGACCCCAGCGCACGCGGCTTTCAGGCCGGGTGGTTGGCCACCCAGGTATCACAGGACCACAGCCCTGCTGCGTGCTGTAATCCCGACACAAACCTCATATGAGAGCAAAACCCACAAATCTTCCACGATCCACGCCGCGCCGGCAGGCACAGAGCACGAACGCTCAGCAGAGCCCGGAGCTGGGGGGACCGCAGCCTGGTGGGGTTCCCAGGCCGGGCATCACTCGAAGAGCTCCGGCGGGGCTGCAGCACGGGACTCTGCCTCTCCAACTCTCCTGTCCCCAGAGAACCACCACGACTGACCTGGGTCCAGGATGATTTCGGGCTCCGAGTCGTGGCTGGCCTGCAGGAAGGTGGAAGCCACCATCTTCTCCAGGGGCGTGAGGCGCGGCTTGTGCAGCGGCCCGCCAGCGCGGTTCATCGGCAGGTGCTTCTTGGAGGTGATCTTTTTCTTGACGTCCAGCCGCAGGTCGCGCCACTTGTGCTTGAGGTCGTCGATGGAGCGCTCGGTGTAGCCCAGGAAGTTGACGCGGCTTTGGATTTGGGTCCAGAGCTGCTTCCGCCGCACGGGGTGAGCCCGCAGGGCTTCAGACCCATACAGGGCGCTGAAATGCCGGACCACATTCCAGACCAGTGTCTCGGTCTCGTCATTGGAGAAGTTGGCCTTCCTCTTCCGGCCAGATGCTGGCATCGCCTGCGAGGCTGCGGCAGAGGTGGAAGGGGCACAATTGAACCTCGGTCCCCACTCCTCTCTGTCAGCTCCTGGGGGAAACATGGGGCTGCGGGAGCCCGAGGGAGCCGCGGAGGAGGGAGCCGAAGCAAGAGCCCCCGAGGCATCCATGGCAGGGGAGGCTTGGGCCGGGGAGGATCTAAAGAGCCGCTTCGGCACACCACGCGGCAGGGGGGCACCTCATCCCCTCGCCCCGGCTCGAGAGCACCTGGGAGGGGAGAAAAGGAAAGGGCAGCGGTGGGTGGTGGCAGTGCGTCACCCCACAGGGTCCCTACGGCAGGGGGGTGACAGCGGGGACCCCCAGCCCTCTCCAACCACAGCAACCCGGGGCCCCCAGCCAGCTACCACGGGGGCCGCGGAGAGGGTCGTGGTCATGGTGTGTGCATTGGGACCATGGCACGGGCCAGCACCCCGGGGCCACAGCACGGCTTCAGGGCCACGGCGAGTGCCTCAGGGCCACGCGGAGGGGAGCCAGCAGCCCCTCGGGGCGATGGGGAGTGCCTCAAGGCCACGGGGAGGGCCTCAGCACCGCGTTGAGGGCGATGGGGAGCACGGCGAGGCCGTGGCGAGCATCTCTGGCTGCACGGCGAGTGCCTCCAGGATGTGGCCTTGGCAAGCATCCCGGGGCTGTGGCAGGAGCCACAGCGACAACTTCAGCACCACAGCAACTGCTTCTGGGCCACGGTGAGGGCCTTGGCCACGGGCAGCACCTCAGGTCCACAACGGGGACCGTGGTGATGGCAAGCACCTCAGCGCTGTGGCGAGGTGGTTTTGGCAAAAGCACCAGGGACACAGGACAGGGCCTCAGGGCCGCAGTGAAGACCTTGGCCAAAAAAGCAGGTGTTGGGTCCGTGGTGAAGGCTATGGCCATGGTGAGCATCTCAAGGCCACGGTGAGGACCTTGGCCGTGCTGCAGGCCTTGGCACAGATCTTGTCTGTGGGGAGAAGCTTAGGGTCCCAGTGAGCACCGTGGGGCTGTGGTGAAGGCCTTGGCCATGGTGAACCTCTCAGGTCCATCAAGGGAGCCTTGCAGCTACGGCAAAGTCCTTGGCCATGTCAAGCACCTCAAGGCCACGGCAAAGACAACAGTGAAGGCCATGGTGAGCACCTCAGGGCCCCGAAAAGCACCTGGTGACAGCCCTGGGGTAATGACCACGGCCATGGCGAGCGCCTCAAGGCCACGGTCAACACCTTGGCCATGGCCAACAGCTGAGGCTTGCAGCACGGGCTACAGGGCAACCCCGAAGACCTTGGCCACGGTGAATGCCCTAAGGTGATGGAGAACACCTGCACCCCGTGGTGAGGACCCTGGCCGTGGCGCAGGTCTCGTGTCCTCGTGGCAAAGACCTTGGCCACCGCCAGCGCCTGCAGCCCACGGCGTGGTCCTCACCCAACGCCCTGCCCTCCGAGCATCCCGTGGCCGGGCTGAAGACCTCAGGACAGCCCCCGACGGGGTGGGGGGGTGTGGGGGGACAGAAAAACCAACCCAGAAAAAAAAACAACCCAGCAATCATCCCCTGCAAACACCTCGGGGACCCCGCTACGGACTCGGGCGCCCACCCCAAGCCCTTGGGTGCCCCCCGGGGTCCCCTCCAGCCCCTCGCACCCCCCTGCAGAGGCCTCACCCTGGGGCTGGGGGTGGTGAGGACGACCCGGGGGGGGGGTCGGTTCATTGCATCGGGGGGGCTGCAGCACCCGGGGCCGGAGGGGTTTTTTTGGGGGGGGGGGGGCACAGCCGGCGCCCTGCCCTCCATCGGGAGCCTTTTGTTCGCGCTTCCGACGGGCACCGGGGACAAAGGGGTTGGGGCCGGTGCCTGCCCCCGGGCCCCCCCCCACCCCCTTCGGGGGTGGGGGGGGGCCCGGGGGCAGGCACCGGCCCCAACCTTAAGCTTTTTCCCCCCACCCCCCTTTAAGGGTTTCTCCCCGCAGGGCATGCACGGCGGAGCCTACCTGTACCGAGCCGGGCTTGCAATGGGGAGGGAGGGGGGGGGGGGGAAACGGGGAAAGGGGAAAGGGGGTGGGGAGGGGGAAAGCGGCGTCGGGGCCGGTTTGGGGAAAGGTTCAGGTCCGGTGGCGGCGGGTAATGGCTCCCGCCTCGGCGGAACTCGCCTTCATTTCCTCCGCCTCCGAGCGGCGCCGCGCGGGGGGCCGGGGAGCCGCGGCTCGGCCGCCCCCTGCCGGATGAAGCCTCCCCGACGGTACCCTGGGGGGGGGTTACCGGGGGCGGGATCGGTGAGCAAGGGGGTTCACGTCGAAGGGGGTGCCCCCCCCCCCCCGCGGCATCCGCGCCGTGCGCCCCGTCCCCTCCCCGGGTGGGCAGCGCGGTGATTCCCAACCCCCCCCCACTCCCCTTCATCCCCCCGGTACCGGGGACCCCCCCACACACCCCCCGATGTCTCCCGGTATCCCCCCTCCCCTCCTCCCCCCCCCCCACTTGTACCCCCCCGGTCCTGGCCCCGCACCCCCCGGGGTGCCCCTTGCGCCCCAGTCCTTGGGCATCCATCTGTGACCCCCCCCCCGGGATCCTGGGACCCCCCCCAGGCACCGTTTGCACCCCCCCGGTGCTGTTTGCACCCCAAAGACCCTCCCGGTGCACCCCCTTGTGCCACTTGTCCCCCCCCGTGTGCCGTGCACCCCGATGGATGCCCCCCAGCACACGCTGCCCCTGCACCCCTGGGGGGTCCGGGCACCCCCCCCCCAGCCCCCAAATGGGCACCTCCCCGTCCTTCCTGCCCGTTGCACCCCGTCCCAAGCCCCCCAGTGCTGCTCACAGCCCCATGTCCCCCCCCCCTTCACCCTCTGCCCTGTGCCCCCCCCGCAGGTACCCCTGGGCAAACCTACCGAGCACCCCGATGGGCACCCTGCACCCACCCCATGCAATGCAGAGGGTGCCCCTTACACCCCCCCCCACCCCATGCACCCCAACATCACCCGGGTGCATCCTGCCCAGTGCACCCCCAGGGGTACCCCCATAACCCGTGGTACTCCAGGGGACCCCCCCCGGTGCACCCCAATGAATGCTGCCTGGGCCAGCTGCCCCCACACCCCCAAACCCCATTGCCCACCCTGCTCGCTGCACCCCGATGGGCACCTCGAGTCCCCTGCCCCGGGAACCCCAGTGGGCACCTCGTGTGCCCTGCCCCATTTGTGTCCCAAGGGGCTCCCCCTGCCCAAAACACCCCGTGACCCCCCCCCCCCCCCATATCCCTCTGCAGACTCTGCCCCACGCTGAGCTCTCCCCGTGCTGCCCGGCTCCCATCTGTGTCCCCACCAGCATCACTTTTGGGGGCAATACCCCAGCAGGACCCAGTTTGTACTGGGATCAAGGTGCCCTTTACCAGTTTGACCTCCTAACACTGGGGCTGACCCTTCCCCTGGGTCCCAGTGGGGACCCTCACCAGGGTGCTGGCAGGGTGGGGGGCATGAGGTTCCCCAGGGTGCTCCAGAGCTGTGGGGACAGCCCCGTCCCATCCCAATTCCTGGATCCTGGTGCAGCAGGGAATGGCAGCGTCCCCGTGCTGGGGATGGGGTTCCTGGGGGCCCTGCATACATTGGGGGGCTGTGCAGGGGACCCCCAGGGCACCCATGGGTGCCATCTGCGGGGCGTGGGGAGCAGCCTCAGTGCCGCTGGGACGGGCAGCCCACGTCCCCAGCCCAGGGTGACAGGACAAAGGGAGGCTGGGGGGGTGGCATCGCTGCTGTCAGCAGCAAAACCCCAGCCCGGAGGCGCTCGGTGGGGAGCGCGGCGGCTCTGCTAATTGCTGCGCTGGAAGTTATGCGAAATTACGACAAACGCCACCCGCTCTGCGGTTTGCTGACGCTCCGGTTTAATGCACCCGTTGCAGATCTCCGGGCTCCGCGCGGGGGGAGCAGCCCCCAGCCCCCTGCTCCCCGGGATCGCCTGCGCCAGCCCCTCGTGGGGCCACGCGGGATGGATCCTCCGGGCGCGGGGACACCGCCAACACAGCAGCATCACCCTCGTTCCACTCCATCCAACGCAACGTCCCCCCCTGGGGTAAAGCCCACCCAGGGCAGCTCCGTGGTGGCACCGGGTGCTGCTGCTGCTGCCCCAGCTCGCAAAGCCGCGGCTGAGAACGTGCCCAGCTCACGGCTTGGCGCAGGCGTCCCCGTGCAGGGCTCGCCCAGAGCTGGTGGACAAGGCGTGCACGGCGTCCTCCAGCGCGTAGAAGGCCTGGAAGAGGTCCGGGGAGGTGGCCCGGCACTCCAGGTACCGCCGCAGCGTGGCCAGGCTGTCCCACACCTCGGGCTGCGAGGGGCAGGGCTGCGCCGCCACCGGCTCCCCCGCGTCCTCGCCCTCCACCGTCCCCCCATCCCAGTCCGCCACCTCGGCCATTTCGGCGTCTGCCGGCTCCCCGAGGCGCTCCAGCCCCTCGTCCATCAGCACGAAGCGCTCGATCTGCTCCTGGCCGAAGCGGACGGGTGCCAGCAGCGTGTCGGGGCTGGCGTCGGGGCTGAAGCCGGCGGCGCGGAAGCAGCTGGCGATGAGCCCTGGGCGCACGTCACCCCAGGCTTGCACCAGCATGTGCAGGGCATCCAAGAGGCTCGGCTGCTCCGAGCCACGTGCCGCCGGGAGCCGCGTCAGCAGCCGGCGCCGGTAGTGGCCCTTCAGGTCCCTGGCGATGCCGCGGTCCAGGGGCTGTGCCAGCGCGGCGGCGGGGGGCACATAGACCATCCTGACGTTGGAGAGCTCGAGGTAGGGGTGCGCCTCGCGCCTGTCGAGGAGCAGCAGGACGCTCTTCCCCTTGCGCCGCATCTCCTCGTTGAAGTCCTGCAGCCACTCGGCGAAGAGGGGGGCGGTCAGGCGGGCCTGGCCGCTGGCGCGGTAGCTCCAGGGCATGTGCTGCAGGTTAACGCCGCGCAGGCAGCGGGGCCGGGGGCTCTGCCCCACCACCCGCAGCGCCGCCTTCTCCGTGCCGTCGGCGTTGGTGCAGAGCAGCAGCGTCAGCCGCCCGCCGGGGCCGGCTGGCTCGTCCTCCTCGGCCAGCGGGGTCTGCAGGAGGACCCCCGTCTCCCCGCAGCTGTACACCTCGGAGGGCGCGTAGCTGCGCAGCAGCTCGGGCAGCACCGCGCTGGTCCAGCGCTCGGCCGCCGGCTGCTCCGCGTCCCCCCTCTCCCGGGGCGGCTTCTCCAGGGCGATGTTGTGGCGCAGCCTGAAGCGGGCCAGCCAGTTGCCGCTGGGCTCGAAGCCGGGCTTGCCCAGCGCCTCGGCCAGGTTTTTGGCCTTGACCTGCAGGAGCGGGGCGCTGACGGGGAGCTCGGCCGCGCGGGCGCTCTCCACCCAGCGCAGCAGCGCGGCCTCCACGGCCACGTCCTTGCCCTCCCGCTTGCGCTTGCGCTCGGGGTTGCTGTTGTGGTGCCACTCGCTCAGGATCCGCTCCTTGTTCTTGATGATGCGGCAGATCTGGGGCTGCGACACCCCGAAGCGCTTGGCCAGCTCGCTCTGCGACACCTTGGGGCCGTCCAGCATCTCCAGCACCCGCACCTTCTCCGTCAGCGACAGCTCCTTGCGCTCTTTGCGGGGTGCCCCCGCCTCCGCCCCGGCGCACCCGCTGCCACCGGGGGGGGCTCCGGCCAGCCGTGCCGTGGGACCACCGCGCTGGCCGAAGCCCCGGCCGCAGGCACCGCAGACGTAGGAGCAGGTGGCGGCACGTGCCAGCGGGTGCCGCACCAGCTCCGGCTTCTGCTCGGCGCCGAAGCCGCACTCGGTGCACTCGTGCGGCGGCCGCCCCCGCTGCGTGCCGGGGCTCTCGGCGAACGCCGGCGGGGGGACGAAGCCCCCGTCACCCGCACCGGGGCTGGGCTCAGGGACGCCGCCGTGGCCGCAGCCTTGCTCCTGCGGTGGCACGGTGCCGGGCTCCGAGTCCCCTTCCTCGCTCCTCGCCTTCGTCCCCAGCCATTCCCCTGCGGAAACATGGGTGCGTTTGGGGCAAAATCGTGCAAATCCTGCAGGATTGGGCCCGACACCTTACCGTGCTGCCCGTTTTCCTAGGGGCAGCCTGTCCCTGAGCTCCCTTCCCCGTCCCCGGTGCCACCCCGTCCCCGCTCACCCTGGGAAGGGCTGGCCGGGGGGCTACGTGCCGGGGGGCTACGTGCCGGGGGGGGCCGTGTGCCTGCTCCCGGTGCTCCAGCTGGGTGCCACCGTACCCTCCCGGCACCGAGCCCCCGTCCGGTGCCGGCACGGTGGCAGCAGCCCCCCGGGAGCCCCCCGGTGCCTTACCCAGGGCGCCGAGGCGCTCGCGGCCCTCCTTCATGGCGCCGTCCCGGTGCCCGCGGGGCCTCCTCCGCTCGGGGGGTGACAGGGCCGCCGTGATGCTGGGCCCTGCCGGGAGCGGGGGGGGGGGGGGGGACTGCCGGTAACGGCTGCGCACGGCGGGCACCGGCGGTGCACGGGGATGGACGGCGGCCGGGAGCGGCTCGCCAGGCCCCGGTGCCGGTGCCGGTGCCGGTGGCGGTGGCGATGCCGGTGCCGTCCCCGGCCCCTCCCGCCCCGCTCCGCGCCGCCGCCGCCGCCCCGCGCGGCCCCGCTGCCCGCGCCGGGAGCGCGCGCCCCGCCCCGCCCCGCCCCGCTCGTCCCGCCCCTTGGGCCGAGGGGCGCCGCGCGGATTGGCTGCGCCGCCTGCCAATCGAGGAGGGGACGGGAGGGGCGGGGCCGTCCCCGGGGACCCGGCTCGGGGGCGGGGCGGGAGCAGCGCGTGCTTGGGGGGGGGCGGGGCCAAAGTGGAAAGGCGGGGCGGGGCCTGGGAGGTGACGTCAGGGAGTTGGGGTGACGTCACAGGGTGGGGTGACGTCAGAGGGCTGGGCGTGACAGCGGCGGCATCACAGGTGTGTGAGGTGACATCAGAGCGGTGTGGGGTGACGTCAGAGCGGTGTGGGTGACGTCACAGGGGCGTGGGGTGAGAGCGGAGGGGGCTGGGATGACGTCAGACTGCTGCGAGGTGACATCGCAGGGGTGCGTGGTGACATCAGAGCGGGGTGTGAGATGGCACCAGAGCACCGCGGGGTGACGTCAGAGCGGTGTGGGTGACGTCACGGCGCTCTGGGATGACGTCAGAGCTGCCTGGGTGACACCACAGGCCTGTGGGATGACGTCAGAGTGATCAGAGTGACGACTGGGTGGTCTTCAGAGGTCCCTTCCAACCTCGGCCGTTTGGGGGTTCTGTGGCATCACGGTGACGTTGTGTGACATCAGCAGCGGGGGATGACATCAGATCTGTGCGGGGTGACATCGCAGTGATGTGTGAGATGACATCAGCAAGGTGGTATGACATCAGAGCAGGGTCTGTGGGTGCCAACCATGAGGGCTCCGTGGTGGTGGAGCCGCTGGTGAAGGTGCCAGCGGTGACGAACTGATGGGGGGAGAATGGAGCGAGAACGCCCCCAGTCAACAGGGACAAGGGGAGCGGAGCTGCCCCGCCAAGACAGCGCCCAGTGCCTGCTGGGGGGCACTGGGGAAGCACCCAGTGGTTACAGTGGGACAGGAGCTGGTCAACGGCCCCCCAGTACGGCTTGCAGTGGTGTTAGGGGGCAGCAGCAGTGCTGGGTGCTGAGTGCTGCACTGCTGGGTGCTGCAGCGGGGCAGTGCTGAGTGCAGTGGTGCAGCACTGGATGCAGCGCTGGGTGCTGCAGTGCTGGGCACAGTGTGTGTAGTGATGGGTATTGCAGTGGGTGCTGCAGTGCTGGGTGCTGCAGTGCTGGGTGCAGTGCATGCAGTGCTGGGCATTGCAGTGGGTGCTGCAGTGCTGGGCGCAGTGCACGCAGTGCTGGGTATTGCAGTGGGCGCTGTGCTGGGTGGTGCAGTGCTGGGTGTTCCAGTGGGTGCAGTGCTGCATGCAGTGTCACTGTACTGGGCGCAGTAGGTGCAGTATTGGGTGTTGCAGTTGTGGGTGCAGCGTGCACCATAGGTGCAGCGCTGGGTACTGCAGTGCTGGGTGTTGCAGTGGTTGCGCTGCTGGGTGCAGCACATGCAATAGTTTGAGCACTGGGTGTTGCAGTGTGGGGTGTTGCAGTGCTGGGTGTCACAGTGTTTGCAGTCACAGCATTTGCTGTTGCAGTGCCAGGTGGTGCAGTGATGGGTGTTGTAGTGTTTGTTCTTGCTGTGCCAGGTGTTGCAGTGCTTACAGTTGCAGCGTTTGCAGCTGCAGTGCTGGGTGTTGCAGTCCTTGCAGTTGCCGTGTTTGTAGTTGCAGTGCTGGGTGTTGCAGCACCAGGTGTGACGGTGCAGGGTATTGCAGTGTTCAGTGTTGCAGTGCGAGGTGTTATAGTGCTGGCTGTTTGCAGTTGCAGTGTCGTGTGTTGCAGCACCGACTTTTGCAGTTGCAGTGCTGGGTTTTGAAGTGTTGGCTGTTGCAGTGCTGGGTGTCCCACCACTTGCAGTTGCAGTGCCTGCAATTTGCACAGTTTGTAGCCACACTGTTTGCAGTTGCAGTGTTGGCTATTGCAGTGTTTGCAGTGGCAGCGCTGCGTGTTGCAGTGTTTGCTGTTGCTGTGTCAGGTGTTGCAGTGCTTGCTGATGTAGCGCTGGGTGTTGCAGTGCTGGGTGTTGTGGTGCTGGGTGTCACAGTATTTGCAGTCACAGTGTTTGCTGTTGCAGTGCTGGGTGTTGCAACGCTGGGTGTTGCACTGTTTGGTGTTGCAGTGTGAGATGTTACAGCAGTGGGTGTTTGCAGTTGCAGTGCGGGGTTTTGCAGTGTTGGCTGTTGCAGTGCCGGGTGACGCCCCGCTTGCAGCCAAACCGTTTGCAGTTGTAGTGTTGGCTGTTGCAATGTTCGCAGTTGCAGCACCGGGTGTTGCAGTGCCGGGTGTTGCACCGTTTGCAACTTGCACTGCTTGCAGCTGCACCGTTTACAGCTGTAACATTTGCAGTTGCAGTGATAGATGTTGCAGTGTCGGGTGTTGCAATGTTGGCTGTTGCAGTGTTTGTAGTTGCAGCACTGGGTGTTGCAGTTCCGGGTGTCACAGTGTTTTCAGCTGCACCATTTGCAGTTGCAGCACCAGGTGTCGCAATGCTGGGTGTTGCACCGTTTGCAATTGCAGCACTGGGAGTTACAGTGTCAGCTGTTGCAGTGCCACGTGTCACACAACTTACAATTGCAGTGCTTGCAATTCACACTGCTTGCAGCCGCACTGTTCGCAGCTGCAGTGTTGGCTTGTTGCAGCATTTGTCGTTGAAGTGCCAGGCGCTGCAGTGCGTGGTGTTGCAGCACTGGGTGTTGCAGTGCTTGCAGTTGCAGTGCCGGGTTTTGCAATGTTGGCTGTTGCAGTGACAGGTTTCGCCCCGCTTGCAGCCAAACCATTTGCAGTTGCTGTGTCGGCTGTTGCAGTGTTTGCAGTTGCAGCATGGGGTGTTGCAGTGCTGGGTGTTGCACTGTTTGCAATTTTCACTGCTCGCAGCTGCACCGTTTGCAGTTGCAGTGTTAGCTGTTGCAATGTCGGGTGTTGCGATGTTGCCTGTTGCAGTGTTTGCAGTTCCAGCACTGAGTGTTGCAGTGCTGGGTGTCACAGTGTTTGCAGTCACAGCGTTTGCTGTTGCACTGCCAGGTGTTGCAGTGCTGGGTGTTGCAGCACTTGGTGTCACACTGTTTGCAGTTGCAGTGTTGGCTGTTGCAGTGTTCACACTTGCAGTGCTGGTGTTGCAGCACCATCTGTCGCTCCGTTTGCAGTCACAGCGCTGGGTATCGTAGTGCTGGGTGTCACACCGTTTGCAGTTGCAGCACTGGGTTGTGCAGCGTCAGCTGTTGCAGTGCCGGTTGCCACACGTCTTGCAAGTGCAGTGCTTGCAATTCACACTGCTTGCAGCCGTACTGTTTGCAGCTGCAGTGTTGGCTGTTGAAGCATTTGTCGTTGAGGTGTCAGGCGTTGCCGTGTGCAGTGTTGCAGCACTGGGTGTTGCAGTGTTTGCAGTTGCAGCGTGGGGTTTTGCAGTGTTGGCTGTTGCAGTGACAGGTTTTGCCCCGCTTGAAGCCAAACCATTTGCAGTTGCTGTGACGGTTGTTGCAGTGCTTGCAGTTGCAGCACCGGGTGTTGCAGTGCTGGGTGTTGCACCGTTTGCAATTTGCACTGCTTGCAGCTGCACCGTTTGCAGTTGCAGTGTTAGCTGTTGCAATGTCGGGTGTTGCGGTGTTGCCTGTTGCAGTGCTTGCAGTTGCAGCACTGGGTGTTGCAGTGCTTGGTGTCACAGTGCTGAGTGTCACAGTGTTTACAGTCACAGCATTTGCTGTTGCAGTGCTGGGTGTTGCAGTGCTGGGTGTTTCAGTACCGGCTGTCACACTGTTTGCAGTTGCAGTGTTGGCTGTTGCAGTGTTCACACTTGCAGTGCCGGGTGTTGCAGCACCATCTGTCGCTCCGTCCGCAGTTGCAGCACTGGGTGTCGTAGTGCCGGGTGTCGCACCATTTGCAGTTGCAGCACTGGCTTGTGCAGCGTCAGCTGTTGCAGTGCCTGGTGTCACACACCTTGCAATTGCACCGCTTGCAATTCACACCACTTGCAGCTGCACCATTTGCAGTTGCAGTGTTGGCTGTTGCAGCGTTTGCTGTTGAAGTGCCAGGCATTGCAGTGTGGGGTGTTGCAGCACTGGGTGTTGCAGTGCTTGCAGTTGCAGCGCTGGGTTTTGCAGTGTTGGCTGTTGCAGTGTTTGGCGTTGCAGCGTGAGGTGTCACAGCACAGGGTGCTTGCAGTCACAGCGCTGGGTGTTGCAGTGCCGTGTACTGCCGTGCTTGCAATTCACACCGCTTGCAGCTATATCATTTGCAGTTGCAGTGCTGGCTGTTGCAGCGTTTGCAGTTGCAGCGTTTGCAGTCGCAGCACCGGGTGTTGCAGCGTTTGCTGTTGCAGCGTCAGCTGTCGCAGCACCTCCTGTCGCACCGTTTGCAGTCGCATCACCGTCTGCCACACCGTCCCCACTCCCCCCACCGCCTGTCGCAGCACCGGCCTTCCTCCCCCCACCCCCCCCCACCTCCCCCCATCCCCACCAGGGGTCGCTGCTCCTCCTCCTCCTCTTCCTCCTCCTCCTCCTCCTCCTCCTCCTCGTCTCCCAGCGTGCGCCGCGCTCTCGGCATGGCCGCGCTGCCCGCCCTGCCCGCCCCGCGCCGCCGCCGCCGCTGCCGCCGCTGCTGAGACGGTGCCGCCCCCCCCGACGCCCCCCCCCCGACGCCCCCCCCGACGCCCCCCCGACGCCCTTCGCCCCCCGCCCGCCTTCGCCCCTCCGCCGCCCCCCGACGGGCCATGGCCGATTGGGCCCCCGCGCAGGTAAGCGCCCGGTTCCCTCCCCGTTTCCCACCCCCCCCCCCCTCCAAAATCCCCCCCCTCGGGGGTGCCGGCGGCGGTGCCACGGCTCGGCCTCGTCCCCTCCTTTCCCCGCAGGACCTGGAGTGGGCCATGGAGCCCCAGGAGCTGGCCCTGGAGCAGCCCCTGGCAGCCCCCGAGGAGGGCCCCGGCGGCGAGGCCGAGCTGCCGGCCACCGCCGAGCTGTCCCTGACGCTGGTGACCGAGGTGCAGGCGGTGGACAGGAAGGTGGACGCGCAGGCGGCGCAGCTGATGAACCTGGAGGGCCGGATGCGGATGGCCGAGACCAAGCTGATCGGCTGCGAGAAGACGGCCGTGGAGTTCGGCAACCAGCTGGAGAGCAAGTGGACGGCGCTGGGCACCCTCATCCAGGAGTACGGGCAGCTGCAGAAGCGCCTGGAGAACATGGAGAACCTGCTGAGGAACAGGAACTTCTGGATCCTGCGCCTGCCCCCCGGTGCCAAGGGGGAGGTCCCCAAGGTAACGGTGCCCGCTGCCCCCCGTGCCGCTGCCCCGACCCCTGTACGGGGCACGGAAGCCCACACCAGCAGCCCCGTTGAAGGACAGCAGTGGTGCGGCTGGGCCCGGCACCACAGGGCTTATCTGCTCGCTGAGCACCAGCACGGGTCCTTTTGGGTCCCTTTGTGTGGTTACGTGCCCCTCAGCACCCGTCCATGGTGCTCAAACCCAGTGTGGGGCCGTGGATCCCCTGCTGCGGATGGTGCTGGAATCACGCCGAGCGCGGCACGGTGTGGCTCAGCCCCACGTGCCTGCCCAGTGTGCCCAGTTCCTCTTTGGAGGCGGTTTCTGCAGAATTGCATGAAAAACAAAGTGAGAAACGAGCCTGTGCTGCGTGCCCAGCGAGAGGCACTGCCCGCAGCGCGGGGAGGGTGAATGGGGCACGAGGGGTGGGCAGGTGACGGGGGAAAACCCCACCACGTCCCTTCACCGGGCTGCCTGAGCTGAGGCACGGGGCAGGAACGAGACGTGTAGGAGTCTGAATGAGGAAACATCCCCAGATGTTTTCTTCAGCAAGAGGCAAAACAGCCGAGCACACGTTGCTTCTAATTGCAGGTCCCCGTGGCGTTCAGTGACGCTTCATTTAGCTTCTCGGAGGAGGAGTGGAAGAACTTGAACGAGTGGCAGAAAGAGCTCTACAGGCACATCATGAAAGGCAACTACGAGGCCGTGATCTCCATGGGTAAAGTCTGGCTGGGGTTTGCCCCGCGCTTGCTGGTGTCCCAGGTCTTCCAGGGCCAGGCTGTGCCTGGCAGATCGGGGAGGGAGGGTGCTGAGCGGGTCTGGTCAGGGGTTGTGCTGGCTTCTGACGGCTCCTCATCGTGCTAGGTGCACGAGGGACGGATGGTGTGAGCATCACCGCAGTGACCCCGTCTCGCTGACGGTCTCCGTGGCCGGTAGGAGCTGGGCGAGGACCTGGGTAGTGAGGAGGGGAAGCGAGAGACCCTCAAGCCCAGTGACGATGGGGAGAACGGGGAGTTTCCTGGTCCCGCAAAGGTCCACAGATCCACTGCGCTGGGGGCATCGGCGCGCTGCCGCTTCGGGCGAGTGCAAGCAGCAGGGGGGTGCCCTGCCTCGGGTTCCTTCCAGCCCCGTCTGGAGGGGATCATCCATCCCTTCCAGCCCAGAGGAAGCAGGGCGAGGTTTGTCCAGCTGAGCGCTCTGCCCAGCCCCAGCCTCGTGCCGGGGAACGTCTCTGTCCCCAAATGTTTTAATGTCTGCTTCTGCAGCTCTCCGGGAGAGCCGGAGGGCTCAGGGCAGTGCGGTCAAGGCTGCAGGATCGTGCCCTGCGGGCGCCTTCCAGTGCTGGCTGTGGGCCATGCCTGTGCTGCACCTCTGGAGGCGTGCTGCCCTCACGAGGGTTTCGGAGCACCTGCCTGTTTTGCGAAATGGGCTTGCCTTGGCTGAGCATCCTCCTGCAGCACTTGGGAGCACTGACATCCCTGGTAGACAACCATCCCGCCCTCCAGGCCTGGGCGATCCAGGGCCTTTCATCATTTTTTTTTTCCTGTTTTTCTTCTTTTTTTTTTTTTTTCATTCTTTTTTAATCATGTAGATGGTTCTTGTGCGCAAAAGAAAAAGGTAAAGGATAAATCCTGCCCCCGTTCTCCTGTTTAAAAAACGATCCTGCATCCTCCTCTGGGTGCACAGGAACCTAACGGTCCTACTGGAAGGGATCTGTGGGTCTGAGCCTGGAGCTTAGAAAAATGTATCTGTGCTTAATCTGAAGGTTTCCTTTGTTTGAGTAACTGGGTTTGGAGGCGAGGTCCTCGCATAAGGCTAACGGATCCAGTAGAGCAGTGGTGGAAATGAATGCCCAGAGACAAACGCTTGTTGTTTCGAAATTAAGTTTTCCGCTCTCCCTGCTAGGAGAGATTGTGATTTTCCCCTTTCCCGCACCAAAATCCACAAGCAGCCTGTGCCTCGGACGAGTAGGAAGGAACGGTTCTGGCTGTGGCAATCCGGGGCCGGAGGGAACCGTGTGGGGAGGGCACCTCCGCTGCTGCCGCTGGCTGACAGCTCTGGTTCTGTCCCCAAGCTGAAGCTCCCATTGCAATGGATCCGCGGACCTTAGCACAGAGGAGAAGAGAGGAAGCCTGGAGGTAAGCACAGATGCATTTTCTTATTCTCCTCCTCACGCTGCAGGCTGGGAGGTGCTCCTCACCTGAGCAGAGTGTGCTCCTGCAGTCCGCTCATGTCCCCAGGGCCCAGACAAGGTGAGCGGTGCAGGTGTGGGAGAGCATCTTCCCAAGCCTCTGTTTCCATTACCCGTCCTCCCCAGCAGCGAAGGAAGGTTGGTGGGCAAAGGTTGAGGAGTCTCTGTCCCGCGAGGCGAAGGAAACGTTCTGATCCCTTTTTTACACGCAGACACTGCCATTTCCAAACCTGACCTCCTGTCGCGGATTGAGCAAGGAGAGGATCCCAACACCGAGGACCAGGATGACTCTGAGGGAGGAGAAACTCCCACGGACCCCAGCACTGGTGAGCCATAAAGTTCCCGGGAGCCGGTGGGGTGATGGAAAGCAGCTACAGCTGCCGCAGCCTCTCTGTGCTCTTCTCCTGGCTTCTGCCGATGCGTTTTGCCGGCGCTGTCCTCCAGGTCAGGGTGGCTTTGCCCTCCTCGTCGGCTCCTACCCGCTGCTGCCGTCGTTCCTGAAATCCCCTGTAAAGCAGCTGCAGGGTGTGAGCGTGAACTCACGCTGTCCTTCCTTCTGTGCGCAGAGTTTTCCTTTCCTGGTCCCGACGACAGCTCGTGGGGTAAATACGAAGAGACTCTGGCTGAAAGTCACGACGGCTCCGAGGGAGAAGAGAGCATGGAGGCCCCCAGTACATGTGAGTTGGAAGCTTCACCAAGGTGGAGTGGCAGAGGGGCAGAGAGAGGTGGGCTCGGGCTCCTGGCTCTGGCCGGGGACGGTCCCCACGTGAGACCCTGCCGTCACGGCGGTCTCTGCCAGCCTCACCTCGGGCTCAGCGTGGAGCTGGACCACAGCCCTTGCAGACGGATGGGCACGCGTGCAGGAGGAGCTCCGGTACACAAGCAGCAGGCTGCAAAAGCAGCTGAGGGCTCCTGAGGGGGCACGGGGTCGGATTGCTCAGCGAGGTGGAGATGGGCTGGAGCAGGCGTAGGGCAGGCACGCTTCGGTGGCGATAGCTGCAGTGTTCTTACAAGGCTTCCACGCATATGTAAAGTGATATTTTTCACAGCTTCCTATGTCAGCCAAATGTCAGGCTTTGTGGCGCAGCAGAAGACACGTCCTTGTCGCTGCCTGTCACCCCAGCTCCCTGCTTTGAAGGCTGGGAACACGTAAGCTGCTTGGGGAAGCGTGTCCTGCTTGGACGTGTCTGGTTTCTTGGCCTCGTCCTCACAAGCAGCCGAACTGCTCTGGCTGGTGCTTTTCCAGAATTTCAGCCCGATCCATACCAATCGGCCCGTTTTCAAACTGCACCTTGACACGTTTGGCAAAGGGACAAGCAAGCGGCGAGACAGGGAGCGATGAGCGGCCTGCTCTGTGCACGCAAGCGCTGGGCATGCCTCTGCCTTCGCACGCTCTGCAGAAACCTGTGGCTTCAGGCCTTTGCTCTATATCCCCAGATCCTCCGTGCTCTTTTCATCCTCTGTTTGCCAGGGTCCTTGGCAGGAGCTTTGAGTTACTGTTTATATCACAGGAGATCATTCAGCCCCAGGCCTAGGCAGCATACAAGCGCAGAAGAAAAAGAGGTTTTATTCCCCTTCTTTCTCTCTCTTCCTCTCTCTTTCCTTTTATTTTCTATTTTTTTTGCCTTTATCCTGTACCACACGCCCTCAGTGACATGTTCTGGCTCACCTCTTGCTGAGAAACCTGCTTTTTCTCTTTGCCAAGCTCAATAGAGAGGTCTCACCATCACAGCGTCTGAGCTTTCCCCAGCAGTCGTCACATTTGGGCTTTATTTGTATTGCAGTACTGCTTAGACAGCTCCCGGTCAGGGCTTGCAGCCCTGTAGTGCCAGGAACCCTCCTGGGTGCACAAAGCAGCCACCACCTCTGCCCCCCAAAAAAGAACCGCAGTCTAAATAACGCGGCCGTTCTTATCCCAAAGCAATGACATGCATGTCTCTGCCCCGTCAGATGCACAGCAGTGTGAGGAGGAAGGTCCTGACAGCCTTGAGCTTCCTAGCTCGTTGACAGGGAAGTGGGAAGACGTTTTCTCAAACCCGGAGGAAGAGGTGATGAAGCCAAGCGGCAAGAGTCGGGGCAGCTCGACCCCGCAGCAGAGAGCCGCGACGGGCAACGGGCTGAGGCGCTCTGCTCGCCGCGGGAGAGACTTGGCAAAGAAGGACGCTCCCGAGGAAGCGGCCGCCGTGGAGGGGCCGTACATCTGCTGCGAGTGCGGGCAGAGCTTCCTGGACAAGCAGCTCTTCGCTGCCCATCAGCGAGCGCACGCGGGTGAGGAAGCCTGCACGTCCCTGGAGCCCGGGGAGAGCTTCAGGCAGAAATCCAAAACCTCTCCGAAAGGCCAGGGCGCGTCCCGCTCCAAGGCGTCCAAGCGCGCCGACTCGGAGAAGAGCTCCGCTTTCAAGTACGGCTTCGTCAGGCACCAGGCGAACAACATGGTGGAGAGGCCGTACACCTGCTCGCAGTGCAAGGAGAGCTTCAGCCTGGAGGTCAGCCTCATCTTGCACCAGAAGCTCCACACGGGGAAGGGCGACGGGCCGCTCACCTGCACCTACTGCGGGAAGGACTTCCGAGACCTCTCCAAAGCCATCCGGCACCAGCGCATCCACACGGGGGAGCGGCCCTACCAGTGCACCGAGTGCGGGAAGAGCTTCATCCGACGGGACCACCTGCTCAAGCACTGGCGGGTGCACACCGGGGAGACGCCGTACCAGTGCCCCGTCTGCGGGAAGCACTTTCGCTACAAAGAGTCCCTGAATTGCCACCAGAAAATCCACTCCCGCAACCCCCGGCCCATGGAGGAGTCGCAGCACAACCTGGAGTCGGGCACGCAGACGGGCCACTTCTGCCTGAAAAAAGAGACGAAGCAGTAGCGCCGCGCGGGGTGGCCGGGCGGAAGGGCTCGCGGTTACGATACGGTCCAGCCGGTGGACGTGCGGCGTGATGGGAGGTGAACTTGTATCGCAGCTCATCCATGTGGTCGTGCTACCAAGCCCGCTTTGTCGAAGCATCGTAGGAATTCCTCTTAAAAAAACTTCAAAACACGAAGGCCTGGGCCACCTCTTGAGCCCCGCGGGGTGACGTGGGACTTCCACGGCGGTGCAGGCCTCGCGCTAGTTGTCCCCCGCGCAGGTTCGGATTATTGCCTGTAGGGAACGCTCCCGAGAGCTTCTCGGGGGTCTGTATTTAGCAGGTGTTTCCCCACCTATCGTTGTGCATATTCAGGAGTGACAAGCTTTCGCTTTTCGTTCTTTTCCACTCGTTTCACCGCAGGGCTGGAGGGCGGGGAGCCGCCGCTCTGGCTGCGCTGACGCACCTCCAACAGCGGCCCCGCGCCGCGAGGCCGGGGCTGGGGTCCAGGGAAGAGAGGCGAAGCAGGGAGGTGGTTAGGGGCACGGCTCAGAACTCGTCGGAGGCAGAAAAGCAGAGAGGGGAGAGCGGCCAAGAGCAAGGTGAGAAAAAGAAGGTGTAGGAGGAAAGGAGGCGAAGGAGGAAGGGCTGAGGACATTGGAGCAGGAGGAGCCGGGAGGGCAGCGTGTGGGCGCACGGAGGCACGGTCGGGTACCTGACCCGGAGAAGGGATGTCTCTGTTCCTTTGAAGGACGTTGCTTGCACCAGTCAGGCTGCGGTTTCCCTTTGGCCTGAGGGAACGGTGCCGCTGGTCTGTCATAGGAACTCTTGTCGATGAAGGTGATTTTACTCTTATTTTTTAACTGGGTTTGGTCTCACACTCAGGTAAGTCAGGCAAATGAAAGGAACTTCTCCTAACCCCTGTAAAGAGCTGTTTGGTTTTTAGTTAATCTAGAAGTAGTATAATTATTATTATTATTATAATTATTATTATTATTATAATACAAGGAAACGTGTGGCACTATACTTCACTGTTGAACTAAAACACTTAAATGTATGAGGTAACTTACCGGAGTTTTTCAGACGTCTCTGTAAATATCGGTTGAATTCTCTCGGCGCTCAGTGGTGTTGTTCCCAAGGTGACTGTAAGTAGTGTCTCTTCCGCTGTGTATCGTCGGCTGCTGGTTTGTGACTGTGTTTTGTAAGAACTTTTGTAAAGTCTGTCAATACAGTGTTTCCATTCTGAAGCCCGTGTCGGGTGAGTGATCGCATTCCCCTCGCCCAGCCCCTGTGTTTCTCTCCGGCAGTGATGACTGCACACACTTGCCCTGCACCTGGCTGTTATTTATCAGCGTTTTTCCAGGTGCCTTGCAGAACTGGAGAACTGCACTGAGCCCAGCAAGGGCTGCTCCCACCCGTTAGTGTCTGTGCCCAACATCCAAGGAGCCACGTCCTGGAGAGCGCTGCTCAGCGCGGCTCTGGGGCTGCTGCGTGTGCTGGTGGTCAGCCTCTGGGGGTCGTGTTTTTAAGCTTTTTCTCCCCTGACGGCTGGAAGCAGACCTTGGTTTCACACGAAATTATCCCTGCACCTCCGGGAGCTGGCCCGTACCGTGCACAAATGCAGCAGCTCGCTGGCCACCGCAGCGGAGGTGGAGCAGGGACGCTGCCGCCTGCTCGCCCACTGGCCCTGCAGCACCCACCAGTGTCTGTGGTGGGTGTGGAGACCCCCCCCCGTGTACTCTACAGATCCATCCTTCCTACCTCACCCAGCTGGGGTGCCCCCGTGGCAGCCTGGCGAGGAGGGACCGGGGTGCATGGGGCCGCAGGAGGGCAGCTGCTGAGCAGGGCAGCGCTGTGGGCACGCTGGGTTTTGCATCACGGCTTCCTCGCTTGCTTGTCCCATCACCCATGCTTTTTGTACCGGGGCTGCCAATAAACTGTTCCTGCCAGGCCTGGCCCCGCAGGGCAGTGTGAGCTTTTTGTCTCAGGGGGATGCAGCCCCGGCTCCCAGGGCTAAGCTCGGCCCTGCGGTGCTGCGGGAGGGTCCAGCAGCACATCCCCCAGCTCCTTGTGCCCTCCTGCCTCCCCTCCATCACCTCACCCCTCTCTGGTTCAGGTGCTGCCTGCTGGAAGCTCCTTTTTCCTCCCTGTCCCAGGAGGAGCCCCTGGGCAGCTGCCCAGCTCCTGCTCACTGGCAGCATTCCCACCCCGCTGGCCCAAACCTGCTGGGGTTTGGGGATGAGTGACCTCCCCGATCCTCCCTGGCTGCCTCCCGTCTCTCCAACTCCCAGTTTCTCCCCATTGCTTTGGTCGTGGCTGCCAAATGAGCTCTTGGCCGTGCCAGAGTTCCTGGACAGTGCCTTTTTTTCCAGCCCTGTGTCCCCTGGGCTCCTCTGCTGGGCTGAGGACAGAGCCTGGCTCATTGTGACCGTCCCCTCTCCCGGTCCTGCCTGCGGTGGGATGACCAACGGGGCCCTGATGAGGCCAAAGGGACTGGGGCATGAGCAGGGTGGCTGTGGGTCACAGCCGGCAGGGGACACACGGGGAGGTGGCATTTGGCTTTGCTGCCCTGCTGGGACACTGTGGTGCTGCAGCAGGGTGGGATGGGGATGGGGATGGGGTGGGGATGGGGATGGGGATGGGATGGGGATGGGATGGGGATGGGATGGGGATGGGATGGGGATGGGGATGGGGATGGGGATGGGGATGGGGATGGGATGGGGATGGGGATGGGGATGGGGATGGGATGGGATGGGGATGGGACAGGCTTGTGGCATGCTGCTGAATGTGGCAGCTCCTGGGGCAGTGAGCACATGCTGGGCAATGCACGCGTGGCTTGCGAGCCCACTGCACATGGTCAGGGGTTTATATCTGCGGTGCGTGCATGCGCTGCCTGCATGTGCATTATACGTCCATGTAATATATACGCACGGCCAGCAGCTCAGGGCACTCACACAGACCTCATCCAGATTCTTCTCTGCCTGATCACGATGCAGGTTAGCCAGAAGGACCTGGATGCATATTAAAACTTGATATGTATAATAAATAAATGTCTCCATCCCTCTCCATACGCACATGGTGGGACTGGGTGGCTCTCCCCTCTGTCCTTGCCCAGCGGCTGCCCCCAAGGTCCTGGGGCTCTATGCGGAGGGGACAGGCTGGGTGCAGGGACACGCTGTCCCCGCCACCCCTCACCAGTCCCTGACTGTCCCCAAAGCATCCCAGCCCTGCCTTGGTTCCTCTCCAAAACCTCCCTGAGACCAGGTGTCGGTGGGCAGCGTGCGCCCCTCGCCCCAGCGCCGTGGCCGTGCCCCCGTTTCAGCACCACAGTGGTGCCAGGATGCTGCCTCGTCCTGTCCCCCCCCCCGTCCCCTCCCTTTTTCCGCAGACCAAATGGTTTCCTGCCCGTCCCCATGCTCGGTGTCACCGACTTCCCCCCATTGTCACCCTGTGCCAGGGGGCCCCGGGGTTGGGAACAGGAACGGGGCCACGTGGCGGGGGCTGCTGCTGCGTGGGGGGCCTGGATGGGGCTGAGCGGGATGGGATGGGATGGGGATGGGGATGGGATGGGGATGGGGATGGGGATGGGGATGGGGATGGGGATGGGATGGGATGGGATGGGGATGGGGATGGGATGGGGATGGGATGGGGATGGGATGGGGATGGGGATGGGGATGGGATGGGGATGGGGATGGGGATGGGATGGGGATGGGATGGGATGGGGAGGGGATGGGGATGGGGATGGGGATGGGGATGGGGATGGGATGGGGATGGGATGGGATGGGGAGGGGATGGGGATGGGGATGGGGATGGGATGGGGATGGGATGGGGATGGGATGGGATGGGGATGGGATGGGGATGGGATGGGGATGGGATGGGGATGGGATGGGGATGGGATGGGATGGGGATGGGATGGGGATGGGATGGGGATGGGATGGGGATGGGATGGGGATGGGGATGGGGATGGGGATGGGGATGGGGATGGGATGGGATGGGATGGGGATGGGATGGGGATGGGACATGACAGCATGGTTTGGGACACGATGGAACGGGATGGGATGACACAGGAGATGTAACGGGACGGGGCAGGACGGATGGGACCGGACCCGAGGGGCAGCAGGGGCTGTCCCGGCCCGGTACCGGTGCCCGGGGCGGTGCCTCCCGTCGGTGCCGCTCCTCGGGGACCGATCGGAGAGGGGGGGGGGCGGTCGCCATGGCAACGCTGCCCTCCGGCCGCCATTTCGCGACGCCACCGGGGGGGGGGTGTGGGGACAACGAGGGGGCGCACGGAGCCCCCCACAGCCGTACCGGGACCCGGGGGGGGGGGGGCCCCGATCGCGGCGGGGGCGCTGCCGTCGAGGTGGGGAGCTCCGGGGCCGTTCCGTGCCCCGCACCCCGGCGGGGGGGGAGGGGGGGCTGCCGGTTCCCGCAGCGCTCCCCAGCGCCCCCCAGTCCCTCCCAGCGCCCCTCAGTCCCTCCCAGTCCCCCCCAGGCCCCGGGGGCCGCTCGGTGCAGCCCTCCCCGCATCGCCCGTCGGTGGCGTCGGTGGAACCGGAGTTGGGGGGGGGGGGGGGGAGGAACCCGGGGCCGGGGACCCCCTCGGGGCCGTTCCCTGCGGCTGCTGCGTGCGGCACCGGGGCCGCCGTTGCCCGGTTGGGCACCGACGGCGGGCGGCGCGGTGATGCCGTCGGTGCGGCAGAGGGCGCTGCGGCCGGCGGGCGGGGCGGCCCCCACCGCTCCTCCCCCGCCCGGTTCGGCCCCCGGCGAGGCCCCGCGCGGCGGCGGCGGCGCCGTCCCGCCCGCCCCCTGCCGGTGCGGCGGGGCAGCGGCGGGGCCGGAGCGCCCAGCGCGGAGCGGCGGAGCCGGGACCCGGAGCCGCTCAGCTCGGTCTCTCGCCGCCGCCCCGTCGTCTCTCCTCCGCCCCTCCGCCCCGCTCCCGGTGTCCCCCCCCCCCCCTCCCTCCCTTCCAGCCCCGTCGATCTCCGCCCCCCCCTTCCCCTCGAGCCCGGCGCCGCCGCCCCGGCGCTGCCCCATGCCCGGCGGCGGCCGGAGGTGAAGCGGCGAACGGGCGCTGGATCCTCCCGGCCGCGGCCCCCGGGGCTCCGGGCAGGGAACAAAGGGGCCATGGCCGAGGGGGCTCCCGCTCAGGTAAGGGGCGGCCGCCGCAGCCTCGTCCGGGGGGGGCCGCGGCCCGGCACCGACCCGCCCGAGGGCCGCACGTCGGGGCGGGCCGCGCCGTCGAGGCCGCGGCTGGAGGCGGCCGGGCCGGGCCGGGGGCTGTCAGCACCGGGACCGCGGCTGCGCCCCCCCCTCTCTCCCCCCCCCCACCCCGTCCTTTTTTTTTTCCTCCCCCCCGACGGGGCGGCGGCGGCGGCGGCGCGGGGAGCCCCGGGGGGGCGGCGGGGCCGGGCAGGGCCGGGCAGGGCCTCCGGGGCCGGCGGAGACGGCGCTGCCGTCGGGGCCGCCGCCGGGGCCGGGGCGCCCTTCCCGCAGCCGGGCCTGCGCCCGCCGCCCCCTCGGGGCCGCCCCCCCCCCCCGGGGCCCTGCGGAGGCCTTGGGGGGGGGGGGGAACCGGTGCCGCCGGCCCCCCCCGCGCCCCCCCCATCCCCGCAGCTCCCCCCCGGTGGCGCCGTGACGGAGCCGTCTGGGCGCCCCCAACCCCCATCGCCGTCACCACCCCCCCCCTCGGTGACAGGTCCCCCGTGTCACCTCCCCGTCCCCATGGCGACAGGGCGGCCGGCAGGGTGACAGCGCCAGCCTGTCCCCCCGGGGTGTCACCTCCCTGTCCCCATGGCAACGGGGCTGCGCTGTCCCCTCCGTGTGTGTCCCCCCCCTTCCTCCAAGTGTCACCTCCTGGGTGACACCGGTCCCGCAGGGCCCGGCCCTAAGCAGCTTAACGGGGTCAGCACCCAGCGGGGACACGGAAAGGGACGGGGACGTCGCCGCCACCACGGGGTGGCTCAGCCCCGAGGGGGTCCCCAAGCACCTCGGGGGGGCTGGGGGGGGGTCCCCAGGGCTGTGCCCGTCCCCGGTGACCCCCGTCCCTACCCGCAGGCGCCGGAGCTGGTGATGCAGCCACGCTGCCCCTCGCCCTTCCAGCCGCCCGCCGGCCCCGAGCGCACCTCGGAGCGGGAGACGCAGACGGCGGAGCTGTCCCTGACGCTGGTGGCGGCCGTGCAGGCGGTGGAGAGGAAGGTGGACTCGCACGCCACCCGCCTGCTGGACCTGGAGGGCCGGACGGGGGTGGCCGAGAAGAAGCTGATCGACTGCGAGAAGACGGCGGCGGAGCTGGGCAACCAGCTGGAGAGCAAGTGCGCGGCGCTGGGCACCCTCATCCAGGAGTACGGGCTGCTGCAGCGGCGCCTGGAGAACATGGAGAACCTGCTGAAGAACAGGAACTTCTGGATCCTGCGCCTGCCCCCCGGCAGGAAGGGGGAAATCCCCAAGGTAACGGTGCCCGGGCTGGGGAGAGGGCCGGGAGTGGGCGCAGGGCGGAGGGGCTGCTCCCCAAATCCTTTCTGGAAGCGGGGACGGCTCCGACGCAGGGCAGATGCTCGCCATCGGGACCTGGGGGGAGCTCAGATGGCAAACCTGCCCTCCTGGGCATCCCGGTGTGTCCTGCGATGGGATGCCCGTGGAGGGAGGGAGGTGGAATTGGGGCGGGGGAGCATCTCCCCATAACCCAGGTGGCATTTAGGGAGGTTTCAGTTCTGGCTCAGCCAGCTGTGCCATGGCAGCTCACCTCTAACCACCACTGGAGATTGAATCAAGCACCCGTGAAGGCTCGGCGGCTCCTTCCCTGCCACTTTTGGATCCCCGAGGATGGGTGGTGGTACCCGAGGAAGGAGCACGCGGGGTCTGCCCTTCCAGCCTGGGCTCAGCCGTCTTCAGCAACAAAAGGGGCCCGCCATGAATATTCATCCGCTATTTGCATTTCATGACTCTGGCACCAAAAGTTTGCTGATGGGACCGTTCCCTACACACGGGGAAATCAACGGCACCGGTCCCTGTGGGTGTTTGCGGGAGGAGGATTGACAGGAGCTCGGCACAGCCCCTGCGAGCCGGCCGCATCCTGAATTTATCTGCAGAAATCACTGCTCGGCCAAACAGCCTCGGAAGCTGCCGTCTGCTCCCGGACAATTTGCGAGCAATAACTAATGATAACTCAGGGCCTGGGTCCAGTTTTCCCTGGAGTTCTGGGGTAATTGAATCTGGGGTTTTACGTCAGCTCATCAATAGAGATGAGGTCCAGCCGTGGCACCCGGTTTTTATCTCGTTTACGCTACCTCCAGGCGTGCACGAACCCGGGTGTTTGGACGAGCCCTTTAATGTCACAGGATGGAAACTCGGGTCTAGAAGTTGTTTTCCAATAAAAACACAAAGCCGGTGGTGGCCACGAAGGAGCTGGCCGTGTCCACAGGGTGAGAGGGGGGGGGAAAGGAAGCGAGGGGTGAGGTGAGGTCCCCTGAACCCCTGGTGCTTGTGGTTGCAGGTGCCGGTGACGTTCGACGACGTGTCCGTCTATTTCAACGACAAGGAGTGGGAGAAGCTGGAGGAGTGGCAGAAGGAGCTGTACAAGAACGTGATGAAGGGGAACTACGAGTCGCTGATCTCCCTGGGTAAAACACGGGGGCCCCCTTTCTGCCTCAAGGTGGTTTCTTGGGAATCCCTGGCTGCCGGCGGCCCCAGGCATCCTCCATCTCCTCCTCGATTTCACAATTTGACCCTCCTGAGGCCCAAATGTCCCCTTTTAAAGGGAGACTGAAAAAATACAGGAGGAGGTTTCCAGTCCTGCTCTTGCCTCCTGGTGATGCACGATGCACCAGCTCGGGGCGAGGTGGGCTGGAGACCTCTCAAGGCCCCCTGCAGCCAGAGATACTCGTTGAAAAAGCTGTTGTAAGGGCTTCCCTTCGCCCTCTGGGTCTGCTGCTCACGTACCTCTCCAGAGAAAACTTCTGCAGAGACCCAGGGGAAAGAAAAATTGCCTAAAGCAGCGTGAGCTGCGATCTGTTGGGGCTTTATCTGTTGAACCTGCGGGAGAAATCCCTGTTCTGCTGGGGCCAGAGGTGAAACACTTTTGGCTTCAGGAGAGAAAGGAATTCGCCCGAGAAATTCGAAAGTCATGCACGAAAAATGTTTGGGTTGGGTTTGTTCTTTAAGGGAGTTGCTTTGCGTGTGGCACCGCAGCTCCTGCCCCCGTGGCTGCCCAGGGAGCCCACCCGCAGCACCGGGCTGCTCTGCGTGCGGGTCCTTGGTGACTGTGCCCCAGTCCCTTCGTGTTTTTCTCCCTTGTGCCGGGAGAGGTGGAAGCTGAGCCTGAGGATTCCCTCTCCGGTAATCCCTCCCTCTCTCTCCCGACAGACTATGCAATTTCCAAACCCGGCGTTTTGTCCCAGATCGAGCAAGGGGAGGAATCGCGGGTCAGGAACGAGCAGGACTTGGAGGAGAGCGAGATCATCACCGATGCCACCGCAGGTGAGAGCAGCGTGACGAGGGCGTGAGGGGAGCTGGGATCCTGCTCGCCCTGGGACGGGCAGGAGGGAGCAAGGCTAAAACACTCGTTGCCGAGAGCTGTGGCGGAGGAGACGAGCAGGAGGAGCAAAAACAAAGAGGGAAGGGTTCAGCTGATTGATGATCTGATGTCCAGGTATGGCTCAACACAAAGCAGGGCTGGTGGAGCCCGGAGAGGGCACCGGGAGCTGTCAGCAGGGGAAAGATCCACGGTCAGAGCACGTCCTTGGGAGCCTGGTGTGCTCGTGACCCACCGAGGGAGCTGCAGCCTTCCCAAAAAACTCCCCTCTGTCTGCTCCTGCTGCCTGGCTGGGCTCGCCCTTTGCAGTGCCCCCGCAGCCCGTGCGCACCCCGGGGTGCTGAGGGGTCCCTGCACCGGTGGGGCTGGGCTGGGAGCTGGCCTGGCACCACCGAGCTGCCAGCGGGCTTCTTGGGCTCGAGAGAAGGGTGGACAGACAGACAGACAGACAGGGAAGGAAGGAGGGACATCTGCAGGGCTCGCTGAGGTGCTGGGACCGGAGGAGGTGTCCTGGCAGAGGTGGTGTTGGCTCCGCTGCTGGTCTCCTGCCCCGGGTTGGGTCACTCCGACCTGCCCGGGCTCCTGGTCATGAGGATTTTGAAGTTAAATCAGGGCCAACAGGAGGAAATCCTCTGCTGCCCCCGGGGCTGCTGGCTCAGCCCCACAGCCTGGGGACTTGGGGTGGCCGAGGGGCACCGAGGAGTGGGTGTGGGGTCCCCAGACCCTTCGGAGTCCCAGCTCCCGGGGCTGACGCCGGTGGGCACCTCTCTTTGCTGCAGCTGGCATCAGGGTTGTGATCAAAACGGAGGAGCTGCTTCCCGAGGACAGCCCCGAAAACCCAGAGCTGCACGGGATGTCGGGACAGTCGGAGGGGAGCTTCCAGAGCCCGGACGAGGAGGCCGCCTGCGAGAGCCCCTACGGCTCCGTCTCCCCTCCCAGAGACCTGCCGGGCACCAGCCTGGGTGACCCCTCCGAGTACGTCGCTGACTTCAACGAGATCCAGAGGGTCATCGTGCACCACGGCAGCTGCACAGGTGAGAGGTGGGGAAAAGGCTCGGAGGGAAAATTGGGGGAGAAATCCCCCCCCCCCCGGGATCGGTGCTGGAAGGAAAGCTGAGCGTCGTCCAAAGGGGCACCCAACCTGCTGGGATCCCCTTTGGGAAAAGCCTTTCCCGAAAACTCTTGTCGGGGCAGGAAAGGGAGCAAAGCCAGGGGCTGCAGAGGCCGGGCAGGGGTTGGGTTTGGGGAGGGGATATCGGGGTGACAGCCTGGGAAACGAGGATGCTGTTTAACAGGCACAGGGCCACGCTTCTGCACGTGCACGGGGTGAGCAAGTGCACAACTTTGGGAAGGGGGAGCTGCTGGGGGGCGGATTGCAAGGGGAAGGGACCTGGCCCCGTGTTTGGGGACCTGTCCTCATGTTTGGGGACGTGTCCCCAAAAACACGGAGCTCAGGGAGGGTCCAGAGGCCAGGGATGAGGGTGGCTGGATTCATGATGTGTGAGCTTTCGGGTGAGGCCAGGGGGTGGAGGGGAGAGAAGAGGAGGTCTCAGCGGGCACCTCGGGAATGGTTTTTCCCCTGCTGACCCCTCTGTGGGAGGGGAGAGGGCCGTGCCTTGGAGACAACCCGGTGCGGGCTGCCTCTTCGTGGGAAAGCCTGGCAGCTCTTCCTAGAAAGCCTCTGGAAGGTCCGTAGCCTGACTCAAAGTCCGCTGCGGGGTGACGGTCAGGGATCCACCGTGCGCCCACCCTCACCAAATTCTGGTTTCTCCCCGCAGAGGACGGGATCGTGATCAAGACGGAGGAGGAGGAGGAGGAGGACGACCCGGACACGCTGGAGCCCTGCACCATGTTCTCGGGGAGGACCGAGCCGCCCGCCTTCCCCAACCACGAGGCCGGGCTGGGCTGCGAGGCTCAGTGCAGCTCCAAGGCGCCGCCGCGGAGCCTGGCGGGCGGCCGCGTGGGGAAGCCCCCCGCCTGCGAGAGGGACTCGGGGGAGATGAAGCCGGCCATGGCCCAGCAGCGCAACCGGACGAGGGAGAGGCCCTACATCTGCCCCGAGTGCGGCAAGAGCTTCATGCTGAAGATCAACTTCGTGATCCACCAGCGCAACCACCTCAAGGAGGGGCCCTACGAGTGCCACGACTGCGACCTCAGCTTCCGCAACAAGCAGCAGTTCCTGCTGCACCAGCGCAGCCACACGCGCCGCGGCGTGGGGGTGCCCCGGCGCCCCGAGCACGGCCTCAAGCCCCAGCCGCGTCCCCCGCCCCCGGGGAAGCCCTACAAGTGCTCCGAGTGCGAGAGCAGCTTCAGCCACAAGTCGAGCCTCAGCAAGCACCAGATCACCCACGTCGGGGAGCGGCCCTTCACCTGCGGCGAGTGCCGGCGGAGCTTCCGCCTGCAGATCAGCCTCATCATGCACCAGAGGATCCACGCCGGCAAGAGCGAGATGGCTTTCCTCTGCCCCCAGTGCGGCAAGAACTTCACCCGGCCCTCCCACCTCCTGCGGCACCAGCGGACTCACACCGGCGAGCGGCCCTACCAGTGCAGCCAGTGCGAGAAGACCTTCAGCGAGAAGTCCAAGCTCACCAACCACTACCGCATCCACACGCGGGAGCGCCCGCACGCCTGCGCCGTCTGCGGGAAGGGCTTCATCCGCAAGCACCACCTCCTGGAGCACCAGCGCATCCACACGGGCGAGCGGCCCTACCACTGCACCGAGTGCGGCAAGAACTTCACGCAGAAGCATCACCTCCTGGAGCACCAGCGGGCGCACACCGGCGAGCGGCCCTACCCCTGCACCGAGTGCACCAAGTGCTTCCGCTACAAGCAGTCCCTCAAGTACCACCTGAGGACGCACATGGGAGAGTGAGGGGCTGCCACGGCTTCCTCTCCCTTCCCTCCCTTCCCTCCTTCCCTCCAGCCCTCCTCCTCCTCCTCCTCCTCCTCCTTCGCTCATCTCTCCCCACCTTCCCTCCATCCCGTCCCACCCCCCCGGCTCAGGGCATGGACATCAAGGAAGCTTTGTGTGGTAGCGCCGCTGCTCTGGTGGAGACAGCTAGGCTGATTGGAAATAAATTAATTAATTAAAGCAAGCAACGCGCGGCAAAATTAAAAGATTATATATATATAAAATTAACAGCAGCAGCTGATTTAGGGAGGATCCTCACCATCGACAACGACAGCAACGACAAAGGAAAACCTGTACAGGGTGTTTTGCCGGAGTAGGACTCGTAACTGCTTTTTAAATCTACTGTTTGGTTTTTTAATAAATGTGGAGGAACTTTTTATTTGATAAGCAACCTTAGGATCGCCAAGCTATATATATATATATATATATCTTTTTTTTTTTTTTTTTTTTTTTTCTCCCCAGTGCTCCGCAGGCTGATTGTGGCACGGTCACTTTTTGCCTGGGAGCTCTGCAGAGGTGCTGCTGCCCCGGCCAGGCGCTGCCTCCTCTCGGGGGTGGCCGCGGTGGCCGCGTGGCGGCGGGGAGCTCCGGCAGATGCAGGCGGCAAGGAGGGTTCTCTGTGTATCTAAACTGGAAGCGCTGACAGGTGCCTGCCCGGCTCTCGGGGCTGTGACGCACTCATGGATTATACAATAGAATAAAATGCTAGTTCCAGTCCAAGGACATCTTTCTGGTAGGGCCCCGCCACCAAGGCTCCTCCAAACGCTCGTTTCTGGCAGCGGCGACCCCGGGCACCCGGCCCTGCTGCTGCCACGAGAGCTGTGCCCAAGGGGTCACGGGCGCGAGGCGCGGTGCATGGAGGCAGGCAGATGTCCCCTGGGTCCTGCCGTGGGTGTGTGGCCGTGTCCCCCAAGGGCTGAGACCCACGAGCCCGTCCTGAGCTGCTCCTGCTCGCCCCCGTCCTCCTGCGATGGTCCCTGTGGGGCTCACGGTGTCCCCGTGCACAAAACCTTGGGGTTTATGCTGCTCTCCTTCAATGCATCTCAGCGAGCAGGGCTGCCCGTGCCCTTACCAGTGGCATTGCAGTGCCTTTACCAGCTCTGCCCTCAAATCAAGGGGGCCTTGCTGCCGGGAGACCCCCGGTGCGCAGGTCCCCGGTGTCTCCGTGCCCCGAGCTGTGCCCATCGCATCCCGGCCACGTCTGGGGCAGCAGCGCTGGGTTCCCGGCCGGGCACGGGGCCGTGGTGCTGGATGTGGTGGTAGGAGGTGGTGTCACCAAACACAGTGGTGATGGGAGAGGCTGGGGGGGCCATTAAAAAACACAATTTTTGGGTCAACTGCCCTGCCGTTTCCAGAGCCAATGCTGTACCGAAGCCCTGGCCCTTCCGTGGTTCTCGAAGCACGTTTGCCAACAAGGCTCGTGGATATCGACGTGTGTGTATGAACAGCTCCTAAATTTGTCATTCCCAGACTCTTCCGAGCTAGGAAGCAACCCAGCACAGCCAGGAGCACTTTGGGGCTGCTGGGGCAGGCTCTGGCCAAGGTTCCTGGGTCTTCACCGCTGGGCTGGTGCCTAAAACGTGCTGGGAGCTGTTCAGGGTTTGGGGTCTGGGTGCGTGGGCTGGCAGGAGCAGCCCCGGGTCCCCCCTCTCGTAATCAGGAAGATGGAAAAAAAAAACAAGAACCGAACCGATTCTATTTCTCAGCACCCCTGTTCGTCGCAGGAGGCTGGCAACACCGCAGCCCAGGCGGCCTCCTTTTTTTAATTCCTAAGAAGGAATAGGGGGAATGGTGGGCAGCCCTGGGGGGCAGGATGGAGCCCGGAGCCCCTCACTGGGATTTATTTGCCTGCAGAAGGGGTGCAGCAAAGCAGGCAGCCCCAGGAAGCCGCTCGAGCAGCGGATTACGCTGGGCTCCCGCTTGTCCCAGCTGCTGCCCTGGCACAATCCCTTCAGCTGCATTAACCCTGAGCCCGGCGGGTGGAAATCGGCCGCCGCTCGGCACCACCAGCCTGCTGGGGAGAAGCTCCCGGGCACGTTTCAGGCTGTAAATGATTTAATTTCTTTAAGTGGTCGAAGCACCCAGGGCGGCCGTGCCGAACCGCAGCCCTGAAGGCTCTGAGTGCTCGGGAATGGGATTTTTTTAACCAAATTTCGAAAGCGTAGACCCAAAAGCATGGACACACAAAGGGAGCCACGGGTGCACGCACACACTTGCGCACATGCAGAAGGTGGGGTCCCCAGTAGGCAGGTGTCGGGGTCTCCTTTGGGAACTGGGGAACAGATTGGGGGGCATTTTGGGCACAGGTTGGGGTCTCCTCTGCACGTGGGCTGGGGTCCCCTCTGGGCACAGGGCAGGCACTGATCTGGGGTTCTCTGCTGGCACAGGTCAGGGCTTGTGTCCCCTCTGGGCATGGATTTGGGGTCCCTCTGAGCACAGCTGGGGTCCCCTCTGGGCACAGTTAGGGTCCCCCTCTGTCCTCTGCCTGGGTCCCAGCTGGCTCTGAGCTGATGTCCCGTACCCCTGCCGCCCTGCTGGGGCTGCTGCTTCCCCTCTGGCTCCCGCAGCCCCTCGCCGTCCCCCAGCCCCTCTCACTCCTCTGCGGCCCCATGAGGTCCCCAGCACCCCATCCATCCCCAGCCGGGGAGCTGCAGAGGATGTGGGCGCTCCTCCCGCACGTGGGCTGGGTTCTCCCCCATCAGGAGCCCCCTCTGCCAGGGGCACGCCTCGGAGGAGCAGGAGTTTCTGTTCAGAATTTCTGTTTCTATTCCGATTTACGGAGCGCATCGGAGCCGCAGCGCTGCTGTCACTCCCAGCCTCTTCCCACAAATCCCACTCCCACCACCGAAAGTTGTTTTTTCCTAATAAATAATAACGAAAAAAAAAGCCCACAAGCTTCAGGGTTTCCACATGAAGCTGTTCCAGAAATGTTCCTGGCCAAAACAGCTGCACACCGGGCTCTCTCCAGCCGGTTTGTAACAGAGGTGGGTGCTGTCGCTGAGCTCAGCCTTTCCCAACCGAGGTAACCTCAAAAAATGTGCCCTACTCACCCCTCTCTGCCCCTCCAGGGTCTGTTTGGTGATGCAATCTCACTCCTGCAAATCTAACCCCCAAATCACCAAATATGCTTTTATTTTCCTCTAGGAGACAGTCCAGACCATTATTTTTTTTTTTTCCTAGAAAAACAGAAAGAAGAGTTTAATCCCAAAGGAGAAAACAAAAGCGATGCGCTGATGGTGTGTGTCTGCCATGCCCTCCCTGCCTGTCCGCCCACCCCTCTTCATGGGCACACCCCGTGTTTCCCTCTCCCCATCAATTTTTATCCCCGTCCCCATAACACTGCTGTTTCCTCCCTGTCCATCCCATATATCCCTCCATCCTGGTCTCGTTCAGCTCCGCTGTCATTTTGGGACATCCAGCCTTGCCACCTCTCTCCCCTCTCCTCCTACTCTCCCCCCAAACCCTTTTTCCCTTTCCCCGTGTTCTTTGTCCCCATCTCCGCAGCACCGCATCCTGCAGAGGAGGGGATGGCTCAGGGGTCTCTGCGTGTCTGCCTTGGGGGACAGTGACCTGATTTGGAGAGGAAATTGCTGCTGGACACACTCTGGACAGGTACAAAACGAGCTCAGTGTCTCCTCCACACGTGGCCCTTCTGGGCAGAGGCTTGGGAACGCTGCCGGGGGCTGAGCAGCAGCTGATGGGGAGGTATTTTTGTCCCAGTGAGGATGTGGGACTTCGTGTGATGTTATCTGGAGCCGGAGGTGGTTGCACCTCTGTGCTGGTGCCTGGGACCCAGTGTGGCAGAGGCTGGGCTCTGGGATGTTGCCACAAGAGGTATCAGAAGAGGAGAGAGACCTCCTCTAATTCCCTGTCCTTCTTCTAGTGAACCTGCTGAGCACGTTGGACAGAGAAAGGGGGAAGATTTTGGAGTTGCTGGGCACAAATGGGGAGAGAAACTTTCCAGAAATGAGCTTCCTTATCTCCTTGGGGCAGTGATGGGTTCACAGCCCAACATCTAAATCCAATGTCTGTCTAAAACTGGATCCCTTCGTTTTAACTGGGTCTGCTGTGAAAATAAAGCTCTACTTCCACGCCAGGAGTGACCCAGAGATGCTAATGCCACATAAGAGCTGGGGCAGCACTTGGCCCTTGGCTCTGCTGTTTCTGAAGGCTTTCTCTTCTCACGCTGTGATCTGTAAGACCTGGGTTAAACATGGCAGTGGGTGCACACCTTTGGCTTTTAGGTAGAGATTGGAAATGCCTCCGTGTGCTCCCAGGGCTCCCCGTGGTCCTGGCAGCATCGTAGGGCTCGAGGCAGGTTGAAGCCATCCGCAGTCCGGCTGCTCTCTGCCCTCTCAGTTTTGGGGATGATGTGCAGGATGAGCCTGCCCCAGTTTCCCCCACACTGTGGTCCCCGACGTGAGGCCCTGGAGGAATGGGCTATCAAGCAGGGATGGACACAGGAGGTTGGCAAACCCCACTGCATCCGTCCCTGGCACGTGGCAATGCTGCCTGGCTCCATCCTGCTTCAGGGAGCATTTTGGGTCTGGCAGGGAGGGCAGCGAGGGTGCTGTGCCCTCTGAGGGGTTGTGGTGCTGCATGTGCACTGGTGGGACCCAGTGTGCTCGCACAACCCTGCGAAAGAGGAGGGAAAAGGGTTTTTTTTATATAAATTGGTTGGACCCAGAAGCACTGAGGTACTGGCAGGCCAACTCCTGTTGGGGGATCGCAAAACCTTGCGCATGGAAGAACAGCAAAACCTCCCTGACACCCCCAAGAGGCTGATGAACAGTGCCAGCGTCCTGGGCTCCCAGGGCTCCCAGGCTGAGGCTTTACTGGGAGCTGGAGGGGACAACTGGGAGGGGATGGGGACAACTGGGCTGGGGGGTGGCCATGGTGTCCGTGCGGAGGAAGGACTCAGCATGGCCATGAGGAACATGCTGCTATACCGGGCAGATCTCCCAGTGACAATGTCCACCTGTCCCTGCAGAGGCAGGGAGATAAGATGAAGAGGGTGAGAAACAGGAGAGGGGCAGGGAAGCTTTGGGTGCCCGTGGGGTCTCTGACAGCGCTGCTTGGCTCTGGCTTGGTGTGGTGGGGGCAGCGCTGGGACACAGTCACCCCACACCCGGGAACTTGGGGTGGAGACACAGAGCTGCTAATAGTGTTGGGAAGTGCCCACATAAAACATCAAAAAGTGTTCCCCTCCCTAAAAAAGAAAAGTTCAGGGCCCAGCAGGGAGCTGCAGAGAGGGCTGGAAGAGAGGTGGTGGCAGGGGTGTGATGATGATCTGTGAGATCCCGGGTGGTCAGGGGGAGACAGGAGGGAGCAAATGCTGTGGTGTCTCATCAAGGAACCCCGAGCACCCCAAATGGGGTGGCAGGGCCCAGGCAGAGGGATGTGTGGTGTCCTGGAGCCAGGGGATCCCCCAGCCAGGCCCGTACCTATGCTTATCAGGGCTGATAATATCGGACCCACCAGCTCTGCAGCTGGAAGGGCAGCACTGGGAGCTCTGGCAGAGCACATACCTTGGGCTCAGGTCAGCAGCAGAGATCTGCAACCCCTTATACAAGGAGAAAATACGGGGCCTGTCCCACTATTTCCCTATTTTTCAGCCTACAAAACGGGATCATGTACAGCCATTGCTGCCTCCACGACCAAGGGCCGGAGGCAGGGCTGACATTACAGGGCAGGGCACAGCGAGGTGTCCTCTGAGAGGCCGGGCACGCGTCCATTTTGCAGCCGAGCAAAATGGATGCGTGCCTTCCCTCCCCCGAGCCTTGCCCGTTCGCCCCAAGGGCCGGGGAATCGGCGGGCAGGCAGAGCACGGAGCAGCAACGAGCTGTGCAGGCGCCGCGTCCCTGGGAACGCAGCAAACGGCCGGGAAATGAGACAAAGGGAGCCTCGTGCTGCACAGAAAGGGGACAGACGGAGCCCAGAGGTGCCTGTGGGGCTCTGCTGAGGGTGCCACCAGGACGTGCCCCGACGTTGGTGTTGCTCTGGGCAGGCTGTGGGGCTCTGGAAGGTTCCAGGCGTGCTGCCCGTGACAGACGCCTCCATTGCTGTATTGACTGTGGCGGTGCTCGGCTGGACGCCGGCGCTCAGTGCCTCCCTCCCTGGGGACACAGCTTGTTTATCACCATCAAAGGCCTCGTTTGGGCAGAAATGGCCCGGGCCGGGCCTCTCGGCTCACCGAGGCCCCTTTTTTTGCCCGTTTTGTGTCTTTTCTCCTCATCTTCCCCCATTTTATGGGGGGGGAGGGCCGCGGGGAGACAGCCTCCGACGGGGAGGCAAAAGCAGAGGACTACATTTCCCAGCATGCCACAGCGAGGCGGGCAACCAGTGAGCGCGTTGCCCGCCTCGCGGCGGCACGCTGGGAAGTGCAGTCCCCCCACCACACCCCTCTCTTATTGGCCAGAACGGCCGTCAACCAGCCGGGAAGTCGCCCTCCTCCCACTCCGATTGGCCGGCGAGCGGGAGGTGGGTGGGGCGACGGGAGGCTATAAAAGCCGCCCCCCGCGCGGCGCCGCGCAGAGCGGCCTTGCGATTGGCGGCGGGAGCTTTGGCGCCAGCTTCGGGGCGGGCGGCGGCGCTGACAGGAGGCCGGGAGGGACGATGGAGGCCGCGCCGGGCGGCTCCTACCGCCGCCGCCTCCTGCTCCTCTCGCCGGCCTCCCCCGCCGCCGTCAAGGCGCTGTTCCCCGCCGAGCTCTCGCCCGTCTCCGACCTCCGCCTCACCATGGAGCAGCTGGGACGCGGCTCGGCCGGGTCAGTCCGCGCGGGTCCCGTGGCCCCCCCCCCCCAACCCCTGGGGCCTGTTCCCCGTCCTCAGCGAGGCCTGGGGGCTCCGCTCCCCTCAGAGCTGGGCCGGGGGCTCCTCTCCTTCCCTTTCTTTTTCTCTCCCCTCCTTTCTTTTTCTCTCCCCACACGTGAGGCGAGGCCCGGGGGGGGGGGTCCCGTCGCGTCCCCTCTGCTCCGGCATGGCCCCGAGGGGCGTCTCTGCCCCTTCCCACCTGCAGAAACAGGGCCTCGAGGGCCTCAGCTACCTGCCCCCCCCCCCCCCCCCCCCAACTGCGGCCTCGAGGGCCTTCTCTTCTTCCCCCCCCCCCCCCCCCCAACTGCTGCCTTCAGGGCCTCTTCTACCTCTCCCTCCCCCCAAATTACATCCTCGAGGGCCTCCTCTTCCTTCCACCCCCAACTGCAGCCTCGAGGGTCCCTTCTTCCCCCTCCTCTTCCCCCCAACTGCAGCCTCGAGGACCTCTTCTTCCTCTTAACCCCCTCCCCCAAATTACATCCCCAATGGCCTCCTCTTTTTCCTTCCCCCTAGCTGTAGCGTCGAGGGTCCCTTCTTCCTCTACCCCCAAAAACTGCAGCCTCGAGGGCCTCTTCCCCCCCCCCCCCCAACTGCAGCCTTCAGGAACTCTTCTTCCTCACCCCCCCCCCCCCCCCCCAACTGCAGCCTCGAGGGCCTCCTTTCTCCTCTTCTTACTCCTCCCAAACTGCAGCCTCAAGGGTCTCTTCTTTCCCCTCCCCAACTTAAGCCTCGAGGGCCTGTTCTTCCTCTCCCCCACCCCAAATTGCAGCCTCAAGGGCCTCATCTCCCCCCCCCCTTCCCAACTGCAGCCTCGAGGAACTCTTCTCCCTCCCCCCCCCAACTGCAGTCTTGAGGGCCTCCTCTTCCTCCTCCCCCCCCTCTAAACTGCAGCCTCGAGGGTCACTTCTTCCTCCTTTCCTCCCCAACTGCAGTCTCAAGGGCCTCCTCTTCCTCTCCCTCTCCCCCAACTGAAGCCTCGAGGGCCTCTTCCACCCCCAAAATGCAAGACCTTGAGCTCATTCCCCACCCCCCAAGCAGTTTTTCCCGTGCTGCCCCCAAACCGAGCCCCCTCCGCTGCTCCTCCTCCCACCGCATTCCCCCTTCCCTGCCGCCTTTTTTTCCCTCCCATGCAGGCCCTGCTCCCCTGCCCGCACGTGCTGGGGCTCCTGCTGCCTCCTGCCTGCTGGGCCGTGTTCCTCCTCCCCTGGTGGCTCACCACGTGCCACCATCTTCTCCCAGCTCTGGGCATCTGCCTGGCTCCGAGCCCTTCCCTGTGTGTGGCTCCAAGGCTGCATGCTTTCCCCTTTCCCAGCTCTACAATCCGTCTCCTACAGCTTCTGCCTTGCTCTGGCCTCCTGTGCGGTCCTGAGAGCCCTCCTGCTCTTTGCTTTTTGGCTTTCTATCACTTTCATTTCTGTAATCTGCCTTCTTTATGGTTCTCCCCTCCTTCAGATTCCTGGAATTCCTGCGAGCGACTCGCACCAGCCCCCTCCACGGTTATTATTCTGTCCTTTGACTTTGTGCCCCTAGCTCGTGCCCTGGTGCACCTTTTCAATTACCTGGCGCGAGGAGAGAAGCCGCCCTGCAGAAGCTCTTCCCGTAATTCAGATAACAGAGTGCTCCTGTGCACGATATGCATCTCTGTAAAGCTGCTGGGACCCCTGCCCACGTGTGAAGGATGCGTGTGCCTGCAGGGCTCGGGCAGTTCATGCGCTCCTTCAGCTCTGTGGGGCTCTGGGTGCCTCGAGCCCCTTCACCCACACACTCATCTGATGGTCCCGTGGGCAGGGAGGATCTTAACTTATCAGTCAGAACTTGAGACCTCACTACTTGACAAAAAAAACACCAAAAAGACAATTGTCTAACCTTTTAGATGCAAAGCAATCATTAAATCAGTGGCTGCCACAGAGGGTGACAGTCCCAAGAAAGGTAACTGGGCCCTGATAAAGGTTTTTCTAGTGCATTATATGGGAGGTGCTGCCAGGACTCCAGGCACCTACTCCATGTTTAAAGTGGTTTTAGTCCTAAAGTTTTACTGCAAGGTGTTGTTTTGCTTATTAGAACCTTAATTTGGGAAGGTACAGGATCACGAGAGACTCTAAAGCGTAGTTTCAGAAAGCCCTCACGGATTGTGTGTTATTTCCTCTGCACACCCCCTTCTCCAGCCACCCCTCCTCTTCCTCTTTTGGAAGCCTCGTATCTAACATCACCAATTCTACACGTGTATTGTTTAAAAGAAAAAAAAAACACTGAAATTGAGGTCTCTGAAGGCCCTGAGCGTGTCTGTAGGTGCAGTGATCTGGTGGTGGCATTGCCCGTGTGTTCAGCAGCACGGAGCACACAAAAGACTGCTGTCTGCAGGAATCCTTGTACTTGGCTGACAGTAACTGTTTTGGGTTATGCTTCCCTGTGCTGTATAGCTGCCTTCGTATCCTCTGCTGTGTTCCTCACTTTACAAGCATTTACAACGAGCCCTGAACTTCTTTTACAGTCAGCACGAAAACGCTGAACAAGATCCGGGAAACAAGAATACCAGTGGTCTGCAGAGAACGGTGTCATCGGAGTCAACGGACTCAGGTAGGGTGTTCTCAGGGAGTAAAAACGGGTGAGGGATGAAGGGTGTTGAATCTGCACCCTGCTTTCAGGTTTGGGACACAGAGCTAATGCTGCCTGCAATCCCTGTAGCCACTTCTCGTCCCCAAGCTCGTGGAAGGCGGGCACATCTCCATCCCTCAGCAAAGCTCCTGCAGTCCCTGTTTTGGGTTGTGGGTTCTTTAATTGTCCCAGAGCATGCTAGCAGCAGAGCTAGCGTGGAGGAAAAACTGGTTCTGGCTCCAGAGGGAGACTCTGACACAGAGAAGTCATCCTAAGGAAGGGAAAGAAAAGCAAGAAAAGATGTGGCTACTCTGTAGCCTGTGACCTGCTCTGATTTGTGCTCCAGCATGATTTGTAGAGAGAAAATCCAGATTATCAGGACGTTTTCTGATTGCCTTGATCTGCTCTGTACGTGGCAGTAGGTCAACACCTTATCGTGAGTGGATCAGCCCCTCTTGCAGCAGGGGTGGAAGCTCGAGATAGCCCGAGATAGGCTTCCCCAGGGAATTGGAGCCCCGCTATCCTCCGGTCTGTGGGGGCTGGCAGATCCCGGCCTGTGAGTGCTGCACGTTGGGGCTGTGGTCTGGAGAAGTGAGATAGCGTTTCGTTACGCACTGATAGGAGCCAGCACGTATCTGCACCCGGCTCTGAATGGGACCAGTTTGGGTTTCTGCCCTTTGCGGGGTGGTAACTTTGAAAGCAAGTTGAGTGGTTTCTCTCTTTAAACCCAAACTGTGCTAACCTGCCCTGCGCGCTTGAATCAAGGCTGTTCAGCAGGGTTTCCTTTGTGGCTTGGGTTTTGTTTGTGGCTTTTTGCATACAGAAGCTGGCTGTTTATCTTGAAATCTGGGGAGCTGTGTTCTAGGACTGATACTTGCCTAGAAGTGCTCTTGATTTGTTTTTTTTCCCCCTCTGGCTGAGATGAATTTTATCAGTGGAAATAAAATAAGCAGTTACCCCATAATTTTCAGACTCAGGGAAGCTTCTGATACTTTGCTGGCCCAGTGTTTCCACTGGAGTTTGTGCACCACTTTGTGCATGGTATTTCTGCAAAGGAAGCCAGAAAGTGAGTACAGCTGGCAAGCCTCAAGGGGAGATAGAGATGTAGCCAGCTTGGTTATTCTACTTCTTGGCTTTTTTTTTTTCCTGCCTCCAAAGCAGGTCTCAAGTGTTTACAAAATACTTGTAAGGCTTCTGCTATGCTGAGACCTCCACCTGTCCTGGTAGCCAGGTGAGTTTTGTAGCTGTTAGCTTAGATCAGTTGCTGAAGTAGCAGCAAGTCTTGGCGTGGTCCTACAGAGCGCGTTCTGGTAAGCTGTGTGCCTGTCACTGGGGCTTGTGGATACTGTAAAACAAAAGCTCTCCGAGGATCTGTGTTCAAGCAGGTTTCGTATCCGACTGTACTTAGAAGATGCGGTGTAGTTGTAATGTTCTGCTTGTGTTATTTTTGCTTATTGGGGTGCTTTGCTTTTGTTTACAGTGCACTAGTATGTGTTAAAAATGACCTTTTTTTTTAAACTGAGATGTAACTGAAAACATGGCTTAAAAAACCCTAAAGGAGTAAATGACTTACCAAGATATATGTGAGAGAATAAGCCAAGATTATTCCATGTTAGGTGACTCAGTGTCTTTTTGGGGAATTCTATAGGGAAGCCCAATAACTTGTGTTTGCTTGGTGCTAAGACGCTGCTTGTTAGACAATGCTGTCTGTCTTGTGCAGGTTGTGCCTTGGATTCACCCAGTCCTCTGACCTCCAACGACATCATGGAAGAAACGTACGTTACCCTAAGCTAAGCCTGCCTTCTGTTTCATGTTGTACTACTAACAAATACAGGCTAATGAGAACCTTGATGTGTTTTTGTTGTTGTTTTTTCCTTTGGTGTGGCGTGTGTGCACTGGGTTTTTGTCTCAGACTTCTAGAAGTGTGTGCTTTAGTGCTGTGCAGATGCTGGCTCGCTGTCTTGCCTGTGTCCCAGAGTACTTGCAGGTCTTGGGTCTGCGTTGGTGTTGTACTAACTCAGCCATTTGTGTGTGACACTGATGCCTTACAAGGGTCTGAGGCTGCACCAAGTCACATGGAGTTTTGCCCTCAACACTTACAGTGTAACTTTTGCTTGTGTATGCTTTAACTGGTACAAAGCAGTTGTTTTTAGCTTGGAATTTGCCTCTCCCAGTTCAAGTTTTGAAAAGATTCTTTGTCCTTTATTTATGGGGGCCAAATGCCTTTGGTTCCTGACTTACCAAGCTTTTATTCCTTTAATCTAGCTTCTTGTCTAGATGATGCTGAGAGGAGAGAGCAGGATTCCTGTTAGTGCTTTGAAAACTAGGATGGGATAAGCTGGCTGTAAATACCTCTTGAGAAGGACAAAGCGTCATCAAAAAGCATGTTGGCTTCTGTTTAGCATAATGCTCTGACTTAAATAAAAGGCCGACTTTTAGTCTACTATCCTTTGCTAACTGTGGGGCGTCTCAATTTCAGGTTTGAGAAGGCGATTCTTGAATCTAGCAGACTGAAGTAAGTATTTTTGTTTTAACTTTATCAGTGACTGTTCTGGATTTGCCTCTAGCTTATAGTTCTGTTGAAAAAAAGCGAGTTCTACTCACATGTATTTCAACATTGTCTTTAAAAAGACAGTAATCTTGGTTCTTTTTCGTTGTAGCATTCGAATGCCTCTCAGAAGAATACATTCACTGCCAGTAAGTGAGGGTGGTATTGATCTTGTGTAAATGTTAAAGGATTTCGTGTGTTAAGTGTTTTTAGTTGGATCTGTCCCACATCTTGCTAATTTCTTGGCTTCAAGAACAGCTGCTATGGTGCTTGACTTAAACTGTCAAAATGACAGCTTCTGAACTTGAAATCTTGTCCACGTGTTGATGTAAAACTTCAGTGCTGTAGCTTTGTCACCAGTGCAATTGGAGCACTGCATTTTGATACCTGCATGAGATGTCCTGCACATAGGTGCCCCAACTTGCAGATGAATGCCTTCTATTCCTGTTAACTCCTCTTTTGCTTAAAATCTGGTTGTGCAAAGGTTACAGCATGATACTAAACCAGCATTTCTCTATGAATTTTGTAGCAGAGGCTCCTGGGATCCAGTCCTGCTCTGAAGAGAAACCATTCAGATTCTCTGGATTGTGATGCTTTTCAACTCTTAGAGCAAAATGAAAACAAGGAGAATGTAAGCATTGCTTTTTGTCTCCCGAGATGATTGTGTAAGAGGTGATAGCGAGGAAGCTGAATTAGCACACCCCTTCCTCAGCAGGCACAGTGGAAGAGGCTTTGCTTGGTGCCTGCCAGACTACAGCTCAGATATGACAAAGTTTTTGCACAGCTTATCTCGGGGAAACTTGCAGTGAAGTGCAGCAACACTGATTATAATGGTGACTGCAAACTGACTACAGGTTAATAAAAACTTGGAAGGCTTTGGCTGTGCAGATCTTCCTTTGTGCTATAGGACCTGACTAGTCTGTGGCAGGGCAAAATGTTTTCCTAGTGCTACCTTTAGGTAGCTATGAGGGGGCTGCATGGTTCACCATATCTTTTTTCACTGCTGATATAAGGAGCTTGGGTTCCTCAGCAGCACAAATATTCTTTTACCTACTTGGTCTGTATGGCCTGGCTGCTGGACATGCCATCGACAGGTCTCTGCAGAAAAGTGGTGCTCAGGAGCCAGGGCCTGTCACCTAGCAACAAACATAATTCTGTTGACCAAGCCACAGCCTTGGCTGCCTTAAAAATGATTTCTTTTGCAGAGAAATTGACTACCAAAAGAAATTTAAAAAAAAAAGATCCTTAAGCCTGCAGATAACAAGAGGATGAAAGCTTGGTTATGTTAAATGAGTCACTATTGTAACATCTTTGAAAACATTCATGCTCCGATTTCTGTTGGCAGCAGGGAACTTAACATCCAACATGTCAGATAGCTTAAAGAAAGAAGCTGCAATGATCCTAGCAACTTACACAGCTTGTTTTGGTAAAACGATCGCTTTTCTGTTTTTGAATTCAGGAATCATTTGAGTTTAAGAAGCCAACCAAACCAGCTTCTCGTAGTTCTGTGCATGTCCATTCCCGGGATGGCAAAGGTGTTCCTGGACAAAGGCAAAATTCCTCCTCAGCTCAGGGAGTAAGTACTGCGGTGTTCTAGTCAACTAATTCCCACCTAATCCTCTGCCTACGTACTGTTAGGGAAGAGGAAGAATTGCATCCTGGTTCTAAGACACTGGTGTTTATTGTCGCTATTCATGTGCCAAATAGGAAAGCTCATCTATCTGTCAGATGAGAAAACTCTTCTTGTGTTTGGCTCATGAGAGATTGTTCTGTAGTTGTCCTGTAGTCTGTGGAAGATGAGTAAATACAGAGCTGAGGCTATGCTGCAGTTAGTCAAGTGAATGGGGACATCAATGCGGAATAGATAAAGTTAATTTGTAATTGGTTCTGTTATCAGGAAAGTGGATATTTATGTTGATGCAGATGCATTGGGAACAAGGAAGCCAACTGTGTAGATGCAACTGGATCTTATCCAGATATGACATGCAGAAAAAAATATTACTTGATGTGCTATTGCTTTGCAAAACTTTGCAGAATCAATTGGAAAACAAACATGATGGATCCTTGCACAGGAACAGAGCTGAGGGGCCAAGTCTTCTCTCCACTCCTTGAATCTGGTAGTACTTCCTCATGCTTAGTACTCCTGATCTTGTACCTGGGAACTATGGAGTTGAATATTCCTGTTCCTATGACACACTAATGAAACACTCTGCAGTTGTAAGGATCAAATAAAGCACTGGAACTCAGTCTGGGGTTTGCTCAACTCCATCTATTCAAAATGCTGGGATAACCTCCATCTTTTCTGTAGTTTAGTGAGCAGCATGGCATCACCTCTGTTTGCAGTATACTACTGTAAAGAGAGAATATTAAAGCTAATTATTTTTTCCTCAGTTTCCATCTAATGAAATACCCATGGGTGAGCTGGAAAACCACAGGTCAGCTTTCCAGCAGCAGTCTCCTCTAGCTTCCTCTGAAAGCGAAGATGATGATGGATTCCTAGAGCTCTTAGATGAGCAAGATTTGAAGGTATGTACAAAATACCAACACTTAAAATCATCTCTGTATAACGTTACGTCTGCCAACAATATGTCTGCAGCTCATGTATGTTCTAGAAGTCAGTGCAGTGTTATGTCAGTCTGCAAAAAGCCAGGTACTAAGGATTCCTGAAAGACTTATCTTTTGCAAGGCTTCCATTGTTCTATTTTTATATGTGCTGTTTCTTAGTGCAGGCAATGGTATTTGCTTGGTGGGAGAGCAGCAGTATTGCTGCTGTTCTAGGAAGAATTATTTGAGTAGTTGGTATTTTCTAAAGAAAACTTGTTGAAGAGCTAGAGGTAATATTTGCTTTCAAGACTATTTCTAATTGAACTTGAGAAGCTTAATGCTTTGGAAGAGTATCGCTGTTAAGTAACAAATGAATTGATGTAACTTACCTGTTCCAACATGTCAGCTCGTTCTGTTATTTTATTGAGTATTGGGCTAGTAATTGAGCTGAATTCCGAAACCTGCTCTGGCAGCTGAATTAAATTGCAATGTTTGCCCAAGCTATGCAAGAGCCTTAGATATTTACAGTGTCTGTCCCTGGTGAAATAAATGAGAATGAACTTTCATTTCCCAGAATGATGAGGAGATGCCATCTGACGTGGCAAGCCTCTGGACTGCACCGCTAGTCATGAGGAAAACGGACATGCGGGTGAGTGTTCAAGCAGAGCACAACAGCACAGAGACAGGAACTTTGTTCTGGCAGGCATTTTCACTCCTGGGAAAAGTGGTCACACTGCCTCTGATCCTACATCCCGTATAACGGAACAAGATGTAGTATAAAAACCCTACACTATTTTGTAATTGCTAAAGCCTGATGCCTGAAAGGTGGTGTCAGTGTAGAACAATGCTCATTGTGTGCATGTATCTGTTAACTTTTTACTAAAACACTTCATAAATGCAGGAAGATTTTGACTTCCCTTATCAGATACTTGTTGACATATCTTGAAAACATTTTTCACAGGCTTACCTGAAGTGCCTGTAGCCCAGTCTTCTGATAATAGACTGTGAGGGCAGTTCAGTCTCACAGCAGAGGGCTTTTAATCTGCTGGTAGATTGTCCGCTAATTGATAGAAAGCACTCTGCCAGCACATCTCATTGTGCTCTACGCTCACCCAGTCTGCACAGCAAGAGACAAGTGTTATTGGCAGTGTAGGTCCCCAATTTAGATGACCTTATTTACTTCCTGCTGTTGCTATGCAGTGATGGTCTTATATAAGGCAAAACTTTCAATAGTCTGAGAGCCTGAGACTGGCTTAATTTTTAATTTTAATCTTTGCTAGACAACTCTAACTTCTCTCCTTGTAGGCCAAACGATGCCGCTTGTTTGGCTCTTCAGCTCTGCCCAGTGGTGTAGGCAGAACTACCCAGAAAAGGATGGAGAGGTCGCAGGAAGAGAATTCTCCAGGGAAAAGCAAGAAGAGGAAAAGCCTGCCTGGAACACCATCCGAAGACACAACGGTTGGTGGCTTGGCATTCCGTGTTGTGGCAGAGAATTAATTAAGTGGGGAAGGTGAAATACAGTTGCCAAGTTTATCCCTAGTTTATGAAGGCTAACGAGTTGCTGATCTATCCAAACTGTGCATAGTGTAGGGGCTGAGGGGAGTTGGTGCACTGGTTATATGCTCCTGAACCTCTTCTCCTGTGAGCCAAAAGGGAAACTGAGTCACGGTTCAGGGTGTCAGCAAATGTGGAGTTCGGTTACACTGTGGGGAAAGGGTCTCTGCTGTCAGTGCTCAGTGTTCTTCTCTGACCTGTCTCCCTCTAGAATTTGAAGATAGTAAAGACACAATCCTCTGCAGCAGAGATTGAAAGCATTTTGGACAGTGATCAGAGAGACCTTATTGGTGACTTCTCAAAGGTAATTAAGTGATATGTATTAATTCTCTTTTGGTAGAGATATCTTGAACCAGCCCAAGTGAAGCACTTCTCAACAGTACATAATCCAATTACTAGTGAAGGCTGTCACTGAGAACGGTGCTTTCATAAGTCAGATGTGAAGTGATTCTTTTCTGGTCATTCAAAAAATATCTACAAAATCCCTTCAGCACAGGAGCCAAAGAAAAGCTGTCCTTGAATTTTAGAATTGTTTTAGCTCTTAAGCTTTGCTGAAGAGATTCTGGTCAATAAAGCATTTGTGTTACGAAGTTAGCTGCTGGATGCCCTGCTACCAAGTATGTGGGACATGCTTGGAATTTCTCAATTAAATGCTGTCTGTTTTCTAGGGTTATTTGTTCCACACTGTTGATGGGAAGCATCAAGATTTAAAATACATTGACTCAGAAATGGTATGTGTTCCAGGGAGAGTAAGGAAAACTCTTCATTTAGTAAAAGTATCCGAAAATATCTAAACTGTATTGTTGTATGGGTTTTCTTTTTTTTTTTTCAGATTGTGTCTGTGCTGACTGGAAAATTTGCAAGCTTCATCAAGGAATGTGTGATAATTGACTGTAGATATCCATACGAGTATGAAGGAGGACACATTAAGGTTTGTTGCTGACTCTGTAAGAGCAATGTGGAGCTGTCTGAAGTTGCCTCTTGGGCAAAATGGGGACACTTGGCACCGAGTGGGGCTCTTCTTTACTTCCTAGGAGTGTCTCAGACCTTGTGTATCTTCTGGCTGAGGTGCTCAGGTAGCCCAGAGAGGTTTGGGATCCCATTATGCCTGCACACTGCATAAATCTCAGAATACTGAGCGCTCACTTGGTTTACAAAAGTGACTGCACGTTGAGGAGGGAGCAATTCCCTTTCCTTAACCAGAGGAGGTGGCCCATGTGGCAAGCAGGGAGATCTTAAAGAAGAGGAAGATGTGAAATCTTCAAGTGTCCAGCATCCTGATATCCAGGGGAGCTAAGATTAGAGTAGTGTATTTCATTTAAATGGTTGCTTCATCTGTAGAACAAAGGGCTGTGGAAAGAATAATTGTTCTTGGCGTTGAGTAAGCTCGCTGGCCCTCAAACACAGTGAGGTGGGAGGTGAAATCCAGCCAGCCACAGCCTCCTGCTGTTGAAATGGCCACCTGGGGCTGGTTGCAGTCACTCAAGGCAGTGTCAGATTGTGTGTGTAACGTTCTGCCTGGGTTTGAAGCTTTGTTCCCGATGTTCTCCTCTGGGAAACTTGAGGAGAAAGCTGCTCGCAAGGAAGCGGGACAGGTTTGTTGCTGTTCTCCTTTACTTGGGCACGACTGGTGCTTAGGGACACGGTTTAGTGGGTGACATTGGTAGCAGGGGGATGGCTGGAAAAGACCTCCAAGATCATCTGGTCCCAGCTCTGATCCTGTGACTGCCTCTGCAGGGTGCTGTAAACCTCCATATGGAAGAGGACGTGGAAGACTTCTTGCTGAAGAAGCCAATCCTGCCGTCGGAGAACAAACGGGTGATCATAGTGTTCCACTGCGAGTTCTCTTCAGAGCGGGGCCCGCGGATGTGAGTTACCCCACAACACCAGACACAAACTGACCGCTGTGCTAGGCGAGGGCAAAGCTTTCAGGGAGGCACCGCTTCCTGCGCTGGCGTGCTACTGAACGTGTGGTTTAGCACGAGTGGATACTGCTGGTGCGCTGGAACACTTAAAAGTGGAAAGTGCAATGCAGTTAGCTGCACTTTGCAGCGAGTCTGGCTTGCTGGTGCTTCCCTAACGGGCAGCAGCTTGCTACTGCAGCCCAGGGAATGGGAGGCTGGGGGGAGCAGTGGCTCCGTGTGGTACTTGTCGAAGGCAAGATGTGATGTGGGATCTGTTCCTGCTGCAGGTGCCGGTTTGTGAGGGAGCGGGACAGGCTGGGTAACGAATACCCCAACCTCCACTACCCAGAGCTGTATGTCCTGAAGGGAGGCTACAGGGATTTCTTCCTAAGATGCCGTGTAAGTAACACTTAAATTCAGCCCTTCTGTTTTCATACTCAAAGAGGAGAAAGGATAAGTAAATACCCCAATTTCCTGGGGTGGCTTTTTCTGCTTCATTCCGTGCTCTCCTGTTTTGAGAGCAGTTAACATTTGGCAGTGATGTTCCCTTCACTTCTCTAAGCTGATTCCACACCTTACAGCTGTCTTGCTGCCGTAGCTGAAATGTTTTTCTGCTTGTCTCTAGAGTAAAACACAAAACTGTTTTCTGCCTTTTTATAAGAACCAGGAGTTTAAAATGTCATTCAGAGAAGGAATTTAAGACTGCTTTAGCCTGCAAGGACTAGGAGAGAAGAGAGAGGCCTGACAGTAATTGCTGTATGACGAATGGAAATGTCAAGTCTTGTGCTATACTAAAAAAGCAAAATTGGAAGCGCAAAGCTTGGGTTTTTCAACCCCTAATTCAGAAAAGGAGACTAATAGATGCCCAGCAGCTCCTCCCAGCACCGTGACGGTGGTGTTTCTTCTATTGCTTGTTTTCTGGTGCTTTGGCATTTCAGCTGTTGGCTGTTTCTCCTTGTTGTGGCACAAACTAGGCTGTGGTCTGACTCTTGTTCTAGTCCCTGTCAGGGCCTCACACTTGGGAGCATCTCTTAGATCACCTTCCTGTTCCAAGCCTTGCTGCCCTTTCAGACAGGTGGGAGGGATTCCTTCAGCCTTTCTGCAGGCAGGGTGTCAGCAGCAGGGCAGGGCCGTGTGCTGGTCCCCACGTCTGCCCACACGCCATTTCCCACCTCATTGGCATGTTGTGTCTAGCAGCATTTGGGCCCACTTGTGAGCACCAGCAACCCCAGTCATGTTTTTTGGCTCTCCTGTGTGGCCGTGGATGCCCCCGGGGTTGTTTCTGGCCCCTTGGCTGCACTCCTGAGATGGGAGGACCGGGGGCCTCAAGGTGGCAGCACGGAACAGCCGATGGCAGCGCTCACTGCTCTCAGATCTGAGAGCCAGGGGCTGCCCGGCCTGGAGATGCATTTTTCAAATCTTTGTTATTTCAAGGTGAACGCTGCACAGGCTTCCTTAGTTTGCTCGCACTACATACTGATGTCTGCCAGAAAAGTGGGGTGAGAGCTCAGTGCACAGGGCTGAAAGTCCTTCGTTTGATAGCTACCACTTCTGAAGTAGCTGGAATCTGAATGTCGCTCGGCTTTGCTCACGAACGCCTGGTATGCGGCTCCTGCTGCTGCTCCAGCCCAGTGGGTTCAGCTCTGTTTGCTCTGGAGGCCGTTGTCTGAGCGGCTGCTGCCAGGCCCTGGCGACGTGTCAGGAGCGCTGGTCTCAGAGCGCGGAGGTGAAACCGGCTTCTCTTTCCCCAGAGCTTCTGCGAGCCCCAGAGCTACCGCCCCATGCACCACGAGGACTTTAAAGAAGACTTGAAAAGATTTCGCACCAAAAGCCGAACCTGGGCTGGTGAGAGGAGCAAAAGGGAACTGTACAGCCGCTTGAAGAAGCTCTGAGGGCTGATGGGATGAGCAAAGACTGCGCGCTGCGGGGTCGGGGGGAGCTGTAGCGGGAGGGAGGCCTGCTCCTTGCTGGTGGTTACCGGGTGCCAGCCCTCTCCTCATCTGTCCTAACGGCAACGCTGCGGCCGCAGGCTTCAACCGAGCAACCCAGGTACTGGCTGGAGGCTGCCTGTGCTCAATATTCTTATGCTGCCTCATGGAAACGGCTTCTCACGCTCTGACATCCACAGACTGTCCAACAGCCTGCCCCAGGAGGCTGTCCTCTGCGGTGCACGTTGGCCTGGCATGTGGTGCGAGGAGGGGAGGATGTTTTAGTGCCTGTCAGTTTTTAAATGCCTTATTTTATTTAAATACAGTCAAGTGAAGCGAAGACGGCTGCAGTCGAATCATCTGGGTTGTACTCAAACTTTGTTCCTGCTGAAGGGCAGCCTGTGGTGGGGGTGCGGGTGGAGGTTTCGTTCTTTTTTCTCAGCTGCAGCTTGGGTTGTGTTGCGGTGGCGTAACGCGTGGTGGTGCAGCACGATGGAAACACAGCCAGGGCTTCCACGTCGCTGAGCTCCCGTGTGATGCTGAGGGAAGCCTCCTGAAGAAATACCTGTGGGGAAATTGCTTTTTTTATATAGATATTATGTTCGCCTCATTTACTTAATCGCTTTATGTTGTATTAACTTGAATTTAGCTGCTGCTTTAGTTCTGAAGAAACTGGTGTCTCCAAGTGGGCAGAATCTCTGGGAACTGATTTCAGGAATGGACGGCCTCGGGTGATCCCAGGGACACCAGGTGCCAAAGCTGTCACCGGGTGCTCTCAGCAGCGGCGTTTGCTGCTCTTGCTGCTCCCTCCCAGGCCGTGTTTTCGTGTCATGAAATGTGTCCAGGAGAGAGCCTGGCCGGGAGGGACCAGGCTCAGCCTGTCCGCGTGCCTCCGTGAGGCTGCTCTGAAGCTGCTCCTGCTGCCGTGGGTTTGACTTCAGCCAGCTCTGCAGTAGCCGAGCCTCTGCCAGGAGAGGCAGGAAACACAATTAATTGCAGAAAGAAGAATTCCTCGGGTGGTTTTGTACCCCTAGGGCTGAGCCGTGCGAACTGCCCACCTAAAACAGGGCTTGCAGTTCCATGGCATAGCAGGGACCGAAAGCCTAAAGTGCTAAAACAGCTTTGCTGCCCCTTCTTGTTCCACACCCACAGAACCTGGCGGCAGCTCAGTGAAGCTCGTGCAGGCTGGGAGCAGCCCCACGTCCTGGAAACTGCTGTGGCTTGAGCAGAAATCCACATTTTGCATAGCCTGGCTTGCTCTGCGTGAGCCAGTCTTGCCTGCTGTTACATCTGTGTCAAAGAACTGACTGGAAGCAGAGGTGTCTTGTGTGGGCTTTTAACTTGACTTTTTAAATCTGATTTTTAAAACCTGCTGTTAATCCTCCCGAGAACAGAGAGGGGAGGCTTTGAACTCTGACTTTCTCATATAAAAAAAAGAAATCGAGCTTTGTTTCAGCAAGAATTATTACCTTGAGGGGGGAGAATGAAATGACACATCAGGAATCCTGACTACCCCCTTGCTCTTTGCGTGTGTCCCACGTCTCACGAGCTTTTGAACTTCAGAGGAAGCCGCTGAGGCCTGGGGGGCTGCTCTGCCCTGGGGCTTGCCCGTGGTGGTGCCGCACAGGCAGCAGCACCCTGACCAACCCAAACTGCTTTGAAGTGGTAAAGGATCAGTGCAGGGATAGGACTTCAGGGGCTATTTGAGTGCAGCTTTGTAAACAAGCATGTAGTCACTCCGTGAAAGTTTAATTTGCCCTATTCAAAAAAAAAAAAAAAAAAAAATGGGTGGAGGGGGGTAGATTCATTGGATTGGTGATGCTCTTTTCAGATTGCCTTTGCTCCAGCAGCTGTAAATAAGCATTGTAGCATTCTGTGCTCAGAGTTGTGCTCTGTGCAAACGCCGCTGCCTCGCTCCGTGTCCCGAGCTCCCTGATATTCAGGGGGCAAACTGCTGCGGGTGTTGCTGCTCTGCCCTGGCAGTGTCAGAGCACGGAGCTGCAGCGCACGCCTTGAGCCGTCAGGAATGCCTCTGGCCCTGCTGAGCCTGCACCCAGCCCCTCACCTCACCCCCAGCCCCATCCCTGTGTCCTGTGGTGAGCCCTGGGGGTGTGCAGGGAGGGGGAAGCTGCGCCGTGAATGTTTCCAACCAGGAGCTGTACCTTGTCAGCCTGCGACTGTAATAATGGACTGATGCAGGCTCAGAGAATAAAGTACTTGAACTCTCAGCCTCTGTCTGATGCCTCTTCCCTGCCAGAAGGGGTGCAGGAGCGCTCAGTGGAACTCGCAGCTCCCTGGTGTGTTGAAAAAGAAACCTGCATTGGAAAGAATCGCGGTCTTCCTGTCTTGCCTTTCTTGCTTCTGGGGTAACTTCAAAATGCTCCCCGCTTTCCTGGGTGCCTGAGGAGCTTCCAGGCCCCCTGGGCAGAGCCGTGCGTGGTGTTTGCACCCGCAGCTTTCCCCACGGAGCTGCTTCCTGAACGCTTCTGGGGGCTGCAGCAGGAGGTGCGGGGCTGCAAAGCAGGTGGCCAACAATGGGGTCAGCACTAAAAGCTTCGCTTAAAATGCAGCAATGTGACTTCAAATCCACTGGAGGCTAAAGCAGAGTAGGGGAGGGTTTTTTTTTTTTTCCTTATTGCCTCCATCTGTCATACTTAAAACTGATGCTGAAAGCAGCTTACGGCTCCATCAGCCTTTGCCACGAGCTCCTGAATGCCACAAAGCTCGGTGTTTTCTTCCATTTGGCTTTTACCTTTTCTGGCCTAAAAGAAAACTTGTCCTGTCGCTTATTTTACAATGTTTGTGGCTCCTGCAAGCTGTGAAGGACCCGGTGCTGTGGATGTGCCAGCAGCTCCCTCAGAGGGGACAGGGGGGCTCTGGAAAGGGGCATCCCTGCAGTGCTGCCTCCCTGCGGCTTTTCAGCTGCTGCTTTGTGAGGAGCGGAGGCATCTCTTAGTGCTGGCCAAACCCCTTGTCCCAAGGCCTTTTGCACCTTTTATAATCTCTGTCTTCCCTGAGGCCGGTGCCCCCCACTCCAGGGGGAGGCAGGAGGGCAGGGAGGGAGCTGCTGCCTCTGCTGGGGTCTGAGTTGGGCAGAGGATGAAAGTCTGGTATGTACTTCAACATAGTTTTTTTTTTTTTTTTTTTTAAGGACATCCATGGGGTTTTGCTGGGCAGAAGTTGCTTTGGGGGAAAAAAAAACCCTTGACTTCCCTTCTTGGCAATGGCTTTAGTGCCACGTGTGACTAAGACGTCCCCCAGAAAGCTGGCGTGTGGGTGGTGCTGCTGGGCGGTTCTGGGAGTCTTGGTGCTGGATTCGGCCGGGCTCCCGTTTGGGTTTCCTTTGTATGGATGGAGAAAAATCCCCGAGCGGGTGCCAGCCCCTGGCCCGGCAGCGGCTGCAGCGCGGCCACATCCCGGTGCCACCAGGGAGGGTGTGCGGGGTCCCTTGGTGGTCCATGGAGCCTGTGCAGGGCGGCTGCCACCTCCTGCAGCCCCTCTGGGCTGGGAACTCATCCTCCTGGCACTGCCGGGCTCTGTGACCTGGGGGTGTCACAGCCACGCTGGGCAAATCCACGGGGGTAGAATCGTGCCCAACAAGCTGCAGAGCTGCGAGCATGGGCTGGGGACAACACCAGGGCCCCCGGCTGCTGCCGCCTGGCTCCTCCCTTCGCTGCAGTGCCTGCTGCATGGGGAAATTGGGGCTGGGGAAATTCGGACTGGGGAAATTTGGGCTGGCTGCATCGCAGCCACTGCCGAGGATGTTCCTGGGAAGGGCCGAGGCCCTCGGGGCTGTCGGTCGCTGCCAGGGCACGGGGTGAGGGCAGCGGGCAGGGGTCTGCGCCGCCCCAGTTTTCCTCCCCCAGAATGTTTCCCAGGACGGGCGCAGGGAGGAGAAAGGATGTCACGGAGACCACCGCAGCTCGGCCACTCGGGGCTTCCTTTGGGTTTGTTTCTGCTTTTGCGGTCACAGCCTCCGCGGCCGCAGACAGGGCGCGCTGGCTCCGGGGCAGGTTTGCTGCTTCGCAGCAGCGGAAGGCGCAGCCCCGCTTTGTTTCTGTTGGATGAACTCTCCAGCGATGTTTGCTGGGGCTTAGGGCTTGAGCAAGGAGCCATAAAAAGGGAGACTGACATCAAAAGAGGAAAGTGGACGGAGGCCAAGAGGAACGCGGCCAAGTTCTTCTTTCTGTTTCACTCTGTGCGGGAAATCCCCCAAACCCAGGGCTCCGTCACATCCCCACGCCACGGCCCTGCTGCCACATGGCTGGGCAGGTGACAGCGTCCCCAGGGAGGGCAGGGACCCCGGGGAAAGCACTCGTGTCCGGAGCCAGGCAGCACCTCAGGGATTACTTTTGCCCTTGTGTTTGGTGGGAAGGGAAGGTCGGTGGCTGCTGGGCTGTGAGTGGCAGTGGAGGACCCTCATGGCCACATCCCGGGTGTCTCCGCCGAAGGAATGAAGCAGGGTGGGGATGGAGACGGCAGCTACTTCACGGCGACGAGATTAGCACGCGCAAACACCACGCGGTGCTGCTCAAACCTCTTCAGGCAGCTGCCTGGTGCCAGGGGAAGGTGCAAGCCCGGCTCCGCGGCACTCAGCCCTGCTAAACGGGGCCATCCCACGAGCTCCTCTCTGGCCGTGGGGAGCGCAGGGGCAGGAGCTGTGCCCTGGCTCCAGCCACCACCCGCTGCAGCCCTTCCCATGCAGACTGACCAGCAGAGCCATGCGCCGGGGCCAGCGGTGTGCCGAGGGGTTCAGGCCACCACCAAGCCCCCCAGTGCGGCACGCAGTGAGCCCTGTGCCCACAGGAACCCTCCAGGCATCCCCACGGTCCCAGGAGATGTGGGCTCTGCCCACGCAGAGGGCACCACAAAGTGCCTTTGGGGCTGTCCTGGGTGCAGAGTCCGCGCTTTGCATGCGGAGGGGCCGAGCAGGGGCCTGGCTGTTCCCCTGTCCTGCAGCAGGACGAGCGGTGCCCCAAGTCCCACGGGGCTGCTCCTCTCCCCTCCACCCAATGCGCTTGAAGTTGGGAGTGAAAGCTGACGGTCACGGCACGAGGCAGAGCCCCTGCCCTGCACCACACAGCCCAAATTCCCTGGGAAACCCGGCCAGCAACAGCGGTTGGGCCTGGGAGCAGCACCGCAGGAACCATTTGGCATCGATGCAGGGACTCCGGGACGCTCTTCCTCCACAAGTGGTCCAGGCTCTGCTGAAACGTGGAAGCCATCCCTGGAAAGTCGCCCTCTCTGGCAGGATCCCCGAGCTCTCCAGCTCTGCTGACGATGGGAATCTTTTAGTGGGATGCAGCATGATCTCTGCAGCTGGTCTGAGAAAAAAGTCTTCTGTCCATCCAGGGGACAGGGTTGGCTGGGCACAAACCCAGCCCCTCAGCACCACCCCGCACCGCTCAGGATGCTCGGAGGGGGTGAGAGGCCAAGGCCCTGCATTGAGCATCTGCATCTGGCCCTGGCACGCTCAGAAATCCCCGTTTCCCACCGGGTGCTAAGCACCAGGCCCCGGGGAGCTTTCGGGCTGCCTCCTGGCCTGGTGCTCAGACCAAGCCGAGCTGCCCGTCCCTTCCGAAGGGCTCTGCCTGCGCCGTCCCCGTGTCTCCGGTTACACAAACTGGCAGAGCAGCCCACGGTAACTCACCCCCGTGCCGCAGGATGATTTTAGGAAGCTTGGAAAGAGCAGGGAGCTCTCATCGAGCTGGCGGCAGGGCTGGGAGGCTCCTGGCAAAATGTGGAGGGCACGGCCAGCGTCCCCATCCTCAACGCCCTCCAGGATCACCCCAGGCCACTGGGGACAGGTACGGTGGCAGCGAGGGGACGCCGCGAGCCCTTCTCCTGCCTCTCCTCCTGCCCTCGGCAGCTCTGCTCGCCTCCATCTCCCGTCGGGGACCAGCAGGACCTGCTCCTTCCTTGGCCGGGCAGGTGAGGTTACCGGGGCAGAGCCGTCATTTAGGGCCCCACCTGCTTAAGGGACCGCCCGGAGTCGCTCTGATGAGCAGCAGCAGCGCTGCTGGCGCTACGTGCACACACACACACATCCCAGCTGTGTGCAGATGTCAGCTGGGGCTCCCTGCTCACAGCTGGGCTTTGGGCAGGCTGCGGGGACCCTCGCGAGCTGGTTCCTGGAGCCGCGACAGCAGCGAGCCCCTGTCCTGGGGGCAGCGAGCGGGGTACCCCTGCTCCAAGGGGATTTCACCCCGAACTCACAGCAGTCAAGGTCACGTCTGTCATTTCAACCCCTTCTGTGCCACGGACCAGCCCCACCCCGGGTCTGAAGCCTCGAATCGGGGCCCTGGGTGCAGGAGCTGCAGCAGCAGCTCACGGAGGGGGCGGCAGGAGCAGGGCGATCGCTCAAACCACGCCGCTGTTTGCAGAGCGGACGCGTGTCCATGGCCTAGGAGATCGCCCTTGCCCACAGAGCTGGCAGCAGGAGCAGGGACGTTTGCAGCGGGGACAGAGCCGTGATTGTTGTCCCCACGTCATGGATGGGCTTCAAAGCAGCGGGTGGCTGTCGGGTGCGGAGGCTGCGGTGGAGCCAGCGAGTCGTGGACGGGCCTCGTGCTGTGGCTGCGTGCGGCTGAGCACCGGGCAGCTCCTGGCTCCTGGGGGCTGGTCCCGTGCACGGAGGCTGGCAGTGCCCATGGTGGGGATGTGGGAAGGGGCAGCGAGGTGCTGGGGCCCCGCAAAGCTCCAGTGACCGTGGTGAGATGTGCTGGGACCACACATGGGCTCCGTGAGGCTCTGCTGTTGTGCGCCCCGGGCATCACCATAGCCCAGTGCGGATGCACCCCGGGGTTAGGTGAGGCATCGAGCCCAGGCACTCAGTCACCTTCTCATCTGTGTTTCCTTCACCTCCACGCACCCAGCTCTGCATCAGGTTCCTTCTGCCCGATGGAGCACCTGGCCACCAGCCTGGACTCTGCTCCAGGTCCAGCAGGGACCCGGTGCTGAGCACGGCTGGATTTTGGGCATGGCTGAACACAGCAGGGACTCAACAACTTAGGGTTGTACTCGGTGATCTTAGTGGTCTCTTCCACCCTAAATGATTCTATGACTTTGCAGCAACCTGGCTGCCTCACATGCCTGAAGCAGGAGCTGGATGCGGAGCCAGGTGCTCTCGTGCTTTTCTTCCCCAGACGGGTGTCCGGGACCCTTCGTCAGAAGCGTGTTTGTGCAGAGGGCAGCGAGCCTGGGTTTGAGCCTGGGCTCTGGCCTGGGGCTGCTCTGCAGCAGAGGCAGCGAAGGTGGACAGTGGGAAGCGCTGCCTGCTCCGTGCCTTCACGCCTGCGTGTCACCGGGACTTCAAGAGGAGAGCCTGGGAAAACCAAAAAACATTGGGTTAGGAGGGGCTGTTAAAGAGGCTTCCTCCCCCAGCTCTGCAGCGATGCGCTCACACTTTGCTTTTGGCTAGAAGAGGAGCTTCTGTGCTGTGCTGAAGGCCTCTGGTGGCAATGCTGGGGGTCGGATGCTTGCTTTTTCTCCTGATGATCATCCTGAGATGAGGAGATCCCTGCCCAAAAAGCCAGGCGCTCTCTCCTCCCTCACCCCTCGGCGGCTAAAATAGATGTTCCTGTCTCTAGACTGATGTTGCTATTGACAAAAGCAGGCGGGCACCCACCCCCTCATAAATAACTCCGTGATTTCCAAACAGAGCTGGTCTTTGCCATAGTTTCCTGCGGGGCCCTGTGCAATCGGGCCGTGGCCGTCTCCGTCTCCGCCGCAGTGAGCGCAGGGCCCAGCGCCTGCGTTCAGCTGAGTCACGGTGTCAGGTTGCTCGCAGCATCCACTGCAAGACATTTGAATCAGCCCGGGGGGAGAAGCTGCCCCAGCTCAAAAGAACAAAATGCTTCAGCTCTTCATGGCTCGGCTGCAGACGGGGCCCTGCAGTACGCAGCACCGGCAGGAGCCTGGGGGACACGGAGCCTTACCGTGTTGTCACTCAGCTGCCACCGATGCCCGGGGGCCCGTTCCTCTCTCACCGAACTCCCAGTGAGGAGAACTGCAACATCCAAACGGCAGCACTCATCCTCCTGCGTGTTATTTATGTGCTGGACTGGGCAAACCCCGAGCCTGGCTTTCAGCAGGTGTGGGATGCTCAAGGAGGGGACAAGAGACACTGCCATAAAAGCCTGCAGCACGACACGGGCTCTGACAGCACCCGCGACACCTCCTGCCACCCGTTAGTGCTGTGTCTGCTGCATTCTGCCCCAAATCATCCATCACCGTGCCACCGAGGAGCAGGACCTGCTGCAGGCACCCGCAGGGCTGCAGGACACTGTGCAGCTGTGCCTTTACACAGACACCTCGTGAGGAACCACTGGTGGCGACCCTCTCCTGCACATCCGTTACACGTACGTGCGTGTATAAAACAGCACTTCTGTGCCGTCTCCTTGTTTAGCAATTTTAATTGCTTTAAAATTAATGGCCTGGAAATATCAGAAACAGACGTAAGCACTGCTCCCTTCTGCAGGCTGCCTCCGCACAACATCAGGATGCAATTTCTGCTATTTCATTAAGCTCCCCTCGGCTGTCCTGGCAGAAAGGCAGATATTTCTAAACAAACATTAGCGTTTAAAAATATGCTGATTGTTTTCGGCTAAATGTATTTTCAGCGATAAATAAATGGCAGCAATTCAGCCACGCACCCCACTCGTGCACTTTTCGGTTCTGTGCAGCAGGGCCTCGACACGCCAGCCTTCCCTAACAATAGACTTCCTTTTTTTTGAGCAGCTCCTCCAGTTTTGGCCTGATTTTCCTCTCTGAACAAGAGGCTGTCTGTAGTCAACTGCTAGAGCAGAGATTATCTCTCCGTTCTTTGTGCCTGAGCACTCTGGCTGGGAAGCCCCTCGGGATTACCGCGGGATCGCTCGGTAATAAATAGCCGTATTTGTAATATTTGGTTACAAATCGCATCCTAATGCTCTTTAATAACTGGGCATGTTTACCACACAAACACGAAGCTTCGCTTTCATCGCAATCTCTCCAAGATTTGTTCCAACCTATCTTTCAATCTAACCCTACGAGGAACCTTGGAAACAGCACTTAGATCGATGCTCTTCCGTCGCGCTGCCAAAAGGAGCTGCTGCTGCTCCTTCCCCAGACAAACGCAGCGCATGGGCAACTCGGTACACAGCCTCAGTCTTGGTACACAGAAAAAATGATATATTCTGCTGATATATTCTGCTCCCAAGTTTCCTCCACAGGCAGCAGCCGGGGTCCAGGAGGCCGGGGTCCCCTGGGTGCCCCCAGCCCCAGCCCTTCCTCCTGGCACCGCGTGGGACCGGTGGTGGTCACTGCCTGAGCACGGCCCCGAAGGCTTCACCAGAAGATTAGCAGCATTTGTCTCAGTTTCCAAATATGTCAGAAAAGTTTCTTGGGTGACCAGCTGGCCAACTTTCAGTATTGCTTTGCTTGCCCAGTGCTTAAATCTCCTGTTCCATGGTTAAGGTTTAAAACGGGTGGGGAGGAGCGATGCCAAGCTGCTGCTGTCCCAGACAAAGAAAAGATGAGTAACCTCTGCTGAAACAGAGAGTCATTCTTGGAGGAAGCGATTATTTTCTTTAATCAACACAGCGATGTTTTACAGTCCCAGCAATAATTCTGGTCACAGCTTTTTCCCCATTAAGGGGAAATCAGGAGCACTGCAGCCCCTCTGTCCCCCTTGAGCCCACGGCTGTGGTCCCATCGCACGGCCCGGTCCAGCAGCTCTCTGGTCGGGCCCTTTGCTTCACCACCACATTTCCATTTCCTCTCCTGGCTCTGCGCAGCTGAGCTGGAGGAGTCGGAGCTGCCCCTCAGCGTTTCCACCCCACTGAGGCTCTTGCAGCTGGTGGTGGCTCTGCAGGAGGTGGCCCGCATCCAGCAGCACCACGGGGATCAGCCCGCTGGGAGAGCCCCAGGATCCCCACAAGTGCTTCCAGACATGCACATGCACGCCGGGCAGAGCAGACTTCATGCTCGTGGCAGCAGACCCAGCTCCTCCGAGGGCTGCAGGAGCTGCAGCAAGCCCAGGGCAGTGGGCTGGGACTGGGGAACCAGGCTGCAGGGCTCAGCGTACCGCCTGCCGTCCCCATGCCTGCTTTTGCACGCTATGGGACCTCATTTTGCAACCTCCGAGCTAGTGCCCCCTGTTTAACGAGCCTCTGTTACCAGCCTACATTCATTCATTACTTCTCAGGCTGTTCTTATTCCGTCCCCTTTCTAATAACATTGCATTCTCACCAATGCTTATTTGGGATGACTGTGGGAAGATTTTGAAACCAGATATAGGCTTGGCAAAATATTCATTATGACTGTGGCTCATCTTCCCAACCAAGAAATTGCATATTCCCCCAGTGCTCCAAATCTGCTTCCATTTGCTGAGACAGCAATTTGACTTTTAAGTCGTTTGGCTCTTCTCAATGGCTTGACATTTTACTGCTCAGGTTTCCTGAGGAATTTGTTGCAGACTAATACTTAATCATGCTCTGCTAGGGTGACAGCTCAAGTTCAGCAAAAATATCGCTCGCCTTCAGGTCTGGATTCATTTAATTTGAAAGCAGATGCTTTCCCAAAGCAACGGATTTATTTGGGTACTAATTTTAGGGCAATGTTTGGGCTGGTTACAACCAGCACTGTTCTGTCAGCATGTGCAGCGCGTTCCCGACAGTTATGACAAACTGATTATTCCTTGTGCTCTCTTCCAAAGGCTCCACGGCCAAGTGAAGGAGACAATAGGCATCGGAGGCTGTTCTCAGACAGAGAATTGCTCCATTGACTTTCAAACTGCTTTGGGGCTGATGCTGAGAGAAGCTGTGCATTAACAGAACATGGGAGGGATGTCCACATGGGACACAACTTCAAACAGAGCGCTCCCTTTCCCAAACCCTCTCTACAATGAGAGATTCATACAGCTAAAAATAAAAGGTTTTCCGCTGGCTAAAGCAAGCACCACGACAATTTCCAAGTGCTCTGGTAGCAGGAGCTGAACATTGTCCTCGCTTCATCCAGTTTCATTTGGGGGTTACATAAACCACAAGCAGTTCACTGCCTGCTGCTTTTGCTAAAACCTTTAAAAAGCGATGTAATAACAAGTACTCTGAGTACTGCACCCCACAAAGGCTCTGCCTACCAGGAGAACAACACCAGGAGTTCCTTTCATGGGCTGTGGACATTCCTCCTTGAAAGGGATGTCCTGAAGGGCATCCCTCGGGGTGCTAACAACGCCTTCAATGCCTCCTGCCTTTCACCTGGGTGCTGCCTGGCCCCACAGCTTCTCAAGTCCTTCTTGCCTTCAACTTCCTTATCTCCAATTTCAGGTTTAGTCAATCCCATCTTCAGCCTGCTGCTCACAGATCTACTTGAGTAACTTCAGAACTGGGGCTGTTTGAGGCCTGCAGGGTTTTATATTAAGCAGCAACAGTAGCACACATTTCATTACGTTGTGAAATGACCTTTTGGGATTGTTTTTAATTTTGGAAAGAATTCTTGAGTCATTTCAAAACTTTCAAGCCAATAGCTTCATTTTCACATGGCGTCCCTGTGTTCCTAAAGGTTTGCTTGCTGGCATCCGTCACCAATATATTCAACTGTGCTCTTAAATTAGTTAATTGCAACACAACTTGCTGATCTGTCTTGACTCTCTTCTAAGCTTTTTAGCTCATTCTCTGGGATTCGTTTTTTCCCAAGCTCTCTCTATCTGTAAGATTCTCTGTTTATTGACTAATGCTGGCACTGAGGACTTTTATTTAAAGAAGTCTTTATCACTCATTTTTTATCTCCTGTTTCTTTATCGCTTATTTTGTGGCATTTCATGCCCACAATTTTCCCAGCTGCTGCAAACCTTCAAATAAAGTAACTTGGGAGCAGGTTAGATGAGGGGGGCTTTGGTACCTCCAGAATTTGGTTTGTTCCCTTTCAAGGCAATCTTTGACAGAGATTCTACTTCACAGCTAAGTGCTGCCAATAAGGATTCATTTAACTTATCAAAAACTTGAAAGCAGTTGAGTTGGGCTACCTGGCTGCCTGGATCCTTGTCTGGTGAACGCTCCCTGTATTTCCTATTACGTTCAACTCACAGAGGTGTGCCTAAACGTTCCTTAATTTTCTGCCTGTCAGCTGCCATGCTATTTTCCGTGATAATTCCTCTTGACTGCAAAAATTAAACACCAAAAGAAGACTTAACTCAGCCCCCATCAACTCGCCTTTGCTGAGCCCTGAACACCCGCCTACTCCCCGCAGGACGCAGTTTACCCCATGACCCCGAAACGCTCGGGGGCTCTCAGCCTTCTTGCTGAACTTAACTTCTGCCAGGGCCAGGCTTTCTACAAGCTTCTGTCCTCCCTCTCCCCTCCTTCCTTTTCTGAATTTCACGGCTTGCCAAGATTTTTTTTTGCATCAGATTATCGTTATTTTCCATGCTTTGTATGAACGATTTGGATTTCTGTTCCAAGCAACTGGAGTGCATCCCCCCCCCCCCTTGCTTAAAGTCTTGCATTTTTGGAAGATGAATAAGAATTTAAATGGGAACTCTCACCCATAGTAATGAGAGCTGCTGTCATTTCCCCCAGCTCTCGTTTCTTTTTACAGTGAGAGCAGAAAAATATGTGGAAAAAAATATATAGCCATTTGTGGCCTCTGAGCATGAGCTTTGGATATTGTCTGGATTTTTTTTTTTCCTACTGACGATGATGAAATTTCACAATCAGGTCTCCAGGTCTGTTATGAAGTCCCGAGAGAAGAAAGAGTCTTCTAGAAACTGTGTTTACTTTGTCTCTTCCAGAAACCTTGGGTTTAACAACAACGTAATTAAATTTTTATATGACAGATTGGGTTTCATCCTTCAGCATTCTCAAGCAACTTTTAATTTGAATGTCATCCACCCTCTGTTTTATATATAATGCATGTAGCTCTCTGCTGCGGCCGTGTCACGCAGCACACTGATGTGCTTTCACTTTTCTCCTTTGGGCTAGTTTCTAGCAGTTACGCCCTCACCCCAGCCAGCGCCTTCCTTCTTTTTTTTTTTTTTCCTACCGCAATTTTGGATGCGAGATAATTCCTCAGAGATCACCTCTCCAACCCCGGCCTCGGGGCTTCGCTGAATTTCTCTGGCTCGTATATTCCACCCTGTTTTGGCAGCCAAGGTTCGGGAGCAGATTCAGAAAACCTCTCCAGTTGCAAGCCTGAAAAACTCGTCTCGGTGAGGCAAGGCATTTGAATGTTTCGGAAGGTCCATCTTCTGCAGCCCGCTGCTCTGCTGCTGCTGAGCTGGGCAGGCTTTGCTAGCTGGTAGTGGCAAATCTCCGTCCTGCCTGCAAAGCACCATGCCTGGTGGGTGCCGAGGGGCTTGCAGGGACCACCACGGACTCGCCAAGCACGCACGGCTCTCACGTGATGCTGCAGAGCTGGCCCCTACGCGTATCAGGATCTCTGCCTTCTGCTGTGCTGCATCCGAATAATTCGTGGTTGACACGGGCTGCACTGCTACCTCCATTAGCTCGCGCTGCAGGGGAAAGAAGCTTTTGATCAAGAAGGGCTGAGCTCTGGCCTTGCTGCTAATGGGACACTGCCTTTAATCCACACAGAGGGCTTGCTTCTAGCCTGAAAAGATGTCTTTCATGCAATTTTCATGTGTGGCTCATATTTAAAACCAAAGCATCTAAATGAAAGCTACACGCCCTCTATTTGCATGTCTGGACGGATGAGTGTGCAAAATGGGACCAGCCGTGGTTGCACGGCAGTGGATGAGCATCATGCATACGGTCCTTCCGTCCCACATGTCCTTCATAGGCTTCATGCAAATGGGCTAGCTGCCCAAATGGAAAATAAACAACAGAAAATGCCCTGGGAATTCTTCAGGCAGCCAAAGTGCTCTCAGCCATTTCCATGAACCAAGGGGAATTTCGTGGGAGTCAGGTTTCTAAAGTGACTGTGTCATTTCGGAAAGGGAACCTGGGCATTACTGTCACTGGCCCGACTTCCGTCTACTCTGAAAAAAAATTTAAAAAGAACAACAAAACATTAGAGATTTAAAAGAAATACGAAGTATAATGAAAGTACTGGAACACAGGTGAGTGATGTAGGAGATGTAGGCGAATGGTAAAGCCTTGCCAAAAACAACACGCGTGGTGCTGTCACTTCCCACGATAGCAAGGAAGTTGAAGAAGTCACGAGAGTTCACCAAAAGTAGGGCAGGCAGCCGCGGAAGAGAGAAGAGCACCCGATGAGAGATTTGAGGGATCGGCCACGCTTACCTCAGATAAAAGGAAAGTCAGAAATTATGTGATGGAAGCAGAGAAAATACTGAATAGCCTGCAGAAGGTGCAGCGGGAGCAGCTTTCCAGTTCTTTTTTTTTGTTGTTGTTGTAGCACAAAAACAAAGGAATTAGAAAACAGCGCATTCCAACCCATTAATTTGCACATGTGCCATTCCACCGGGGAACCTGTTGCCACAAGAAAGCGTTGCCACTGGCTTATTACAGCTCAGAAAGGGAGTGGACCGTTGGGTCCCAAGAAGTCTAGGACAGTCATAATGAGCGGTGTGGAGAAGTTATTAAATCCCGTGTCCCAGAGCTTTCGGAGGCCAGCAATGAGAGCGCGGGGTGAGGTTTGATGCGAGGAGCTCACCCCTACCATGGTCTGGCAAACTGACTGCTCCTGTTTCTGCACACCTGGCACCATCAGTGACGAGGTGATGTGAAAAGAGGGGAGGTTTGGTTGTCTTTCACAATTCCTTCACTTTGTCCAAGCGACGACAGCACGTCTCTGGTAAAAGAGGCACGGCAGGCCCCCAGATAGCCGTGTCCTTCGTCTCGCCACCCCCAGCTCTGCTCCTCCCAGCCTCTAGATGAGTGCTCACAACTTCCCTGCTGATGCTTTCTGTGCCTTATCTTGCACCTGACTACATGGGGGAGGAAGAGAATGGTAAAATTACAACAAACAAGGCCCTGGCCTTGAGACACTCCTGGCTGGTGAGGGATCTGACTTGCAGAAAGCTTTGTGCAGACCTGCAGGGGCCATGAAGCCGGGCTCTTTGCAAACTTCTTTTTTTTCCCCAGAACAGTCTTCTTCTGTCTCATCACACAGCTTTTGTCAGTCCTGGTTACATGCTCCGTCTAGTTCGGGCTGGAAGCTCCTTGGGGCCCAGAGACCTCTCACCCCACCTTGTCCCCCGTGTCCTGTGCTCCAGAAGCAGGAGAGGAATGGCAAAGCACAATCAAAGTCAGCAGGAGGAATTTGTGAGCGGCACGGCAAGGAAGAAAACGTCTGTGGGCTTCACCAGGGAGAGCTGCACACCGTGGAGAACATGCTTAAAATCCCCTCGCTCCCCCACTTCGTAGTTTGAGGAGAATAATTTTATTGAAAGGCAAATCCTTTAATCTCCAGACATAAATCAACAGAATGGCAGAACTACTTAGGACAGAGCATATCACATAGGGCATGTACTGTATGTCTTTTCCCTTTAAACAAACACGGGCCCTCCAGCTGTTAACCTATTTAGAAAAGGTAACTCAAGGCTACACACAGCCTCCTGAGGACATTTCCGTTCTGTCATTGCAGCACAAACTCAATTTTTCTGCTTCAGGAGAAGTGGGCACAGTTTAGAGGCCCAGGCTAGAGAGGGGAGCAGCCCGATGCTAAAAGCCCCCTCCGGTGCAGAGGAGCAGGACTGAGTCCCCAGAAGGCCAGGCTGCCCGGTGCTTTGCAGGGTAAGGCTCTGCTTAAACAACTCTGCGAGTCTCAGCTCCTGCATCACAACAAGCCCACGTCCCCTGATGGCTGCAGGTTCTCCTCGTCCAGCGTGGGCAACCAGGCACTGCGTGGAGGGAGCAGGGAGCACCTCATGCCCTGGGACACCTACAGCAGGGCTGGGATGCCGGCTGCACTTTCTGCTGGTGCTCCCAGGACTGCAGAGCCCCAGCAGTGGTTCTTACCCAGCACCGTGCTGCAGCCATCCTCCTCCTCCTCCTCCTCCTCCTTCTCCTCTGTGACCCCGCACACCGGGGACGGTGACAGATAGAGCCCAGATCAGGAGACCACGGGGTGTGCCAGCTGCAAGGCAAATCTCATGACCGGTCGGAGAGACTCGGCAGGTCGCTGGGGCGGCAGGGATCCCCGGCCAAAATTCCATGCCTTCCATTATGCTGGAGTCAGCCTCGCTGAGCAAACAGCCCTGTCTGGCCGGCGACTATCTGCCGGTGACCCACAAATGCTTTTGTTGTCGCCGGAGCAGCGTCCTGCCTAGCTCCGAGTAGTTAGCTTCTTATTGCATCCTGATTCATGATAGGGAAGTGGATGTGAAACGAAGACTGCGGCATGGGAGTGAAAGTTAGAGGCTGGTTTTGTAAGAGTATTCAAATTCTCCAAGGTGCTTTCAGGCATTCACTTTGAAAAGCGCACAAACACCTCCTTTTCCTGGAAATGAGAGACTGTTGGTACTGCTCTAAGTGTTGCACTAATTGACTGCTCCACTCAAGCACTTCATAGCTCAAGTCCAACTTTTTTTTTATTTTTTTATTTTTTAAATTATTATTTTATACGGGTTCAGGTTCACTACTTCCTAACTGCCACTCTGCCTAGTGTTCATTTTTGGAAATGACCCCTCCGAAGGCTCTGCTGCCTGTTTGAAATGAGTGAGAGATCAGAGGAATGACAGCGAACCCCTCAGCAGCAAGCAGCTCTGAGAGCAGCATCCCTGCGGAGCCAGGACAAGCCCCAGCAGCCTGCCTCGCAAGCACTGCTCATGTCAGGCATTCACCTTTGGCTATCTTGTCATTTGCTTTGAGGAGTGAATGACAAACCCTTGAAAAATGGGCAAGAAAGCTGTACAGTTCTTTCTCTCCAAGACTTTTGCTGTCAGTACCCTGGAATCAGCAGAGCCAAACCCTGCCACATTACCAGGCATCCTTAATTTGCCCTGGCTCCCATCAAAGTGGAGATGAATGCGCATTTGCTAGAAATGAGCTCTCGCTTTCCAGCTCTTAGTGCTCCCCAGTGACTCAGGAGATTCGAGTCAGGCCTACACGTAGAACAGCCCAGCTTCTGGCCCGCCCCACCTGCCCTGCTGGGCAGGACTGACTCTTTGGGGAGATGAGCTGGTCCCCTTCCCTTTCCCCCATCCACTTTTACTGTCTGGCTTGATGAAAGGGCTGAGCCATTGCCTACTAAGCTTCTCTCTCTGCCTCCCTCACAAAAATAAAATCATCTCCCTCCCTCCTGCAAGGACAGGTGCACTTGCAGCACCGTGTAGATGTTGGCCACCCTGCCAAGAGGAAAGTGGTTCTTGCTGCCCTCTCTTTCAGGCCACATGCAGCTGAGAAAGGACTCTTCAGTCTGGAGAGGCAGCTGGAAAAGCAAGTGGAGAAGTAGGTTATATTCTTTTGAGGGATAAACAAAGATAAATGAAATGCTCTGAAGTTTTGCATAGGGGAGGCACATGGAAAAGCAACAAATCAAGTCTGTCCTTAAGTTGCTCCCAGAAAGAAAAAAAAAAAAAACACACTTTAGATTTTAAGCAAAACCAGGGAGGTTTCTTATTAAATAGTGCCCCACAAACTTGCACTGAACCTGGGTAGGTTAATAAAATAGCCATCAGTTTTCTGGGCAGGCTAGGCTTGTAAGTGCAGTACCAACTACGAGAACATGTCAGTCAATTGTTCACCCTGAAACAAGCCCATCTGGGATTTCATCCTGCCTTTACATTGATGGTTTCTGAAGAGTTACAGGGATTTATCTGTGCAGAGGAGAGATGTAGCTTGTATTATATTATCGTTCTTCCTTCTGGTCAGGAACAAGTTATTCTGCTCTTCAGATGTAAGCTGAGCTGTCAAACACTCTTCCATCCTGCTTCCAATGCCAACCATAAAAGTATGACTGGCTTCAGCTGAAGCAAGACAGGATCTAAGGAAATCAGGAAGCCCAATTCTCAGCGTAAGGAGAAGCTATAGGACAAAAAAACAAAGCAGCTTAAGGTGTCCAAGGAGCACGTCATGCAGAACAAAGAAGCAGCTGTAGATGGGGATGAGGCAAGCAGAAGAATCTGTTCTCAGCTAGCAATGCATATGAAAGAGAAGTGATGGCAGAGAGCTGTCTGGACAGTGGTGCTACATGCCATAGAAACAGATTTAGTTTGTCTCCGTAGGAGGAGAAAAAGCACTGCTTTGGGGCTGATGGTAGCCCAGTTTACAAACGGACATTTCCAAAAATCCATGAGCAATGAAATAGGGATGTTTGGATTAGGGTGGGCAGTGGCCTGCTGTACCATATAGTTTAGAACGGACACACCTATCATTAACAAAAGCAGAGGGCTGCCACCTGCCCTGATTTATGATGGTTAGGTGTGCTTGGCTGGGAATAGGGTGTTATCAAAGCTGTCGCTTGACCCAGTAAAGTCTGGAAACTTCTGTCTCCTTAAAACACCGATGGTCCGTCTCTCATGTGACCAGTGTGCATTGAAGTCTAGGCTTTGGACTCTGACATTTTCCTTTTGAGGAATAAATCCAGGGCTTGGTGAGCAACCAGAAGTTCTTTTTAGAGCCAAAAGCAGTCAGCCCAGTGGTCAGGTATACTCCCTAGCAGGGCACTGATGTGACCCACTACATTTTGTTATGTTACAGAGTCTGCTCCAAGGCATGGGAATTATTGTTCTGCACCAGAATGAGGGTCTAGCCTACCTCTGTCAGCACCTAGCAGAAAGGCTCCAGAGACAGAGGTGGATTTACCAAGGAGGAGAGAGGGACCTTTAAGCCTATGTTGATCTGAAGTCCTGGATAGGCTGGGACAGCCCTGAAATTCAAACCGTCACCTGGTCCTCCCAAAGCAAGCTATTAAGAAGCTATTTTATCACAGAGCTTAAAAATAGCACATGGTGCAAGCAGTTGTTATATATATGCCTTTCATCAGGACATGGGATTTCCCCCTATCTTGCCCTTGCAAGCAGGGCCCTGGGAAGCACCCAGTTCTCAAATTTGGCAGGAGGGGGGCAGGCAGAAGCTGCAACCTTACCTGCACACGGATGGGGTGTGCCCCTTCCCACAGCCTGATGCAGAGGGTGTTCCCTCCCACAAGTGACCCAACCTAAGCGACACACCTATTTTTGGTTTAATTTAGTCACCAGACTTCGATTTTCCTATCTAGCAGGCCAGTGTGTCGCATACTCCCATGAGATTTAGTAGCTCCCCCTGGTCAGATGAGTGACACACACACCCCTGGGGCACATGCACAAATTTTGCTGCCAACAGACAGGGACAACCTCCCCTCCCTCCAGGATGAACTCACATAATAGTTTGCAGTGGTTTAAGGCACAAAGCGTGAGCCTGAACATTCCTCCTGCACGGCTGTTGTCACGGTACCAAGATTTAATGGTCTCACCTTTCACTTATCTGCTTCCTATGAAGTTTCAGCCGTGTGCGCTACAACTACGCCTGCTGTAAAAAGCCTGTTCTTTCATCACTTACCATCCTGCTATCTGTACATTTCATCACTACGACTTGTTCTCCCGTCTTTCTCCTGTCCTGCAGGCAAAGGCAGCCACATTTCGGGACCAGAAGGGCCACGGCAGAATCTAAGCAAAAGCAGCAGCGATGTCTGTCATTCAGACGCTTGGGTGGGTGGGTGAATGCCCCACCTGCCCTGGACGTTATGTTTTGGAGCAGGAACCTCCTTCCAGCTGCCTCCCCACCTCAGTCTCCGTGTACATCATACACATTTGTGCTCCCAGCACATCCTCTCCCCGGCCAAGTGTAGCTCCTTCCCACTTCCATGGGATCTCCTTCATCTTTGTTCAGCCTTCACCCACCCTCAAACTTCTCTGTCTGTCGGCAACCTCCTTGGCCCCCAAAGGTGTGAGGAGAAAGCCTTGACACCACGGAGCACGATGTGCCCCTCGTCACTGTGTTTCAGCACTGCACATAGGGGTTGCTCGCCCCTGCTCACCTCCCCTCACTGCTTCCCCTCAGCTGCCACCTCCCTTCACGGCTTCTCCTCAGCCATCACCCTCCAGCCTCTGGCTTTGCCTCAGCCATGTCCCCTCTGAGGTGTCCCCTCAGATGTGTCCCCTCAGCCCCCTGTCTCCCCAGATGTGTCCCTCAACCATGTCACCTAATCCCCCTGCCCCCTCAGCCCCATCCTCTCATCCATGTCCCCTCAGCCCTGTCCGTCAGCCAGGTCCCTCAGCCCTCGTCCCCTCAGCCATGTCCTTCATCCATGTCCCCTCAGCCATGTCCCCCCAGCCATGTCCCTCAGCCATGTCCCCTCAGATGTGTGTCCCTCAACCATGTCCCCTCAGCTCCCTGTCCCCCCAGCCATGTCCCTCAACCATGTCCTTCATCCATGTCCCCTCAGCTGTGTCCCTCAACCATGTCCCCTCAGCCCCCTGTCCCCTCAGCCCCATCCTCTCATCCATGTCCCCTCATCCATGTCCCTCAGACATGTCCCTCAGCCCCCTGTCCCCTTAGCCATGTCCTTCATCCATGTCCCCTCAGCTCCCTGTCCCCTCAGCTGTGTCCCCTCAGCTGTGTCCCCTCAGCCCTGTCCCTCATCCATGTCCCCTAATCCCCCTGTCCCCTTAGCCATGTCCCTCAGCCACATCCCTCAGGCACGTCCCCTCATCCCCCTGTCCCCTCATCCCCCTGTCCCCTCAGCCCCATCCTCTCAGCCCTGTCCCTCAGCCATGTCCCGTGTCCCCTCAGCCCCATCCCTCAGCCATGTCCCCTCAGCCCCCTGCCCCCTTGCCTTCTGCCCCACATCCCTTCCCCTCAGGCTCTCCCAATCATCCCCAGCTCCCCAAAACCCTTCTCTGCTGCGCTTCTCCTTCCCCTCAGCCCCTTCTCCTTCCCCTCAGCCCCTTCTCTTTTCCTATAGCCCCTTCCCCACAGCCCCCTCCCCTCAGCCCCCGCCCCGCCCCGCCATGGCCCCTCCGCGCCGCCCCCTCCCCCCGCCGCCCTGTCACTGCGGCACCGCCTCAGCCCCGCCCGCCCCCTTATCGTCCCGCCCCCCCGCCGCCCGCGCTCGCGCCGATTGGCCGGCGGCGGGCGGCGGCGCCTCGCGATTGGCTGAGCGGCCGAGGGCCCGCCCAGGCAGGCGCCAGCAGGGGAGGGCGCTCGGCGTGAGGCCAGCGGCCGCTCCGCTCCCTCCTCCTCCTCCTCCTCCTCCCCGGCCGGGCCCGCAGGGGACAGCGACCCTCGCCAGGCGGCTCCGAGCCGGCCGCAGCCCCCCCCCGAGGGTAAGGGCGGCGGGTGGGGGGCTCACGGAGCCCCCGCTGAGGGGCGGGAGGCCGGGGGGTGCCCGCCGTGAGGGGCGGTGGCGGTGAGGGGGGGGGGCGCCCGCTGAGGCGGCGGGGCCTTGGGGGGGGGGGCGGGAAGGGGCTGAGGAGGCTGGGGGGGTCTCTGAGGGCTGGGGGGGGGTCTCTGAGGGCTGGGGGGGGGTCTCTGAGGGCTGGGGGGGGTCTCTGAGGGCTCGGGGGGGTCTCTGAGGGCTGGGGGGGTCTCTGAGGGTTGAAGGGGGTCTCTGAGGGCTGAGGAGGGGCTCTCTGAGGGCTGGGGGGGGGCTCTCTGAGGGCTGGGGGGGGCTCTCTGAGGGCTGGGGGGGGTCTCTGAGGGTTGGGGGGGGGTCTTTGAGGGTTGAGGGGGGTCTCTGAGGGCTGCCCGCCCAGCCCCGGCCCGCAGCCGCTCCCTGCGTCCCCCCCCCGGTACCGAGCGGCGGGCGGGGGCCGGCCCCGGCCCTTCTGAGGGGGCTGGGGGGGGTTTAGGGGGGGTGCGGGCACCGCCTTTGTCCCCTCAGGGGAGGCCCTGGGGCGGGCAGCCCGGCGTGGGGCGGCTCCTGGGGGGGGTTCTGGGGTTCCTGGGGGCTCCTCGGGCTTCCCCCCCTCCCCAGGGGGCCGAGCAGGGCTGGGGGGGGGGCTGTGGGTGCGCCCTGCTGACAGAAACCCCCCCGGCCCCCAACTCTGCCACGGTGGGTGTGAAATTCACGGTCTGCAAGCGTATTAAACCTGGCTCTTAATATATATATAGACGATAAAATCCTTCCTAGGTGTTTGATAAGTCCTGGTTGCTTCCTCTTTTCTTTCTGTCCACTGATCCCTATTTAACAAATAACTTTTAAAAAATAAGGTAAACGAGTCTTCTTCTTCTTCTTTTGAAGCCGGACTTTCTATATTTAACGAACTGCGTTCTTCCCAGCTTGCAGCTCCAGCAGTGCATCCGAAAGGCTCCTTGAATAGTATAATGGACATCCAAGCACGTTTCTAATGTTTCAGCCTGTGGGCTAGCAAGCCCTGCGCAGTGCCTCCCTACGCAGGGCGCTCTGTCTGACGCTGCCGTAGCTGTGTTTTGCAAACTGAAAGGACAGGCCTGCCTGTGCTGGAGTTCTCCAACTGTAAAACTTATTTCCTCTTTGTTAGGCCTTAATTATTCCATCTGGTGTTGTGTGTCCTACTGGTATTATAGAATGTTCTGCTGTAACTCGATTAACTTTCTCTTTGAGGAAGATAAGAAATAATTCAACAATATTCAAGGCTGTAATAGCATTATGATGAAGCAGTTTTGCCCAGCCAAGTAGTCACTTAGGCAGGGAGAAAGGGGGAGGCTTACAAGAACTGATGAGGCTTCTGACTCTCCTTTTAGTCGTGTTTTGGAGGATTCAGGGCTTCTTGCCCTCCTCGGATCAGATGAGGTGGACTGTTCAATTTTGAAAATAGCTTAATTGACTTTCTGTGGCAGTGGCAGCAATGTGCTCTGTTTTCTTTGTGAAATAATGACACCTTAGCGAGAAATAATTAGCCCAAAGGGAGAGTAGTTGATGCTTGTGAATGCAATTCACTCTAAGGCTGAAGGACACAGATATTATTAAATCTGTTTTGTGTGTCTCTACAGAAATGACACCAGGGAAAGATCAAATAATACAAAGAGGTGTCAGTGACTTGCAGATTGTGGCACTGGAAGCTCAGCCAGAGCCCGAGGTTGCTATTGGCACAGCTCTGTGGGCGTCCAGCGAGCCCTCGGATGATGACAGGGGAGGATCCAGCCCCTCACCTGCACGGAATGAACGGGAGGCCTGCTGGTAGTGTGCTTATGGCAGGGGACACTTGCTAAGCAATTAATATCTGGCTTTATCAGGTAGTTTCTTAAAAGCTAACGATTCTGTCAGTCGGTTTATGTGCTGCTGGCCCGTGATCCTCGGCCTGGCTCTGAGGAGCGTTGAGCGCCGCAGCTTAGCGCTGGGAATCGCAGGACCTCCCCGTGCAGGTTATCTGGGCAACTTGTTGGAGCACATCTCCAATTTGTCTGTGGGAAGCTTTGAAGGTTACGAGCGGTGTGGTGCTGCGGGCCAGGGCCTCGCTTCAGCCCTTGCCTTCTGCTCTGTCCGAGTGGGTTGTGGGCATCGGAGAGAGCAGAGGAAAGAGGCCAGGAGGTAAATAATGGCAGGGCGAGCCCCCATAAGCTGCTGACAGCAGCGTGGATGACTTCTGGTATCTGCATATGCTGTGCCTCGTGGTGCTGGGAAGTCTCACGTAAAGGTGGCAACGCTGCCTCTCAGGTACTTGGTTCAGAGTGCTCCTTCATATAACTTCTAAGGATGCTTGCCAGTGAAGTTTAGGTTTTAAATACCAAAGTGAACTTGTCCTATCACGGTATTAAACGCCCTCCACCACCCACCTGCCCCTCAACAGCGTGAGCACAAGACAACCCGGTCAGCAGAAACACCATGAAAATGGGAACAACTTTGTTTTTCAAAGGAGCAGTAGGTAAGGCTGCACAGAGGTTGGGCTAGGACTTGATTTCCATTCTTAAGCTTGTTCTATGAAGTCTGATGAATACTCAGTTTAAACAAATAAATTACATATCCCTCTAGAGTTAGTAGAAAGGGCTGACTCAGCCTTAATTTTAGTGAATGGAGCAGTAATTATAACTGAGGTCCCAACCCCTGTTGTGTTTTAGTGGTTGCCTCTCTTCCCTAGAAATAAATGAATCTGAGCCATTAAAACAAATTTGAGTTCTTGTAGAGTTCAGGGCTAGTTTGCACGTACCACCTGGTGCTTTTCTTGTTCTTGTGTGCTATTCTTCAGCTCACCTGCTGTTTAATAAACTCTCTATTCATTATCTTCAGCTAATAACTGCTCCCTAAATTGCATTTGTCTCCACATACACTGATGTGCAGACTTCCAAATTCTGATATATGCCAAACTTATGACTAAGGGAAACCACTGGTCAGACAGGGTATGAATCTGTGAAGATGAATTCGAGCTACTTGCAATTCAAATGAAAGTGGTGGTTACTTAAAAGACAAATAGAGTATAGTTGTACCTTGGTCTAGTCCAAAAAATCCCAAATAATTTATCTTGCCAGTCTCGATGTAGATTGAAGATAAAATCCAGGTCTCCTCCTCGGAAACTTAAGAGCTCAAGGCATGTTACTCATCGTGTTTTTGCCAGTCTGATTGCAGACAGTGAAAATATATTTTGTGTGTGTGCTTTTGGAGTTTGAAAGACAAACTGGAAGAAGCTGATATTGCTCTGAAAGGCAGAGTTATTTCCTGTAGCTTCATGTTTATGCTTCCTGCCCCAACTAAAATAGATGAATCTCTTGTTTAGTCAAATGCCCGTGTGTATGGCTTCCTCATGTCTTAACAGTGCTATCAAACTCATTTTCTGTTTTGTATCTCCTCGGAGGCAGGTTAGATCATACTCGAACGTAGATCAGAGAAACGCCAGGCTCTGTGATTACAGCCTGCAGAGCGCTGGCAGAGCAGCCTGAGCCTGAGCCATCATTGCTGCTGTCCCCTGCTGCAGAGTTCATCTCCCGGAGGGAAGGGTAAATGTACTTTGGATCAGATCCTCAAGGGGGTGGCATAAAAGCCAGGCTGCCAAAGTACAGCCCATGAACTAGGTGTGCAGGTAGGCTCGTCCAGATCGCCCTCCTGTCCCTAACCGTGAACTTCTGCAGCCTCCCACATCTCAGAAGCCAATTTCATGACTTGGTATTTTGCACATGTAAAAGAATTTCTCGTGGGATGGAAAGGTCAGCGAAATCAGTTGCTGTGGATGTTATGCAGATTTTTAACTTGGTAACAATACAAGCACAATGCTTCTGGCTCACACTGCTGCTCTGTCTTGTTCACAGGGAGGCTCCTTAATACAGTTTGAAACTATAAATGTTCCAAATTATTTCAGAGTTTTGTGATATTCAAACTGTGCTGTGCTGGAATTCTAAACCCAAAGGACTATGGACAGACACCAGTGTGATACTGGAGCAGTGTTTAAGCTCTAAGAAGAAAATAATAAAAAAAATCAGAGCGTCAAGGATTTGTTTGGGAACAGACCTGCCCTCCCCAACAAGTTTAGTCTTAGACTTGTGTGACAGCGCCTGGGATGCCTGTGTTGTCCAAACGGGTGCTGATAGCAGCCTGTCTGCAGTTGCTGCTCTGCAAAACACAGCAGGCACGTGGTGCTGGGAGGTGGATGTGGTGCTGGGAGGTGGAGGTCTGCTGCCTAGCTGCAGGGGGGATGTGTGTGTGAGGGATAGTGCGCGTGGTGAAGCTCCAACGTACGTGTCCTTCCCTTGGAACTGCTGCCAGGTGGGACGCTGGTGGGTTACTTGCCTGAGGGAACAGGGAGGGAAGGGTCTGACTTCTTCCCTGCCTACCCAACTGTTAGAAAAGCATTTTTCTTGTTTTTTTTTTTTTTCATCCTTGTCTGGCTCCTCTTGGAGTTTTTCCCCAGAGTGGCTGCCACTGAATTAGGAGCTCTCGTAAGAGGTAGCAAGATGCTAACTCCAAGGGAAAGCTAGCTGTGTCCTTGTGACTTGGATGAAGCTAGCGAACAAAAATCAGTTTTAGCTGCATAATTGAGGCCTGTTTGTGCAATGCAACAGGCCTCGTACCAGATTTGTGTGTGAAGGTGAGACTTCCAGCCTCGTGGCATGGTGACGTGCTTGTGCGGAGAGACCTCGGCACAAACAGGGCCGGAGTCTGTGCAGCATGCCCCAGATGACTGCATTGGCACAGGGGAAGATTTGATATGTGGGAGGAATTAAGGCTAAGTATTAGGTGCATCCCTGCACCCTGGGTGACGTGCCACACGTGGTGTAGCTGGAGATTACCCTGGGCTGAGCAGTTCCCTCATGCAGTTCTGGCTATCAGGCTACTCCTGTGCAGCTGCAGGAAGCTTCCAGGAGAAGTATGCAGTTAATCACATCCATTAGCATGATTGAAATCCTGATTAGGCTGTGTCACCAACTCCGATTCTCCGCCCACACTCTGCCCCTTTTGTCTGGAGTCTTCGAGAGAGACTGGGAACAATGCAGGATGAAACCCAAGCCGAAATCCCTCCGGTCACTCTGGGCATCCTTGTGACAGGTAACCCTAGTAAGCCGTACAGCTGCCGGCTGGTCAGTCATAAAATCAGCCTCTGGTAGATAGAGGATCCCCCGCAACACTGCCAGGAATCCAGCTCAACGTGAAGGAGGCTTGTCCTGCTCGTCAGTCGAGTGCTCGCAGCTTGCAAATGTTTGGTACCGGCTGAGCGCTGACACGTTGCTCTAACGCCTCCGTCCACGCTGGGTGCTGGGGCGGCGCCTCCCTCCTGCTGGCTCTGCCCCATCCTAGGCAGGGCCGACGTGGGGCAGCAGGGGCACGCAGGGATGTGGTTGTGCAGCCTTCGACCGAAATTAAGGCTCGGGGGGCTGCGTGCGGAGTCCTTGTAAGCCACTCAGCCTGGCTACAGCTGAAACACGCCAAAAAAAAGAGGTCATTTTGTGAACTCCGTTGTGCAGAAACTCCCTGCCTGAAACGTTAGTTGTTGGGACGATACTGTACACACTGGAGCTGTTTCTTTTTGAAAAAGCAAGCTTCTCTCAGAGCATTAGGTCATACGTTTCCACCGCATTCCGCCTGGGAGTGAGTCATTGTTCCTTTGGTGAAATTGCATTGGAGCTACATCATCCTGGAAAGCTGCTCTTCAGCCGAATTCAGGGTGTTGACACTCGCTTTAAACAAAGTAAAACTATGGGAACTTCAATCGGATGGATTTCAAAGTGTGTTTACGTACTCCCGTTAGGGCTCCTGAAGCCCTGCAATGTGGGATCAGTCCAGACCCAGCGGTGACGATTGTGGTGCTGGGAACCCCGTGGTTAGGGGGTTCTGAGCCCCCTGCCCGATGCCTGCAGCGCGCCCTACGTGCGGCCGAGCTGGAGTTTGTGACATGCTTAACATGCTCCTGGGGGAAGCAGGCGTGTGCTCTCGCTTCTTGTCACTCTCATTGTCCCTTCCCTTCCCCCAGCCTGCCACTTGTGTGCTCGCTGCGGGAGGTCCGGCTGTAGCTCCGTGCCGTGGACACCCTGGCTGTTTGTCCTTCCAGCGGCGTGCCGCCGGGGTTTGTTCCCCTGTTGTGGTGTCTGTTCTGTAGGGGGACTGCTCTGAGGCTGCAGCTTTTTGTCGTGCTCTCTGTGGCACCGTAACTGTGCGTGCTGTAAAGTGGGTTACGGTCAGGTGGGATTTCTCGGACTATTTTTAGGAGGCACATAATTCAGTAAAGGGGAGGCTGAAGGAACTGGCTGAGAAGGGGATGCGGGCGGGCACTGAACCTGCTCTGTGCTGCGGGAAGTTCGTGCAGAAGTGCTGCCAGTGGTGTGGCTGCGAGCCGTGCGGAGGTAAGGCCTGGGGAGGAGTGGGGTGAAGCATCCATAAACACGGATATGTTCTGCTGGAGAGCCTACAGAAAGCATTGGTGTGTGTGACTGATTGTTAGCACTGCTTCTAGCAGCTCTGGGTGCTCCCCTTCTGCCTGTAAGGTCGTTACTGTCTGTGCTGCAGCTCGTCTGGGTGGGGTGAGATGTCATAACAAGTCCATGGATCTGGAGTTGGGGTTGTTGCTGCTGCTGGGGATTTTTCCTCTCATCCATTTCCGGGCCTCTTCCTGATTCACCTTGGGTGTTCTCCTTCTGTCAGTCTTCTGACTGCAGCAGCTGTTTCTGTACTGCAGTTGTGCTGGGTGTGGTGCTCGTTTTTAACATGCTCCTGCATCTATCTGCACCGGTCTTAAGGAATCTCAGAGCAGGCGTTCTGCTGCCCATGGGTACCTAATTAATCACAGGATTGTAGGGCTTGGAAGGGACCCCCAGAGCTCATCAGGTCCAACCCCCTTTCCAGAGCAGGCTGCCCAGGTGGGCATCCGAACGGGCCTTGAATATCTCCAGGATACTCAAGAAGGAGACCCCACAACCTCCCTGGGCAGCCTGCTCCAGTGCCCCGTCACCCTCACTGTGAAGAAGTTCTGCATATTTTACTACTTAATAGTAAAAGTAACTGGAGACGTCAAAACTGTGGAGGAGCAGAGAGAAAAATCCCCAAGCCAGCTGCAGCAGCGGCTTCGAATTGGATGCTGCCGACATAAGAGGCAAAGAATGAGACAAAGAACTGAGTCACAGCCTTTTCCTTCCCTCCAACTCTTGTGGTGGCAGCAGATGGTTTCTTGTTTTGGTCATGAAATGAAAGCAGTTAGAAAAAGGGTTCTAGACATTGAGAGTGATTTGGACTTCTAACTTAGCAGGAGCCGTGGATTTTAAGGTGATTCATATATGCAGCGGTAACTTAAATGTATTCAAGGATGCAATAGAAAGTCATGAGATGAGTTGTTGGTGCACAACTTCAGGAGCGTTACTTTGCTAATAAAAGGAAAACTTGAGCATGTATGAAGTTATCCCTGAGAAGGCAGAGAGAAACCTCGGAAGAGCAAGCTGGGATGTGAAAGGAAACCCTTAAAATGACTCTGAGGCCTTGGAGGAGATGTTGGGTCAGCAGTGCAGGTGGTACTTGCAGCCCGTGCCCCTGCTGAGGCTGCAGGATGGTTCCAGCTCCGCCAGCAGTGCCAGAAGCTTCCAGCAGGATGGGGTGACAGGGCATCGTCACCTCGTGTCCAAGGCTGGTAGCCCTTAGGTGGCCTGGGGGTGACACATCCTAATGTGTCTCGGGGGAGTGCTGGGACACCGCCGTGGAGCTCTGCGTGGGGTGCGCTGGGTGGCTCAGCTGCAAATGGGTTACATAAAACAGAGCTTATATATAACGCAGCGCACGTCATCTTCGGCGTTGCTTTTCTCAGGATATCTTCATGCTTAAAGCACATGCGTTGCTTTTTCTCAGACTGTGCTTCCACCCATTGAAGCATGTGAAAGATGAGAATTAACGGATATATCTCTCCTCTTCTGAGGAGTGGATTTTTTTTTAAACTGGTCTTTAGAGTAAAACATACTTTTTTTTTTTTTTTGTTTTTGTTGTGCATTGGGATTTGGACAGAGCATGTAGGGCAATAGGATCAAGTGTCACATTGGGGATTACATATTTGTCCCAGGGTGACCCTCTTAGTGGCTTGCATTGGTGTAATTGGTGAATGACTGCCTGGATTTATAGGGATGTATATCTGCATTAGCACTGCCTTGATATAACCCTGGCTTATTGCTTTTGGTCCAACCTACTTTCAGCTTGGGAATTCTCTTTTAAGGAGAGATTCTGTAACTTGCCTGAGACTGACATTTGCAGGCTTAATTCCCACTTAAAAATAATGGTGCTTTTACTACCAATAACGATTATTTATCTGAATACAGTGTGTGGCGTTGCCTGGCTGCTGCAAGCCAAATGTGTCCAGTAAGCTGAACGCTTATTTGAGAACCGTGGCATTAGTGCAGGAGATGGCAATGATGATTTTTTTTAAATAATTGGTCAGCTGTTCTCTTGCCTGCATCAGTGGTCTTGTTCTTAAAACTATGACTCTTTAACTCATGATATTAATATTCTCTTGATGTACTACGTTCTTTTACTGGCAGCTTCTGAGAGATTTCCCTCTCCAATAAAAAACGTGAACCCCATGAAGGTGGGAAACGATTCCAAGCTGAGTTTCCCCAGCTGAGGTCTTCAACTCGCCGAGTGGCTGGTACTGCACAAAGGCCTTGCGATGGGCACAGCCCTGTGTGGGTCTGCAGAAAGCTCCAGGGGCTTCCTCCGTGTCTGACTTGGTCCCTCGCTGGGGAAGGACCTTCCCAGGGTTTGTATTTGCTCAGTGCACTGCTCCGTGGTTTGGATGTGCTCCGTTTGCTGGTGGTGTGCTGGAACCACGCTCGGGTAGGGGGCTGTACGGGGGGTTAGTGCACGGCTGGGGTGGTGCTAGCCGGGAGCAGCTGAATTTGTGGGCTGGCAGGAGCTGGCCGGATTGTGCAGTAAATCTCCTTACACGTTTAATGAAAGCCTTCAGTTTTAAAGCACCGATCTGGGGCTCTGCTGAACCCCCGTGAGCTGTGTCTGTGCTCAGGGGTGCTCAGCTGCTCCTTCTTCCATCTGTGCCCCTGCCAGCCCGACTCACTCCTGGCCCGTGCTGCTGTTTTCCCCGTTACCTGCCTTTCTTGCCCACCAAAGCCTGTCCGTGGGCCATCTGAGCTCATTGTGTGGGGGGTGCTTTTATTTTTGCTTCGAAGACCTTTCAAGAAGGCTGTTTGAGGGTTGATCGGAGCACGTAATTTAATACAGCGCTGCTAAAAACCTTAACTCCGGTCAGCATCAGCTGATCCGTGTCTTTTTTAAACGCGCTGCAGACGTCTCTAATATTTTTCCCCTGGGGGACCGACTTCCTGCGATAAAATGAGATTTCCTTTTAAAGTAGAGGTCCCTGGTTATATAATGAGAGTAGGAAATGGTCCAAAAGTGACGCTGGGAGGATAGAGGAGTTATTTTGGTAATTGACTGTCAGGAAAGAGAATAGAAAGTTATGCTCGCGAGCGCACCAGTAACTTGCATGCTCTTTGGGAAGTGAGAGGAAAACGTTTGAGGAGCTCACTGAGGGAGTGCCCGGCTCGGGGTGGAGGAAGGGGGTTAAGTTATTAAGGGTGAAGCTGTACGGTGTGTCTAGGGCTCTTAAGCTAGCTCTTGCCAAACTGCCTGTAATCTCCTCCAAGAAGCTGCTGTGATTTGTCAGAGTAACGTGGCTTTGAGCTTGAGTCTCTAGGAGAGCCGTGGCAGCTTCTGCTTTTTCGACTCGAAGGCCTGAGTGCAGGGTATTTCTTAGCCATTGTGTGCTTGGGGGGCAGTTCCCTGCCCCCAGGTGGTGTCAGAACGAGGGGCTCTGTCCTCTACCCACGTTTTGTTCCCAGAGCCCCCTGGCAGTGCTGGAAGCAGCTTTTCCTGGCCAGGCCTGGGACAGCAGCAGCAGCAGCTCGCTGCCTTGCCCAGTGCTCCCCTCCCAAACCCAAATCCATCTGCTACACACAGTGCTCCGTGCTGGGACCCATCCTGCAGGGGTGCTGCTCCCCCGGGTTTAAACTGGAGTGTTGCTCATGGGGTTTGTGTACGGCTCTTCCAAAGAAGCTTAAGACTGATTAATTCCAGATACTTACATCTCGAGTAATGAGATTTTCTGTTTTCTTGTTTATTATGTTTGTTATTTATGTCTTCTTCTGTGTTGTAGCTGACCATGCCTCCAAGAATACAGGCCAGGGGAGGAGGGAACAAAACGACAATTAATTTAGTTCCTATTTCTGTTTCTTTCCTGCTTCCTCAATAACCTATACTCCAGTGCTGACATTGTGTCATCTTCAGGAAAGCGGGGGAATTGGCTTCTCTTGGGCCACAATCTTGGGCTGATGACACACGTGTTACCCACAACACATCGCATTTTCACACTTACAGCTCTTGGGGTGAGGTTTGAGATCAAGCTGTGGAGATTTCTGGCAGAGCTCGTGTGTGCTGGTCAGCTCCCTGGCCGTGGGGTGCTCTTAATGGTCATATGGGGTCGGCACCGCTTCGCCTCTTCCTGGGTGGAAGTGGGAAGGGAGGGATGAGGCTCTGCAGGTGCAGGGAGCCCAGTGGGAGGGTTACAGCTCCCTGCAGGCGTTGGCCTTGATCTGGAGCTGAGGCCAGCCCTTCTGGGATCCTCTCCTTGGGGATCCTTTCCTTCCCCTTAAAGAAACCCCATTTGGGGAGTGGGAGCAGACCATGCCGAGAAGTTTTCTTGATGTATTCAGTCACCTGTCGCAGTGAAAGCAAACTCCATCCTGTGCTGGTAGGAGCTGCATGCCCACAGACCATCCCATGCCTCCCGGAGATCCGAGTCCTGGCTGTGCTGGATCCCACCACGAGGGCGCTCGCCTCGGTCGGTCTGGTCCTGATCAGCCCCTCGGCCGCTTTCCCTCTGTGGCGTGCCTGCAGAAAGGCCGAAAACGCCAAAGTGATGGAAACAAAACCTTTTTCTTCCTCTGGGCCTGGGGTATGTTTGTTTTCTCTGCTATGTAATTTGTCCGTGGCCTTATTTTTCAGCAGGCAAATATGCTGACTGTGCCTGTTACAGCTCCCAAATGCAATTCCCTGGCAGGCGTCACATCTCCTAATATCATTTTGAGGTGCTGATGTAATCGCATGGTTGAACGTGAACTGAACAGAAAATTACACCGTGCAAAACTCGCTCTTGCAATCTGTATAGGATTTAAATACATTTGTTCACGTTATGTATCTTACAGGAGGCATTTATGCTGTGCAGCAATTTCACTTTTGGTCATTTAATGGAAGAAATGTGAATTTATTGAGTGCTGAGGGGGAGATTGAGACTGACGTGTGGCATAGCCTCATCTCATCAGGACTTCAGTGGGAGTTATCCTCACAACTGCATTCTCAATAGCTAATTCAGCACAGTGTCTAATTTGCAAATTAGAAGAGGGTGACACAAGGAGTGCATAAAACAGGTAATCAAAGTTGAAATGCATCGGAGCATCTTGATTGGAGAGCTGTAAAAAGAAGCCTTTTTCTCAAGTTGTAGTGTTGCTTAAAAAAGACTTCACAATTTATAAACCGAGGAGTAAAACAAACAGGCTTATAAACAACCCTCTGGAACAGGAAGGTGGAACAGAAATAGTCTCTGATCTCGAGTGTGTGACCCAGCCCGTGCAGAAATGCTCGGGTAGCGTTGCTCTCCCTGCTTAATTTTTAAAGAAAAGGCACTTTTCAGGTTACCAAGTCACTTAGGAAGTGACTTGCCTACTCTGCCTACCTGGTTTTGTCCTGAAGTTACTTCAATTTTCAAATCCAGATGACTGGATGTAATTACCTAAGCAATATAAGCTTTGGGTTAAGCTGGAAGTTGTTGCTGGGTCAAACTCCAAGGGGAAGCCGTGCATCCACCAGTGCCTCTTGGTGTTTACCAGACTTCCAAAGCAGGTCTCTTTCAGCACTCCTGATAATGCTTTAGCTTCAAGCCTGAGCTCTTCTGCAGGGCTGGGGGTAGAAAAAGCCACTAAATATGTGTGTGACACATACGTGGCATGTATTGGGGGTAGAGGGAGTATGAGCAAGCATCTTAGCATGTAGAGCAGAGCAGCGGGGCACAGTAAGCAGTGGTGGCTGGGACTCCGTGTGCTGGCAGAGCTGTGTCACTCTGCCTGCTCCTGTGGGATGGGGGCAGGAATCAGTGTCAGACCTGCAGCAGGCTTGTCTGCATGGACTTACATGTATGCCGTAGCATGTATTTTGGCGTCCTTTGTTAAACTTCTGGCTTCCCATGCTCAGGTGAAGGATAAGAGTGTGCTGCCCCGCTCCTGTTGGCCTTGGAGCTTCAGGTGCTGCCATGAGCAGCGTGGTTCTGCGCACCGTGCAGGCGTGCGACGTGGCTCCTTCAGTCTCTTTGTGCTGCCAGCACTGACCTGCTGCAGAAATGCCTTTGCTTCCTGGGGGTGAATGACCCGTAGGCAGGCAGGTGCTGATCTTAGTGAAGAAATGCCACAGCTCACGAGTCCCTACGTCTCCAAACAGCAGTTACCTTTGGTTACCACCACTACCTTTGTCCTCCTGGCACGGTTTATCGAACTTGTAGCTTGCATGTCATGCTAATTGCCCCCGTGTCACTGCTTATCTCTTCTGAGAGGCTTTCTTTTAGTCTTTCAAAGTACGGGAGCCAGAAGCTCCAGATGAAAGCTCAGTGTTACATTTCTCAGAAACATAATACCAAAAACAAAGGAGGGGGTGTGCATATCAAGGGGACCAGTTTCATCTACCAAACATGGAAGTACCCTGTGTTTTGGGGGATTCTGATTCAAATCCTGTATTTCTTATCTGTAGGCTGCCTGTGAGTCGGTCTCTATCTTAGCTAGCTTTTACTAAATGACTTTCTAGTCTCTTTTTTTTTTAAAAAAAAAAAAAGAAAGTCAAGTGTTGGAGTTACTGACTGGATGGGTCTGATTAAAGGCCGCCTGCTTTCCCCTTCCTCCGTGTAACCTCCGGGTTAATTGGCTCATTCCTTCTAGCTGAGGCTGGAAGGCTGCAGCGAGTGAGCTGCAGGCCGCAGACGCTTGGATGAGCGAAGAAACGAACCAACCACAGGGTGAAACTTTCGGAAGCATCTGTGTTTGCCTCTGGAAAGGGAGCTGAGAGCAGGCAGCCTGTGCCTCGCGAGAGATCTGCGGGATTGGTTTGGTCACAGGACACAACCGGAGCTGCTCTCGATTCCTAAATACTACAGGGCTTCTCGGTTTGCTCTTTGCTCTTCATTCCTGTGATCCAGCTGTTAATAAATGCTGCTGCGTTTTGATTTGTTTCACTTGTGCTATGCAATGGCGAACTAATTCTGCATCTGTTTCTCTTTTGCTTCTCGTAGCTGAGTTGAGGATTCGCGTACGCTGGAGGAAAATAGCAGGGGAGGTCTGGAAGGAGGTGCAGATGTTGGCATGCTCGGCTGCAGTGCAGGGAATAGGATGCTCGGGTGTCAGGGCTCACGGGGTCTGGCTTATGTCCTTGGGATTACTTCTGATTTTACCCAGCAAGCCTCTTGCATAAAACCCAAGCAGTTCTTGAGGGAGAAGTAAAAGCCTCGAGCGCTTGGCTAGGAGGGACGGGCAGATGCTCTGGCTGCTCTTGCTCCTGGCCCAGCTGCCCTGTGGGAGCTGCTGCACTGTGCGAGGTGCTACAGGTTGGAGAGCTCTGCCCAGAAGGAGGCAGGAGGGTCTGGGTGGTCTCTGGCTGAGGAAGAAAAAACAAAACAAAACAAAAAAAGAAACAGGATTTCAGCTTCCAAGGTGTGGAGTGCCCTTCACCCAAAGTGGGGGTGCTGCAGGCACCTTGGTATTTCAGCCTGATGCTTTGTGCGTGCTTTGTGCGCTGGGGGTATGTGGAGTCCTTGCAGAAGGATGCCTCCCTTGTGAATCTCTGATATTCTGATCTTCAGCACAAGTGCCCGTGCCCTCGGGCAGGTGTGGTATCAGAGCCACAGCCACAGTTGGGTGGAGGATTTGGCTGTCTGGAGCCTCTTGGGCTTTGGTTGAAGCCACCTTTTGAAAGTAGTGTCTGAGCTCCTGCAAGGGGAGCCCAAGAGGTGTGCTTTCCTTTCCTTTGGAAGAAAGGATGGTGGTGTGGGTGCCGTTCCTCTTCCTCGTTCATTCTCCAAGGGTACCTCGAGCTGTGGCAACCTTTTCCTTCCCTGCTGCTGTGTTCTTGTTCTGCAGCCTGAGGCCAGCTGTGTGCAGGTCAGGACACTTGCTCCTTACTTGAAAGGGATGCAAAGAGGGACTGAAGGGAGGCTGTAAGAATTAAAAAGCGCTTCTTTTGAACATGAGGGGGAAGCCCTTCCCCAAACCCTCTGACACACTGAGTCAGGAGTCACCCCCTTGTGTTCTTAGTAATTTGCCTAAAAATATCTTCATAAGCATGCTAAGTTTAAAGAGGTAGAAATATTTAAAAACAAAATAGCAACAACAAAAAAAACAACAAACCGTGAATATTTTCTGAATAATGAAGCAAACTTTCCGTGCACTATCTTCAGTCACAGACTGAAGCAAACTTTCTGAAGCGCAGCAGCGTGTAACAAACAGCTTTTTGACAGAGTTTGCTGCCGGGAATGATCTCATCCTAGTGACCAAGCGGTCTCTGTGCAATGCTCCAACTATTTGCTGAAGCAGAAGGATGCTGAACGGGCTGACCACCGAGCAACTTGCTTGCATGCGGCTGTGGCGCGGCGGCAGGTGAGGGTGCCAGCAGAGCAGCTCCTTGCTGCCCTTCGGAAACGGGCTCTGGTCTCTGAGGTGGGTTCAGCTGGAACTACTCCCTCTAAATGTAGTGTATTTTTCTGGCAATCATACTGATAAGTTTTTAAAAGAATCTGAATGAAATACAGTCTTACCGTTTTTCCTTAATATGATCTCTCTCTTCATAGTTTTATTTATTTTAGAGCTCGAGTACGATGAGTTGATCATCATTAGATCATGAGAGAGGATTAGATGAATGAGTTGATCATTTAGAGCTGGAGTACAATGAGTTGATCAGTAGGGCGTTAGTGTGCACGTGGCCAGAGGTGCTTCTGCTTGGGTAGTAAATGACTGCCAGTAAAAGGTGGGGAAACAGTGGAATCTTCCTTACTGCAAGCAACGGTTAAGCGGTGAGGAAATACCTCGTGCTTTCTACCTGTTCCCATTTTGAAAATGATAAAATTGTGGCACTGTAAAGCGTGCAATTAACTTGAAGTCTGTAGTAAGAGCAAACCCCAGCTCTTCGTGTTCTGTGCTGCTTGTGGGAGTCGGCAGTTCTATCTGTCTCACTGAGCTGGAATTCAGTCATGTGCCAGAAACAAAAGGGGTTTGAGTCTAAGTTGATCTTAAAACACAGAGCTCCCGTTCCTCAAGCTGTAGTAGTTGTTGTTGTTGCTTCGGTTTCTCACCAGTCTGTGATTATCTGTTGTCCTTGAGTGCGTTGCGAGCCACAGCCTGATTCCAGCTTGAAACGCGCTATCTGTGTGTAGGGGGAGCCCAAAAGTTCCCGTTCAGCTCAAATTCAGACGGTTTATTTCTGTCTGTTGGTGAAACGCTGGGAACTGTTTAAAAAAAACAATAATGCAGCTGGATGTGAGACAGCGTAAGATACTTATCTTCCTTCTTGGAATTTGTCTTAAAAATGGGGGGGGGAAAGAGTTCATCAGTTATTTTGGAACCGAAACGGCCTCTAAATGTGAATGCAGCAGGAGTGGGGGCTGCAGACTGGGAAGTCCCCGAAGGCAGGGCAGCACAGAGCAGAGCGGCCGGCTTCATGTTCCGCCGGGCACTGGCAGGCAGGGGCTGCTCCCATCCCCTTCCCACCTCCAGGCCAGGTTTCACTGGTGGCGACAGGATTTGGGAGCACGACCTGCGGGTGCAGAGCTGCAGTCAAGATTCTGGTGCACTGAAGCAGCACGACAGCTTCGGGTCTCGCCGGTGAGCCTGCAGTAGATCCTAAACCCATGGATCCTAAAACCACACAGGCACAGGCAGTTTGCAGGTGACTCCTCCCAAGGCAGCCCCATGCAGCCGAGGGCAGCATGAGCAGGATGGGTGCGTGGGCACAGCTCCTGGTAAAGGATCTTTACTAGGAACGGGCTGCTTCTGCCACTGGGACAGCCCTTAGGGTTGTTCCCTGCTCGGTCAGGGCCTTGCTGCGCTGGATAAAGGAGGTGCCGTGTACGTGTTCCCCGCCCTCCCTCCTGCAAGCTCCTGCAGCTCAGGGCTCTGCAGCACTTCTTGGTTCCAATAGCTGGCAGAAATGAGAATCATATGGGCTGAGCACACAGCTGGAAGCCTTATTGGCACATCGGGAACATGTTCACAAGGGGTTTTTTCATCTCGTCATACCCCAGTGCTCGCTGTATTGTTTGCATAGCTTTGGATTTCTGGAAAGTAAGGCTTAAAGTAGGGAATCAGTGCTCTAATTTGTGCTGTGAAGTGCTCTTGTTGTACAGTTCTCACTCTTGATGGGAAACTGCTACTGATCTTTGTTTTCAGAGCAGAAATGATGTCAACTTTCCCCTGGTAAGCATAGCACGGGTATCTGGGATTGCACCAAGCTCCCCTTGTGTAGGGTGTTGTCGTCGTGATGATGCTCTCTGTGGCTGCTCCTTTGTGTTCAGCGAAATGGAATAGGGTCTGTGGGGAGGGAGTCCTCTCCGATGCTGAGTCTCACTCTTTTCTCCCCTCTAGTTCTTCTCCATCTCACGTTTTATTCCCTGTGACCAAACAGCAATTTACAAAGATGCAGCAATAAAAATAGACGAGTCTCACGTCCCCCGTGCCTCTAGCTGTTCTGGCCATGGCCATAACTCCTCGATGTCCGGATGCGCATATTTTGTTAAAGTTTAATGATGCACCGCGGTGTCTCAGAGGGGGTAAGGTGAGTGTCAGAGTGTGGTTGTACCCTGTGGTGCTGTGCTCTGCAGCCATCCTGCAGGGTATCGCTTCAGAGCCTGCGTCAGGTACACCGCTGCGGGTATCGGGTCTCAGTACTGAGCTGACTCCTTCACCTGATCCGGCTGCTCAGAGCTGTGTGCACCTCGCAGCCTGCTGTCTGTGGTGGGTGCTCGGAGGCCGTTCTGCTTCACACCAAATGGGGCAAATCTCTTTCCAGAGGCAGTGGCACGATGGGAAGTTGGTGCTCTTCCTCTCATCTAGTTATTTTTTTGCAAACTTTAGAAACATTCTCCCTTAAATACCCTTTTAAAGTTGTAAATAAGTGTTTGGCAGGTAGTTTCAAGCCCAGTTACTTCTGCCTTTAACTTGCCAAGGAGCGATATGGGGACTTAAGCAGCCATAGTTGTGATGCACAGTGTTAGCGTGTTGTAGCTCAGACTAAATGTGTAATCGATTTGCAAATTGGCATCGAATCAGACTGTAAAAAGGAAAAAAAGGGGAGGGGGTGGTGGTGGTTAACTTATCTTTACAGGTTTAAAAACCAACCACCAACAAAAGGCAGTGTGAGTCCCAGGGACTGCTCCTCTTAGGAGAGATGGGAATTTCCACTCGTGGCAGGCTGCATTTTTACATCACCTCAAAGTGTGAAGACTCCTATGGGTACTCCAAAAGCACAGCCCCTATTAAAAACAACAACAAAAAAAACAGTTTTAGGTAGATTATGGGGTGATAGTGGCAGATGGTAGGGAAAAGATGTCGCAAAGAGTGCAGTCCTGTTTTGGGCTGCGCCTTCCCAAAGGCTGTTTGGCACACGTTCTGTTTTGCCCCTTCCTTTCCCCTCTAAAACGAAGCAGTTCTGGCTGTTCTTCTGTTTTCTCAGCGCTCGTGTGCGCAACAGTGCAGCAGGAGGCTGTCGGTCAGGTAGAGGAGTGCTCTGAATCAGGTCGACTGTTGTAGGAGAAAGAGGTAAAATGGGCTGCTTTGTGCCTTGGAAATGTGATATGGAATCTGTTAGGCAAATAACTAAATGTTAATGATCTTAATCCTATCTGGCTCACTGTTCTGACCTCTATCTCCCCTTCTTCCCTTTCAGCAGGTACGGATATTGCTTTCTGCTTCCACCTTGCACAACAAATCTACCCGTGCTTGCTCTGATTTTAGCCAGAAGCCTTAAACGTAGGTGCTGCAGGACACACAAGGGGAGAACAGCTGATTCGTGTGGCTCCCCCTGCCCACCTTAATTCCCTGGTGCTAGGTAGGAGTGACGGGGAAGCCGAGCGATCTCCAGAACACAGCCAGCAGCTGTCCCGGGCTGAGCTCCACCGCACCCAGCGTGCTGCTCCTAGCGGGGCCAGGGACAGTGGGATGTGGAGGGATGGTCTGCAGCTTCTGAAGGTGGGGTTCCGAATTGGTGGGGTGTTCTGCAGATCATTTCCACCCACACGGCGTCCTCATGAGGCTCTGATGTCTCTGCATAACAGGCTCCATCGTGTGCTTCGCTGTGTCAGCAGCTCTGCTGCCTCAGGATGCTGATACTGCACAGTTGTGGCTCTGGTCTTGTGCACCTAGGGCTTTCAAGCAGCAGGTCCTGAAGGAGGTCCTGAAGGCTTCTGGAATATAGTCCTGTTCCAAATGGTCTTGGTTTTAGTCAGTTATAACGCTTCATGCAGTGTGTAATGATCTGAGTGTCATTGTTAGCTGTTAGAGGATGCCCTCTAGTTTAAAAGCAGATATTTTGATCCTAGGAAAAGTGCACAGTCCCTGTCCTACTGAATAGCCGTGGCTCCTGGAAAGGCTGTTTAGCTTGGGGAGGGGAAAATAACCCCCCACAAAGTCTGCCAGGGTTGTTTTACAGCACCCAGAGCTGAGTGGGGTTTGTTTTCACATGCTGTAGTAGGATAGGGTGAGGACCTGTAATTCTTCACTCTGCAGCCCAGGCTCTGAAAGAGCGAGATCTGGAACTTTGCGCTGTCAGATGTTGAGGATCACTGGAGCTCTGGGCAGGTTTAACTTTGTATTCAGATTGTTGTTATTTGGCTTTCCTTGCCTTTAAACTTCCTCCTGAGGGGAGCGGAGGGGCAGGCGCTGAGCTCTGCTCCCTGGGGACAGCGCCAGGACCTGAGGGAACGGCATGGAGCTGAGACAGGGGAGGGTCAGGCTGGGGGTTAGGGAAAGGGTCTGCACCCAGAGGTGGTCGGGCACTGGGACAGGCTGCCCAGGGACGTGGGCATGGCCCTGAGCTTCAAGGAACTCAAGAAATATTTGGACAATGCTGTCAGACACAGGGTCTGTTTTTTGGGTGGTCCTTTGGGGACCCAGGACTTGGACTCGATGATCCTGGTGGGATATTTGGTGATCTCTCCGTGCAGTTACACCGGCTCAGAGTTGCCCTCGGTGTCCTCAGCTGGGTCTCACCCCGAGGTGAGCTGGTGCCACTTGTCCGAGAGATGCGTGGGGCAGTGGCTCTTCTTAGGGGCTGATTCCAGAAAAGCAAATCGAGAAGCTCAGAGACTTCTGGCACTTACATAAAAGTGATGGTGTGTCTGTGCATAGGGGGGTTACATGTTTTATATTTTTCCTTCCTCTTTCTGACCCCTATTAAAATTTTCTTTCTGGGGAAGGCGGAGAGTACTCTACTGATGATGCAGAGACTCTAAACCTGTTTGTGCAACCAAAACAAAACAACCAACCAAATAAATAAATTAGCGTTTCTTTTTTAAAATTTATTCCTTTCTGTACTAGTTACATTGCTGTCTGGCAGCGCTAGAAATAAAATTGCATTCCCTCTGTCTAATACGAGCTGATGATGCATCTTCTGTGTCGTCATTGGCTACGCAGGCCCCAAAGTTGATATGGAAAAGGTAAAGTAAAATCAAGTTCTGCTGTGATTCTCACTTGTAAATACTGCATTTTGGCGTGGTCTCAACTTCAAAATGTTGGTTTCCATCCACCCCTTTTAATACACGAGCTCTTGCACAGAGGAGGTGCTGCCTTCCTCCTTTCATCTGCTTTAGGAAGCAGCGTGTGTGTGGCTTGCCCCGGGGATGCTGTTGTTCACCTGTGCCTAATGAGTGTCAGGTGTTTGTGAGAAGACCTTATCTGGCTGTGCTGAAACCGGCCCTGCTGCTCGTGCCCTTGGAGGCGCGCTGCTCCACGCAGTCTCCAATTTCTGTAGCAGAGAAACAAGGCGCTGCAAACCAACCCGTGTGTGCAGGTAGCAGGTATGGGGTGGAGGATGACAATTTCCTGCGGAGCAGCATCTGTGCTCGGTAGGGAATCCCAAAAAAAAAGAAAAAAGGCAAACAGAAAAGTGCACTAATTGCTAGCACACCGATGGCAGCGCTGTGAGTATGGGATTTGTTTTACTTCTCCCCCTGTGCCCTCTTACTCCTGTTCCTCGTTGCCGTTTTGCCCCTGGAGAAAGCAGAGAAATGTCTCTTGGTGGCCCGCTATGTGGAAGGGGTGAGCACTGCCTGAAAATGTTGCCTCCTGTTCCTTATTTCTTAGGGAGATGAGGACGATGAACAGAACTCAGAGCCGTGACAGAAGCTGGGTGCTGTGGCTCGGTATGGAAATGTGTGGCCTGAATTCAGATCTGCTCACAGACTTCTTGATAAAAAGAGCAACTAGTTCCTAAAATATATTGCTGTAAAAAAGGAGGTGCTAAGTTTGCTATTAAGTGGATGTTTCTTAGTCTTGCTCACATTTTAAAGGGATTGTCTTGGCTTGGGTGTGACATTTTTTTTAACGATATGGTTAACATCTAGTTCGGTTCCTTTTAGGTTAAATATTTAAGGTATTTGGGAACAATGCACCAGTTATTAAACCTGTCAGACTGATTTGCTCAGATACTGGTTTTTGTTTACTTAGAGCACAGCTGGATGTGAGAATTTGGTCTCAATGAATGGCCTCCTCTACATAGATACCTTCTCTTTTTAGCTAAGCAACATACACTTTTCAGGGTTTTTAATCCAGAGTACTAGGGAAGCATCCACAGTGTGTGTTCTGCTTAATTCGAGTACTCGATAGGTTGCTGCATTTTGGGGTGTTCAGTTTTTCTTTCAGAACACTCCATGTCAAATCTGGTGTTAGAATGAACTTCATAAATGTGCTGTAAAGGTATTTCTGCTAGGTCAACACCGGGGGGGGTTCAAGGCGGGGCTGGAGATGTGAGGGGAGGGCTGGGACCCTGCAGGAGCCTTGTGAGTAGGTGAGGGGACAGAGTGGGTGATGCTGGCGCTTAGTTTGTGCAGGTTGGCAGCTGTCACCTTGAAAACATGGATACGTCCAAGTGTTGTGAGGGTCCGTCCGTCCTTAGAGCTGTAACACCTCAGAGAGGGTCAGAACCCTGACAACTGTTCCTCTTTCAAGCTGTCCCCTTGTAACTTGTTGCTGAGCTGGACTTTGAGGTCCCCTACAAATGGGAGACCTGAGCTACTTCTTTGCCCATTAGCTGAAGCTGCAGACAAATCTGTTAACTTTGTGACATTGCTGTTGGCACCTGCAACTTTCTTGTGCTGCAGGAGGGCAGCAGCGCCGTCTGGATTAGCGCTGCTGTAAATGGGCGTAGTGGGGCTGAAGTGAGCGGAGAAGGCTGCTCTCTGCTTTGCACATTGCCTTATTATGGCTGGCTTCTGCTACGCCTGCCCCAGGTTTTGCTGCTGCCTGCTGGGCGAGTGGCCTCGGTGCCTGCCAGGACTGGGAGCTGGAGGTTGGCTTCGTCCCGGTCCTTTGGCTGCAGCTGTCGTGGGCTGAGGCAGGCTGGAGGGAGAGCTGCAGAGGAGAACGTGAGGAGTTGGAGGTTGTCAGAGTTACCTCCTATTAAACAGCCCTGAGGGCCAGGCATAATAGAGCAAAGACTTCATAAAAGTCCCTTAAAAAGACCAGTAAAAATGATAATGCATCTCCTGTTACAATTATTTTCTAAAAGCAGCGAGAGAGAAGACCTTGCAAACAGCGCTGCTTCTTCCAGGAGGGGGCTGGGGCACTCCTAGGATGTGCCTCCCGTAGTGGCAGAGGAGGATCAGCTGCGGCGGGTTCCAGGGAGCTGGGAGCGATGTGAGTATCAACCCAGTGCAGGAAGGAGAAGCTGCTCAGTGTCTGGAGGCTGCCTGCGTCTGTGCTGGGGAGATCCCTGGCGCTTCTGAGCGCGCTGGGGTCAGAACAGTGTGCTGGGGTGTTTTGAGAGAGCACAGCCTTTGGCCTGGGCCAGCAGTACTTTCCCGGACACTCAGGGATGCCATTCAAAAGCCGCTGGCCCAGGACTGTTCTCAGGAGCTCACACGTAGCCCCATGGTGTGAAGGGTGTGACCTGAGCCATGCAAGTGTCCTCTCCAGGCTCCAAGTGTGCTGCTGGGGGGTGGCTGTAAGGTGTCCCCCAGCTGCAGGAGGTGCAGTCGGCTCAGCAGGCTTTGCTTAGAGGCTCAGTGAGGGCTGAGCAGTGAGGGCTGCTTTCTCTTCTTGTCCTCCTCAGATGACCGTCAATGCTTAGACCCAACCAAGGGGGAAAGGCCTCTGGGTGAGCTTCAGCTTGGTGTGGTTGAGCTGTGTTAGTGTTCAGGACTGGGCTCCGGTATTTATAGCTTCGTATTCCAATGTTCATGCAGCTGAGTCTCCGCTTCTGAGTCTCTGTAACATCTCGACTCATTAAAAATGGCTCTCTCTGGTATTATCACCCCAAAAGATGGCAGGCTGTTGGATAACGCTGCCGAAGTGTGGGCGCGGGCATGTGCTTTGACAAATAAAGCATATGACAGGAGTCACGGTGGATCTGTATTGATTAGATGGAGCAGTAGGAAGAATTCCTGAACTTTAATGCCTTTATTTTTAGCTGTAACTCAGGCTGAAGGTTTGCTGCTCAATGAATTGTTCCGAAAATAAATACTTCAGGAGAGGATTAAACTGCAATGTGAAAGACAGTTTTTGTTATGCATCAGTGTTGATGGACGGAACTGGTCAGAAATCACTGTTCTCCTGAAATTTGCATGCTCTGAATCCAAACGAGGGCTGCTTTTAGCAAAAACTCCTCATCCACACAGGAAGCTAGAGGTGCTGTTGGGAATGCAACTGTGAGAGCTAAAATTAGCGAACAGCCCTGCTAGCAGCGGAGTTGTTCAGCTGGGAAGACATACTCTGGTTTTGCTTAAATCTTTCTGTTTTTACTGAGCTTCTACCGAAAAGGAATTCACTTCCTGAGCGCGTTACCTGCCATGGTTCTTCTTTCTGTGGGTCTGGCTTTGTGTGTTCAGGTTTTTGTTTCATTCCAACATATCTGACCCACAGAAAGGTTCAAAAATCACCTGTCAAAGTATTTCATCTCAGTTCTCAGCCTCCTGTCGTGTATTTTCCTGCCTTGTAACGCACCAGGTGACGACTCCTGGCCCTCCCCGTGCCCCTTGGCTGGCCGTGTGCTGCCGAAGCAAGGCTGCAGGGAGCTCACCTCTCCGCTGGGGTTCAGGGCTCTTCTGGAAGGACCTTGGCGGGGCCGTCACGCCGGTGATTTACAAGGCCATGAGTCATTCCTGCAAATTTCTGAATCATTGCTTGTTGTTTCCGTAGTCAAATTGCTCTTGACATATGAAAATCCGTGGTGCCATAAAAGAAGCCATGTGCAGCCGCTTATTTACTGTCTGATTGTGTGAAGCTCACTGCTTGACTTTGTCAGCCGGCGTTCTCGCAGAGGGCTGTTTGTTAAAGCTTGTCCTCTTTAATAAGGATTAGAGGCAGATATTGCCCAAGAGTATCTGCTTCCTTACGGCTGGAGATCTTCGTTCTTCCCTCTGCTACCTGCGTTTGGGAAGTACGAGCTCGTTCTGCAGGTACCAAGTCTCGTGTGACGTCTGGCTTCCTGTCCGTGGATGTTTCCTTGGAAGATTGATTATTTCTAGAGTGTAGTGGAGCTCAGTCTTCATGTTTTGAGGGCTCTTTGAGCTACTCGGGTCTGAATTCAGCATTTCCTTCTCTCTTGGCAGAAGCTCTACTCAAACACCTGGAATGGAGTCTAGAAGCAGTCTTCCAAGTACTGTCAGCATTATCGGAGGTGCCTCATGCAGGTGTAGGAGCAGGAACTTGATGGTGATCAGAAATTCATTGACTCCTTGGCAATGCTACCCATGGCGGAAACAAGTCCTCCCTGTATTGCAGAATAACCTCGTGTTTTAGGATCTTGGTTTCTGGGCACCTACCTTGGTGTATCCCCAGGGTGACTGTGGCCGTGAAGGCAGCTCCCCTTGTGTCCAGTTGCAGTTAACTCACCGTGTGGCGTATTTTTCCTCTAGGAAAGGACTGGGGTGGATGTCTGAGATGTCCTCAGCTCGGGGTTTCGTGGCCAGCGTGGCCGCAGAGGCTCGGGGTCCCCAGGGCTGCGTTTGAGCGCTGGGTGGTGCAATGCTGCTTTGCATGTGGCACCCTCGCTGCGGGGCGTCGTCCCTCCTCGCTTTCCAGATCAAGTGATCTTCGTGCACCAGGCGTATCTGAGACGGAGCTATTTAAAGGTGCCTGCTGAGCCCGAGATGTGGAAATAAAGCATCAAGGGTGAGAGGGGACAGAAGCCAAAAGCTCTCTACCAGGCTTTCTCTACCAGGGCCCAAGACACGGGATCTTCTGAAATTGGGGATGGGAAGGTGGAAAGTGCTGCTTATCTGGAGAAGCTGAGGGAACGTGTAAGGGCGTCTGATAGAACAGCGCGTTCTTTCTGATTCCTTAACTGCTCTGAAGTGTGTCCCCTTTTGGTGGGGTCAGAGCGACAACCCCGAGTGTAAGGGCAGGTTTGGTCACACTGAGACGAGCACTGGTGGTACCTAAAGTGCTGAATCACTGGCACCAGGGGCTGCCGAACTGTGGTAGCTTTGTGAGGTGGAAGGAGGGAATCTCTTCCTTCTCTCACATCTTTTTGGGTGCCTTACCAAGATCTTGTGCTTTTGTCATGGACCAGAGAGGTGGTAGCTTACTCCATCCTCAAAGGAGCTGTGGTTGGCAGCTGACAGAGATGAGTAGTTGCTGCTTGGAGTAGTAACTGTTCAATATTGTGTGAAAAGGGGAAAACCACAACAAATGAGTTGTTTGCTGTATTTCAGGGTAAACACTGTTATTCCTGGAGTCCCAAAAGCATGCACGTATTACAGATGGATGGTCTGGTAAACCCTTAGGTGAGAAGGGAGCAGAAGGTGAGAGGTAAGCAGAAAGTACCGCGGTCTCGTAATGGGACCGGCAGCTCAGTTGGTGAAAGATCATCGGTGGAAAACTGGAGGGGATGAGAGGAGCCATCGAAATGTTCAGTAATAAAAAAGGAGCTTGGGAACCTGGGGAGCTGAGGAACGAGAAGTACAGGTGCAGGACGAGAACCTGGCTATTAGGGGGTAGCAAACACAGGACAGTATGCATACCAGGCACTGCCTGCTCCCTGATAGTGCAGGCAAGATAAAAACGAAGAGCGGGTGTGGTGTGGGATGGAAATGAAGCGGAGGCTGCTCTGCTCCTCTTGCGTCGCTCTTCGGCGTCACTTGTATAAAAACTCTCCTGGGGAGAAAGTTGCAGCCTTGGAACGAGGGTTGCAGTGTATGGAGAGGTGTCTCTAATATTAAAATAATTCCCTCTCTCTCTAAACTGGGAAACGACTACGGGTGGTGATGGGCACAGCTCAGTGTTTGCTGCCTGGGTGATCGATGCTGCGTTTTTCCCCCCTTCACCAAGACTTCTAAAAGTGGCTGGAGTCTGTCTCAGTTTATTCTGAGGGCGTGAGGTAGTGTGCGTCTCAGACTCCTGTGAGGTCTCGCACATGCAGATCTCTGCTGTCCCACCTTCTGTGCCAGCAGAGCTGTCAAGCTGGGGTAGGAACAAGCAGCACTTCTGCTTGCTGGTCACAGGCATCCCATGCGAGGGAAGAGCGACCGATGTCATCTGCCTGGACCTCTGTGAGGCCTTTGGCACGGTCCCACGCGACGTCCTGGTCTCCAAATTGGAGAGATTTGGTGGATGGGCAGTTCAGTGGCTGTAAACTACAGGAGGGGAGGATTTAGGTTAGAGGCTAGGAGGAAATCCTTCACTTGGGGTGGTGAGGCCCTGGCACAGGCTGCCCAGAGAAGCTGTGGATGCCCCATCCCTGGAGGTGTTCAAGGCCAGGCTGGATGGGGCCTTGGCCAACCTCATCTGGTGGGAAGCGTCCCTACCCATGGCAGGGGGTTGGAACAGGATGGGCTTTGAGGTCCCTTCTAACCCGAGCCATTCTCTGGTTCTATATATAAGGAGAAAACCAATTTTTTTACAACTCTGGATAGCTGATAAGACCTTGGTAGCACGTGAATGCTTTCCTTCAGGGTTCGTAGAGCAGCTACAGATGCAGCTTTACCAGGGAGGCTCTTGCCCAGACCAAGAGCCTGCGGCCACCCTCCCTTCACTGGCACCAGAACCGTGCGTGGCGCAGCGCTGTGCGGCTGGAGATGGAGCTGTGACACCCAGCACTAAACAGGAGCTAATATTTCTCAAGTACTTCTCGTTATCTTTAATCTTCTGCCACAGAAGAGAGTGGCTTGCTTATTTATATATTTTTTTTTTCCCCTTAAGAAATTGGTATTCTCAACGCAAAGAGCAGTTGAGATGCAGCGTGGGAGAGCTGGTGGGTTGCCGTGGAAGCTGTGGGATGAACTCTTAGCAGAGCAGACGGCCAGGGCCTGCTGTGAGTGGGGTGCTCGTCGGCTGCAGGCAGCTGGGGAGCGAGTCCCCGATGCTCTGATCTGGCACAGGGTGGCGAGGGGTGGTGTGGGGAAGGGAAACGTGGGTTTCTGGTGTGTATTAGCAGCGCTTCCTTCTGTCGGAGGGGGAGCGGTAATGTTAGCACACAAGCAGGAGCTCATCCATAATATTTATCTCTGAATCACACACGAGGTATTTCTCCATGCCTTAATTAACTTCCAGCTCTCCCTTCCAGCCTTGTGGAAGGGAATGGGGCTCTGGCAGAAAGCTTTTCCCACTCCTGAGCGGGGCTCTGTTTGCTAAAGCTGTACCAGCGGTGTTTCCCCTGGCCTGCTTTTTCATTTATCTGCAAACTGTCATCCTCTGCCATGGGACAGGAAGCACGGATCTGTAGCGAGAGGAACAGGAGCTGCTGGGTCTGTACGGCTGCGTTACCGACAGGCCCCGAGCTGCCATTTCAAGTGAGGCTGACTCAGCTGCTTGCCGTGGTGAGGAACGGCTGGGGTGGATGCTTGTGTGTGCACCGAAATGCTGAGCTGGCTCTTCCTCTGCAGCTTGGTTCGTGTTCTCTGCCCCTGAGCGCTACGTGGGGAATGTAGAGAGTACTGTTTTAATACGTTTTTTTGTTTTTGGATACACTCTTTTTTGCAATAAAGGAATGCTAATGAATAAAGCGTAAAATAATGTATACAGAAACTTGGGATGCAGCGTGCAGCAGAAGAGGAAATGGTTCCCTGGTAAAGCTAGTGGGCATCGCTTCACGGGCGTCATGGCAAGTGTACAGCAAATAGACAAATCCTCAGCAAATCTTCAACCTGAAGAGCACAACTCCTAATTGATTTATTGAAATCTGGATCCCCTTAAAATATCAACCCAAATACCATGAATTAGCATCTAAAAAAATACAGTTTAAGGTTTTCTATCTTTCACTGCTGTGTCAGGCCACAGGCGTGCTGGTGCTGCTTTAGCTTTGGTCATCTCCAGTCTGATAAAACCCAGTGCAGGAATCCAGCCTGTTTTGCAGGGGGCTGGGCAGTGTGTCCCCGTACCAGTGACTTTGGGAGCCTTTAAGTCACTCTATAAGCACCTGAAATTGGGCTTAGTGGAGGGATGTCCTGATCGTCCACTTCAGGTTAATGGTGTGTTTATAAAAACCTATTTAATTGTGTAATAAGGGAAAAGTTGCTTACAATTTTTGTAGTATATCCTTGGCAGCTCGAAGTGTTTGGTGTGAAATAGTAGCGTTCCTGTTGAGAAGGGAATGTTAAAAAAAAAAAGCCTCCGGTGGGGCTGTAGCAAGACCTCCAGTTTTAGTTCATTTTGAGTGACAGAAATCATCTTCGAGCCATCCCAATAAGCCGACGTGCAAGTACTCGGTAATTGTCTGGCTTCCTCTTAATTCTGCATGTATTGTGTTTTGCAGATAAGCAGCCTCTGAAGACCGAAGGACCTGCTGAAGGGAACACCTGCTTTTGAGGTATGAACTGTTTTTTAATTATCCAACACTAAACCTTTGATTAGGTTTGAAGGCTTGATGCCGCTGTGTGTACACACTGAGCTCCAGCAGCCCTGGGCTCACAGCTACCACCCAGAGTTCAGCAATCTCCTTATCTCCCGCAGAAGCTCAGTAGCAAGGCTTGGCAGAGCAGGCAGGCCTGGCTCTGACAAGCCAAGTATTAAATGGACTCTGGGATAGTCTGCATGCCTTTAAAAGGCATTATATGGAGAGTTTTTGACTTGAGCTTCTGCAGAATAAATGTCTGAAATACATTTAACTTCCGTTTCGGGTAAATGCTTTATGTACTGCTCATTTTGCTTCCTTCATTTCGAGCGTTAGCGTCCAACACTCCCTTGCTTCTGTTCAAGACGGGCAGCGTGTGGCTCAAGGCATGGCCTTCCTGGCCCTCTCCTCCTGCTCTTTGTGCTGCAGAGGGCAGACATTCTGCTCCACGTGTCACACAAACCTTCTGTAGGCCTCTTACTGATACGAAGATTAAGCTGGGCAATCTCAGCTAAGATGAAATCAGCTCTGATTTGATTTGGTAGGAATTAGGAGCACTAGACTGAGTTGCTTATCCTGCCCTCCAGTTGCGGGAGGCACCATGAAGCTGAGCTTCTGCTGGAGTCTGTTGCGATGTCTGCAGTCAGAGGGCATGTGAGGGGCAGGTGCTTCCACAACACATTTTAGCAAAGGAATTACCATTTCTTGATATTTATGTGGACTGAGGGGCCCAGATGAATTCCACGTTGCAGTTTGAGCAGTGTGGCAGTCGTTACTCTCAAATGCTGCCTGTTTCTTCAGGTACTAGGAGCAGTTTACTGCCTGTTTACTACACTAATTAATACTTCTTATCTTCACCTTTAAGTAGTCAAGGCTATAAACCACTTCAACACAGGGCACAGACAAAATGCCCAAGTTGTTAACGTCAGTCTGCCAGTACAGTCCAGCGATACTTGGCTGTAAAGAACATCGAGGAGTCAAAATGCATACAGTTATTGCCACTTCTTTTAACAGCTATCTAATAGGACTTAGTAAACCTGTCTAGAAGTGACAGCCCCACGTCTCCTAAAGCCTTGCTGTCTGCACAGGACACAGAATGCCTCTTTTTTGCCTACTTCTCTGACGGGAGGAGAGGTGCAAAGTCCTGTCTCTGCAGTCAGGCTAACGCTCGTGCCCGTTCATGACACAACTGAAACCAGGCTCAGCATCACAGCCACTTGTTTGTGCTGCGTGTTGGAGCTGCCTGCCGGGCCATCTGAAGTCGTTCTCTAAGAGCTGTTTGAGAAGAAGCCAACTGAGATGGCTTCTCTGGCTTCGGGTGGGATGGAGGGGGTGGGAGGGGAGGCGCCCAGGTTCTGTGCGTGCTTTTCATGGTGGCCGCAGTGGAGCAAAAGAGGTCACTGGAGGCAGAGTGGAGCTGGTGCTCTGCGCAGCTGCACAGCGATGACACCGGGGTGGAAGAGCCCTTCGCTGTCCTCCCTGCGTGTTCTGTTGAGTTTTCCTTTCCACTTGGCTTTGGTGTGGCTGTATGTCTGCCAGGCTCCTGGCATGTCTTGAATTGACCTCAGACTGCAATTTCCTTGGTCATGTTGTTAGCCCCCAACTTGTTCGAGGTGGTGAGTTCGCTACGGTCTCATTTTCCTCCTTTTTTCCATGCACAAACCCACGTTACAATATACGCTGACTCGCAGAGCCCCGGCCGTACTCGGAGTTGCACCTTTCAACGTTTGTTGTTCCATAGTTTCAGGACATGGAACCACACAGGTGTTTCCCACAGACTGCATTCAGCAGCTAAAAATGCTTCCTGAAGTAACTTATCCGGGAACGTCTAATCCACGTTCATTGACTGCTGAATGAATAAAGGCAGCTTCCTCCCCGCTGTCCTCGGGGGAGCCCAGGAGAGCAGCAGGAAGGAGAGGTGTTTGTGCGGGTCCGGCCGTCGCTTGGGTCTCGTTGGATGACCTGAGCACCCAGAGGAGTGTCTGGGGCTCCTTACGAAGCAAAACCGAGAACCTGTTCCTCTCAAACCCTGCCTGCTTGTTCTGTCAGGAGCTGTTTTCACCAAGGACAGTTTCACCTTGGTCATCTTGCCTAAACTCCAAGTACTGGACAAGTACTAGGACTCTCGTGGCACCTACAATTTCATTTGGTTATTGTGTTGTAACATGTTTAGAAAGTACTTCTGAAAACATTTCCTGCTGCATTAATTTATTTCTTGTGCAGCTGCTTTAGCTGGAAGGAAACGAGCACAAAAGCACATCTTTAGGATCGATGTTATTGATAAAAAGCGAGCTAGATTGGGGCTGCTGCTGCTGTACTTGTAGTAGGAGTAAGTAGCTGCTCCTTGCTGTGCGACTCCCTGGTCCCATCCTGCCGGGGAGCTCGCCCAGACAGGGAAACTTCTCTGCCCCTGTCCTTCAGCAAGTGGAGTGACTGCTTGTGCTGCAGGAGGATTTTGTGGTTTGCTGGACGAGGGGCTGCTGCATTAGGCAGCCACCCTTTTAAAAAGGGGCTGAGGATGGCGCTGGCCTTTTAGTTTGAGAATAGTGGGAACAGACTCAAGATTTAGCCCTTGAAGTAAGAGAAGCCTTGGGAAGAAGGCAACGCTAATACATCACCTACAACGTATGGCTTGAGTTCCCTGAAGAGCTGTGGGCAGAGCCCTTTATTTTAATCCTTAAAAAAAGGAAAAATAAGGCAGGGGAGGGGGTTGTTCAGTACCATACCGCGCTGTTTGGCCCTTCTCTCCCTCTTTTTGGAGGGGAAGCAGCCTGTGTCAGAGGGCACAGAGCCGTGGATGCTGGCAGCAGCCGTACCTGCAGTAAGGCAGTGAACCATTCCCTGCAGAAACTCGGAGGCTGTACCTGATAACATTGCAGGGAGACCTGATTTTTTTTATTGATCTCTTTCATTGAAGACCCAGCTTTTGTTTTCTAACCAATGCCTTGTTTTTAAGCTGTGGCTGAATGTATTTGCTATCAAGAGTACGGAAACGTAAATACAATAGTGGTTGAACTGCAGCAGCTACTCCCTTCCTCCTCTGGTGGCTTCCTGCATGCGTTTTGGAAGGTGGAAATTACTCTTCTGCATTAACGAATTTCAGAAATGAGTACTCTTCCCACTGGTGCTGCGCCATCAGATGTCAAAAACCAAAGGGTGTGAGCAAAAAAACCCACAACTACTCTCACGTAAGTGTTAAGACTGAGAAGTAAGGTAAGGGCCCTTTGCTGGAGCTCCCTTCAACGCTCTCCTGTGCTCCAGCCTGATGCAAGCACAGGCTAACGGGACATCTTGCTGTTTTTCTCCACTTTACCTAAACCTGTAGCCAGATAACCGTGCAGGCAGCCTTCTAGTTGAACTAACTCTGCGTTCATCCGCTTGTGATGCTTGAGCGAGTCTCTTAAGAGGATAATTAATAAAAAAGAGTAACTAATAAATGGGGGCGGTGCCTTCACCGACTGCAGGGTTGTTCTGCCAGACCTCAGCTTGTGATTATTTTAGAAAGCTGCTTCCTGAGTGTGGTTCTTGTAGCAATGTGGGTCACTAGTAGCTGATGCTGGTAGCTTTCTTAGCTGGGTATGAGTTTTGTCATTGTGAATTTTGCCATTAAAACTAGCTCAAGACAGTGGAAAGGTTCAAATAGTAACGCCTGGTCTTCTACAGCTTGGGAGGGGTTGGATTGAGCTGTTTGCAGGTTAGAGAGTTAAACTGACCTCAAACCGTGGGCTGTCATGTGCTGCTTTTTATACCCAGAGCCTCTCCTGAGCCCTGCACGGCAGTAACAACTTTCTGGGGCGAGTTATTTCTCTGCAGTGCCTCCTTGTGTAACCCGCCGCCCCTAACGCCATTAATGCGCCCCTGCTGCACTAATGCTGCTCCCGGCCCCGAGCGCAGCCGCTCCGTGATGCTCTTATGGCGCTTGGCCAGCTGCATGGCTGAACTTCGAGAGGATCCCGGGGATTTTTACTTAGCTAAGAATAAACATCACGTGAGAGCAGGAGTTACTTCCCCGCCCGGGGGAGAGCGAAGATGGCGTGCTGCTGGGGAGCGGCCTCCCCGTGCTCCGCAGGGATAAGCTGCGAGTCCGCAGGAAGCAGAAGGGCCTGGCACGTAACCTCCTGCTTTTCCTTGCTGCTCGGTTTGCCGGTGCACGATGACACAGTGCTTTCCCAACAGGCTATTTTTATCATTGCAGAATCTGATAGCTAACCTTGTGAAAGGAGACGTGATCGTACTTGCTGCATTTCCAGCCCAGCGGTGTTTCACATTGGGCCTCGGCCTGCATCTTGGGTACCTGGTAATGTGCTACCAAGCGCCTTGCTGAGCACTTCTCTGACTTCTCTCCACCTGCGTTTTTCTCCAAGAGGAATATCTCCTTCTTTCAGATTGCACACAGGCAGTATTTACTTCCAGGCTTCTAGCAAATCCTTTCATGAGCTGCTCGTAGCCAAAGACTCCAGTCCCTCTTGTAGAGGTGCCCAGGAATGTTGAGTTCTGTTCCACCTTGGTTTGAAAGGACTTCTGATTTCATCTTCCCCGCTTATGTGTAGACAGCAATATCCCTACCTAAAAGTAAAAAAGAAAAACAAACAAAAAACAGAGGGACACAGAAGGAGCAGCGGGCTCTACAGCTCTTGGTCCTCTGGGTATGCTCTGCTCCCACCCTAGCGCTGCCCAGGGACTTCATGAATTCGTGGGCAGCTGCGAGGCCTCCCCCTGAGTGCAGGGACTGGCTCGTTCCTGGCTGAAGGACCCGACGGGGGCAGAGTGGAACGGGCCTGGCTCCCTCTGAGCTGCGCTGCAGAGCTCCGTGCTGCCTGATGCTCCAAAACCGGGGCTAGGCACTAACAGAGCGTTTGTTTCTCCTTCTTAAATGTCTGGTTCCAGAGGGCTTTGTTGTGGTTTTGAAATGGCAACCCCCTATCTCCCAGCTAGTTCAGGTGTCTGTTCTACTTCCAGATCCCTTTTGGGGCACCTCTGTCAGTTCGCAGGAGCCCCAGGGCAGGGCATGGTGCGCCGGGGCACCTGACGAGTCCATAAGCCACCACTTTCTATGGTGAGGCTTTGCAGAAGTCACAAGAGCTGGAACTTGTTTCTTAGCCTAGACGTGTGGTTCGTTTCATTCCTCGGGAGCTTTTGAACTTCCGATAGTGAAAGCTTTCAAATATTTTGTTCTTTGCAAGTCATTTGCCTGAAAAAGCATCCATAGATTTGCTGTTTCACTCATCTGGCGCAGACATCCAGCTGGTGGTGAGCTGTCACTGATGGAAATAGTTCACTAGGCAGCCTTTTCATTTGGAAGCTACCAGTTCTGTGTCCTGATCTACAGGTTCTCATGCTATGTAATTACGCTGTCAAGAGGTGCTTAGTTTAATTAAAGTGAAGTAGGTGCTCTAATGCAGTCTCCAACATACCTATACAGAATAATCCTAGTTAGAGGAGTAAAGCTTGTATGTAAACGGAGTTCCTGGAAGCAGTGACTGCGCGTACCCAGTTGCCAAGCAAAGTGCTTCTGTTTTCATAGCTGTGTCTGCTCTAGCTCCTATTCTGTGCAACCTGTCGTGTTTTATGCTACTCGCTCAAATTTTGCCTTGCTTTTTGGGTAACACCAGCTGGGGATGTTGGGGCGCTTCTCCAGGGGTTGGTTTGCTTGCAGGCGGTGTCCAGCCTTTCTCGTGGGCATCAGATCGTCGCTGCTCCTACCTGCGTACAGAAAGGTGGCCTCCAGCAGCTGGACGTGAGCTCTTTCAGTGCCACCTGTGGCTCGATTTACCCTTGATACGCCTTGTGAAACGAGGGAGCAGAGCTGCTGGGTCTCTGGCCTCTTCCTGCCAGGCTGTTTCCACAAGCTGGGATTGCCTCGGCTGTTCTACAGAATGCTTCACTCCCAATTTTGAAGATTTATCGCAGTAAACTTGCTGATGTGTGCGTGATACGAGTGTAACATTTAAATGCTATTTAATGGTTGCTGATTTTATTCTTTGAGAGCTTTTTTCTTTAACTTCATTTCAGAATATGTCTTCTCTGGTCTTTACTTTCCTTGCTACCCTCTTAGATGCTTATATGTACATGAGGCAAACCACAGAATTCATGAAAGTATTGAGAGCCTGAGCAGCGCTGCTACAGCCAGAATTAATCTGAACTGGATCTCTGAAAAATCAGTCTTCTCCCAGCATGACTTGTGAGTTCTTTCATTTCTCTGGGTTCGTAGCTCCAGCGTTCATGCTGCTTGGGAAGAAAGCAGTACAGTAACAGAAGAAATCATCTTAAAACCAAAGCTGAGATTGTTGAGTAAGCATAACTCATTCTGGGAACAGCACATATAAGACAAACATGGAGTAGGATGAATGTAGAGGAGCTGAAGGGAGGACTGAGTGACTGAGGTGAACTTCTGCAGTGAAACTCTTCCCTCTGCGTGCGCTCGAGTCGTCTTTCCCAGGCCTTGGCAGCGAGATGATCTTGGGGGAGGAAGAATGCCTAATAAAAATGGGAATTGCTGATTGATCCGATTAGAGACGCGCCTGCCTTTCCCCCTCCCAAGGAAAAGGACTCTGTAGGAAGAGTCCAAGGCATTATTTTCTGTGTTTTGCCTTCCGTGAGGTCGGAGCTGCTTTCCTTTCTGATGCGTGTGCTATTAAAGGAAAGCAGCTGACAGCAACAGCTGCTCGCCTTGCCTGTTTGCTTTGTGGCTTAGCAGTCCATGTGCACCACAGAAAGAAAGAAAGAAAGTGCTCTGCTAACAGCCAGGCTTTTCGTACCCTGCCCTGTGCTGTCTTCTCGCCCTCTGTTTGCTGCCAGGAGCCGGCGGGAGGCTCTTCCCGCGCTGATTGATGCTGCAAAACCTTATTTGGTGCCGCCGCTCTGCTGCGGCTCCGAAAATCCCCTCTCCTGTGAAACGCCTCGCAGGCCGGCACGCAAGTATGACTTTGTTTTCTTTTGAAATCAGCTCTGAAACCACCGATTTCTTAGCTAAAACCTACAAGCCTGCGCCGAAGGTGGGCAGAGCCCTCTTATTCCCCTTAGAGAAGCGTTTAGGGCTTTGGAGACGACATACCAGCCTTTTTTAGGGCTCTTATTTCAATGCTCGTAGGCCTGTGCTCAGCCAGACACTTGAAAGTCCCTCACAGTTATTATCTATGAACTCATCTTCCATGTGGCTTTTTTGAAGGCCGGCCAAGACCATTAATCCCCACCTTTCAGAGGCCCTAATCCCTGCCGGGGTTTATAGGAAAGTTATTCTCGTCCTCCCAGCGAAGCTGCTCTGGCAGAGCATCTCTCCTGCTGTAACTTAAGGCAAGTTTATTAACGTGACTTTTTATCAGCTTGGAAACTGTACAGCTCATCATGGAGCAATCTGACTTGGACAGCCTTACCCCATCTTGCTGAGTGGTTAATAGGAATGAAATTGCCCAAAGGAAGGAAATCATTCGGGAGGCTGGTAGTCTCTTATCTCGCTGTGCTTAAGTATAATTAACGCTAATAAAACACTCTTTGAAGGCACGGATACGTGCCACATTTTTGGGGAATGGGTGCAAGTGATGTCAGGGTTGGAACAGGTCTGTTGAGCTGATTTTAATTTTTACAGCTGTCACTCTTCCTACAGCCGCCTGGCTCTGGGGTTGGGCTGGCTGGGGCCCGGCTGATGCAAAGCCGCCCCGGTACGTGAGGCTCCCCCTTCCCTGCCCTTCTTCAGAGACTCTCCCTTGGTTCCCAGGAGGCTTCTCCACACCCTCGGGATGAGTTTGGGTGGGATTCCTCCCATTTTGTTGTCCTTCCAGGGGTTACAGCGACGTGGACAATTTGCCCTCGGTTCCGACTTCGCCCCGTAGCGTTGGTCAGTGCAGGAGCTCCGCTGCCTCCCCAGCGGCTCCATGGGGAGATTCCAGAACTCACTGCAGGATTTTAGACAAATCCAGAGCAATTTAAGCCTAATTCCCAGGGATGTGGTGGAATTAATCTCTTAAATGCCCAGAGTTTTTTTTCCTTTGTGAGTACTGTGACCAGAATTAGGCTTTTCAAAGCCAGCTAGCAAAAGGAGTTCCTGTCTTGGCTTTGCCCAGCTGTTAAGTGTCTGATAAAGAGCATTGTAGGCTTCGTGCCTGTAGTTCCTGTGCATCTCGTTCTGGGCACGCTGCACGTGGTTACTTCCCTGCCCAGAGAGAAGATGAGTTCTGTGAAAAGTACCTCTTCACCCCGAGCAGAGAGAGCAGGAATTAAGCCCAAAAGGGGATGTAAGAGATGGGAAACTGCAACGGAGTCTGAAATCTGACTTGGCAACCTGGGTCTCACTGGGCAGGAAAATTGTCTGTGCACGCTGGATTTCCTCCTGAGGTCTGTGGAAGAAGCAGGGGCTGCTCTGTGCCACCGAAGTGCTGCGTGCCAGAGAAGTGATGCTCTGAATGTGATTGCCCTGGAGTCCCAGGATGTTATCTTAGAGAGCAAGAGCAGCAAACGAGTAAGTCCAGCCCCCTCATGTTCATCAGCAACTCCGAGCTTTCAGAGCAGTAAGTGGGCCTGTTCCGTGACCTCTCCTGCCTTCCCTAAAGCAACACTTCGGGAACAAGTTCCCAAAAGGAAATGCACGAAGGCATACATAAAACCCGATACGGTGCCTTTGATTTTCATAAGAGTCCACATTACGAGTTGGTGTAGGTGATCTTACATCACTGACAGCTTTTTTATCTCAAAGGGAAGGAGTCTCGTAGTCCAAACCAGAGTTGGGTAACAAATTACTACAATAGAGTTATCCAGAGTGCTCCAGGAGTCGTGAATCACCGTGTATGCAGCAGCCAGAGGTGTGCCTGTGCTGTGCCTGCTCTGGTGCTGGTGGGAAGGCGCAGCAGGGCCGTGCTCTCCCCACACTTGGGGTGCAGCAGCTCGGCCGCTCCCAGCTGCTGGCGAGGCGTTGGGCTCTCCCATTCACCCCTCGGCACCCTGGGCTTTGCTGGGATGTGACTAAAGGGATTAAAAACTTCAGACCAGAGATTTTAAAACAATGAAAAAGTGAAAAATTGAGCAATAAAAAGCCGCGTGACTTCATAGGACTCTTCCCCTCCCGTTTCGTGAGGCTCCTTGCCGTGACCGTGTGCTGCTGAGCAGGGCTGGAGGCACGGAGGCTGTTTTGGGAGCTCCTCGTTAGGACCAGCTCCCACCTGGAAGAGTGGCTTCAGCCAGCTAGCAAAGCACAAAGGCTTTAACAAACAGTGACAGCGTGTGCAAGGTTTTTCTTGATGTGACTTGTTTTTACCTTAAAGCCGCATGGTTACGTGCCTTTCTGTGCAGGAGGAAGGTGAGGAGTAGTGAGAAACCGGCAGCCTTGCGGTACGTACGTGGAATTCTTGCTTTTGGAGCTGACCCTCTAGAACAGTGCTGGTTGTGTGCGCAGTTCTGCAAGTCAGGTTCTTCCTACTGCACTGACTCTTCCTACTGCGCTGACCTGGGGCCTTGCACAGGAGACAAACCAATGCCATTGGAGACAAGTAATAACTTGTGAGGCTTTTGAGGCAGCAGGAGGGAGATGTTTGTATATTAGGAAGCAGGATCGGTGGCTGCCTTTCCATGGCAGGGCGAGCTGGGACTCCTGGAGCTAGCTTCGTAGCACCCAGAGTCGTTGTAGGTCTTAACTGAAGAGCCAGAAGGCTACCTGAAAATCTGAATGAACAAGATTGGCAGTGGAGTGGCGGAGGTGCGAGTTCTGGAATCGTTCCTCCATTTCTTTAACGTAGCCTTGTCTTGTTTCTGTTCTTGGCAGGAGCCCTTGTACTGATGGACTCCCTGTCTGCCGCAGGGCTGGCTGCAGCCCTTCATCGTCCCAGGACGCGGGGTGGAAGGGATCCGTCCCCAAGCTGTGCGTGTGCCCAGGGAGGTTGGGGTGTGGTTTCGGTTTGCTTTTAAGGCTTGCCTTCAAGATGTAAAATGAAAGGGCTTTTGGGCTCATCCTGTTCTTTTCACAGGCTTTCATAGGAGACTTTTCCTAGTCTCCTTTCCAGCTGCCTTCCTCTCTGCTCCTAGCACAGCCAGTCGTGCCGTTTTCTTCCTGATGCCTCCTGAGCCTTCCACGGCAGAGTGCTGTGCAGCCGAGCGCCCCTACTCATGTGCATAGATACTCAGAGGTGCAAACAGGTTTTTACTGGTGCTCTGTCATTTGGGTATTCCTTCCACGTTCATCTTTGATGGAGATCTAACTCCGGCTCATTATTTTAGTTTGCATAAGTGCTGAATTTAGGCTTTATTTTTAACCTGCTTTTACCTAATTGGCAAACAAACAAGGGGGAGGGGGCATACGGTATGCACGTAGCACCTGCCAGTGGGTACAGAGATCCCTCCCCAACCTGAAGTTTTACCATTTTTCCCTCTGCTAATAACAGATCTGGCTCCAGCCATCAGTTTGTGCGTGCACAGGGCTCCTGTAAGGACCGGGAGCGGTGCAGTCGCTCCTGCAGGCAGGGCTGCTCGGGCAGGATCGCCTTCCTTCACGGTCACCTCGCCCTGGAGCTGAGCCCCAGGAGCCTCCCGGGGGGTTCCTGCACTGGAGGTGACCATTTCGGAGCCACCTGCCCGCCCTGCTGCTCTCTCTGTGTCTGGAAGGCAGAGCCTGGAGGGCTGCGTCCATCGGCAGGCTGGGGGCAGCAGATGACAGCCTCTGTGAGTGAGGCTGGGATTGCTGAGGGGTTTTGGCCTTCATTGCCATGCGCTGCATCACCAGAGACCTCTTCTTTAGAAATCTATAACAAGATCAATTCCCGCGCTGAATTACAGCAAAGGTCAATGCCGGTGACCCAACTTTCTCATCGCTGCACAAGCCTGTTCCTGCGGCTGCTGCAAAGCTCGTGTTTTATTTAAACGAGCAGGACAGAGCACTGCATTCCCCCTGGAGGAGTCTGCTGTGGATGCACGCACGAAGGTGCACAGGCTGAGCGATGCTCTGATCTGTCCTTGCTGGCGTTAAGGTTTGTTTCTGGGAAAACATCCTCCCAGAACACACAGCTTTTGCCCTGTAGAGGCTGGAACAGCCTGCTTGGTTTTCTGAGGAGGTGTGTGGGTGGGATTTTTGGGGAGCTTAATTTACGTGGTCCTTTCGTCAGGTCTCTTGATACCTGGTAGCTGCTAGAATGGTCTTCAGAGCAGCCAGCTTCGCTGAGACTTTTATATTTGCATTTGGGAGCGCTTCATTACTTGATGCTTTGTGGATTGTGTAACTTCTCAGAGGTGCTTTGCAGATCTGGCTGATGGTGACGACTTAGCTGCTGTGTGGAGATGGAAAGCTGGTGTCCGCATCCCCGTGCTGGTTAGGCTCCGCGCTGTGCTCTTTGGAAAGACAAGTTGTGCTCTTTGTCCTGAAGCAATGTAAAGTTCCTCTTTAAAAGTGCTTGAGGAAGGTAGAGTTGGATTGTCCTTGTTGCCATCGCCACCATGGCATGGACTTCTCCCGGTTCCTGTGGTATCTTCTAAAATCCGTTTAAGAAAAAAAAATCTTTCTTAAATCCAGTTGACTTGGGGCCAGTTGACAGATGACTTTAATGTAAGTAAATGTCCAGCTCTAAACTGAGACGTAGCTTTAGTTGGGCTAGATGTCGGACTCAGCTCTCAGGCTGGCCTTAATTGTAGCTTTTATGTTGACAGCAGGTAGGTAGAGGTGTGGAAAGAGGAGGCTAGCTTGTGGCTTTCCTCTGGCTAGTCCAGGACGTCTGCCCAGTTTGCTTTGCAGACGCTCTCCTTTGATCAAATGGAGGCTCTCCAGGCTATGAATGTCTAAAAAGCAGGAAGAAAGCCGAATTTGTCTCCAATCTGCAGAAAACTGAGAGAATCTTTCCAACGCTACTGAAGAGATGCAAATAATGGGAGGCTGCCTGGTGTCTGTCCTGGCTGATTCTCCCGCCGGCTGAATCATTGCACAAGGTGAAGGCAGCGTTATAGGCTTTATGGCTGCTTGCTTCAAGGAAATGTAGTTGATGAAAAAGTTTCAAGCTTTTGGAGCAGAAAGGTTCATTACAGCCCTGTACCCAGCCTGGTTGTGGAAGCGAGGTATAAGGGCAGAGTCTGTTAGCAGCAAAAATAATGCCTCGCTCTCAACTGCGGAGAAATGGTTGGAACTACTGAATAAAAACCGGAATTATTTAGATCCTTACAGAGGCAGCAGGAAACTGGAACCACTGCGCTTATTTTAAGCCGCCAACTCTGAAATTGTGAAGCTGCAGTTTATAAAAGTTGTAGGTACGACACTTTAAAAACAAAACAAACAGCAGCACTCAGCTGGAGCTCGTTTTGTTCCGATGCCTTTCCCTGTCGCAGTCCAGTGGCCTCGCTGCAGTGGTTTCCCTTCTGCTCTGCTGGTTGCTCATCATTTATGGCAGACCTCGCCGTGCCCATTTCACGAAATTTCATGAAATGGGGAGCTGACCGATGTCTCACTCCTCTTGTGTTGATTTTTTTCCTCTTCTGTCCGCCCCTTCCACTTCCTTAGGCTTGTTTCCATTTTTGACTTAATCTTTTATTTTCCTTACCCGAAGTACACATCTGGTTTCCAGCCAAGATTTCACTCCAGTCGGTGTTTTTGCTCGTATTCCTGCCTCTTCTCAGGCTTCCTCTGACCGTCCTCTCCCGGGCAGAGCAGCAGTGCTTGGAGCTTCATTATCTGCTGGGGTCTGTCGCAGCCCCTCGCTTGCACGTTCCGCTATCCCCGGCTGAACAGGCTGCAGACAGCTCGAGAACCTCAGGGATTGCTTCAAGAACCTCAGGGATTGCTTCAAGAACCTCAGGGATTGCTTCGAGAACCTCAGGAATGGCAAGATAGCAGGCGTAGGAAGGGGAGGTGATTGTGAGCGAGCCGTGCCGTGCCGTGAGGAGGCAGCAGTGGCCGAAGCTTTGTCTCCTCCGTGACACCCCGCTGACGAGCTGAACTGCAGGTTTGCTGAGCCTATCTGCAGCGAGCAGCTCAAGCACTGCGCTTATCTCGTGCGGCCATGAGCTGCTGGTGGAAGTGAGCTGAGATTTGCATCGAGCCTCTGCAGCTGTCGCGTGGTTATCAGTGAGCAGCGCAGGGGCCCTCACTGCTTCATAGCAGCCCGGGCTTCTTAGGCTCACCTTGCAGTGTGCCTGGCCCCCTGTGGTCTGCTTTTGGGGTACCCGCATGTCTGTCCCTCATTCCCAGCCTGCTAGAATTATGTTATTATTATTAGAGATGTTCTGATTCGTTGTCTGCATGGATTTGGAAGCTGAGACTCTCCATCTGTTTCATGTACTTAACCAGGAAGCTGCTGGTAAGTTGCCCTAAGAAGGGAAGTGATCGTGCAAGTGCTTTGCCTGGTGGTGTAGCAGTCCTGGCCTAAAAGCAACAACTGCCCCCCCAAATGCCCCAAATCTACCTGCTCTGGACTCGCCACTGCTCTTCCTCATGAAGAAGGGAAGCAATTGCTAAGTTGTATGAGCAACGAGAAGCTTTCTTGCTGCGTTACGTATTGTCTGAAGGACAGGGTGGTTCTGTACGACACCACACTCACTAATCCTGATGGACGCGGTAGGGAGAGCCTGGTGTGGGGCCGGGAAGATGCCGCAGGGCCCGGAGCCCCTCTGCTGCGAGGAGAGGCCGGGAGAGCTGGGGCTGCTCAGCTGGGAGCAGAGGAGGCTCGGGGGGATCCCAGCCATGGCTGGCAGCACCTGCAGGGAGGTGCCGAGAGGCCCCGAGCCCAGCCTGGAGCCCAGGAGGCTCCCCCTGCCCCCTGTCGGAGCTCTGGTGGCTCTGACTGGGAGCAGATGGACCCGCGGGGCCTCCAGCCCAATCAGGCTGGGATTCTGTGAAAATAATGCCTTTCCCTTGAAGGTTAAAGGTTCCTGGAGCTGCATCTCCCTACCTCTGAGAATGAGCCTCTAGGAAATTGGAGTGATGTCCTGTAACTTGGAACACCCACAGAAATGAAGCCCAGCTCCAAACTTGTTTAACTTACTGGGGAAAAAACAAACAAACAAAAAAACCCCTTGGTTTAGTTTGTGCATAAAAAAAAAAAGGAAAAAAAGAGGTCACAGACTTGGTGTGTCTGTGCACAAAATGTAAAATGTCAGCAGTTGATGCGCCCTCTTTTTGGGAGGATAAATGCAGGCGTCCTCTTCATGTGACTCCCTGCAAACACAGCGCCGAAGGACGATGACTTCGCATCTCTCTGCTCCCTGCTGCCCTGTTCCCTTCTGCCTCAGTGCCCGCCGCTAAGTGCTCCTGAGAGCCTCAGCTAAGAACAGCAGGCTGGGTGAGGACGAGAGAAATGGCACGATGACCGAGCTGTCTGCGTCTCCCAGTCGGAGACTGTTCTGCACGGGGCTGGGAGCTAATTTTAAAGGAGCGAGGGGATCTGGTGGAACGATATTCCTGCTAATAACTCCCTGTGCCGGTGTCTCCTCTAAACAAAACCAGGAGAAAAGTTGCTTTGTTTCTTTTTTCTCTTAGATGCACTTAGATGCTCTTGCCTCTGCCATGAAAGCTGCTCCCACTTTGCTTTGGTGGGGGCAACGCATTCTGGGGGTACTGCTCCTAATTACCCAGTCTGTTTTAATTGGCAGAGGAGAGGCTTGGAGCAGGGCAGCAGCGTGGAGTTCTCCACCCCAGCAGGAGCCCTGTGGGCACAGCAGGAGCCGCGGGGTACCTGCGGCGTGCGCCCTGGTCCCCCTGCCAGAAGGCTGAGGGGAGCCAGTCTATGCCTTGAACCAGCTGCGGCTCTGTTCAAGCAGCAGACAGGCCCTCAAGTATCATTTTTGGGGGGCAGCGTCCCCTGCGCCCACGTGCCTGTCTTCCCCTTTCGCCATTCTCAGCCGAGACGCAGGGAATCTGGGTCAGACCGCTCATAAATTTGAACTCAGCCTGTGCGTGCCCGGAGGCGCGTCCGCCGCAGCGCAGCGCAAGCAGCTCCAAAATGGCAACACAAAGTTCAGGAAACAAATTCCACTCTTCCCTAGATGGGAAGCTGAGAGGCGGCGGCTTATGCAAGCGCTGTTTGTGTTGCTCCTGCCTGCGGAGGGTGGCTGCAGGAGACGATGGTTCTTGAACGTTGCTCCGCTGGGGTACGTAAAATAAAACTCGTGCGTGGAATTGCCAGTCAGATTTCTTTCTAGGACTCGTGGGTCTGGCTGCAGCCCGCTCCCCACAGCAGGCAGACTTGATGTGAGCTGCTGGGAGCTCCTGGAAAGGAGCTCGCTGCAGGTGGGGGCTGAGAATTGGGTAAATAGCTGGAGCTGTAGGGCAGGGGTCTGTGATATGGGTAACTGATGGAAACAGTGCTGCTGCTTTTGGCTCGGCTACCAGGAGATGGCTTTGTATGGAAAGGAATAGGTTGCTCGCTGGGCACACAGACTCCGAGCACAAAGCAGAACAGATGGGGCAGATACTGGCTGTAACGGACCAGCTGCTGCTGGAACACGAAGAGGCCTGAACAAACCATTTTTGGGAACAGCAGTGAGGAGAAGGAACGTAATTGATTTGCTGCGGAGTAATTTGAAGACTTCCTGGAACAGATCGAAGAACGCCTGGCTACCGGAAAGCTCCCTTCCTTGTCTGCCATACAGCTGACCCTGCGGGGCCGCCGGCACCACGGTCTGCTCCTTCCCACACCTTGTCCCTGAGCACGGCGCCTGCTTGACCCTGGCTGTCCTCTGAGGCCCTCCAAGAGATGCAGACCTTGAGTCACGCAGGCTGCAGTTACACCATCGCTCCTTACTCCCCGTGCCACTTAGCAGACATCAGGAGCGCAGCAGCTGTCTTGCAGATGAAGAATTATTGAATATTTTGTTAACTGCTGCCTTCTGAAACCTCCGTCACTGCTCGGTTTTCCCTTTCATCCCGTAAGTTAATGTCAGAATTCTCATTCCGAGTGGTCCTCTGTGTGCCTGCTCCTCCAGCTGCGTAACGCCCAGTGCATCGTGTCTTGGTGGATGCTCCCAAACGCCTCCTGTGCACAGCCAACTCTTCTCTGTGGATGAACGTGGTGCAGAAAGCATCTGTCTTCCTAAGCTGGGCAACACGTGGTTATTTTGTTGGTTTTCTTCTACCCTTGTGCAGAATCTGTGCAGCGTCCTTACCCTCCTGTCCTAGCTGTGAGCTGGGTGCTTTATGTGCCAGGGAGACGGATTCTCTGTTAGCTGCAAAACACAGCGTGGCTGTTATTAGTTGCATTGATTTTTTTTTTTGGTCATTTCTGCATTCCTTATTAAGTTAAATATAGACAAGGAAATGTCCTGCTGATAAGCCTGCCTAACCTCGTTATTATTTATTTTTCCCCAGAAGCTAGATTGCTTTCATGTCCCAGTCCTACATGGGTCTGAAACGGAGACGTTGTCAATGCTGCTTCATGGCAACTGTTCATTACGGTGCCACTTCTTTCTTTTAATCAGGAGCAAAAACTGCAGGATGCGAATCTAGCAGCGGCTCGGGATGGAATATTTGGGTGCTAGAGGACGACCTGGGTGGGATCAGCACTGACTCGGGTTTAGTAACTCCTGTTGGCTTCCCCAACGCGTTCCCGTGGCGCCTTGGAGGAGTTTGCTATGTTAATTGGCGTGCAATTGTTTAGGCTTAGAGGAACGATGATGGAATATCTCAGTGGAGCAAGACCAAGGTAATTTCTGGGCCATCAAAGTATGGCTTAGGAGCTTTCTCTGACTGCAAAGCAGTGATTACGGCGGTACGCGGCCACGTGCGGTCTGCTGCTGGCTGTGGATGCCCTTGGTTCGGATGGTGCAGGGGAGGGGATGCTAAATGTTACAGGGCTCCTCTGTAGAGCAGTTGGGTAATAGTTTCCATCGGAGTGGGAGGATGGGAGATGTCTTGCTGCTTGGACAGACCCTAAATTAAGCTGTCAGGAGGAAACGCTGCTAAAAGGCCCCTCCTGTGCTTGAAACCAAAATAGCAGGAACGTTTAATCTGAAGCGAATGTGTGAGGGGTGTGAGCTGAGAGCTCGGTTCACTGACTCTCATCTATCGCTGATGAGCCTTTGGGGCGAGGTTAAAAAGAGAGGTTTTCCTAAATGTCACCTCCACGTTGCAAACCTGGCTGTGCTGCTGTCGGTGCGGGACCAGATGGTGGCGCGGCAGCGAAGGCCGTGGTGCACGCGGTCTGAAGCAGCCTGCCCTGGTGTGCCTGCCGTGAAGGACAGGAGCTGGAGTCCTCTCCTGGAGCCTGCTGTGTCCGTGCAGCCTCTGCTTGTCGTTTCCCCAGGTTCCTGGCTGTTCTGCAGCAAGTTCCTCACCTCAGCCTTGATGCTTGCATTTCCTAGTGGCATCGTGAAGCAGCTTCCTGAAAATTTTGAATATTGGTTTCTTCTCTGTGCGAACTGAAGCTTTCAGAAGAAAAGGCTGAAATGCTCCTGGCATCAAACTTTCTCTGAGATACTGATCTCAAAGCCATCGTTTCAATTGGAAGCACGAGGGGGTAAGACGGTGCGTCCCGAACAGCGTTAGCGTGGAGCTCCGTCTGAAAGAGCAAGTCGAGCCTAAATTCTGTTCTGAGACTTCTGTTTGTGTAAAAAAATAAAAATAAAAATACAGCTGGTCTTGATAGCAATAACCCCTTCAGCTGGGGCCCTGCACGAAGGGCTGAGAGCTCCAAACCTTTCACCTCCGGGTTTGCAGTAAGCGGTAACTCCTCGGTGCCGTTATCTGACCCACAGAACAGCAGCTGCTGCTTGGAGTCTGATCCGGCTTGAAGTTTGACCTTTGAAGGGAAGAAAGAAGAGGTTTTAACTGAATTAGCTCCCCTAGCATACTTGCATGTGGTTACGTAGACACCAGTATCAGTGTAAAAACCATTGTCTGTAAAGAATGCCGAGCATTGCCCTGCCCAGCTCGAGCCCGTAGGTATGTCAGCGGCCGTATGCTGCTGATGAAGAATTTCCCGTAGTCCAAGGAGCAGGAGCCTTTGTTTTGGAACAAGGGGGCTGTGTTCTGCCACCCCAGCATTATGCAGTGACCCCGGAGAGCAGCGTAGTGGCTGCATGGGTCAGCCCTTCGTTAGCAGCACACAAATGGCCTTTGTGTGTGGCTGCGCGGGCGCCGTTCTGCGGCCCCACTGCTGCTGGTCCCGACCTGGCTCCGTGGTCCCATCCCATGTGTTGGGAACTGGCCATAAAACGATGAACCGCTTGAGCTGAGCTCCTCCTCATCCTTTTGTTCAGGTGAATTTGTTGTTGTTGGAGCTCTAAACCTTCCTTCCCAAACCTTCCTTCCTGTCCTTGTCCTGTATTGATGAATGGGGCGCTCCTGCCTCGCCTTGCTGGGCTCCTGAAGCAGAAGGCATCTTTCTCTTAGAGATGCTCTCCACGCTGGTAGAGGTTCTCCGTGCCCATTGTGCACCTGAGGAGCGCTGTAGTGCTTGGCATCATCTTGCCTTGCTCTTCCAAGCATAGACAAAAACTCAAGGAGGCGGAGTTCCTGTAGTAGGAGTTGTAAGTATGCTGCTTCAGATGTTAATGGCCCCTTGGTCTCTGCCTTTCACAACCTGATGGTTTCTGCTGAAGGCTAAAATACAAGAATCGAGCTTTTCATTCCTCTGGTATGCCGGGAGCACTGCGTGTGCACAGCTGGCCTGCGAGGAAGTTCAGAAATGTGCCTTCTGCCAGGCAGGAGCGGTGGGCTTCTCTTCTTTGTACGGCTTCAGATTTGCTTCAGCTTCTGTTGGGTCTTTGCTAAGAACTTCATAAGGGTGAAATCTGAAAAAATAATTGTTTATGGGTGTAAATAATTGTTTATGGGTGTTTTTAAGTCAACCTGAACGCCTTTGCTGCAGAGCAGTTGAATTGGGTTAGGTACATCTTCTGTATAGTGTGAGGAGCTTAAATTGAAGCTGAGATATAAATTGGGGAGGAAAAGGAAGATGGTGAGTCTTTCCCCTTCGTGTTCCCTTCGTGTTCTTTCTCCTTCGTGTTCCTGATTGTGTTATAGCTTTCTGCATGATGTGGATGTCTATTCTCCACTACATTTTTTTCTGCGTAAACATCGTTAAAACTTTACCTTCCAGCACAAATCCCAGGGCTAGATTGGGTTTGGCGGCATTAGCAAGGTTTGCTGAGGACAGAACCGCCCAGCTGGACCCTATCTACGGGATCAGAAGCATCCCTGAAGTATACATCAGAGATTATGTAAAATCCTAATCTCCATAGGGGAGGCTGGGTGGAGTCCAGCCCAAGAACTAAATTCGCTTGCGTCACTTCTCTTCCTGCTGCTGGGGATATGTAATTAACGCGCAGATCTGGGGCAGGGCACCAATCAATATAAGATTGTGTTTGTGCTGGCCAGGTATTTTTTTTTTAAGGTTCTGATAAAACATCACGTGGTAGGTTTTACTGCCTGAGCATGACACGGTTCGGGTGATCTGGCTTGTTTGTTTGCCTCTGGAGTGTGCTGGGGGTTTGGAAACATCTGGGAATTGGTGAGCACTGAGGTGGCTGTGACTTCGTGTGTTAGGTATCATCAGCAAAACTGAGCACGCTTAAAAGGTCTCTTACTAAAACATGCTTGTTTCTTTTTCTTCTCCCCCAAATGGCTCTGTAGGTCGCAGAGGTGCTAAAACATGGCTGACTTGGATCACAATCTCAGTCTCGCGGACGCTCTGACAGAGCCACCGCCCGAGATCGAGGAAGAAGTGAAAAGGGACTTCATTGCCACTCTGGAAGCAGAGAAGTTTGACGATGTGGTTGGAGAAACAGTAAACAAAACAGACTATGTTCCTCTGCTGGATGATGACGATGCAAAAGCTGGAGGCCAGGAACCAAAAGGCAAAGCCCATGCAGACAGCAATCAGGTGGAACGTAAGTGTCTTAGTACAGAACAGAAATCTTCACCGCGTGGCATCGCAGAACGCTTTTGCTTATTGTGTTACTGCTAGGCCCACTGAAGCAGGACTTGGATGTGTTGCTGGTTTTAGTCCGAACAGTTTATTTTAAGAGCAAGGAACTGAGATCAAATTTGTCTCTTCTTCTGCTCTGCCTTCTGTTCGGTTCTTCAGCCTGCAAAAGAAGCGATTGTTCCTACTCGGCAGAAGATGCTCTTACTTAGATGAATGCTTTGTGTGCTGCCTGGGGCTTCTCGGAGAAAGCACTGCCCGAAGTGTGTGAGTGCTGCACTGTAGCTACATTTACAGTCCTGTCCATCTCAAAAATGAGAATAGGGCAAGGTTTGGTAACTGCCACTCCAGATAACAGCAAGTCCAAGGCATAACGATCAGTGACGGGCATAAAGATGGAAACGAAGGCATGTTTTGCCTTCTTTATGAAGGCATAAAGCTCTTGTTGCTGCAGTGATCTGCAGGTCGGCATCTTCATGAGGCCCCTGCTGCTGTGAGCTTCAGCCTCGAGTGCTTAACAGCTACAGCTGCTTCTGCCCGCTGAACCGAGGGGCTGCTTGTTTTGATTCCTTGCTGCCATGTACGTGCCGCTCCTGTATATACAGTGAAATGTGGTGGTGTATCTGCTGGTTCTCAACACTTACTGGCCCAGTTGATATTTACTGGTGTTAGTAACCTGATCAGAAACTACTTAGAAAAAGGAGAGGTTTTAACAGATACTTCCCTGGCTGGATAAAAAGAACAGTGAGATGTAAAGGGGTCCTCCACTGTTTATTTCTCAGCAGTTTTTCCCCCTCCCCCTGAAACCAGTCACCTTTGATAAGTAGTGCTTTGACTTCCATTTATTTTTCCCCTTGATCTTTGCTATGTTAAATAAAAAAAAAAAAAAGAAAAGAAAAAAAAAAAAGATTGCTCCTAAAGAGGTAACCTGGTGATTTCGTTCAGAAGAATTTTTTTTTGCCTTAATCTTCCTGCTCACTAATGCTGATGAAGGTGGGATGTACAGAGCACTGTAATGATCACCCGTCAGAATAAATAAGACCTCCAGGAGTATGGAGTGGGGATTTACACAAAGGGAACTTCTGTTCTGTTTTAAGGCACTTATTTGCATTGTTTAGAAGTGAGTCAGGTGCCCCGTAGTACAGAAAAATATAATTTAGAATTTTCCTGTGCTAGCATAGTTCATTAAATGGTAACAAACAATTAGGAAGGAAGGAAGTGGGCAGAGATTGTAAAACTTGGAGCTTTGGTCTATTCAGATGCCTGTTATCGTATTCAATTATAGGAGCTCTAATGACAGCTATTTTGTAGCTCAGCGTTGCAGAAACATGAAGACTTGTTAACATTTTTGCATGGGGTCTAAGGATATTTTAAAACAATTTCCTTATTCTTTAAGTTGCAGATTCTAGGCTATCTCAGCACCAGAATTTTTCAGGTACTGTTAAAATCATTGTATTACCAGCTTCAAGTAGAAGTTCCTTAGGTCCCCCCAGATGTGCATCTCTCGACCAGTACCATCGGGACTCGGCATTTCAAATAACTTCAGACTCCTGGAGCAGGTGTAACGAGGCCTTTTGGGCTTGCTCAGTAATTAAAACTTGCTGAGCTGCCCTGGAGCAGACTGCCAGGTCCTGGGCAGAACAGAGGCAAAGATTTGAGAGCAGGACTTGTTTCTCCTTGCTTGGCGGGGGGGGGGGGCTACAGTTTCTGCATCCGTGTTCCCGGTCTGGGGATCGGTTTCTCCCTTTTTTGGGATAGCTGGAGAACAATTCTGAGCATTATCTAAATCTCTGGCAAGATCAAAACAAGACCGTAACTAACAGAACTGGAGAGCTTGCTTGCTTGGAGGGGATGAGATAAGGTTTTTCAGCTTTGCCACCTCGTACGGGACGGTCGGGGTTTGCCAGGCTCCGCAGTTCATGATGGTGTCAGTTTACTGCAGGTGAGTCTTAGCATCTGATCCTGTTACGTCTCAATTTGTCTCATCCGGTTTTCCCCAAAGCGCTAAGGATCCCTGTTTCTTCGGAGAGATTTCTGCCACGTTTATAAATGCTTTTTATAAAAAACATAAAGCTCGACGTCCTGGTTCTTACTGGGGCTGTCAAACAGGCGAGCCCCAGGTGTGGGGTGAGGCTTTGCAGAGGGGAAGCCGCCCTCTGCTGCAGCTCCTGGGGGCGTTGGGCATGAGGCTTCTGCCTCCGGGCTGCACAGCGCCCTGCTCTCCTCGGGGAGAGGAGCAGCGGTCGTGGATCGGGCTCTGCAGCCCCTGCCTGTTAGTTTATTTGTGCTGAAAGGCACAAATGTGGTCCGACAGCACGGCCTCGGTACTGACGTTGCCTCTCCCCAGTCAGAAGAGGTTTCATCACGCGTCCTGGCGGGCTCCAGCTCTTCCATCGCTGCTTGAGGTTTTTTTTTTTTTTTTTTGACTCTTTTCTGAACTCAGGAGCCAGATCAGGCAAGTCCAATGGTCAGATGGGCCCCAGCTTAGACCAGTAAACTCCAAGTGCAGAGAGATAAGGAGGAAGAAAAGGTGATGAGCAGTTGTCAGCTAAATGTGTCCTAGGTGAAGCTTTAACGATAATTAATTTCTCAAGTACCATTGGAAGGGGTTTTATTCCTTCTGGCACCTGGCTGGGCATCATAACTTGGTGAATTCTGGGGTAATCCTCTTAGGGCACTGTGGTCTTTACATAATGCTGAAGGATTGCTACGGGTACATGCAGGGCTTTGTGCTGTTTGCAGCTAGCTTCCCTCACCAGTTCCAAGTCCCAGGGTTTGTCCCCAGGAATTCAGGGGATGCTGTGGAGCTTCCCACCGAAGTCCCGGAGCAGTTTCCAGATGGACACGAAGGCAGCTCTCCGTTGGGTTTACCTAAAGTAAGGGATTTGCATCTTTGGGTGGGAGTGAGTGCCAGCTGAGAGGCAAAAGCAACGCTGTAAGAGCTTTCATAGGGCAGCAGCGCTCCTGTGGGGTGTATTTCGGGTGAGGACCCACGCTGGGTTTCTGCACGGCTGCATCGTGTAGCTGGGGACGAAGCTGGGTCTGCGCCGTAGCTGCTTGTGGCCTTGAGCACGTTGATGCAGACGTGCATGTCCTGCACTCATACACTCACCCAGCTCCCTAATTCAGAGGTGATTTTTAGAGGAAAGCAAATCCTGGGCAGGGTGCGAGTGCTGGAGGAAGGCCTCTGGATTTGCCACGGGCGGTCACGTTGGGGCTTCTCGCCACGAGATGGCTCTGCTGGCGCTGCGCCCTGCTGCCGGCCGGACCCTGCTGAGCAGCAGGGCTGAGCTGAGCTGAGCTGAGCAGAGCTGAACCGAGCTGAGCTGAACCGAGCTGAGCTGAACCGAGCCGAGCATCCTCCTGGTGCAGGAACAAATCACATCCCCAGAGCCTGGAAGCTGGGGTCGAACCGCAGCGCTCCCCTCCTGTCATTTCCCTTTCCGCAGGAGGAGCGAGCTCCTCTCGCGGGGCACAGCAGGCCTTGCTTTTGCAGGGATGAAGCTGAGGGTGCCCCACGTACCCTGCACAAAGAGGGATTAAAAACTCCTTGTAGCTTACTTGTGTTGTGCTCTTACGGTGCTTTAAGTACCTTCTTTCTCTCAAAGTCCCTGTCCCCACCCCGCACAGGTTGGTAAAACCTCTGGTTAGCGTGAGTCTTTGTACAAAAACAAGCACTGAGCGTGGTCTGAGCTCTTTAACCTGCCTGTGCCCCTTGCAGAGGGTTTCTGTCGGGCACTTTGTACCCAAAGTGTGCAGGCAGTGCCGAGAGGCCAGGCGCTGCCCCTCTGCGTGCTCCTGAGCAAAGCCACCCGTGCCCTGGGTCGGTCCCTTCCCACTGCTCGAGGAGCTGGGAGCCTTGGGCATCATCTTGATAAGCTGAAGTGTTCTTGACATGTTTTCAATGCTTTCTGAAATAAAGTGCTGGAATTGATCTGGCTGGGTTAGCTGACAAAGCAGGATGATTGGATTTTTTTTTAGGGCAGTGGTTTTGCACAGACTGTAGGATCTCTGGCGTAATCGAGTTCAGCTAGCCAGCCCCACTTTGTCACCTGGGATTGAACACCATCTCAGGCAGCTAGTGGTCCTCCAGCTGGTGAGACTTTCCAGCTTCCTACTGCAGGAGGAGAGGAGAGGGGTGGAGAAGGGGCAGGGCAGGGCAGGATTTGTGTTCCTGCCCTGGTGCCTGTGGATGCCTGACCCGCCGGCACAGCCCTGCGTCTGCCAACGCGCCCAGCAGCCCGAGTGTGCTTCTCAACGCCCTGGCGTCCCAGAAACACAGAACCTAGCGAGCCCTGGTTGCCTTTAAAGTCAAATTGTCTTTAATTCTGATGGTTAGAAGGGGAAGCTTGGAAATGTGATCCGAGTGCTTACATCCTACGGGAATGCCGTCAGGCAAGCTGAGCTGTGAGCCGCCTTACGACTGCGGGAGATGAGCTTGACGCCTGTTCTGAAGCTGTTTGGAGGCAGAATATTTAAATGTCTGAACTGAAACAGCCTAAGCTACTTATTTCAGAGTTTCCGGCTAGTTTTGACTGCCTGGTGCAGGGTTTATCAGCACGTTTGTTCCCACCCATGTCTTTTATCCGAGCTCTCTGACGAGCTGCATCCAACCACGTCTGCGCACCCAAAGGAGCAGCAAGCTGCTGAACCGTGGAGCCGAAGGGGCCGTGTCCGCAGCCTGGCCGCTGTCTCTGGTGTCCTTGGGGCCTCCGAAATCCCCTGGGTGCTCCAGCACGGCTGGTGGGAACGCGTGGAGCTGTGGTTACGCTGCCGTGTGCGCCGTGCCCAGCCACCCCCGGGGATTAGGGGTTGTATCGGCGCTGCCCCGCTCGCTTCAGATTATGGGGTTTAGCAAATGCTGCCTTAAATTTGTTTATATAAAAACAATCCTTTGATCCACCGGCCAGATGCAAATACCATCTTGTGATTCTGATGAGGATTATGTAGTTACAACATCTTGACAGGGTTTTTGGTTTTAAGCAATTTAGAATATGGAGGGGAGGAGCCCCGGCCCGCAGGCTGCCGGGTGCTCTCACACTTGCGCTCGGTTACCTAAAGCGAATCTGATTGCTCCAGAGGAGCTGACCTTCAGAGGCATAAAAATCAAAACCTTCCACTGCTGGGAGTTGTTTTCATGGCAGCGCGTGTTTGATTTGACCTGATTTTCTGGAAGCTCATCTCCATCTCCCAGAGAAGCCAAACATTAAAGGAAAGCGCTTCACCTGCTCATCGTCCTGCCAAGGCAGCGCGGAGGCACGTTGCACACGTGTGCTGGGCTCACCTTCAGGAGAGGGCCTCTCCAAATCAAAACACTCAACTGGCCACATTAAAATGAGACTTTAAGCTCAACTGTAGGTTCCCAAAGGAGCAGAAGAATCAAACACCATGTCTTGAGTAGCAGTTGGGTGGCTTTCTGGTTTCATTTTACGCTTGCGGAGGCCTCGGTGGGGGAGGGTGTGTTGTCCTGGCTTTGATAACAAACAGCTGGCTTGGATCATTTGCTACCTAGGAGATCAGTTGAAATGAAAGTTTTCTTCAGATGAAGTGTTTGTCTGAATAGCTGAAATGCATCGACCTGCCACTGCTGGGTGGAGGCTGTCCCCAGCTGCACGCAAGCTGGTCACCCGCGCTACCAGCCCAGGCTACAAATGACCACTTTTACAACCTGAAGCTGGTATTAAAAGTATGCAAACAGTCTGAATATGCAGTATCCAGTCATGTTCACAATCATCCAGAGTCCTGGTTTTAAGGCACCAGGAGCAGAGACCTCCCAGTGGCCAGTTGGCTGAGCGAGGCGTCACGTTCACGTTCGGATGGCACAAAGCAGTGTGATGGTGCCCAGCCTAAACCAGAACTTGTGCTCACGTTTCCACTTGCAGATTAAGCTCCTGAAGTGTCCGTGGGTGGCAGAAACGGGGCTGCTGCTCATTTCCCCACTACAAAAAGCCTCTTAGGATGCTTACCATGACTCGAGCCTACAAAGCCGTGGTTGTAACAGCACTGCCAGCACCTTCATTAAACCAGTGTTACGGCACCCGCATGAGCGGGGCTCGAGAAAGCTCACAGCTCCTGCACTTGGGCTGAGCAGTGGCTTCTGCGTAATTCCTTGGAGATCCCCTGTAAGACCCTGCTGTTCCCCAGGACACCCGGCCTTCCACTTGGCGAAGCCGATGTGCGAGCCGCCCCGTGCCCCCGCTCTCTCCTTGCGTGATGTGCTGAGCACACCCAGGGACTGGCAGCAGGTTTCCCAGTTACTGGCTCAGCCTGCTCTGCTGTTACAGTAAGTACCAGACCTTGTGAAGACTGACAGCAGGAGGAGCTGGTGTGTTTAACTGCTAAGAAACAGGTCCAGGGATTCCTGTAGTATTTTCAGCTACTTGAAAAGGATGTAGGTGTATGTTTTTCTATAAGCTGTCTGGCAAGTTCATGTTGGATTTCTGTAAAACACCAGCACGAGCCACTGAACTAACTGGAAAGACTTCCCTTTTGCTTCACCGCGAGTTGGATGAAGCCCTGAAGTGCTGTGCCTGACGTCCACTGGTAAGGTAGCTTTGTTTTAAAATGGTGTGGGCTCAGGGAAGGGACGGCAGCATCTCCAGCTGCCTTTTGGGGTGTGATGTGATTTGAATGGCTTTTAGGTTTCTGTAGCCATTACAGTGAGCAGAGCAAACATCCTGAGGAGCTGGACTGCTCTTAGGGCTTGTGCCACTCGTTAAGCTTAACTAACGCTCTACGGTGTCGTTTGTGGAGTGATTCCTCCCACTTCTCCAGTTCTGAAACAGCCTAAATTCACAGAGATTAAGATGAGCTTATTGAAGAAATTAGAGAACATTAAGATTTGGTGCTTCTTGCAAGAACGATGCCTTTAATTTTATATAACAGCCTTGTGATGTTCACCTGTCCTGGGGGTGCAGAGACCCTGTGCTGCTGGCAGCGTGCTCTAGTACTAATGCTGGCCTAATCCAGCTGCTTCTGTAAGGACCACAGTCTGATCTCACTGGCTAAAAATAGAACAAATCCTCAAGCAGTTTTGCCAAATTGGTCAGAGTTACTGACTCCCAGCAGCCCAGCGTAAAGGTTAGGGGAGAAGATAGAATTTCACCAGCGTGTTTTGATGAATAGGAAAAGCTGTTTGCTTACCAGAACAAGAAGTGTGCTTCTTAAAAACATCATGTTGCTGTATGTTAATTCAATTCTGAGCAGATGGCAAAGTCCAGGCTAGAGCTCAGCTCTTTGATTCTGAGGTGCCTCAGCTCTCACCAGGTCTCGTGTTGCTGCCACGCCGTCCAAGCTCAGTGCGTGAATCCCAGCGCTTCTTGAGTTTTTTTTTCTGTGTTGGAACAAGATTTGGAACTGAGAATATCCTTGAATGTATTCAGTCCTGTAAAGAGTAAATCTCCTGGTGGTTGCTGTCTTACAAGCTTTTGTATTTGGTTGTCTTCCAGCCCAGCCTACCCCTCTCTAAGTCTCTCCCTGATGTTTGCTTTAGCGATGTGCTGTCAGAGCTGAGATGGAGATCTTCAGTCCCCAGCAAAAGGTGCTAGAGGGTGAGGCTGATGGCTCTGTAGCTCCTGGGTCCTTCTTCTTGCTGCTTTTGAAGATGGGAGTGATGTTTGCTTTCTTCCAGCCTTCGGGAAACTCTTCCAGTCACCACGAACCTCTCAAAGATACCCAGGAGTGGCCTCACAGTGGTGTTGCCCAGCTCCCTCAGCACTCGTGGGTGCAGCCCATCAGGCCCCAGGACTTGCAAAGGGCACTTGAATGACTAGAGGCACCGCTCACCTCTGTGTATGCTCTGTTCGGAGTAAAGTTGCTTTAGGAAGTCAGACATAAGCATCTTTAGAGTAAACCTTGTGTGGAAGATTACAAGCTTTTGACTGAAAGCAGCCTTTTCTTTCCAATGAGTATTTCTATGCAGCGTAGCAAGAAGGAGCCCTGTCTTTAGAATAGGATTAAAAATCCCAGAACACCCCTTAAAGGAAATCTGGAGTCCCACTGGTCCAGTGCTGGCCCTTAGGAAGGTTTTATTTGTGGTGATGGTACAAATAGCCAACTGTGCCTTGGGTGTCCACCATGGGACCAGGTGCTCTGTGCCAGCTTTTCTTTTGGGGTTCGAGGTGCACAGGCTCAGCGCCACGTGGGTGCCTTCATTTCAGAAACGAATCTGGGGAAAAATCCTTTGTGTTTGATAACACCAGTGCTGCCTTGCTGTTTGGATTAAGATTGATTTTATCCAACACCAACGTTGCCTATCATTTGTTGCAGATACTTCGGCTTCTGGGCCAACGGTTCTAGAAAATGGTGACCATGGAATAGAAGATCACCGCCCAGGTAAGTGTTTGATGTCTGAGTGAATCACATCGCTGTCTGTATCTGTCCTTGGAACAGCTGTAACCTCGTTTTGACCAAATGCAGTCGTCTTTAACTAGCATTTCTCCACAGAGGGCTTTTTAAATTACCTATTTCGTTTCAAATTCTTCATAAATCTCCCATTTTCTTTTGGGTTTGAAACTGCTTATATGCATAAAGCACTCCGAAGGCACTGTGGGCGTTATCCATGGCCAATGTCGGGAAGGTAACATCTAGGGCACGGATACCTTAATGGCTTTCCAGGGAATCCGTAACATTCATACCTGAGCTCTACCCTGACCCTTGTGACTTCTGCTCCCAGTGAGGCTGACGGTGAGGTTTCTTCTGAGTACGTCATCCCTTGATGCATTTTTTTCATAGCTGCCAGTGAAATTACACTGCTCTGATCATTCTGCAGCTTCTCTTGTGCTTTTCCAGCTCCTTCCACCCTAAACAACTGCCCTTCTGTAAGTTGCTCACAATAATTGCTGTAGCAGTGTGCTGCCAAAGCCAAAACTGAGGTCTTTGGAACAGCACGAGGCCACCTCATTCTGCAAGAAACTGGTTGTGAATTAAATGGACCAATATTTCAGACTTGCAAGGAATCTGGAAAGTAACTGATCTTGCTATCAGCATAGCATGTGCTGGAGTTAGTTGTCTTTAACAGTTATATTTAGTGACAAATGCCGTTTCCCTCCTATGAGACATTCTCGCTGTGACTCAGCTTTCCCATCAAATTCCAGCCGAACTCTTCAGTGTGAGCAGTGCTGAACTCCGAGTCTGTGTGTATGAGCCACTGGAAACTTGGTTATTTCTTGGTGGGGAGGGTGTGGGCTTTGACAGGCCGTAGATAGAGCTGACTGTCATCCTGGCATCGGCAGGAGCTGTTCTCTTGGTGTCCCTTTCAATGACCTCCAGCTCAGCTTTAGCAGGCCAGGTCATCGCGAAGGCGTGCGATGTTCCCAGCACCCGCAGCCTTGCTAGGCAGTAGGTGCAGCCCCGAGACAGAAATAATCCAGATCATGGTGAACTTAACAGGAGTGGGAGAGACAAGGATGAATGAAAAATGCCCTTTTTTCAATTCTCGTTAGTGTGTTCTTATCGAGGATGGGAAGTTAAAACGCGATCTGTGTGCTTCATTTGCCAGCGTAAATCTGGTCAAAAGAAAGAGGTGCATCTTTTGTAATTTAGTGTGGAACTGAAATTAAGGACACTTCTGAACCTCCCTAAGGATACTTCCTCTCTATTTGGTGCATAATAAAATCAGACTTACGACACGTCAGGTAGGACTATTTAAATGCATTGGTATTTTTTTACTGAACTTCTGAATTTGTGCTTTAAAATGGCTGATAGTTTTTAATGCTAGCTTTCTGGAGGTTTAACTCTTCATGTGCGAGATGCTAACAATTTTGATCAAAGATTCTTTTATGTGTCTGCAGCCTTTTAATTTATTCATATGTTCCATCTTTGTGGGGTGGGGTTTAATTTTTATTCATGTTGAAGACTGTCTAAAAGTGACATCAAAGTGGTAGAAACGGCGTGTCAGAAGAGAAACAGTCACAGGCATCAAGTTAATGAGGTTTTTCGGAATAACAGAAGATCTACACAATTACTTCATGGTTTCTTTCCCCCTACCCTCTTCCATATGGAATAATTAAAAAATCAGTGCTTATACATTTGAGAGTAAGTGATAAATGCTAATTTTAAAGCAGATAATAGAGATTTTTTTCAGAGAGTTGAAGAGTTGACGCTCTGCAGAAATAGAAGGAAGTTGTTCCAGGGCAGGGGACAGACGTCGGTAGGGCCTGCTTCTGCGTTTGGGAGGTGGTGCTGCCTACATCCTTTTGTCCCTGGCCGTAAGCCACCTTCAGTTTTTGGCTGGCTTGCTTGTTTTCATCTGGATCTCCTTCCTGATTTGTCTTTTTGAAGCTGAAGTGATTCTGATGGATTGTGCAGCGTGGGCCCGGTGCAGAGGTAGGAAAGGAGTAGCAGGGAGAGGGCGATGCTCCCAGAACCCAGCTTTCTGCTAGAAAAAGCTGTCCTAAGAGCTACAGAGAGCTTTTAACAGCAGAGCTGTGTTTGGGTTGGATTCTGAAACGCCTTAGGTAAAGGGGAAAGCTGTAGTCAGGCTCTTTGAAAATCCAAATATCTGCTTACCGCTCCGGGCTAGGTCTCCCAGGAAGCATCGCTACACTTTTTTTCACCTATCAAATAAAACAAGGTGTTGACTTGTTAATGTTTTATTGCATGCAACATAATCTGGAGACATCTGGTGTATGTGCATGCAGAGGCTAGAATTGGGGCTGAAATCTTAGTGCTGCCTTGGCAGCCTGCGCTGCCTCCTGACCGGCTGCCCCGCGCAAAGTCCTGCTAATGTAGAAGGTGGCGTAAATCCAGAACGACTGTAACACGGGGGCAAAACCCAGGTTAACCTCAGAATTATTACAGCATGATGTATTCACACGGCGGCTGGAGGGATGTGTGGAGCTCGCTGTTGCAGAACGTAAAGCAGAGGTAGGGAAGCTGCCTTCACGTTGCCTGTGTGTGAGGGCCCCGAGCAGCCTTCGTGTCGTGCTGCAGAGCTGGAGCCCAGCTCCTGGCAGGGCTGAGCCCGGTGGGGCACTGGTTTCTTTGGGTTGGGGGGGTGGCTTCTTTGTTTTGCTTTGCTGAGAATTGCAGAGCTGCAGACCAGGAGCTCGGGCTCGGGCCCTCAGCCTGCCCACAAAGCCTCTGTCGGGTTTTTCTTCCTTATAAGGACAAATAGGAGAGCAGGATTTTGGGGCCAGGCCCAGGGCGGCTGTGGGGAATCACTGGTGGGCACTGGTTTGGGGAGCAGCTGGTGGTCGCTGGCAGCACGCAGGTAGCGGGGTCGGGATGGCTGTTAACCTTCACCATGCAAAACAAAACCTACCAAGTGCCTGGTCAAGCTACAGCAGGTTTAAAGCAAAACACAGAGAAGTAACTTTTGAACAGTGCAATGTTTGCAACTCCTTACTGCAGGATATTTGCCCAGAGTTCCAAGGAATTGTATATATATTTTTTAAAAAAGACAAATTTATCAAAGAAATCCATCAAGGACAATCAAACGGATTAACGTGATAGCTCTCATTCTTGTTGGAAGATAAGTTACCTGGGGAAGTATCGCTCTCGGGTCCATACTTCCCCTAGATGGACTTTCTCTCCAAGCCAGCCTGCTTGTCTTTCCTCTGAGATCAGGTCACAAAAATAGTTTGTAACCGTTTTCAGTGCAAATTGTGCTCACAAGCAGCATCCTGAGCTGCTGCTCTCTTGATAGCAATTTGTCACTAATCTCGATTTATCACAGCTAATTTCTGCATGTGGCACAGCGTCACGCCGTAGCATGGCTGGTGATGTATTTTCGGACACTTGTAAGAGCAAAATATCACGTGTCTCTAATCTGGCTTTTGGCAAATCTCCTGGCCGCACTAGATGAAATATTGCTTGTTGTGCAGTGTGCTACCTGAATGTTCATGTTTACTAATGACTTGCGCTTTTTTGCCCCTCTCCCCATCCCTTTTCCCTCTCCTACTTCTTTTCCTCTCTTCTATTTTCTCCTCCTAGAAGCCTAGACTGTCTCCTAACACTGGGGCTGCCACTGTTACAAGACCAATGTACTTTTCTACCTGCCATTACACTTCTAAAATCTTCAGCATTTTACAGAGCTCTTGCTTTACATCCTTGGACTTTACGTGTAGAAGAAACCAAAGGGTAGCTGTGCTGTCGGCCGATCAGCCCTTCTCCTCCTCCCTCTGCTCTGCAGTGCTTGTTGAAACCTTCCTTTCTTTGTGTAAGCACAAACGTGCATGATGGTTTTAAACTGCACTATGTCAGCACTCCCACTGTATCCAAATCACAACTACAGCTCCATTTTCAGTTCAACCACCTTTAAATTTAATTTAAATCCTTTTTTTTCATGGATGCTTAATGACAGAAGGTTTGGTGTTAAAGTTGTGCTTTCATGCGGATGGGTGCACCATGACTGCAGCTCCTCTCCCTTCTCCCCCTGCTCACCACGGCCTAGAATAACGCTACTTGCCTTTACCCCTGCTGCTTTCAAACCTTCTCATGTGAGGTTTTTATCTTTAACAACTCTGACATTGCCGAAATGAGTGTTTCCACTTCATAACATTCATTACGAAGACTTGAAAAATAGATTAGGAATAACCTTGCTTACTGAGCTACAAGAAGTTCCTCTTTGGTTTGTGAGGGGTGGGTTGAAGGATTGCCATCAACTGGGAGTATAAAAGAGAATGACCAGCCTCAGCTTCTTGCCTCTGTAGGCTTGCTTTGTTATTGTACTGCCTCTCACAACCCTTGGAGGTAAGCCTGTGCTTTTAGCTCCATTTTGGTATGACAGCATACTTGGATGAAATTATACTTGCCGTGGAAAAAAGTCTGTCAAAAAATCTGCCCCTTCCAACTCTGAGAGAAACAAAAGACCCATGAACAGGTTGCCAAATCTAGCCTGGAATAGTTAAAGCAGTTTCCAGCAACACCAAAAGGAGCGTGTCCATTTGAACCTGAGGCAGAACTGCAGGAGGTCAGCCAGCCCCTCGCAATTCCAAAAGCGTAGTTACTACTTAGTTACTACCATTAACAGATAAAGCTCAGGAGAAGGGAATAACTGAGAGACTACTAGGACACTAGTATTTTAAATTCTAGTATTTTAAATGAGGCAAGCTCAGGCTTTTTGATAGACCAGTGAATGTTTTCTCTGAGGATAGCAGAGTTGTGCAGGTGAAATTATCAGGTCCTGAAGGCGAGTCAAGTACAGGATTTATTTGAATCAAAATCCAGAGGCAGAACACGCTTCTCCAAATTGCCAAAAGCTCTTATGCTGAGCATTTAGCCTAAAAAAAAGAATTTTTCTCTCTGTGAAGAGAGTGGCCTGCACGTGAATGTTCCCAGTGCCCTGCTAGCACCTGATCATGTTGTGGTGCCGGCCTGCTAATGATTTCCTGTGAGGGTATTGCACCGTGGATGAGTGCTGCAGTTACACCACCTCAAGGTTCTCTCTGAAGCTGTCTCAGATAGCGACCCAGCCAATCTTGATGACTTTTTGAGCCCTCACACACTCCCCCCCAGGGCGATAGTGCCCGGAGTTGTGGCAGTGAGTGGTCCGTAACCAGCCTGCTAGCGATGGGCGGCAGGGCCCGAGGCTTCTGTTCTCTGAGTCGGTGGGAGTGTAACTGCTTTGCCCACCATCCCAAGCCTCCTTAGCAGCTGATAGCCTCGTGGTGCCAGTTTGCTGGGCTGAGACAGCAGCGCTGGGATGATACCTGTGTGCCTACAAGCCAGGCTCCTCTCCTGACAGCCACCACGTTGGTGACCTGAGGCCTGCAGCCGCTGGGCCCAGCCCGTGACTGAGGTATGAAAACGGCCACTGCCCGTGGAGTAGGGCCGGAGAGGTGACTGGGATCCAAGCCACAGTGGCAAAGAGGGCCATGAGGGTGTCCCCTGCCTTTCTGGTGGTACTGGAGACGTGCTGTGTGGCAGCACGAGGCCGGCAGCCTCCACCTCTGGGGCCAGAGCCCCCCCGGTGCGATGCGTGAAGCAAGGAGGGGTGCTTGGCCCTTTCCTCTGGGCATGAAGTGCTTTCCCCCTCCTGGTTTTGGTTCCCATAAAGACAGATGTATTTTAAAGACCTCCTGTAACTGCCTTTTAGCATGGCTGACTCTGGAGCAAGGCAGCACTGCAGGCATTTTAGCTTTGGTGCCACAAATCGTGCTTTCTCACCTTTTGCCTTAAGTGGGCTTAGCCACCGGTGCCCCAGAAACAGAAAGTAAATAATAAATCAGAGGAATTTTCAGACTGACTAACAGCTTGCAGAGCCTCTTCCCCTGCAGTGCTTTACTGCAGTGGAGCACAGCGATGTTTTAAGGCCCTGCTTAGGGGGAGCTGCTGGGCAGCGGTGCCGAGGAGGGCTCAGCACAGCGGGGTCGGGCTTGTGACCATCCCTGAACCACCACAGCATCGCCTCGAGCAGTGCAAGGGCTGCTAATGAGAGCAGGGCACCCAGGGTTCAGTCGCTGTCAGCTGCTCATGCTAGCACGAGTCACTCATTCCATCGCACTGCCACTTCTCCCCCATGTCTTTATCCTCCTTCCTTTAAATGGCATTAGGTTTGCATTGAGTATAAAGTGCAGGCAGAGGAAGAGCTGCTGGGTTCTGTGTCTCTGTGACGGCCTTCCTTACCACCAGCCCTGTGATGTGACAGGGGTGCTTTTTGGGGGCAGAAGGGTCGTGGGGCTGTGCTGGGGCTGCATGCTGCGAGGGGAGGTGGGGATGCTGGGGGGTCGGCGCGGCGTGTCGCGTCTCCGGTCACCCCCAGAAAATGTACACGCACCTCCCTGAAAACCTAGGGCAGAAAACTGATATGCTAGAGAGTGTCTTTATTTTTGTATCTTTTTTTTTTCCAGAAAGCTGGGTAGCTACCAAATGTATTACTCTGTCTAAATTTCATGTTATTTTGTCCAGTTTGGGGAGGTAACGCAGTGTTTTCAGAACATACTATAACTCCTCTGTGCTAATAAGCCTGTCTGCTGTCACTGCTGATTTTTCTCAGATTCCGATGCCTTGTATGATGTGAAGCTGTGTATCACTGTTGAATAAAACACCGTAATAAACACCTCAAACTAACCTCTCACGAGTGGTGCTGTGCTGAGAATCTTGTTGGGTTGTGCTGCTTGTTCCCAGTTAATACCTGCAGCTCGCTGCGTGCCCTTGACTGACCACCCTGCCGGTATTTCTGGGAGAGGTGACGGCTTAACCTGGAATACCTTGCTGCTGGGGTGGGTGCTCGTAAACACGTCCGTCAAAGAATCGGTTCAGCTTGTGCATTAAGACTGAAACGCTTTCAGTGAGCCGCGTGATTTTGTTGTTTTAAAGGGGGTGCAGGAGGAGAAGGAAGCAAAGTCCCAGCTCACAGTGCTCCAGCAGTGCTGGCTGCTCGCTTCTGTCAGATGGATGCCATGGGGCACGTGCAGGGCACTTAAAATCTGCACGTATAAACTAGCAAATAAATAACATCTAGTGCTTGGGGCTCTACGGTGGATGCACATCTGGTGGCTGATTTTGCGAGGATTCACACAAAAATGACGTGTCTGTGGGAATGGTAATCTACGTTTAACAACCTTTCGGAGTATTCCGATGGCTACAGTGGGAGCATTTCACTGCCTCCCTAGCAGTCTTTGCTGCCTCATTAGTTTAACTAACTCCCCTCTCACTGATGACTAAGTTGCTTTTAGAGGAAGTTCTTACTAAAAAATATATATATATATATTCCTTGCGTTTAGCATCTTGAAAACAGGACACTTAAAAACGTGCTTTTCTTATTAAAGCTATTTCTCCTCTTTCACCTGTCTGCTTATTTAATGTATGGTAGGAGGTTTTATTTATAAAGGCTCTTCAGACTTCCCGGACTTCAGGGAGAGCTCTTCAGGCTTTTCAGAATGGGTCTGGATCCAGCCGTATTTGCTGAAGGAGTTATTTTGTGTTGCTTCAGCCTAAAGAAAGCATGAAGCTGAATAATTCACAAGGCTCGTTTAGTTCTTCAGACTGGCATGACTAAGAGGTTTTGTGTGCGTCTGCTTGATCTTTTGGGGGTGCTTATTTTTAGGACTGAGGAGGAGGAGGGTGAAGGTGGGTGTCTACGGAGCCGGTCGGCAGCGCTGGGGGCAGAGGCGGGGGCTGTTCCTGCTCTGTTCCGTGCTCTGGCTCCTGTCCATGCCGATCCTGTTGCCCTTGCTTCTGAGGGTAAGTGTGGAAAAGGAAAACTTCTGCTCTGCAGTGCAGGGCTCCAGAGGAGCCGGTGCCTGCTCACCTGAGGAGCCCTTGCAGCTTTCTTCACCTGGCAGAGGAGTTCAGAGCAGCACTCGGTGTGATCTCGGCTCATGAGCAGTTGGGTGAGCTGGAAGGAACTTTCCAGCTTCGAAGCACTTGCAAACACTGGTACTTGAGACATTGGGGTGGATTTTTGCTCAGCACAGGGGTTTGTGTGGAACGCCCCATAACACCCCAGCACTCTGAAGAGCCCCTTCCATGCCCTGGCTCAGGACAAGGCCTGGCAGCTGCTGTGCAGGGTGCTGGGGAGGGCTGCAGGCTCTGGGTGCTCCCCAGGCAGTGGCAGAGGACTTGGAGACCAGCTTGGACGTGCCTCTCACCCATACGGCTCTCCTGTGCTGTCTGCCAGCCCGCTAGTTTAACGTACCTGACTGATACCAACTCAGAAGCTGTTTTGGGAGCTCTTTAAGCACACACAATGTTTGGTGGCAGCGTAGCTTTAAAATATTACAGGCCTGTGGTAAAAAAAAAAAAAACAAAACAAAACTTCATTTAAGAGCTCTGCATCCTTGAGCCTCTTGCTTATCCTCATCTCATGGAGTTGTCGTCACATTTTGGGTAAACCTGCTGTCGATGTACCCTGACTACAGTGAAGGATGACGTCTCAGGCAATTGCTTGTGGTAGCAATTTTCAATATCCTTCCTTCTGATAAGATGTTGGGTAGTTTGGTGAATTTCAGGTTCCCGTTCAGTTCAGGATACCGTTTTCGTGTGCACCTTGAAAGAACCGCATGAATTTTTTATGGATTTTTTGATACCATGGGAATAGCTCCTTCGAAAACCCCTGACTTTGGAAGATGACACAGGGAAAATGTATTCCTCCGTGTCGAGGAGGAGCCAGCTGCTACTCACACAACCTCTTTTTGCAGATGAAAGTTCAGTGTGAGGAAGCTTAAATGTGGCAGTGCACCTCGGAGGTTTTGGGGGTTTAGCTGTCTGTTTCGTGAAGATAGGTCCACTCGTGACCACTGCCTTACTGCCACAAGGCAGGACAGTCCTTGGTGAATAAGGACCAGGGAACATTTTTGCCATAACCATCTGAGCTTAATTTTTTCATCACCTGGATTTCATCATTGGAATGTTGCAAATCTTGCATTTTTTGCAGGGGCTTCCTACCAGAAATACTCGACTTAAAAAGTAAAGCACTTATTTCTATTTTAAATTCAATCAACTTCAAGCTAGCAATAGTTTGAGAGATTTACTTCCAGCTGTAAGGTCAGCTCTCCTCGCACTTCTGTAAAGGATGTCTGCACGTCAGACGGACGTGGGCATCTCTTTGGCAGTGAGCAGCTGTAGGTCAGCTTGTTCACTGTACCTGTGTTGGCTGTTGGTGGATCATCTTGATTACAGAATAATTTCTGAATCTGAGGGCTCAGAAGTGCAGCATGATGCACAGCTGTGTGCATACATAACGGTGACAAAAACCTGGCTGCTTCTGAGGCCACGTGAGGGTTTTCTTTTGCAGATTCTGGCTGCACGATGTGCTTGTCGGTCTGGTGTGCTGACGTTTTCTCTGACCATCCAAGCAGAGGAGGCTCACCTCTATCACACTACACACACACATACAGGCTTTGAAATCCTTCGGAATGACACGTTTTGCCTTCCCTTTCCTTCTGAAGTCTTAGAAAAGCCTAGAATTCAGGTCACCTACAGGAGCCTCGGCCTCTTCAATGCCCTGCTGAACCAGGGCGCGCTGCGTCCCCTCTGCGGAGGGATGCAGTCAGCACAGCTTCCTGCCTGCAGTTCACCTGAACAATTAAAATCTGAAATTTCGTTCATCTGAACATAAGAAAACGAGGCAAGACTTGCCTGCTGTGAAAGCAGTCCCTTTGTGCTGCTCCGATGGCTGATGCCAGGGGTGGCTGGCAGCATCTTCAGCAGGCTCCTTGCCTCCTAGAGACAAACCTGGGAAGCTTATTTGGATTTATGCAAAATAAATTACAAGCCCTTCTGAACTGCAGCGTAGTGCCTGCTCTAACGCCTGTGCTTCATGCAGTGATCTGGTAGCACGGTAGGTGGTCTCCTGTCGGTTTTCTCAAAATATCGACACTTCTCCCTGTTCCAGGTGCAGCAAGAGAGATCTCACCAGTAACTTACCTGTTACGTGCATGCCTGTGTATTAAATAGAAGTAACTTCTCATGCTCAGACTGCTTAAAATTAGTAACGAAGAATAATTAATTAATAATTAAGAAAGAGCAGAGCAAGCATGGGAATGTTTTACGGTGACAGAGAAAGTCCTTTATGTATACCGTTAAAAATATCTATATTTTTTTCTGAAACTTCTTGGATCTGTTTCAAATGTGGTTCAGAGTCTTGGCACTGTGGTTCAGCTTGCTATTTTGGTCATTTTAATGAACACCTGGGAAAAGGAAATAATTACAGGAAGCTGATCTTTGCGACACCTGTCAGATCTTGGTGCCACTTCTACCCTGAACACGGAGCAGAAGCACAGCTCCTCTTTTGTCTGTGCTTGCCACTGCTTTGTGGAGTCTCTGCGTCAGCATCCTTATTTCTTCTCTAATTAGCCTGCCCCTAAGCTTTGTGACTTCCCCAAATGCAACAGTAAGGGAATAAATGCTGCTGGTAGTGGATGTGTGGAGCTGTGAAGTCACCTCTGATCAGCGATGGGTGCAGAGTAAGGAAGAAGCACGGAGGGGCAGGGCTGTTACCTGCAGATAAAGCCGCAGCACCCACGGTGCCTGAGCTCAGGTAGGTGCTGTCACCGCCCTCACAGTAAAGAATTTCTGCCTCGGATCTAACCCAAACCCACCCTCTTTTACCTTAAAGCCGTCACCCCGTGTCCTATCCCTACACCCCCTGCCCAAGAGTCCCTCCCAAGAGTCCCTCCCAGCCCCCCTGAAGGCCGCTGTGAGGTCTCCCCGGGGCCTTCTCCTCTCCAGGCTGAACAACCCCAAGCCCCTCGGCCTCTCCTCACAGCAGAGCTGCTCCAGCCTCCGAGCATCCCTGTGGCCTCCCCTGGACTCCAGCAGCTCCACGTCCCGGTGCTGGGGGCCCCACAGCGAAGGCACATAAATCCCTAAATTCTGGGATCTGCTCAAAGCAGGCAGGGCATGTCAGCAAGTTCGTGCCACGGAGCTCTTAGGGAGCGGGCTGTGCTCGTGCCGGCTGGGCTGGCCCCAGCAGCTTTGCTTTTGGCAGTAACAGCGTTATTGCAGGCTCAGGGAACACTGCTAATAACTCCAGTGACTCTCAGGGTGATAGCTCATTCATAACTGAGAGAGCAGGTGAGGAGAACAAATAGCAAAAGGACCAAAGCAGAGCAGAAAATCAGCAAAACCTTTGTTTTCCAGTTTTAGTGAATGGTGGTGCTGAGATAGCAAGGGATGAGAGAATTGTCCTGGCTTTGGCATCTTGCAGGAAATCACCATTTAAAAAAAATAATCATTAGTTAATGTAGAAAAGTTTTTAATAATTTTTAAATGAAAACCAAGAAGATCTTTTTCCAGATCTCCACTTTTTCAGACGCAAAGCAAGTAATTTTCTGTAATAACGCTTCAAGATGTCCTTTTTGCATTTCTGTCCCCAAAAAGCTTGGTATCCTGAGAAAATAGGCAACTAAACACCTGTAAGGCACAATGTAAGACTTAAGCAAGCTTAAATGGCTGCAGGGCATGGCTCTAAACTGCAGCGTGCCCAAGCTGTAGGGCTCTCCCCTCGAGTACTGGGTTAATTTTGGGGCCCCACCTGGCAATGAGCATCGCGCTGGCGCCTGCCGGCACTCACTGCCGCTTCGGGGAAGGGGCTGTAAATAAGATAAATCTTCGGCTGGCTGCCTCGAGATGCTGATTAGATCCCGAAGTTGTCTCCGCTGACATAAATCAGTCAGCTTTTTACATATGTTAACCGACGGGCTCAAGAAGATTTTCTCCCTGTGCCGTAGTCTTGTTTGCCGCTCGTATCAAATCAGCTTAAGCCGTTGTGTAACGAGCTCTGTTATTTGCAGGAAAGTGGAGCATGTCAGCCCACGGGAACTTCTTTACAAAATGCTCCTCTTCCCCAGGAGCAAAGGGAACCTGCCCCGGGCAGCCCCTGCGACCGAGGACCCCGGCGCCTGGCCGAGAGCGCTGCTGGGCTGGGCCATGGCAGCGCTGCGTGCCCGTCAGAGAGAAATCACTGAGATGAGGAAGGGAAGAGGTGGGAGCGAGCGAGGTCGTGGGATTTGCAGAAAGCCAACGAGCTTCTGTACCGAGTGTCAGCCGGGTCCAAAGGGGCTGCTGGTGCAGGGGCAGGAGGTGCTGGGGTGCTGCGGTGGAAGCTCCAGGGAGGACGGCGAGCAGAAGGAGGGGCCCTCCTTGTTTAAAAACACCGTTGCCATGGCATTGTCTCCCTCAAATGGTATTTTCCTAGCAACCTGCTACTTCTGCTTTTCCCTTTTTGCCTTTAAACTTTGATTCAAAGGTGAACTCGGCGTCTTGACTTAACCTGTTGAATAGAAAAGAGAAAAGCTTACAATGAATAATGCGTACATCAAGGAGGCTGTTAGAAGCTGTGCGGCGAGGCCTAATGAGATTTTTCAAATGGAAATACAAAACTCTTTAGATTTTGTGGTGTTTAATATTCATTCTAGCGAGCCTCTGACAGCTGGATGGAGCAGTGGGGTTTGAATTTCCCAAGCAAGTAGCTGCTACTTAAACTGGTCAAGCCACGAGCTTGGGAAATTGTATCTTAAATTCAGTATTTTAGTGCATTTAAACCAACTAATCTACGAAGGTGTGGTCTAGAAAGCATAAGGAAAACATGCAGATTAACATCTAATAGAATACGTAACCCTGTTGTCTGTCTGTCCTTGTAAGTTCATCAGCTTTTACACAAAAACAGCTCGATTGCAATTTTTCAGTGCTCTTTTTCGTTTTACCCAGCGTATTTTTGTATAGATAACCCAGTAAAAAAAAGCGCAGCTGCAACGTCCAGTTATTTTAGAATGGTATTTTTCAAACAAGCCATTGAGGCAGGTAGAAGAGGCCCTGAGGTTTATTGCAGCAAAGAAGCAGGACCACTTGCCCATCCTGGTTTAGCACCCACAGATACGTCACGCTTCCATCCTATGCTTCTGTTACCCCATTTTCCTTTGATTAACGTGTCTCTCTGCAATGCGACTGCATGTTAAAGAGATGCTTTGTTTTCCTTTTTAATGCCTGGGACAACATCATGGGTTTTTTGTTGCTTATCCTGATGGTTTATACTGCAACTTCTGCAGCGACCCTCTGGATTACTGGGGTTGATAACACTGCTCGTGCTTGCAAGGCTTGTCAAAGGAAAAGAAAAACCGTGCTGTGAAATACACATCAAAATAGAGCTTTTGGAAGTGTCTAAACATTTTATCATCACCTTTTTGCTAGATCTGGCTTAATTATTTAGCTTCATAAGATTTTCTCTGTAATACCAGATCAGCCCCGCAGCGCTGCGGCCGCACATCCCTGGGGGGAAGAAGTGGTCCCGGGGGGTTTGTGCCAAGGGCAGGCTCTCTTGTTTAAAGCTCTCTTCTTCTCCACCTCTTTTTCCTTTTCTAAAACCTGCTGTCTTCTTGTTTGTACCACCTGGTGTAATGGGGTTTCATCCTGCCTAGAAAAGCTTTGGGAAGCACTACGTGCTGGGGCTCTGCTGTGGTGTGGTGTGGGCCTGGGGGTGAGGAGGCTTCCCTCACGTGGGCTCCAGCTGCAGCTCGCTCTGAGGCCACAGCTCTGTAATCTTCTTCCATTTCAGCCCCATCACCGAAAATAGGGTAAGGCTGATTATATTGTGCATTTTCGCTTTTATAACCACACCGCATCTGTTGTTATTGCAGCGTTCTCGTTTCGGCGGTGTCAACTAGTGCCAGGGGTAACCTTGGGTTAATCTGACCCTTGCTGGAAAAGGGAAATGTTCCCATTGCGAAGCACACCTGGGCACTGAGGCTGAGCCACAGACCCTTCGTGGTCAGCAGCGAGGGCCCACGGGCACCTCAGGGCGGTGAGCACTGGGAATTTGGCTCGGATTCCTGGTGTGCCAGGTGCTTTTTTTCCTCACTAAACACCATAAAGCTACTCTCTGTGCAAGTGTTTCCAACCGAGGTCAGATTGCTTAAGTCTTGTGTTAACAATTCACTGAAAACTAGATGAGAAATGTGCCCATCAGGAATCTCATTTTTGGCTGCTGCCGTGGTGCAGTTTGTGAAGCCAACTGCCAGCTCCGCTGCTGGAAGTACGAAGCAGAGCTTCAGTAACGTTGGTGCTTGTAAAACACAAGGAGGCCTACAGAGGGTGGAAGCAGGGACATTGCCTGGGAGGAATACAGAGCATTGTCCGGGCGGGTTGGGAAAGCTAAAGCCCTATTAGAATTAAATTTGGCCATTTTTAAAGAAGGAAAAAAGGAAGACGTGGTTAACCACAGCCAAGTCGGTCTCACCTCTGTGCCTGGCAAGATCGTGGAGCAAATCCTCCGGGAAATTCTGCTAAGGGACATGGAAAATAAGGAGGAGATTGGTGACAGCCAGCATGGCTTCACCAGGGGGAAATCGTGCCTGACAAATCTGGTGGCCTTCTGCAACAGGGTTACAGCACTGGTGGGTAGGGGAAGAGCAACTGACAGCATCCACCTGGGCTTGTGCAAAGCATTTGGCCTTGTCCCCCTTGGTATCATTGTCTCTAAACTGGAGAGCCATGGATGTGATGGGTGCAGCACAAGTGGGTGAGGAATCGGCTGGGTGGTGGCACTCAGAGAGTTGTGCTCAACGGCTCAGTGTCCAGGTGGAGATCAGTGACCAGTGGTGGTCTTGGGGGTGGGTATAGGGACCAGAGCTGTTTGACATCTGTCGGGGACACGGACAGTGAAATTGAGGCACCCTCAGCAAGTTTGCCGATGTTAGCTAAGTTATTGCTGACTAAATATCAAAAGAAAAATCAGTTTTTAACTCTCCAGAGTTATAAAATTCTGAAACAAGGCGTGAGGGATGCTTGGGATCCTGCTCTTGGAGTCTGCAAAATGGGAAGTTTTGTTTTGTTTTATTTTATTTTATTTTATTTTATTTTATTTTATTTTATTTTATTTTATTTTATTTTATTTTATTTTATTTTATTTTATTTTATTTTATTTTATTTTATTTTATTTTATTATTTTTTTTAAGAGTGCATTCTTCCTTGTTCCATTTCTGTCGATAAACACAGTGCAGCGTCTCCTTTCCTTCACGCCCTGTGATAAAAGCTCAGCTCGATGTGTCAGCACTGGCCCCACGTCACTTGAAGCTGCTCCTTTCTGCCCGAATGAACCCTGTAGGATCACGATTCCTGGAACGAGCAGGTGCTGTGGTGTTTGACCATAAATCTGGCGGTCGTGAATGGCAAAATAAGCTGCTTACTGGAAAAATGCTGGGTCGAAACTGAGATTCCTTAAGGGGCATCGATTCAACACAAGCAGCCAGATGCATCCTCAGCTCTGCAAGAAGAGCAGCTCCCTCCGCAGCGATGGCATGGCTGGGGGGCTGCGGATTTTTCTGTAGCCTATTGATGCTGTAGGCAGCTCTGAACTTAGAAATGACGTAGCATGGCCCAGAAGTGACATGAAGCTCTGGGAAGCAAACACAACATGATTCATCCTCAAAAACAAATGATCTGGAAGGGTTGCTTGGCTTTGTTTTGTCGTGTAAGTTACTGCATTATTTAACCTTCTTCCTTTTAACTAGAGCACTCTATATTTAACCTATCTGAAAAAAAAAAGGAAAGAATTTTCTGTAGCTCTGTGTGACAAGTTGGCTTTTTCTGTGCCCTCAAGGTGCGTCTGTCTTCCAGAAAGACACCAGGTCCTCGGGCTAAACTCGCCGTCTTCCTCTGCCCTTCCTGAACGCTGGGGATTTTGCAGTTACTTGCACTTAAGAGGATTGGTAATTTCCTCAGAGATGACCGTAGGATTAAACAATGGCATTTTGAAATTCTGGAGTCCTTTTTTTTTCTGTGCAGATTAAAAGCTAGAATGCTAATATGTCAAATGGCTGCCGACCAGGGGTCCGAGAGTGCCCTGGCAGTTCATCCCGACCTCCCATGGCGAGCTGGTGGGAAGGCTGGGAGGAGAACTCGTGTGCCCTGAGCCACTAAAATGATTGCTTCCCAACCAGAAACTGGCTGCCAGAGCATCGGGACCTGAGACGTGACAGCGTTAGCCAGCAGAAAGATCTCCAGTCTGCAGCGGAGTGCTGGATGAGCTGCTCGGCCTTAATGGGATTTGGCAGAGGGGAAGGGTTAGAGGTGTCCGGGGGCTTGACGTGGTGCCGTGTATTCTGCCCTAATTGGCGCACAGCTTTTTGTGTTTTAAAATCTTTTCTCAGTGCCAGCTAAAGACACGATGTGTAGAGTGAAATTGGCCAGTGAGGCAGAAAGTCCAAAGTTGTTCTGATAGCAGAGAGCAAGCACCTGATGCCTACCTCCAGCACGCGCTGACCGGGCTGCTCGGGTCAGTCCAGAGCGTCTGAGATGTGACATAACATTTTCTCTAAGTCTGACAAAAGGTCCTTCAGCTTCTTCGTTGACAGAGCTTCTTTTATTATTTACCTGTGGCTATAAAGTAGGATTCTTGTGTTGCAAAGCTGCGGTGTTGCACAACCAAACCAAACCACCACCACCACCAACAAAAATCAGTTCGGTGTGGAAGGGTAAGTTTTTCAGGTTACTCTTTCAAACTAGTCTGGGTCAGCAGAGTAGTGATGTTTTCACGTTGAAACTCCTCAATTGTGAGTGTTTGTGTTCTACCAACCATGGAGTTTGGTTAAATGTAAAGCTATACAGCATTGTGGTATTTTCAGACCAGTTGAGAACACAAATCTGGAGTGAAATGGTGAAGAATGGAAAGAATTAATTCCATTTACACAAACCCATAGACAAATACAGTCCCTCACTTAAAAGAGTCACTTTTTGAAAGTGTCTCCTGCTTGCTCACATGCTAACTGCATCCATCCAACTTAGAAGATTTGTATTTGCAGTGTGTTTACCATGAAATGCAGGAGAAAAAGAAGGCAGCTTTTGAAATGCAATTGTTCATGTACACAACCCTGTCCCTTTTGTAAAACTCGGGCTTAGTGTGCTGGTTGTAGCCCAAAACGACATGGGTAAATTCTCACAATTTAGTCCAACCTGCTGTCCTAATTGTTGCTTGTGGCTTCGAGGTTACGCGGCAGCGAGCCCAGGGCAGTGCCTCCTGTCCCCGGGATGTTCCCACGTCACGTCCCAGAGCTGCCCGGTGCCACTGAGATGCTGAAGCAATCACTAATAATCTTGAAGTACATCTTTTAATTTAATAGCACTACAAAGTGAGCGTGAGCCTGGAAGAGCGTTCGTGGGTAATCAGATCCAGATCCCAGCCACTGCAGGGAGGGGAGATGCGCCTGGCTGTGCTCGGCTCCTTTCGCTGCCTCCCTTCCCTGCTGCTTACCGAGAAAGCTTCTTCTCATTCCACGCTAAATATACTCTGGGAATGACACGAGCAGTTGTTCTGGTGCAAATTCTGGCTTGGAGTCTGGGGAAACACTTCGGGGAGGTGCTCCCTAGCAATTTCCCCTGTAAATTTATGGAGAAAGATCTGTTCCCTCTTCCATCTTTTTTTTTTTTTTTTTCTAAAATAAACTGAATTCTTGCTCTTTTCTTCATGCTATTCAGAACAGTTTTAATATCCACAGTCCGTCTTTCAGTCCCAGATCCCCATTCCCAATCTGTCCCAGGATACGGGATGCGTGATGTGCTGTGCAGAAGTCTTGCTGTTGTCTTACGGGCGCCAGCGCTCCCGTTCTCTAACTGCCATCCCCTCCCTGTTGGGCTCCTTCATTCTCTCGTCTCTTTTCATCACACAGCTTCGTCTTTCTGTATTTGATTTGTGACCTCAGCCTGTTTCTCCTTGAAACCCCTGATCACAGCATAAATTCCTGCTAGGTCCTGGTTTGGTCCCTGGCATGACCTTGAATTTCGTAAGGTCAGACTTTCTCATGCCTCCCGTTCCGATAACCAAAATCACCAACGCCTTCTGGATGGCACCCTAACACTGCTGACTTTATCTTTTAAAGTCATTTCATCAGCACCCTTTCTAAGATTATAATAGAAGATGTTACATGTGACTTATCCTGGATTCTCGCCCTTCAGACTCCAGTGACGAGTTGTGCTCCTCCAGCAAGATACTTCTCCTCTTGACATCGCCAAGCCACTTGTCATTTGGCCAGTTCTTTATTTACCTTTATGTCATTTCCTTGTGTCTCCACTTTCCCTAAAATTTCCCCTGGCTACAGATAAAAATATTTTGCTTTCAGCTAAGTCGAGCCTTGCCTACTTACTTTGTCTCGAAAATCTGTTCTGTTAAATCTGTTGCATTAGCGGCGTTCTGTTTTGCAGCGATGCGAACAGCTTGTCTTTCAAAATGTCACTCACACGAAAACACTCGGGTAAGGTTTTGGGGAGTGATCGTTGTCTTCATCTCACAACCATAACGACCGGCTCCGCTGAAGTAGCAGGGAACCGGGAACGGGTTCTTCGGTGGGAGATCCACGTGAGAGTCGCCCCGTTTGGTAGCTCGGAGTTGGTGAAGATTTGGTGCCAGCTGCCCAGACCGAGGGGAAGAAATGCATTAAAAAGAGACGTGCTGTAAGCTGGCCGTGGTTGCACGTACCGGCGGTGCTACAGCTCACCTGGCGCAGCTCAGCACCGCTCCGAGAAGGACCTTCAGCCTCACGAGGTTTAATTCTGAAAGGCAGAGTATTTGATAACACTAAATGTGAGCACACTGTGAGGCTCACAGCTGATGTGTGCCTGAAAGGTCTGCTAGGACTTGTGGAGGGGCCAAAGAACGTGCAGGAAAGCAAACGCGTACCGAGACAGTTTCCGTCTAATATTGGTCTCTGCTCCCTTCTGCACGGTGGCAGTTCTCATTTCTTGGAATATCGTCTTTGAGTCAGCCAGAGAATTCAATTTTCAGAAGTGCTGCCGCCGTCTCTGCTGCTGAGTGAGCTTCTCCTGTCGCTGCTGTAGCAAAACTGCTGGAGAGAGGGCACCGGGTGCACCGCCGCGTCCCCGCGTTGTGCCCCGAGCATCGGCAGTCCTGTGAGGATGGCTGCGTAGACAAGCTTGGGCACTAACTCTCAGTGAAGTGGGGGGGCTAACCAGGGCTAAACGTCTTGATACGCATCGTGGAACACAGGAGTCAATGCAAATTCTGTGTCTCGAGCCATCCCTCCAAAAATGTTGGGGGTGATACGAGTTTTTTTCTTTTTTCCTCTTTTTTCCTCCACTTGGGAGTGACCTCCTGCCTACCTGCCTGCAACAGGCCGGGGCTTTCTGTCTTCCAGGGGTGCAGCGGGTGCTGTGAGCACCCTGCTTAGCAGCTCTCGATAGGTGCACGCTGCACCCCCCCAGGGCAGCGCCGCGCGGCGCAGCCGCTGAGCTGCGTCCCAAGGTCGCACTGTGCGCTCCTGTGTTTTTCCTAAAACGAAAACAAACCCGAAGCCGTGTCTGCCCTGACTGCAGCAGTGCCCCGCAGGGCCTTCACTGCGGCTGGAGCTTCGCAGGCCACAGAAGCCTCCTGACAACCCTGGTGATGTCCAGTCTACTTACCGTCAGCCCCGCGGCAGCGCTGTCGCTCCCGCGCTGGCTCCGTGCCTCAGCCCCGACCCTGCCGCGTACGCCTAGGTGAGGCAGTTCAGTATTAGAGCAGAGATCTGTGTAATGTGTTTGTTTTTTTTTTTCTTTACATCACGGGCCTGCGGTGTGTTGGCAGCAGCTACGCCGCGGCCACCAGCCCCAGCAGGCCGTGGTGAGATGCTCCCCTCACACCCCGCTGCGCTCCGTCTCGGGTGGCTTGTCCGCACGCATCAAGGCACTCTGCAGGTCAGATGCACGGAGAGAAGGCAGCATTGACAAGGTTTACTGAGCGCTGCAGAGCACCACTAACGCCTTTGTGAGGATCCAGAGAATTCCTAGAAGACTGGGTGACTTTTACAGGGCTGCAAATTACGGAGATTTCAAAGGAGCAGAGACGGCGTGTCATTTGTCTCATTCTCTAAGCAGCAGCTTCCTGAATAAGTAGCTGTAGGATTGGAGCTTCTCCCAGTATTATGTAAATGGCTTCATGTTTGATGTCCCTCGTGTCATTAGTTTGACACTAGCTGGAATTAATGGCCATAAAACTCTATTACAAACGTGGCAGATTTCTCTTGACTGCTCCTGATTCCTCGTGTGAGCTCGCTGCTCTTGCCATGGGATTTTAAAAGCGGAAAGTAGGTCACCGCGATGTGTGTGAACACGGGCTGGGAAACAGGCTATAATCGCAGCATTAAACAAACATGACTGTCATGCTGAAGGGAAATTTTCTATTTTAAGCGCTTATTTCCATTATCGCCATCTCATTCTGCAGAGGAAGCATATGGGGACTTCTGCGGGCACGCACCCGCAGATGGGATCCGGGCAGATGCACGCTGTACGTGTGCATAGATATCTACACACATGCATGTGCATTAGGTGCGTGTCCAGAAGGGACAATAAATACCTGTATTGTCACTCCTGAACGGGACCGAGGACGGCTCCTCTGCACCTCGTGCGAAGCAGGCGGGGAAAGAGTGAAAGTAGTGAGATATGTAGGTCAGAAGAAGCGAAGCGCCTTGAATCTGAGCAGCAATCAAACACTGATGGGTGTGGGGCTGGAATTATTGATGTCGTGTGGCTGACCCTGAAGCAGTATTATATTCTTAATTTTTCGGAGCTCCTGGAGCCCGTGCATGTTTGCCATGCGATCCTCTTGCCTGTGGCCTCCCTACCAGCAGGTCGGGGCGTCTGGCTTTGGTGATAAGTGCTGGCCTCGGATCCGGGAGTATCTGAACTAAATTGTTTGGATTTTCCTGCTAGGGGAAGGGCTACCAAGGGAGCTGCTGCTGTGTCTGCTGCATGGTTTTGCTTATGAGAGCCGAAGGAAGATAAGGATGGGAGATAAGTTGGGAGGCAAATAACTGGGATGGAACCGGCTATTTTTAGGCAAGGAGAGGTATGAACAGCAGGGAGGGAAGGGCGGTGAGCTTAAGGTTGTCTTGACAGTTAACTCTCCAGGTAAATCTGTTGGAAAAATGCAAAGAAAAATGCAAAACCGAAGGGAAATTATTTGTGTATAAGCAAAGCATTCGTAGACTCCTGCTAACATGGCTGTGTCGGGAGCTCTGGAAAGGGTCAGGAGAAAGCAGAGGCCTGAATTATTAATTTTTTTTAGCTAGGATGTAAAGCTCGAGTTGTAAGAACTATACAGATATAGGTACAAAGTGATTTGTAGCCACTGAAGCACGAGTCAGAAAGAAGGGGCTTTCTGATCTCGTAGGAACAAACCAAAGAAACACCCACTGCCAAACAGACGGAGGAGAAAACGCTGCCAAAAGGCTGCAGAATTCAGACCCGTGTCTGCTTCAGTTCTGGTTTATGTTATTTGCTCTGGTGAGCAGTACAGACCTCAGCGGGATGGGGGGGGAAGGTTCAAGCAAGTTTAAATCCGGGGCGTGTGCTGTGTTCGTGGGGCTGGGGGCCGGGGGCCCAGCGAGGGCAGGGGCTACATTAAATTCCTGAGAAGACATCAGGACAAAGGAATCAACCCGTTCACAGCCCCCTGGAGAACAGCGGGGTGAGGAACAGGCTCTGGAGATGGTCCCTGGAGCTGCTTCTCTTCCACAAGGTAGCAGATGAGACGGGGCACAGCACGGAGACGGTGAGGGGGCTGCTGCCTTCCGCGTGGCTGCAGATGGTGAGTTTGGGGTCGTGGAGACCTCATGGAGAGATCTGGGGCCGTCCTGTGCCCTCCCGAGCTGGGAACCAGCTCTCAAAGTGCCCCTTAGTGGGAGCTTTCAAGGAGCTGGCTGGACACCTCGGGTACGCTGCTGCATGGACCTCGTTTTGTGTGCACACACTGACTTCCACAAGGGTACGCTTGCAGATGATACTCCTCCACTAGGGCTGAAAGTGCTTTTTTAAGTTTTAGCTCTCTTCACTGGCCCCGATTGCGTTTGAAGAAAGCGTTTAGCAGAAGAACACCTGGAAGCTGTCAGGAGAGAGCCCGGGATGATGGATCTCAGCGAAGGACGGCTCGGCAGAGGCCGTTATTCTGCTCCAGTTGCTGTGCTGGCGGGGGCAGCTCTGCCCGCTGGCTGCCGAGCAGGCAAAGACAAGACTCTGGGGACGTGGGGAACGCCTGATGTTTAACCGACTCCTTAAAGACATCTCAAACAGAGAACGTTTTTTTTTTATGAAGAGTGGAAATTGATCAGTCTGTCTGGGATAAGAGGAGGTCTTACGCTGGTAATGACTGATCTTATAGGTGAAGAAGCACTGTGTCCAGCTGAGGAGGTGTTTGCAGACGTGTTTTCAGACCGTTTGGGTACGTGTGACCTGGTCCCAGTGCAGACAGGTAAAGCTTAGAGCAAGTTGAGTTCCTCGAGCCACGTTACCGAATCACCATCGGGTGGTAGGTAAGGGATGGTTTCCTTAAAACCTCGCTGGCTTTTTGTATCTCAGCTATTTCTTAAACGTGTTCTCTGCACTGTGGCTTTCTGGGGCCGGGCAGGGAGCACCGTGCTTCAAAAGCCCCAGTCCCTGGGCAACCTGAGCTGGTGGCTGGCATCCCTGCCCTTGGCAGGGGGTTGGCACTGGGTGAGCTGTGAGGTCCCTTCCAACCCGAGCCGTTCTGTGATTGCTCCTTGCAGAGCAGCAGAAGCTCGTGCCATAGATTTGTTGCATTGCTGACGTGCCAAACCCTCCTCGGGCACGGTCCAGGCTGTGGCGCGGTGCTCTCCATCCCCAGGGCTAGCACATCATCTGGCTGGACCACGGTTCTTCCCAGCCTCATGTCCCGAAGCTGTTCTCCACCCAAGAGGGAGGAGATGTCCTCTCAGCTCACACCTCTGCTCGATCCACAGATCCTGCTTGCTTTTAGAGCTTGTGGGTCGTGCAGCTGGGGCTTAGTGCATCTCTTCTGGTAGCATTTTTCTCACCCTTTCCCACCCACATCCCCAGGAGGCGTAGGGGACACCTACAGCTCTGTTAGGAGACCAGATAAATTGCCCTGGAAGAAAAGGACTCCCAAAACCTGCCTTGGGAGGAAGGGAAAGCAAAGCCCTTACCCCCAGCGGGCTTGCAGTCTGTACCTTTGTGGTTGAAAGAGTTGAGCACTGAGGCTCAGCTCCGACCTTCGCTGAGCAGCTCCTCAGGTGCGATCCTGGCTGCTGCTTCCCCTGCCCTCAAAGGCTTCTGCTCTGAAACCCTGAGTTTCTCGGGCTCCCCTTTGGCAGCAGCAGCTGGGTTTGGGCAGGTCTCTGCATCCCCTGGGAGCCCTTGGATCCCTCACTGCGAGGCTTTTGCCTCAAAATTTTGCTTTATTCAAGTTCGTAAGCTTTAGGCAAAGCTGCCTGGGAAGGCCTTGGAAGGACTCTGGAATTAGGAGGCTGGAAGGTGGGAGTGTTTCCGCTGACTCAGGCTTGGGTTTGTTCCCTTGGGGCTTCTGTGTGGATACATCTTTTATGCTGTCTGCATCTTGTGCTGCCAGGTTATGCAGAAAGCCCTCAGCTTTCGGAAGGAGCCCCAGGTGAAACAACCAAACTGTTTTAGCTGTGTCACTTGGCTCTCCAAAATCTCACCTTAAAAAAAAAAAAAAAAAGGATAGCAGAGAGTAAAAATACTCAACCGTGCTCCAAGGGCCTGGGTTTCAGAGACGCAGTGACACAGGCGGTGTTCCTGCAACCCTCCTCTGCCTTCAGACAGAGGTGGCCTTCTCTTAGTTCCCCTCAGAGGAACACTTTATGGGGAGAAAGTCTCCGAAACGCAGCAATTGTGTTTGCGTGCGCCTGTGACAACGCTGTGGAAATCAGCCTCGTTAGGGGCTTTTCTACAAAAATAGGACTTTTGTTATAAAAAACCTGTGGGATCTGCCCGTGAGCAGATGGTCTCTCATGGGCCAGGTATCTCGCTCAGAAAGAAGTGGCTGTTCAGGACCCCGTTAATTGCTTTTTCCTCCCCGAATCAGTCCACGCAGGGTGTCGGTGCTGCCCTCCCAGGTGCCTTGCTGGGGAATCCTTCCCTCCTCTCCTCAGGCCGATCACCTTAACTCGTGGGGACAAAGAAAATGCTGATCCGCTGAGGGACGAGGAGGCTTTGGGTTTGGGCACATCCCTCGTTTCCCTTCCAGTTTGGAGGCTGGGCACTCGAGGAAGCCCTGGCAGCGCACCTGGGGCACCTGGAGAGCGGAGCCGGGGGAAGGCGCGCGGCGTCCGGAGCTGCCAGCGAGCTGCCAGCCTGCTCTGCTCACATGGGAGATGCGATAACAAATTACTCACTTCCTGAGCAGCTGACATTCCCCGCGGGAAGCAGGAGCCGGAGAACAAATAGCGCCGGCAGAGCAATTAGAGCCGAGGGTGGGAGGTGTGCGTCGTGCGGGCGCTGCTGAAGGAGCCTCTCTCCTCGGAGGAGGAAGGAACGAAGCTCCACAATGAGCTGCAACAAATGCTTCTTTTTTTTTTTTTTCTTCTTTCAGATTCTTTTTTTTTAAAAAGGTTCAGTGAAAAACTTGCGCTGAACTTCCAAGTTACTGACTTCGCATCTTTTAAGCCGGGAGGTGCCGGCTCTGGCAGTCACGCACTGAGCGGTTTTGGCATTCTGGGTTATACAACAGCAGGAAATTTCCGAAGGAAAGCAATAAAATGTTTCTTGGATTGTCGGCACCGTCCGAAATGCCCTGCAGTTTCTGGTGGACCTTTTATCATCTCCTGATCTTTCCCCATTCAGCCTGGTGGTGGATTTTCATTTACTTCTCACTGCAACAAAGTCAGTTTTAGAGTGAAATCGGCTAGATTTGGTTTTAGTGTTAGCTCCTGGTAGGTCAGCATTTATCTTTGTTGCAAGGACAGAATTTTTTCAGTCCAGAAGCAACATCTGAACAGCGTGCAGGACTTATGAGCCTGGGAGGGACCTCTGCCATCTGCCATCTAATCCCGCTGCTCGAACAGGGAGGCCAGGGGAGGTTGCTCGGGGCTCCGTCCTGATGGATTTTGAGCCATCTCCAGGGATGGAGACTCCCCAGCCTCTCCGGGCAGCCTGTCTGCTCTTCGGCTTGCCTCACAGTCTGATTTAAAACTAAAAATTTAGTGGAGCCACCCGTGTGTCAGCTTGGCAAGAGGAAAGGCAGTGGTGCAGAAAGTAGCCAGCTTGGTGGCAAGGCGATATTTGGCTTTACAGAATAATGAAAGCGATCATGAAATATTGAGGGGCTGTCCCTGCAAGGTGCTTCCCTTCCTGCTCAGAGGGGGAGCGCTGAGCGTCTTTGAAGAGGCACCGTGCGCCCTTTAGGGCCGGGATTTGGTGCCTTTACCCTAAATAACGCATTAGTGTCACCGGCAAGGGAAGGGGGAGACCCCAGACCTCGGGGCCTCCTGCTTGTTCCCAAAGCCCTTCCAGCAGCACCTGTCAGACCCTGCAGCCTTTTCGTGTGCTTTGTGATCGCCAGGAGCGTCCCGTGGTGCGTGGGTTATTGTGCCAGCACCAGGATCGCTCTTGGTCGTAGCAGTTGATTTCAGCAAGCTTGGCATCTGTGTAGGATGCTGAACCAGCGCGGCGAGCTGGGCAAATTAGCTTTGGGATCAGCTGTAGGAACGAAGCTCTTAAGCTCCTCTTGCCCTGTTTGCTTGGCGTGGCGCTGGCAGGGGCATCCCGTGGCCGCAGCCTCATTAACTTTGAAGATCCTTAACCTCCAGCCAGGGAGCTGCTGGGTGACCTACCGAGATTAGCGGCTCCTCCGGCAAAAAGGCTTTGTCGTGGTAATCCCCTATAAAAGAGAGCTCCTTGCTGCAGGTTGGCTGGGTGATTCCTGGCAGCACTTGGACACCGAGCTTTGAGCCCAGCACCCGGGGAGCGTCCCCGCGGCTCGCCAGGAGCGCGGTTCTGTACGGATCAGCCTCGGGGCTGGGTTGTGTGGCCGTGTGGTGCTGGCAGGTGCCGAGACCAACAAAGTGACACCGGCAGCAGCTTTGCTGAACGCTCCGACTCCTTCTCCAGGACCAGCAGTGGGATCAGTGCAGGGAGAGCGCTACGTGCATGGGCTCCTTATTCTTACTTTCAGAGGCCAGCTTGCTCTGTGAGTACTCCGTAATGGTGAATCTTCTTGCAATGAGGCTTTGTGAGCTGTGCTCCTGCATCGGTTTCTGTTACCAGGGGTTGTACCTGGGTTTTCAGCTACGAGCAAAGCTTTAATACTCGATGAAATTACAGCTTGTGGGATCTGTCACGTTCACATTTAGCATTGAGTACATTTTCTGCTGCCGGCAGGTGTTCCTAGCACCTCGGGAGTGGTCCTCGGAAGAGTTGGGCTGGTTGGCTGTGTTTGTTTGGGCTCTTACCTGACGCTCACGTGCACGCTGTGGTTTTTAGGAGGGTCTGCTGGGTGTGGAACTGGAAATCCTCTTTTCTGCAGCCCTTGGGCCCCTGTTTCTGCGGTCGCCTTTCTCGTGTTCGGCCAGGCGGGCACGAACAAGGAGGAGCTGAGTACGGGGACGGGGTGGGGATGGATCAGATGGACGTGTCTGCTTTTAGCTGCACGGCGAGTGGTGCCAAAACCCGCTGTGACTAGGAGCAGCGAGGGGTTGTTGCCGTGCCTGGTTGGCTGCTGAGCAGCGTGTGTGCTCACAGGGTGGGCGCTGCCCTCGTCCCGTGCCCATGGCCTGGCTGCCTTCAACGCTGATACATGGGCTTGATGCCATCTGACGTCCCTCAGTGCTTCCCTTTACATTTCCTTGTGTCTGCTGTCTTGCCATCCATCTCATCCCTTTTCCAGCAAGGCCTGTGGCTGGAGGAGGCCCCAGCTCTTCACCTGAGGGCAGGAGTGCAGCCTGCCCATTGACACAAAGCACAAACCAACCCAACCAGCAACCAAGAACCCGACCAAACAGAGGAGGCTAAGGCAGTTTTACTTCCAACAGACCCTTTGTGACCCTCGTGTTGCAGGCTGTGTCGGTGACAGGCAGGTGGTGCCCTGGTGGGGACAGGCTTGCCACAACCACTGGGTGCTCCACCAGCGTGCCATGCAGTCGAGCAGACTTAGCAGGTCCCAGTCCAAAAAGTCAGTTACAGTCCTCTTAGAGAAAGTCAATGTCAAATTGCTGTTGGGCTCCCAGGTCCCTTTCTCACACCGTTTTTCTGGTTTTTGTTGGTTTTGTAAGAGAACGGAATGACAGCTCCTGTCCTGAGCAATTTCCAGCAGAATGCAATTAACGCCCTTGCTATTGTATCCCACACCCTTATAAATAACGGTGCCTCCTGACACTTGGAGGGACGCTTTCTCTTCCAAACACTTTGTGAATTCAGTGATTGTTGTCTGTTGTTATACATGATTTCTTCTGCATGCCTGGCATCGCCATCCTGTGCCATCCTGTGCCATCCTGTGCCTCCTGTGCCGTCCTGTGCCATCCCATGCCTCTTGTGCCTCCTGTGCCATCCTTTGCTGTCCTGTGCCATCCAAAGCTGGCTGGGGATTTGCTCTGCCCTCGCCGCTCGAGCCAGCCGTGCCAAACGTGGCCAGGCAGCAGCAGAACAGCCAAAAGGCACTGGCAGCCAAGCAGCGAGCGCTTGCCAAATCAGCTCGGCTTTAGGAAGCCCATAGCATCTGCAGGAGGTAGGAATAACTCCCCTGACGGTCAGAAATTGGATCTGTTCAGAAACAATTCTTCCTGCTTTTTTTTTCGGTGGTGTTTACACAGAAGCGAGGTGGTAGAAGGTCACATTAGCTATTAGATCTGAGAGCCTGAATTCCCATTCCCCGGCCTTCAGAGCGCTGTAAAGGTGACGAGATAATTCCGTGCCGTTCCGGCACCGTGCCTGCCACACCTGGTGCCCTGCAGCAGGAATTGTCCCACACAAGCTCCTGCCGGTGCTGCTACCCGAGTCCGCAGTGAGAAGCACTCACCCAGTGCCCAGTCCTGGTCACCACGCTGCAGTCCTGCTGCAGACAGCTCCCAAATTCTCCTGCTTTCCTCGGGAACCTCTACACTCACTGCCCAGGCACGTTCGTGCTGAAACTCGCAGGCAGCTCATTGTCTGTCACCCAAGGGATGATGTATGGTCGACCTCTTGGACTCAGTTGTATGACAGCAAAGAGACCCAACCACCTTCTTCCTTATTTTTTTTCTCAATCCCTTTGTTTTATTATTATTAGAATTTTTACAGCCTCTCCATGTCTTTCTGTTCGACCTTGCCATGAATTCTCCATGACCAGCTGCTACTGCAGACTTGCAGAAGAGATGCTGCTTGGCTTTTTTATTATTATTTTATAATAGATCAGCATTGTATTTTTTTTTTTATTATTTCTTCTATTCTCTTACTTCCATTTGCTAACATCGTTTTTGCTTTTATTAACTGCAGTTTTGCACTGAATTAGGGGGCTTTTGGAGGGATCTCTTCCTCTGCATGTAACCAGTGTCCTCTCCTGAGCTGCAGCCTTGCAAGCAAAGGGAGAAGCACTGGAAGCACACAGAGGCGTACTGGCAAGAGGGTGTAGAATATCGCATTAGGTGATGAGGGGAGGAGTTTGTGTATTTTTTGTTTTAATTCCTATCCAGAGGAAACTGAAAATTGCTTTGGAAGTTTGGTGCTGTTGACCTGATAAATTCAGGTCTCCTGAACCCAAGGACTGATCTGAAGAATCAGGAGTCTGGGAGCCTGCTTGGAGCCTTCCCCCTGCATTTATCGTGCTTGAGAACCTCAGGACTTGTGGTCATGCACAAGAACCAAAACCACCAGATCTGGAAACGTTTTGAACAGCAGCTGCAACAGCCGTGCTTTCTCCAGCAGTGGCTGGTTTGGCAAACACTTCTACTAACCTGAGGTGTAGCTCAGACCTTGCAGGTGCTGGCTCATGCACGGCGAGCTTTTGCGTGCTGTAAATACTGAGAAATCCCTTAAACTGAAACATAACTTCCCTCGTCCTGGCCACTACCGCTCGCTGCCCCTGCCTCACTGCTCTCTTGGAGTGATTTGAAGGTGAAGCTAGGACAGGATCAGTGGAGGTGTGTGCCCGGTTCCCTGGTATCTGAAGCCATCCCCAGTGCTCAGCCCGTCCACGACTTCATCCCCAGGCACGGCACTGGCAGAAGTGTGGCTGGGGTGATGCAGATGTGTCCGTGAAGGCCCGGCACCGAGGAAGAGGAGGAGAAAGAAGAGGAGGAGGAGGAAGAAGAGGGCAGGAGAGGCTCTCAGCTCACAGCTGTGCGTCCTTGCTCTGATTCCTACATGTTTCTCAACTTGTCATAAGGACATCGGAAAAAGATGATGGCGTATCCTCAATATTCCTCATGACAGCCCAATTTAGACAATTTTACCTCCTGTAGTCTAATTTCTTCTTCATTTCCATGCATCTGTGTGGGGCCGGCTGTGGGATGGAGCGACCCCGAGAGCCTGGCCCTGGGGCCCAGAGCCCCTGGCACGCACACAGCCGGTGCCAGGCCACGAGGGCTGGCATCCCAGCGTGGGTCTTCCTAACGTGGGCAGCAAAGGAGGACAAATATTTCCCTTGGGAAGGTGGAAGCTGCTGGGCTTTGATGTGCTGTGTGCTTCGGGCCTGTGAACCAGGGGGGACTGGGCTTAAGTGCGAGATGAAGACACACAGATAAAGGCCCTCCAGGCACTCAGGGAAAGGTTATTCCCTTAAATGATCCGGAGTTTGCCCTCCTAGTGGAATACAGAGCAAAAAATCTGTATGGGTGCTGCCTGTGTGTGTACAGACAAAGGCAAAGCATCAAACGCGATGCCTGTGCAGGAGGGAAGGGGCCGTGACCTCCCCTCCTCCCCGGTGTGACCGGTGAGTTGTGCTCAGCACTTCTGCATCACAGGCGTGACAGCTTCGGGCAGCTCCTCGGGGTTGTTCCTCTTCTTGTGAAAAATCTCCCTAAAGATGAGTGTGAGCAGCTGGTGTGAATGTCCAACATTGGAAAAAAGGCAGCGCCGTGGTGTGCCAGTTCTCTGTCCTTGGTCATATTGATCAGCTTGACCTGGTGTGTAATAAAATGCAGAAAGTCCCGTTGTTCTGTATCGTATTTAAGTATTTGCATCAAAGCAGTGGAAAATAAAATAATCACAAATTCTGCTTCGGCTAATAGTTCATGTTACCTCTTGGCCTTTGAATGTCATCATGGGGTAATAAACTCTAAAAGGTTTGGGTTATTGTTGTTTGTTTTATTTTTTGACTGTGCCGTTTTCTTCCCTAATTTCAGTGTTCCCAGGAGAAATCATGGATGAAAAGCTATCCTACAAAGAATTTCTCGATCGCAATGACACCTGGGCGATGGATGACAGAGACCTGTGCTTTGAATCGCAGCCCGTGTTCAAACCCATGGAGATGGCAGGTATGTCTGTGTTACTCCTCCAACTGCAGCACCTGCAGAAAGATACCTTTCACCCCATTTTCTCTCATTTTTGATAAAAAAAAAATATGTGAAATCAATTGCTAGTTTTTGAGGGAACCAAAAACCAGGCTTCCCAGATGGCAACAGGCTATCAGCTCGGGAAGGAGACTGGCTGAAACGGGATGAAACCTAACTTTTTTGTGATGGTTTTGAACACTGCAGACCTGCTTAGGAAATTATTTTCTTGCTATCTGAATCTTGTATTTGCTAAGAGATTCCGTGAGAAAATTACGTGCTGTTACAATGGTGAGAAATGATTCACGGAGCAGCTGGAACGAAAGAACCACTGGTTTCTGAAACACGGCTTCTGCCCCCGCCCCATTGCTTTGTTAGATGGAGAATGGGGTGGTGCTGTAGTTACACTCAATAGCCAGATGATAAAGTAGCTGATTAGGGCAATTTAAATACCTAGCCCATCCTCCCATCTTCTCTTTGCTGAAATGAAGCAAGTCTGTGGGTGATCTATTGCAGGAAACCACATGTCCTTAGGTTTCATGTCCTTAGAGTATCTCCTGCACCTGCATGTGCCTAAGTTACCGTGCATACTGCAGGACCAAGGCATTCCTCGGGACTGCCCTTCCTGGTGCTGAGTAAGCAAGAGGCAGCTTAAAGATGGATAAATTCCTACATCTGAGAAGTGACAGAGCAGGCAGGCTTTAAGAATGCCAGCAGGAGGGGAAGAAGTGAACAGCAGTCTCATAAAAGTGTCTGGGTTTATTGCATATTTTTATTCAGGCTCTTTGTAGGATAATTTCCCTCCAGAGGCAAGAATTCTCTGGCCACTTGTGTAACAGGTCTCCCAACCAGCATTGCTGTAATTCCTCATTCCGTGGTGAGAAACATGGCGAGAAGCTCAGTTTGACTTCTGCAATCCTCTGCTGCTTCCGTGCAGCTTAAAAAATGTGTGTTTGAGCCTGTTCCTCTGCTCCTTATTGCAAACACCGAGTTAGGGTCTGGTGCTGGGGCTCAGCCCTGTGAAAGCAATGGTTATCAGCAAAATCTTACATATATATATATATATCTGTATATATGTATCTGTATATATATATATCATACTATTTGTAATAAAAAGACTTGTTTAAAAATGTTGTTATAGTGCAGAGTGAATAAAACTCAAGCACTGCCTCGTTGCTTGTGAGCCTTAAAATGCTGTCAGGCTCTCCATCAGGTGCGTCCCGTGATTCATTACTGTAGCTACAGGTAAATCACTGCACATGAAGAGCTACACCTCTAATTGATCTAAAGTAACGTGCTTTTATTAGTCCAGGATCAGCAGCGAACTCGAGCTGTGTCTCTGAGCAGCAGCAGCTGCGAGTGGCCGTGGATGTGAGCTGAGAACTTTTCCGAAGTGTTTTGTCAATCTTACCTCCAGCTGCCTGGAAGAAACCTTCTCAGATCCTTAACATTCGTCTGGCTTCATAATATGACAAACAAGCAGCAAGTTTGGGGCAGGTAGAGAATTATTTCGGACCCAAGGACTGATGCCCAAGGACCTTACTGTGCTGGCCGGGTCCCACCCGTGCCGTTCACCTTTCCGTGCCCCTCGGCTTGCAGTGCTGGGGGTGCTGCCTTGCTGGCGGCAGAAGGGCCTCGCTCACCTGCTTTAGAGGGGGCTCAGGCCCCCATGGGGATCTGAAGAGGACAAGAAAAGCCCCTCCACGCTCCCTGGACCCCGCAGAGCAGAACCCGGGCAGCCCCCTTGTGCCACATCCAGCAGCTGCTGGCACCGAGGGAAATCCTCAGCACCCCTTTGAGCCTCTCAGTCGGTTCGGGTTGGAATGCTTCTTTGGTTTTGTTGGATTGGAAAAAGGCAGTGATTTAGTCTTGGTGGTGCTGTTGTAAACAGCTTGAAATTAACATTTTCTAAAATTTACTCTGAAGCAAGACATTGTCTGGGGATCTCAAACAGGCTGAGAGATTTCTGAAAGAATTCGTGGTGCTCACCCAGCGCTGACATTTGGGAGCACAATGAACACTCGCGGCTTTGCTGTCATCCCCTGAAATAGCATGTCTGGCGAGAGACAACAAGAAGCCTTCAGCTCAATCCCTTTTAATTGTGCTTAACCTGAAGAAATCTGCGTGGTATCTGCCCATCGGCGTGTGACAGCCACTTCGGGAACGTGGAGTCCGTCCCCACCTTCCCGGTGAAGCCAGGAGGAAAGGCCAAGGCAGGGATTGAAGCCTCCCATCGAAGCCTCCTGTCGCGGGGCTGTGCCCCCCTGGGGATGGACGGGGTGGCTGGCCCAGGCTGGCAAGATGTGTTAGAAATCACTGGTCACAAAACCCCCCCGGGGGCTGTAAACCTCGGGACAGTTTGTCTGTGATGGGAGCGCCACGGCTCCTTCTCTTCACGTTGCTCTCAGCTGGAGTAAGGCACAGTGGGGTCGTCTTCCCTTCATCTTCTTGTCAGCGAGGCTCTCTGCTCTCTGAGGGACAGGTTTCGGTCAGGAATCCATCTTACAAGCCACAGGAGGAGACGGGTTCTTTGTATAACTGTTAGCACCTACATTTCAGGCGATTTTCCCTCCTGTGCAGTCTGCGCAACCGTGTTTTGCTGTTGGGCGTAAAGTCTAATTAGGGAGGCGTTTGTCCTTGATAAATAGTCTTGAAAGCAGCTCTCCCTTGGAAGTCCTTCACTCTGCTGCTGCATCACAGCAGTGCTGGTGTTGGGATCATCCCATCACTGTTTTTAAATAACCCTGTGCCACATCGTATCTTTGACTGTGCGGTAACGCTGGCCTCATTTTGTGTCCCCTCAGACCCCTTCAGCATGCACCGAGGGGAGAACCTGCCTGATTTGGCCTTTCCTGCTGACATGAAGAACATGCAGCTCTTCACGGACCACGTTGACACTTCCACAGACATCCATGGTGAGTTCCTCCTCCGCATTTGTCCCTGATGGTCTTTTTTCGTGTCTTCTCCATTGACCTTCACGTACTGAAAACTATTAAGCTGATAGGTGCACAGACCATACAATCTCTTCACATGATTATGTTTTTTTTTGCCTAAAAGACTTTCTGGTAGCTGTTTCCAAGAGGGTTTTTTTGTGTGTTTTTTGTTGGTTTGTTACTTTTTTAAGCATATTTAGGCAGAAGGAGACGGGGCATCTCGACAAATTGAGTTGGGGCTGGAGTTACTAACAGCTCTTGTCTTCATGGCTAAAGACCAAAGCTGCAGGAACTTTTTCCACAAAATGGTCTTCAGTGTTTGGGCTGTTGCAGCCTAAGTAGTTATTAACGAGAATTCATGGGAGCAGAAGCAGAAAGCAAAAGAAGAGAAGAAAGAAAAAAATAATTTGTATTTACTGTCTTGTACCTTGTCGGAAAAAAATAGATGTACAGTTCACAATGCGACTTGTAAAGGAGAACTACTTGAGAGAGTTGCTTACAAACTTTGTCTAAAATGACAAGTGACTGAAAAACGGCCTTTTATTTCATTAGCACCACATGGATCCATGATGGTACCTGAACAACCTTTCCTGGGATCCCCCTATTGTCCTGCAGAGGTTCTTGACCCATCAGCCTTTGTGGGCCTGGATTCAGCTGCAGAATTTCTGCAAGACAATGCAGGTAAGAAACAGATGTTCTGCTCTTGCTGTCTGTCTCACTGTAGGTGGCTTTGAAGGACATACAGCTGGAAAATCTCGATCTATTAGTCCTGAAGAATCTTGGTGGGGGAGTTAATGCATAAAATGAGTCGAGATTAGAAAATATCCTTTTGGAAACAGCATTTCCCTGATCAATGGGAATGCTCTAAAGATACTAGGGGATGAATGTGCCACTGAGCAAAGAACCTGCGTTGTCGGGTCCCAGGGTAACTCTTCTCTGACTGATGCAAGCTTGGACTAGTTATAATCACAGAAGAACATGATGTTATGATAGCATTCGTAAAGAGAACTAAGTTACCTGAGAGTGCAGTCAATACCCTGAGCAAAGAAGGAGACATTTCTGCTCAGAAAGAGCAGTCAGGCACTGGGACGGGTTGCCCAGGGAGGTGGTGGAGTCACCGTCACTGGGAGTGTTCAGGGAGAGGTTGGACGTGGTGCTTGGGGACATGGTGTGGTGGTGGCATTGGTGGTAGGGGGTGGTTGGACCAGATGAGCTTGGAGGGCTTTTCCAACCCCTGTGATTCTGTTAGTGACATGACTAAATGTGTTTTTCTGCAGTGCCTGAAGAACATTGGATGGGAGCTCAGCATGATGTGAAGGGACCAGATGCCTCTTTCTTTGTTGAGCCATCAGGTAAAAATAGTTTCGACTTAGTCTGCAGGAACTGTCTGGTTCCTTGCATTCCTAGAGTTTATGAGCAGCAGAAACAGAACTTGTGTCCCCGGCTGCCTTTTCAAGAAACAAAAAGCAGTATTGGAGTGAAGTGGGACCTGGCCAAGAGCATTTCTGGTTCTCAAATCAACTTAGAATTAAAAAGTGCAGATTAAATGTTACTTAACACACATTTTCAGGTTTAGTGTTGCCAGGGATGGAGGGAACCCCGCATTATGCAGACTGTTTACCTTGTTAATTAGGGTGACAAATTTATACAGTTCCAAGCCCAACTCTTGGTATAAACTAGTGGTGTGCCCTTTTGGGGCACATAGCTGGACTTTAACCCTCTGAAAGCATGGGGTTAAGCATGCCCTTCCGTGGGCTATGGGGACTTAAAGTTGCAGATGTGCACAAAATAACCCTGGTAGCAGCAAGCTTGGTGGATTCCAGACTACATCTCTGTTCTGTGCTTCTCTTGGACCAATGAGGGTACCGTGAATTCCAGTGGGGGTATCTGTTCAAGCATTACTTGACCCTAAAATAATAAATGGGATAAATAAAATTTACTCTAGAAAAGAAAGTCTGTAAAACTGGAATTTTGCTACTTGCAAGAGCCCTAGTCTTTGAACACACTCGAGTCAAATCTGCTGACTTGAATAATCTGTCAGAGTACTCATGTTTACTCCTTCCAAGGACCAGTGCAGCTGAGGGAACCAACAAACGTAATTTTGGCTCATGGATAATCAACAGAATCTTAAATTAAATTCTAATTGCAAAGCTGTTTACTCTGCCCAATTCTCTTTAGACTAGATGTTACAGTTAAAGCATTGAAGCTCCACTGAGGAGGACACGTTTGCAATGCAGTTACATGTATATTACAATATTTGACCTGCAATGGGATCTTTATTGCTGATTTTGGTGAACGAGCCAAGAAGAGAGCTGTTTAATATCGATCGTGGGTAGATGGGGTGTTTAGAGCTCAGGGCTCCACCTAGGTTTCAGGGTAGAGCAGGGATGCCTTGTAGCTGAACGTCCCTCAAGTTTGTTCCAGCAATTGTTTCCCTAAGGGCACAAGTGTTTTCTTAGGTATTGCACAAGTCATTTTTCTGAAACGGACCCTGCAAACAGGCTCTGGTCCTGTCCTACCCGACTGCGTTGCTGCAGTGGGGGAGCTTACTCATCAGACTGCAGGCAGCACGGAGCAGGCAGCGCCTTGAGAGGGTGACTCAAATCCTGGCAAGTCCAGAAGATAAAGCTGTTTGCTGAGACCTTTCCGAGTGCTTAATCAAACTTCATTTTCTGTGCCCAGTGCCCCCCACAGTGACTGAAGCAAAAAAGCCAAGTTTGCCAGAAAGCCCGGCAGCAGTGACTCCTGGTTTTGTTCCTACTGCAATAACAGCACCCCCAGAAGGGGCTGAAGCTACTGATGCACCAAAAGGTGACACATCAGGTAAAGCTGCCCTTGTCTCATGACTGGTGCTGGGTTTAGACCTGTCATGAGCAAGCTGTAGTAGTGGAAAGATATGTGATGGACTCCTCTGAAGAAAAAAACAGCAAAGTATTAATTTCCATCAGAACTAAAGGTTTATATAGGTTGTGTTGGTGAGAAAGAGCAAGTCTGCTAGACTTTGCAACTCTGCTGTCACAGTCCAGTAACAGACATAATGATTCGTAAAGAATCAACATTTCTCCAAGTTTCACCTCCTGACAGTGTTAGGGTGTGTCAAGAACATGGTTATGCCATGAGTCTCCTGCTGTCTATAAACACCTTAAAGCTCTCTGTTTTAAGAAGAGAAAAAGTGACTTTAAAACAGAATTTTTAACTTATTTATAGACAGCAGGAGATTCACAGTACATAATTATTTCTTCAACATCTTATCCTTCTGTAAAATCAAAATCCTTAAAACAAACAAAAACCACTTGGTTTTGTTTGGTGGAGTATTGGTTCTATCTGAATACATCCTGAAGCACAGTTTTGAAAGGGACTTTTACCATTTTCCCAATTTCTTTCATTTTTCCGTTTATTACATATCTTTTTAACATATTTCCCCCTGTTTGGCAGGGGGATGTTTTTAGATGCAGTTCAAACACTGAGTAGAAATTTTATTTTTTAACATCTGATCGGCTGTGTATCTAAGCTGTTCAGGTCACCGTGCTGCACTGCACAGCGTACAGACGGTACCAGGGGCTGTTGAAGGTAATAGCTGCAGAAGAAGTATAATAGGCAGTGCTTCTGGCTTTGGATAATTTGTAAAATTTGCCTGTAGACAGCTGAAATTTGAATGTTATTTTGAAACTAAGAGCTGAGTTTTTAGTAGCTATTATGTAAAATGTGAGTGAGGCCAAGTTTGAAAGAATAAGGGGCAGCTGGCGCTTCACTGGGTGGCAGTGCCTTCTGTATCAGTGCCCTTGCTTCTGCTCGAGTTGCGGTACTGTCCTGCCCACGAACAGTGTAAACAATATTTGAAATGTGGCTCTGGAACATTTCAGGACTTTTTCAGTTGTTGGAATACGCTGCCGTGCTCAGAAAGGTGGCACCAAAAGTTTCTGTCTCCTCCTGTACAGTGAAAAAACCTCATTAGGATTCTGGTGTCTGTTCTGTTGGAATGTGTTGCTTGCAGTGGATCTACCCGCTCGGGTCTCTTGCCAGCTCTGCAGCGTCAGATTTTAAACAATAACAAAGCATCTTTTGGCTGCTGTAGGCTAGGAGCAGGCGGATGTCTGACACTGTAGCCAAGGATACAAAACATGGCTTGGGTGCACTGAGGAATCTGTCAGCAAGAGCAGTGCAACCTGAGCGGAGTGGACAGGGGAGTGAATGCTGCTGAAAGGCACAAGAGGGCAAGGGAAAACCATTCTCTAGCCATAATCTGCCCTGTCGGGTTTTCACATTCGTTATTTTTTGTTGATTTCTGCAATCTGTTTGTCTGTAGCAGATGCACAGTGTGTTCCTGCCTCGGATGTCACGTCCATTTCTGCAGAGAAAGCTGGGTCCATCCTTGCAGGAGACACCAAGCCTCCGCAGGCTGCAGATGCTGGATTTGCACCTGCAGCAGAAGCAGAGCCTCCTCAGGCTCTGGATGTGGGCTTTGCTCCTGCCCCAGAAGCCAAGCCTCCTAATGGTATCGATGCCATGTTCGCCCCAGTGGTGGACACTGGCTTGAACCCAGAAGCAGATTCTAAATCCCATCACGCCGTGGATTTGGAGTTTGCTCCAGCAGCAGACGCAGGGTTTGCCCCGGCAGCAGACACGAAGTCTCACCATGCTATGGATTTGGCATTTAGCCCAGTAGCAGACACTGAGTCTCATCATGCCGTGGATTTGGAGTTTGCCCCTCCAGCAGAAGCTAACCACCTCCACACCGTGGATTCTGGGTTTGCTCCTGTCGCAGAAGCCAAGCCTTTTCCTGCTGTGGATTCAGGTTTTGTCTCTGCACCAGAAGCTAAGTCTGTCCCTGCAGCTGACACCAAGGTTGCTGCATCTGAAGAGCTGATAACGTCTGAATCTTCTGTTGAGCATGGCAAGTCACCCTTCCATGAGCCTCCTGCAGGTGAGCTTAGCTGAAAGCTTCGTTCAGGCCAGAAATAACTTGGCAAGTGGTGTGCAAAGGCCACTCGAAGCTGGTACAGCACTAGCAGCAACAAGCCTGGTAGTGGATAGTGACTACAGAGGTGTAAGACTGCCACATAAAAAACATAGTTTTTTGGTAGTTAAGATGTTTAAATGCAGGGCACATCAGAATCTTAAGTAGAGCACAGCTCCACTGACAAGATACAGACAGAGGAAGAACTTCACAAGGATTTTTCACCTAGAAAATATGAAACTGGAATAACTAAATGATTTTTAAGGACTTGGCATTCTTTACAGAGCTGTGTGTTTGTGTTTTTTATTTTTATTTTTATTTTTTTCTAGTTCATCCATGTTAGTATTTATTTTTGCATCATTATCATATACAGAAATTTCCACGAAATTTCCACATTTTGGACTTGATGATCCTTAAGGGTCCCTTCCAACTCAGGATATTCTATGATTCTATGATTCTATGATTCTATGCTGCAGGACAGCGTTTTCAAACAAAGCTTCTTATCTGGAAAACAGTTTCTGAGGAGACTGACAGGCTTTGTTGGTGATGTTGTGACATTTCCTTGCCATGACTATAGGCATCGATTCAGGGTAGCAAGCATTTTGCTTTTTCCATGTGGTGGACAATGGATTTTTTGTGCTGCGTGGATTTCTCAAAGGACGCTATCCTTTCTGAGAGACATGACAGTCACTATAGCAAACAGCACTGGGCAGACCCAGCGTATATTGATTGACTGTGGAAAGAGTTCTATGTAGTAAGAAATTTTCTTTTTCATTTTTTTTACCTTCTAATATTCTTTGGTTTAATGATAAGAATACATTTCAAAGGAGAGAAGTTTTAGCAAAAGAAAAACCTTTTTAGAATGTAGTAGCTGAAAGGCATAGGTGGGGGAATGAAAGACTAAATACAAGCCAATACAGGAAGATTTGCTTTAGAAGAGCACTTAAGCTTTCAGGAGGGGAGAGCTGTTAGAAAGTGATCCTAAAAAGCAGGTTATCACTGTTTTGAAAGTGATGAAAACCTCTCGTTTCCTGAGGAAAATGGGAATTAGGTGAGGACGTAATTTTATCCTGCTTAATCTCATCTAAATTTAAAAAATGAAATTTTATTCTCTACATTTTGTTTTCAGAAGCACCTGCAAGCATGGAACAAGAACTGAAAGGCCCAGAGGCTTGTGTTGATCTTCCGTTAGAGAAAGCCAAAGACAGTATTCCATCTCCCAGCCACCATGAAGATCGTCTTCCAGAACAGACGAACCATCTTCCTGAACCAGCAGGTGAGAAATGCAAACCACAGCATGCTGCTGGAGCAAGCACTTTGCTCTCAGCTGGTTCTTCCCAAGCACCCGGATTCTTTCTCCCAGACACAGTTCTCCTATCCTTATGAAGGACAAAACAACAAAGATTTAATCTCAGGAAGGTTATAAACATGTACAAACGTGGGGACTGTGTTTTAACTAGGTGGTAGCCTTCACTGTGGAAGTGACCAGCATGTAACTTGTCTTTTTCTTCCTCATCCATATTTGTTTTACATCTCTCACAATCTTTGTTTTTTATGTAATCTATCTTATTTATATTTTAAAAATACAACCGTTCTCCAATGTGATTGTTTTATAAATTAAAACTTGTTATAATTGTGTAGCTAGGAATTCAGTAGGGTCTGTATGAATATATGTATGAATAAAATATGTATGAATACTAGACGATTAGCATTAGATAGGGACTGCAGACTGATAATGGAGCATATTTTAGCACTGGTTTGATTTTTTTTTAACTGGCAACCTCACTGTGTCCGTAAGCACCACGATGGTCTTTGCTTCATGCTTTACCTATACTTTTGCATGTCAGTCAAAATATAAAACTGCTTCTTAAAATGGGATTGAGAGGAGGTAATACATAGTAGACAATCAAATCTTACAAACTTCATCCCTATTAAAAAGAAGATAGAACCTGTACCCTCTCCAAAGGTTTGCTTTTAAACTGCTGGTTACTTGTATTCATAAGAGCTGAAGGATTCTATTCATATTTTTTTGTATTTCGTTTCAATTTCTTTCCACTTTCATATTTCAGTTCCAGTAGAAGCAAAAGAAGTTGTTGCACTAGAAAACAAAGACCTCCTTCCAGAAAAACCTGTTACTGTGGATGTTACTGTTACAGAGAAACCAAAGGAGCAGGCTGAGCACAACCATATCGAGCATGCACAACCCCAGCAAGAAAAAGCTCTACAAGAACCTACAGGTAGAATATAAATAATAATTCAATTTTAGAATGGAAATGTCCTCTGGGAACTGTTCACCTTTTCCTATTGACTTCTGTGCCACCTGAGCAAGCAAGATTTGTTTTTGCACCAATCAGCTGTGCAGTTCTTTGCATTCATCGGTGATTCTGCTTGCACTTCGCCTCTAATCCCTGCGCTCTAAAATAATCTTTTCTCCTTCCTGTTCACAGGACTAAAAGCCCAAATATGCTTGCTACTGTTACTTTATCACTGCTACTAGCTTATATCTTTTCTGCTTTAGAACATAACAGCTCACCATCTTTCTGCCATTACCACTGCTGTTTTATTTCCCTTTATCCTGGTATTAAAAAGGACCATTAATTCTTACTGCAATATTCCCAGGGAAGGCCTCCTTCCAAATTGGATTTTGTAATTACCAAAGGAAGATGGGATCTTTTTTTTTTTTTTTTTTTTTTTTTTCCCTGCTCCACTAATCCAGCCTCTCCGACGAGCTGTTATTGCTTACATTTGTGACTGGAGGCTGATTTGTGGGCCAGGGCTAACTGACAACTGACTGACGCTCTCTTTAAAATCGGTGGCTTGTAGCTAAGGAAACCCTGCCTGTAACCGGGTACAGCAAACGACTTCTGCGACGGAGGTTCTGCCTTCCACTGCTTCCACTCTGGGTGCTGTGGGAAACCTGGCTCTTCTGCTCCCCCCTCCCGTTGCCCCCCTCCTCTCTTCCCCAGTCTCATCTTTCCACTAAACCTCTGTTTTCGCACGTGGGAAGGTTGCCAATTAGGGAGAGAAAAAGTGTGCGTTGTCTTGTCTTGCCGAGACAAAATGGATCCTTAATGCACTTTAAAAAAAAAGATAACATGGCCTTACCAGAACTATTGCTTTTTGGTGGGGTAAGAGCATGTGTCAGGGCCTATGGATTTTTAAATAGCATTGACGTATTTATTGGTAACACTTGCAATAGGTTTTGTGTGTAAATGCCTATCCCAGCCACGCTGAGGTGGATTTAGAATTAGTGTGCTATTGGTGCTGGGAAGTTCTGCATATATGACTGTATGGATTGTTTTAGATGGCTAAAATCACATTTATATATATATAATATAATTTTTTTTTAAAAAGCAAATAGTTGCTTTGATGTTTGAGCAGGCTTCCTGTATTCCAGGTCTACCTACTGCACAAATAAGGCAAGCTAACAAATCAAGTGACCGCAGGTTTGGCAGAGCAAAACCTGCAGCAGTGCCTATTGCAGATGTGCCAGAGGAACGGCTCGTAGGTCTGCCACAGCAGAAGAGCACTGACCCCAGAGTAGACCCCTGTTCGGTAGCGGAACCCGGATCTGTTGCTGGAGCATCCCCTCGCACTAGGGTTTCACATAAAAAGGCAACCGAGCAGCCGTCCGGTGTGCTGCCAGAGCTTGTGGAGAGCTGCAGAGATGCACCCAGGGAGAGCTGGGATTTGGAAGGTTCTCTGGCTGTTGTGAAGAAAAAGAAAAAGAAACCAAAACAAAAGAGAAACCAGCCGCCAAGAGCAACGGAGTTCTGGGATGAAAATTCAGCAGTCTCAAGAGCTCCGAAAAATTCTCCAGTTGGTGGCGAGTTGCAAAAACCAGATGTTGGCCCCATAATGCCCGCCGAAGCTCACAAAGAGCAGTCAGTTGCCTCAGGAAACAGAGCTTCAGATGTGCCAAAGGATGCTAAAATAATAACTGGAAGTCCCAACCTGGCTGATGAAAATGCCTTCTCAGTGCCGGCACCAGGACAGCAGGTCCAGAAAACCAGCGTGCTGTTTGAGTCACCAAAAAATAGAGACTTCATCCCAAAAGAAGACGTGAGAGATGAGAGGTGGATGTCGAACTCCAAAGGGAAGAGAAAACAGGTTCCCCTGAAGCAGGGAGGCGAGACCAAGCCAGGGGAACCTGTTACAGCAGAGGTGCCAACCAAGCCCATGGAAAGAAATGTTCCTGGTAAAAATGAAAAGAGGGAGTCTGACGAGGCAGGATGTGCTGGCCTGCAGGCGGCTCTTTCAGAAGCGATCAGTGTAAGCAAAGTAGAAACTCCTTTAGAGGTCAAGCCTTCAGAAACTCTCCTTTCTGACAAGGATAAGGAAGCTCAGTGCGTATCTCCCCAGCATAAAACAGCCAGGGACGCTGTCCCCCGTGAGCTTCAGCCTTCCAGTGGGTCACTGGAAGAAGCAGCGAAGAAAGGAGGTAGTTGTAAAAAAAGCAAAGGGGTTGAAAATGAATCCTTCAAAGAGCCTCCTGCAGGGGCTGTGGCCCCATCGAACCAACATCCTGACAAGCCAACGGCAGCTGAAGAAACCAAGCCAGTGTCCCCCGATAAGTGCATGACAGTCGACTTAAGTGCTTCAGAGGGATTATCAAAGACCCCAGCAGATACTACTAAAATGCCTGTTACACCGTTAGCTGTACAAAAACCCGAGGCAGTGATTTCTCTGCAAAACAGGAAGGCTGATAGTTTTCCAGAGCAGCCGTTTCTTCCAGCAGCTAAGCCTGCTGCAGCCAAGCATCCTGCTTGTGCTGAAGCAGCAGACAGATCTAGAGTGGCAGATTCCCCTGATAAAAACAAAGGGGACGGGTTTATTGCGTTAGAGCAGCAGACTGGAAAAGATCTCAGTATTGCTCATGGGATGGACAGACCTAAGAAAAAGCGTGGTGAAGGGAAAGTCAAAAAAATCAAAAGTTCCTCTGAGCAGGTGACTGTTTCGGAGGATGTAGGCAAACCTGCTGACGGGGTGAAGGCAGATGAGACCATGAAAGAAGCAACTTTCTCTGATAGTTGCAGGGAGGCTGGTTTTCCTACAAGAGGACACCCATCAGCAAATGCACATACTTACCCTGCAAAACCAGCAGAGAAGCCAAAAAAAAGAGGTAGCGATGGGAAAAGTAAAAAAGGTGAAAGAGGTTTTTTCCAGCAGCCTTTTCTTGAGAGTAAGATGGAGCTTGGTAGTCTTCCTGCCACAGCTGATAAAACTGAGGAAGTAGGTGATAAAGGTGGAGAGAGAGGCTGTAGTGCTGGGTCTTTTCAGGAGAATATATTGGATTTAAATAAAATACAGGGGCCCGTTGAACTAACAACAGAGGGACCTAAAGAAAGTGTTGGGAGAAGTGAAGTGGCTGCTGTGGTTGCTTTAGACCAACCGTTCTTTCTGGAGGGTAGGAGAGAGGAGGCAAAGCATCTTGCTATGGCTGACACGATCAGCCCAACAAAGGAGGTAAACGTGATGGCTAAAGGCAAAGAGGCTGGACTTGCTTCTCCAGGTGAATTCGTTGTGACAGATTCTGATGCAGTGTTGGTGGCAGACAAACCTCGAAAGAGGAGTAGTGATGGGAAAAGGAAAAAAAGCGAAAAAAGTTCTTCTGGGCAGTCAGCTGGCCTGGACACCAGGCTGGAAGCAACCAATGTTCCAAGCAAAGAGAAGGTGGCTGGAAAAACGAAGGAAATGACCTTTGATAAAGATAAGGCATCTGATTTGGAAAAAGAGGTTTTGCTGGAGAACCTGACAGGAATAGCCAAAGAGGTGTTGGAAAAGCCTGAAATAGAGGGTGGTGATAGGAAAAGTTCCTCTAACCAGCCAGTTCTTGCAGGTCATAAAACAGAGACAGCAGAGCCAGAGACAGCCAGCACTAAAGAGACTTGGCCCGGTACTGAAGGTAAGGAAATAGATGTTAAAACAGCCGAGCCTCTGCCAGAGCACAGGGCAGATGCAGCTACGGCATGCGGTCCCGTCAGGGACCTGGTGACAGACAAGCCTAAGAAAAAAGGTAGAGATACGAAAGGCAAAAAGGCTGAAGTGAGTCCTGAGCAGTCTGCCGCAGCGGGTCCAGGTAGCATCCCTGCAGTAGTCAAAGAGGTGGGAAATGCTAAACAAGCTCAGTCTCCTGCTAAAGACAAAGAGAATAATTTCAGTGCTTTAGTGAGCCTGCTAGATGACCCATCTGACACCAGTAAAGCACAAGCTCCTGCTGCACCTCAGGAGCCAGAAAAATTGAGCACAAATAACAAAGAGATATGCAAAAAAGTGGAGGCTAGCTTGGAGCAGCCATTTCTTTTGGAGCCCAAAGCAGGTGCAGAGATGTTTCCTCTTCGTGACAAGGAGACATCTGCCAAATCTGAAGCAGAAAGTCCCACTCTTTGTAGCACTGGGGTCGGACTTCCTATTCTAGAGCACCCAGCAGCAGCAGATCACAGGTCAGCCACTGCTACTGATAGATCTAAAAAGAGAGGTAGTGATGGAAGAAGTAAAAAGTCTAAAAATGCCCCTGAGCAGCTTGCTGTTCTAGAGAGAAAAATGAACAAGAGTGAAGCGCTGCCTCCCGTGGGACCCGAGATGGAATATGGAATGGAAGAAATGGATTTTGTAGATGAAAACAGAAATATTAAAGGTTTTCCCATCAGCCCTCAAATGCTTTGGGATAATAAAGGAAACTACTCTGAATCCTTTGCTCAGGCTGCAGTAAGGGGCCCTGATGACACTGGCAATGTTTCTTCTGGCTTCCCAAAGCACGCAGAGAGGGGTACAGGAGCTAAGGAGCTTCCTTCTCCTGAGATGACAGCAGAGAAGAGCAGCAAATCGCCTGGACCTAGTGCTAAGGAGGGGATCCAGAACCTGAAAGCTCCTGAGCAACCAGACAATTTGAGACATGAAGAGCCTGGAAAAGAGGTTTCAAAGAAAGAGAATGATAAAACTGAAGAGACTGCTTCCCAGGGTGGTGTTGAGGCAGGTAAACCGCTTCCTCTGGATCCTTCAGTTAAAGAGGACATTAAATCTAAACAGGATGAAGTTTGCCTTTCTCCTGTGGCAAAGGCTGATGATAAAGAAGTAAGAACCACTGATAAAAAGCAAATCACTGACAGCACTTCCTCTGACCTTCCTCAGAAGGTGGCAGATGCAAAACACACACCAGCTCCCCTAGGTGCCAAAGGGACAGAGAAACTAGAAGAAACTGTCTCTTTTGGAGAGAAGGACACGGCGATACCAGAGAGCAAGGCAGATGCAGCCACATCGCAGGTGGTGGAAGCACTGGTGGAGAAGAAAGCCGAAGAGGTTGGGTTGGATGGAGGCAGGAATAGTGAGCAGGGCTCAGTGACGTGCCTGGGCAGTTTAGACAAGAAAGCAGCTGAAGCAGAGGCAGCTGGTGTAAATCTAGCAGCTGCCCAAACAACCCAAGTCAGTCCTGAAGGTAACAGCGAAGCTCATCCTCACCCAGCAGAAGAGGATGCTGCTCACCTGAAGGATGGCCCAGCACTGAAGGCTGGGGGAGATAAAGACGCAATTAAAGCAAATGAAGAGGAGTCTGAACAAAAAGCTGGAAAGGAGGCAAAGAAAGAGAGAGTTAAAGCAACAGGACAGCTAAAAAGCTACATGAGACCCACAAAGTCAAGAGGGGTGCCGACTCTGCCAGCCAGGTCTGCTGCTCAAGACCAGGAGAGACAAAGGCAGCTGAGAGCCACTGGTATGAGCCGGCAGAGGCAAGAAAAAGGTGTGTGTTTGTGGTTGGAGCTAGCAGCAGTAATCCAGGCAGCTTGCGTGCAAGACCTTGCTGTTTGTCAGTGCGTTGGCATGAATACATAATCGTTAATCCTATGTGGCACAAGCGAGTGTGGCATGACTGGGTTTTTGGCTGATCTTAAAAGGCTGTTAGTTCTGCTTGCCTGTCTCACAGTGCTAATTCCCAAACTCCGATGGATTGACAGTTTGGTTTACGTTCCAGAACTTGATTATTTGTTCTATTCATTCAGAGGCGATTTTACATACATACGGTACATGGCTTTTTAAAGTAAACTTGCACTTTTTGGTGTTAAGTTACATTCGCTTCTTGTCATCAGAGACAGAGAGGCATTCATCCGACACGCAGCAGTGAATCATCGCGGTCACTAACTAGCATTGTGTGCTGCTGGAGGGCAGGGATTTGGGTGTTCCTGTGGTAGGAAATCTTCTTGACTGCTGCTGTGTCGAGCCTGTAATGCTGCAAGAGGCTACTGCAACCATCCACTGGTCCTCCTGCAGTCGCTCAGTGACTTTATCTTGCCATACCTCAAACTGTTAAGTCTGTAAAGCATGCTTCCTCCTAGAATAATAAGCTTTACGAAAGCAAAGTGTAGCAGAACACGAGCTGGACTGACAGGCTGTAAGGCTCTCTGCTGAGCCTGTGGAGGTGCTGGTAAGCAGCCGGGGCTGTTCACCTGGGCTGTTGACCAGGGGACAGCCCCGCGTTCTCACAGGATTTCGTTCTAATTTCATAGAACGAAAGGAAATTCATAGGACCTTTAAAATTAGAGCCTTTACACATCATCTCTATCCTTACTATAAAACCCTTGTACTTCTGCTCAGTCCAAGCCTTCCTCATGAAGAACCGGGGCTGCCCTGAGGGCCGTGGCCGAGACGGGCTGGGGCGCTCCGACTTTCTGCCTCGTCATCGGGCAGGAAAGTTTGTTCCCGTTCCTGCAGAGTTCCTCGCTGCCAGTTTGCATGATGCAGCCACTAACTTAACAAACATAGAGCTCAAGTGCGCCTTAACATGCTGGTCAGGTTTTTGAGAGGTTTTGTAATTTTAATGAGTGTTGCATAACCTGAAGTAGTTCTATTTTGGTGAAAGTGGTGTTCTCTGCATGAACTTGTGCCTGCAGAAGTGATGTTCTTTGGTGCATGATGATACAGAGTGAGGGGAAAGCTAAAGACAGCATCATCTTTGAAAAATTAAAAAATGAAAATCTTTAAAGGCTTTCCATCATCTGCCAGAAGTCTTAACTTTCCTTTGCTAACTGCTGGATTTAAGGGGGTGGTATTCTAGTAGGAGATCCGTGCAAACAAAGAAAAGCTCTTCCTGAATATCTCACAGGTAAATATTCAAGAAAATTGTGGAATTAGTAAGGTAAAATGTGTAATTAGGTGAAGGATTCCTAGTTCAGAGCCAGCTGTATAACCCGTCAGTGAACTGGGGGCACACTCCCCATCTGTAAGCAGGCCCGGCCTAAATTTGCGCAGGACTTATCAACCTTCACTAGCTGTCATCCTCTCAGAACTTCACAGATCCACGGTTGGATTTTTTTTGTTATTTCTTAGAGAAGCCCTGAAATACCAAGCCTGTTTTGGTAATGCTGGTTGAGGCACTCCTTGCCCCAGCCCAGTGAGGTGCCGGGCAGGGCCCAGCCGGCCGCTGGCAGCCCCGGTGAGCGCGGCACCAGGCCTCTGGGCTGCTTGACCACCATGTACATTACCAGGGCCTCTCTCCTTGCAGCCAGTTCCCAGCTCGTAGCTCTCTAGCTGTTTGGTGAGCCGCAGAAAGCCAGCAAAACGCGAGCTGAGTCCCTAAGGTGAGTGCAGCCGCTGTGCCAGTGCCTTAGGCTGCACCCGAGGGCAAGGCAGGAAACCCACGCGCTGCTTCAACGCAGGTCAGGAACAGAAATCGGTGAAGGGAAGGTGTTGAGATCTAAAAACATGAACGTGTGTGCTTCTTTACTAGGTAGAGCAGCAGCCAGAGAGAGCTAGGAGATCGTATTATAATCCAAATTTTCACAAAGTTACTGGGGCCGAGGGCTGTGCTTACCTTCTCCCTTCTGCCTCATTCTCTCTGCCTCATTCTCCTGCTAAGGTAGCGATCAACTGTTCAAAGGTTTTCTCTCCTTACCTACCACCAGAACTTGGCCACCAGTTCGTCTCTGTGTCTCAGGGGGCGATGTGAAGCTTATACTTTGCAGCACGGAATAGAGAGTCACAGAACAGAATATCCCGAGTTGGAATATCCGCACACATGAGCTATTTTTTTCGCCCTGGTGGGCAGTCAGCGATGTATTATAAGAATAATGCATGGAGTTATTTTGGACAATCTGCTGCTGAAGTTGAGAAACTGCAGTCTCTTTAGCCAGGCACCCGTGTCTTGCACTGTCTGTTCTGGAATAACAGGATGGCTTTCCTGAGTGCATCAGCTCCTGTATGAACGGCTAAAATAGGTACGGGCTTTGTGGTACGGCTCCCTCGGGAGTCATGGCAACAGTGATGCTGCAGATTTCTCTCGCTGGCGGAAGTTGTGTGCGTCGTGTAGAAACTCTGCCTGCAAACTTCTGTAATTTTGTTTTCTAATTTTGACTGCGGTTTAAAGTTAAGAGCCATCAGATGCAGAGCTCTTCGTGCAATTTGAATTTCATCCTTTGTGCATCTTTCGGCTTTATTTCGGTTTCTCATTTTCGTTGTTGCCAATGTAGGAACTTCCCTGGATTCTTCTGGAAAACTGTTTTATATCCCTGAATGTCAGGAGGAGGCAGCTGAGATGATAACCAAAACGTATTAGACGTTATCAGCCTTTAAAATGCGACTGAGCCTTCATGCCACTTCTTGTCTGGGATTGAAACTAAAATTGGAAATTATTTATAAAAAGCAGCGTCCTAAAATCAGTGCTTCCAAGCAGGAGCCCTGGCTGACGCAGGACTGGAGATGTGATGTTGAGGAATAGCAAACAGAATAAATGATGGAAGGTTTTCTTTCATCCGGTGTTGAGCCGTATGCTTCAGATTTACTGCTCTCGTCCCTCTACTCCTCAAGCTGTATTTCAGCATTGAGACATTAAAAATATATTTCCTCCAGCCTGTCCTTAAAGAAAAGTCAATTTAAAAGAAAAAGGGGAAAAAAAAAAAAAAAAGAAAAACAAACAGCCCATTAATTTGTTTCAGTGGTTTGGATTTTGTATCTTCTTATGGTTTTTGATTTGTTTAAGCTCTTTGGGAAGGGGCCATCTTCATGAGCCTGCTGCTGCGGTGCGTAGTGCTGGGAGGTTGGCTGCTCGCAGAGTAACGAGCTCACTGCAGAATCGCCTGGGGGCCTGGACAGCTACGTTTCGGGGTCATTCTCCCAGGAGTGGCTTGGAGGCGCCTGTCCAGGTGGTCATCTGCTGCTGAGTTGCCCCCTTTCCTCAAAAGCTTCCATCGCGATTGTCTCGCCGCCTCCTGTGGGCATCCTTCCAGCCCCCGTGCCTTCAGCGGAGCCGATGACAAGCTGTCTTTGCAGCAGTCACCAGTGCTCTCCATTGGCACCATCTCGGTGTGTAACACAGGACATATTTCTCAGTTTGACAGCTCTAAATCCCTTGTGTGCAAATAGGATACGTTTAACGGCAAGAAACGCCATCCCTGCTTAATTACAGTGTTCGCTTTTCTTTTAGAGCTGTGATGAAGCCCTTCCTCTGTTTTCTTTATCTGGCTGGTTTGCATTATGCAGTTATCATTATAATGTTAAATCAGTTTAGCATTTCCACAGCCACCCTTCATTCATACAGTGTCTGTAGTTCTCCTGTGGGACCCCACGCTGTAATTGGGTTTGTCTAATATGAGCTAATGATATAGGGGAGCTTGAAGGGGCTGTGGACTGTATGGATTTGTAGCCGAAATCAAAATCACAAAAGTGTTTAGGACAAGTACTTCCTAATAACGGAGTGGTATTTTCATAATGCCTTTTAGAATGGTCAGCATAACATCATGTTGCGTTAATTAAGACTGCTCATTATCCTAGGTAGGTATATGAGAAGGTGAAACACAAACGATGGCACCAGACAGTTCTCCTCTCAGTACTAAAGGTGTTTATGAGGCAAGAGAAATTTGCTCTTATCTGCTTTTCCTCCAAAAAGCAGTTGTGTGCTTGCATTTGGTTCTGCTTCAGCAGAAAGTTTCGGTGAGGTATTGGTTCAATCTTAATTAAAAGGTAAATAAAGAAGACATTTTGCAGACCTATAGCTTGCAGCTGCTGGGTTTTAGAGGCCTCTTTGTCTTACGTTGAATACATCAAACGCGTTCGTGGTAAGGAATGCCCAGACCAGCTGTAACTGCACGCATCCATCTCTTCCTGCATGGCATTGGGCCGTGGCTGTGCTGATCCTGGCTGTTGCTGTCTCTGGACAGTCTCATTCGGGAGCTCACCCGCAGGCTTTGGCCATTGCCTTAGGGCTTGGTTTTTCCTCTTTGAGTTCCCGCTCACTCCTCGCGCTCTGAAGATCAAGAAAAGCTGGGACCAGAACAGAACCACGGCTCTTTGTGAGTTCTGCCAGCTCTAGAATATTGAACACATTTCCTTACGGAGGCTGCTTGTCTTCTGGGGATACCTGAATTGGAAATCTCATCCTTCTTGGCTGACATTGCTAGTTTGTTGCTCATGTATTGTGACTTCACTTTGCCTATTTGCAGTTTCTGCTATCAAATACTCGTACGATAACCCAATGCTGGTAATATCTGAAGTGGTTTTGGAGTGATTCCAGCTCGAGTTCTGGTTTTGGCTGATCATTAGGGTTTTTAATATATTATCTGTAAATGCTGAAGTGAATTGCAGTTGGACTAGATGATCTTTGAAGACGATCTTAGAGTATTCTGTTCTATTCTAAATGGGGTTTGATCTGCAAACAGCCTGACCTGTACAACGTGAGCCTGCGTTTCGTAACCCTCCGCACCGTTCAGATGCTAAGCCTGTAGTTCCAAGTCACAATGGCCAGAATCCTAAATATTCTGGCTCACCTTGTCATCCTTTTGATGGGCTTCTTCCAGACCATGAGAATAAGCGAGGCGCGTGGGTTCAGCGGGTGACGGCACACCTTGGGCTCCAGACATAGCTGCTGGTTTTGCTCCCTTGCGAACGAGCTGATGTGAACTGCGGCGTTGTGGTCTGGGCTTTTATGGCCAGAGCATATCCGTGATGGCTCTGGTCGGCCTGATCACCGACCGTTATTGGTAATAGCACTTAATTAGAGAGCACATTAGCTGGAGACACTGGCAAGGAGTAGCTCATCCTGGAAAGTGATGTTGCCTTAGAAACCAGTGCAAAGGACTGCACAGAAACGATTGTGTTAGATTAGGGGGAAAAAAAAAAAAGAAAAAAAAAAGGCAGCAAAGGCATTAGGAGGGATAAGTAATAGCTCTGGGAGTGAAGCAAAAATAGAAACGCTAGGCTGATTCATCTGCTGAGCTGGAAGCTTGCAGATCGGGTACGGAGCCCTGACGCGCCGACGTAGTGATCTCAGCGCCCGCACGGGGCCGGGGGCTCCTCGCAGCCACTGCAGCACGCGGTGCCTCGTGCCCGGGGACGTCCTCGCACCCGGGGGCACGCACAGGTGCCAAAATGCATCTGGGCAGCATGGATAAATGACTGTGGGTGTTTAATATTCGTACTGAAATGTGCGCTGTATGTGCTCAGCTGCCTTGGCCGGCTTACTTGTCTCAGTTGTACCTTTAAGAAAGGCCAGGAGATAATGATATGAGGGTGTGAGGAGGTGAAATATAACGTCCCCGTGTGAAATCCGCTGCTGTCTCACCACTGGGGGGTTGAGAGAAGCTCCAGGCACTGGGCACTCCGTGCCCAGCTCTGCACCGGGGTCTCCCTCGCGAGAGCTCGCAGCCACGTCACAGAATGAAAGGTGCTGGGGAGCCGAGCGGGCTGTGAAACAACAGATGTGATGTTTGAAGCATATTCAGTCCTCCTCAAAGTTGGACTATGGGGAAAAGCAATGGTGGGGCTTCCTTTCTGAAAGTCTCTACCTTGCCCTTCTGACTCGACTGCTCTTTAGCACAGGCTCTTCCTCACCCGAGTCATTTTTTTTCCTTAAATCTGTCCAAGCCCTCCTGTTTTCTGGCCATCCACTCATCCTTTCCTGCTCATCTTTCGTTGCCTAATGCTGCTTCTCCTATCATTTGTAAGAAAAATTAAGCTCTGTAAGACTTTAAAGGAAGATCTGGGACCAAAACTCCAGGATCGGGGCTGCCGGCGGCATGTTGCCTGTGTTGGCAAACTTGGTCTTGCTGAAAGCTGAGCACTTGAAAAGAACGTAGCTTCGGGGCAGAATGGTAAGAAATTTCAAGAAATCATGCACTTGGGAGAAAGTAGTGGCTGGAGGCCTGGGACTGGATGTCTGGAGACAACATGCTGTGGGCAGGATGAAGCTGTTGAAAGGCTCTCAGCGCATGAACTCTAAATTACCTCCATTAATGTCCTGAGAAAATAAATATTAGATGACTTCAGAGGTTTTCATAGCTAAGCACTCTGCTGCTCCTGACTATCGCAGGTATTGAACATGGATCAGTTCGTCTGTTTAAAACCCATTATAACATAAAGTAGCAGTGGTGGTTGTTGGTGGCTGTATTTTGGGGATATCATGAGTCAGGCTTTTCTTGCCAGTGATAGGAAATCTCTTCTGTATCTCTGGGCTCAGAAGTACCAACCCCTAAATCGATGTGGGTTTCCTGGTCTCTTCTCTAAAAGGTAAATGTTTGATTAAAAAAAAAAAAGAACCAAGCAAAAGCCGCTAGAAGCCTGCTGGCTGGGTTGAGGTAGCTTTACACCACTGCTGCGGTGCGTTAAGTGGTCTGCAGTGGCCCCAGAGCTGCTGTTAAAATCTAGTTTTGGCATTGCCTGAGCAATAAAGGATTAACAGCAATTACATGGGATCGGATGACTTCGGGGTCTTGCATCTTCGGGGACCAGTCTATAAACACATACAGGGTGAGCAAGTGCTTGCAAACATGAGTCCCACACCAGCTAGGAGAGCAAATGCAAGCCTTGCACGAAGGTCCCATTTTCCACTAGGCAAGATACCCATGAATATTTTAAAGTAAAAAAAAAAAACACACTGTTGAGGCCTTTTGAGAAGTGAAGCTTGTGGGTGGAAGTATTCTGGTTAATTAGAGGGTGTCGTGAAAGATTCATATAACTTACAGTTCCTTAGTCATTGTTTTTAAATATAGCAGCGTCTTAAACCCAGAGCTTAAATACAAGTAGATAAATGTGTGGATTGTAACATTTCTCAGCAGCAGGTTAAATTCAGGGGGCGTACTCTAGCTTGCTGTCTCTGGGTGTAAAAATACATTTATGCTCAGTGAAGCTCTAACAGGGAGTCCTTCTACCGCTTGAACTGTAAGGATAACATTTTCTCCTGGGCTGGAGTTTATTGATGTCTGTAATGGTGAGTGTCTGTAAAGCGGTGTAACTGGCTCGGGAGAGAAAATTTGCCTTCGTCAAGGATTAATCGGTACCAGGCACTTAAGAAAAAAAAAGACAGCTCTGCAGTTTGATACTAATGCAGTCGTAGCAGTCCAGAGACCAGGGGCGGAGTGGCTGGAAGCGACCTTTAACACTCGCAGCAGGCTCCCAGTTTGATCAAGGAATTGATATTGAAATCAGGAATCACTGTTAAAAAGCCTTGCCGAGGATGCTGCTTGTAGAGGCTTTGTGGGATGCCCAAATGCACCTGGTGTGTGCTGAGACTGGTTTTGAAGCAGTGACATGAAATGTGAAATGCTAGGTGTAAATTACATGCTACAGAAAAAAGGCAGTTCAAAAATATCGTCAGGTATGTTTGGTTTTCCTTTTTATTTTATAAAGAAAAGAAATAAAAAATCGGGTTTGTGGTATTAAAAACTACAAAACCTCTTCTAGCTGAGGTTTGATCCTTTTCGGCTTTGTCCACTGGCTCACATGAGTGATAGGATTTCTGGTTTGTGAATCACTAAACCCTTGTTGCAGCAATACTTGTCACTGGTGGCTCCTAACGAACGTATTAAAATTCACTGAACACAAAAGCCCCCCTGCTCTGAGAGATCCTTCTGCACCAGGGTGTTTGGGGCTGGCTGGGGTTGTTTCGAGGTTTTGTTTTGGTTTCGGGGGAGGAAAACGCTGACCTTAGTTCATCAGTATTCTTGCGTGGCTCATCGACAGGAATTAACGCTTGTAAAGGCATCGATCGTAATACAGGCTGACAGGGGAAAGGGAGACGGCACGATTTCCAGGAGTGTCTGACTGCCGAGGAGACGCTGCTCCCAGAAACACCATCTCACCGAGCGCACCGAAGCCCCGCTAGCATCTCGCCGGAGACCACCGTTCCTGATACAAAACCGCCTTTCTCTACGGCCCTACAAAAAGCCGAGAGCTGCTGCTTTACCTCTGGTGCGTCGCTCGAACTAGTGGCTGCCTTGGGTAAATGAACGCGCTCGGGAGGGGTGGGGAGGAGGGAGCTGTGCCGCGAGCGGGGGCACGGCGTGGCGTGGCGTCACAGGCGGCAGCGCCGGCTCGCTCGGCTCCGCGGCAGCCTTACAGCTCCGGGAGGAGGCGAAGGCATCGGAGATGTCTCTCTCCAACAAGCAGCCCGCACCGCTCTCCGAATACAGCCAGCTGTGCAAAAGCAAGAACCCGGAGAGCTTCTCGGAAGCCTTCCACTGCATGGAGTCCCCGAAAGATTTCGGCAAAACCGAATTCGAGTGGCAGAGGACTGAGGGGAAGCTTAACGAGATTGGCTTGAATGTAAACTCAGGGGGACCGATTAAGGACGGGCTCGTTAAGAACGCCGGTTTCACGGATGAGGACAAGCTCTGCTTCTTTGAAGGCAAACTAGACAAAGAGCTAAAAATAGCTCAGAAAGACAAAAGAGAAATTGAGGTGCAAGGGAAAAAATACCAGGCAGCTGCAGGTCACCTTGAGAGCTGGTCTCTGATTTCTGAAACGTTTCCTTCTGCAGAGGGGAACTTCGCAAACCCTAAAACTACAGATTTTCATTCAGGGCAGGCAGGAGCTGAAAAATCCTGCTCTGGGCTGGGTAAAAATGAAGCCATCACCGATCAGGAGAAGGCAGCCGGGAAGGCTGGAATGGAGACCAAGTGCCAGCCAGAGCCAAACCTGCCCAATCTGTCCGTGTCGGAGAGCGAGCCCAGCAAATACACGAAGGAACAGGAGATCAGTGTCTGGAATCCTAATTTCCACCCCATCCTGCCTGACAGTTCAGGGTCTAAGGAAGCAGCCGGGAAAAAAGATGGAGCCCCCAGCTATTGTGTAATTGGGGTGGTTAACGACAGCTACGTGCAGAGTGGATTTTCTTCTCCCTTACCTGCATCGAAGCCAGAACCCCCGACTACGACCGTGGAGCTCGCGCAAGACGACTCCAAAAGTAGTGACTTTAATAACGCCACCGAAATGGAGGAAGAGATGGAAGACAAGCTGGGCTGTGCAGACGACGGCAATTTTCTGAACAGGGCTGCCCACCAAAGGAAGGCAATGAGGCGTGCAATGTCCGAGTGCTCGCACTTGTCCGTGCCCCTCACCCTTAACCTGGCTGACAAATACCCCGAGCCGGTGCTTAGAGAAGACGTCGCCACCGGTCTGCTCTCTCCTAATAGCAGCCTGAGCCAGTGCTCCAGCCCCACGGCCAGGAAGCCGGCCGCCCCGATGAAGAGGTCGATGACTGTGTCAGAAGAGCAAGCGGGCACGGAGCAGAGCCGCGCGGGGCTGCCCAGCCTGGTGGTGGTGAAGGAGCCCCAGCCCTTGCCGGCCGAGGAGCCGGCTGCCAAGAAGAGAGAGGAGAGGGGCAGCGGCAGCAACTCGGGCAGGAAGGAGCTGGGCAGCCCGGGCTTGTATCACAGCAAACTGGAGCAAATCCCTGAAATCAGCGGCCAGGACAAAGGGAGGGAGGAGGCGGCGGCGAAGGGGGAGAAGAGGAACGGCCCCGATGGGGCCGCCGGCTCCGACTCTCCCAAAAGCAAATGCACCGAGATGGAAGCCAGCAAAACTGCTCCGCCGGAGAGAAAAGAAATCGAGGTCAGCGATGTGCAGAGCACTCCGTCTCCCAAGCAAGGAGATTCACCACGTGATGGTATGTTGCTAATTTTTACCTCCCTTGGGAGCAGGCAGACAGCAGCTAGGAAGCAGCTGAGTGACTTCTCGGGCTGCGCACAGAGGTTGGGTGCCCGGCACACCTGACGGGGCTGACACAGTTCGGGTTCCGGTAGTTAGAACAAAGGATGTATTTCTGGGTGGACAAAAATGGAGGAAAAATCAAAAATTAAATAAAGAACGATTGCCTGGCTGATCCCCCAGCAGCTGTTTTGGCAGCAGCCCTGAATTGCTTCCTGGGCTCCTAAAATAGATGCTGGAGCCTGTGGCATCCGCACGGTGAGGTCTCTGTTCAGCACCCTCTTGCCACTCCCTCCCGCGTGCATCGGGGCTGTATTGTTAGGAGCGAGGGCGTTAGCCAAGTTAAAACCTCGCGGCTTCATCCCCGGAGATCTGAGCATTGTCCTTTTTGGTTAAGCTTTTACACCCTTCGGTGTTCATTGGCGCTGAGCAGTACCCGGGTAGAATGATGTCTGTGGTTAAGCTCTCCCGAAGTACTTTGGTGCTGAGGTGCAAAATGCAATTCCCTGTTCCTGATCCCATCCTCCCCTTCCCCTGGGGCCTCAGTGGCAATATCAGATTGTTTTATTTGTGGTGGTCTGCTGCCTGGTGGTGCTGTGGCGAGCGAGGGCTGTCTTCCCAGATGTAGAATTCGTGAGAAGTTATTTGCTTTTCTCCAGCCTGGAACAAGCATCTGTCCCCCAAAAACCAGCACACCTGCTTTTTGCCCAGGTTTGGGCTGTGAGGAGGGTCGGCGTGCTTTGTCTTTGTTGCCTGAGCTTTCACGGGAAGATGAAAGAAAATGTGTCAGGGAATAAAGACAAAAGACACGCGCGAGGATTCCTGCGTCCGACCGCTTCGTGTGCAGTCGGCTGGTGAGCTCGGCCTGGGGCACTACGGCAAACGGGAGGTGGTGGCACCTGGGGTGGGGGGGTGACAACCTGATGGACCTAGGGACGTGCTGCCCGGGTCCAGCTCCGAAACGCTTGCTTTGGGGGTGTTGAGCTCTGCACGGCAGTGAGCGTGGAGAGGCAGCCGGTGCTGTGCTCGCTGCGGGATTAGCTGCCGGTCTCCTGCTTCGGCAGCGTGTTAGTGACACCCAACGGTCGGCCCCAGACACTTGGCAGCCTGGGAGATGCTCTGGCGACGTTTTGCTTCCAGCTATCAGTAGTCATGTTCAATGCAGTCATGTTCTGTCTGTCACGGCTTTTACTTTTCTCCAATAATTTCTTTAAGATGCTCCAATTTCCAGGGCTCATGCTCGGGCCTGCCTCCAGAGCTTTTGGCAGCGCAGAGCTCCCCGCTCCGGCGTGCCACCACGTCTTATCCTCAGCCCCGTTGGTTATCTCGGGGCTGCCTTGCCCCTCACGGTCTGCTTGGTGCGCAGACTTTGAGTCGCTCTGGCAGCCGTGAGATGCAGCAGTGTCAGGTTTGGTGGCAGCGCGTCGCGGATCGCAGACATCAGTCCTCCGGAGCCTGAGCGGAGACGTCCAGAGCAGGCTGCCCAGAGCCCCGTCCAGCCTGGCCTTGAATGCCTCCAGGCATGGGGCATCCACAACCTTCCTGAGCAACCTGTGCCAGTGCCTCAGCACCCTCCAAGTGAAAAACTTTCTCCTAATTTCCAACCTAAATCTCCCGTCTTAGTGTAAAACCATTCCCCCGTGTCCTATCACCACCAACGCACGCAAACAGGCGTTCCCCCTCCTGTCTATACACTCCCGTGTACTTGTGCTGCACACCTTCCACGTTAGGGAATTATTTCTGCGGTGTTGGGCTTTGCTGGCATCTGCTCTGTGACCCAAGGGTATTTGCAGCGAGGCCGTGGGGTCGTTAGCAAGGAGCTTCGTGCTCTGGACACGTAGGAAGCCCGGTTCGGCCGGGCCAGCCACTCTGCAGCGCTCAGAGGCACCATCAGATCCCGGACCCGTACGTGGGGGTCTTCAAATCAGAAAACCACTAAAAAGGATTTCAACTGCAAAGGTCACTGAAAGACAGCAGCGCCTAGGTCTTCTGTGCTTTCTGCAGACAACCAGTTTGTGCTACCGAGCTTCTTTAAGCATTTGGGTTGGAAATGTTGCACTCTCGCGATCTGTGTTATAAAAGCTTGTTTACAGCCCTTAAAACCACAGGTCTCGGTGTGAGCTGGTCTGGTAACAACTGAATTAGCAGGCAGCACGAAGGTTTTCCTAGGTAAGGGGATGGGAGTTGTATGTAACTGCTTTTTTTTAGTCCCTTCTCCAAAATTGACAGGTAGGAATTGGTCAGGTTTGCTTTGTTTTGTTGCCTGTGATGCCTTGGTAAGAAACAGCCTGGATTTATTTGCTGCTGGAAGGAAACACAGCAGTAGAAGCAATAAATGTTTGCTTTGCTTTGTATATCTGCAGCTTAGAAAGAATTTTCAGAATGCAAAAGGAAACAGACAGAAATTCCTTGGATGTTTCCGAAAGGCTTCACACTTTGCGATGAGCTTCGGCTTCCTCTCCTCCGCTAATAAGCCAGGCAAGCAGCCGAGGCTGTACGTGTAGAACTGATGATAAATCTGTCCTTTGCACTTCATTCATGGCTCAATTACCCGTTCGTATCCCCAGCAGCCTCCTTGCTTTGGTCTTGATATTCCCCTTGCAAGGCTTCTCCCAGCCACGAGGCAGTGTGTCCAAAATGGCCAACAGATCTTCGCGATGGGTTTTCCTTCTCTCTGTTCTGTCTGTTCAGCCTGAACTTACATTCAGGGGGAACAACTTTCATCATTTGAACCTATTTTCGTCCTCAAATTTCCTGAAAGATGTGAGTTACTCGAGTGGCATTTCTCAGAACTGCTGCCCAAAGCAGCTTTCCTCGGCCCTATACAGCCAGGTTTCTTCTGGGTTTTGTTGTTTTTTTGCTAAACCTCTGCCACTCCTGGTTTTAGGGTGACCTAGAACTGTACATACAATATTTTTTACGGGTAGTTGGGTAGTAGGATGGCTGCACACCTAGTTAAATGTCAGTCTAAAGGCTGTCAGGAAGGAATACCCGTTCGAGTCTCGCGTACCCACGGCAGGTAGTTCAAGTGAGAGACCACGGCTGCGGGTTTGAACTGATCAGAGCTGAATTGTGGAACTTGTTCTGGTCCCTTGTTCCATCAGTAACCACTGCAGATTCTTCCCCAAACAAGAGGCCGCATTGTTTCCTGCACTAACAATAGATTCGATTCACGTCGGCGTTGTGTTTTTCTTGTGTGATTTCTTGCACATACCTCAAATGTCAGCTCCGACGGTCTCACAGAAACGACGTGGTTCCCCACTGCCTTTGCCTTCTGCCTGTTCTCTTTTTTTTTTGATTCTTCTCCAAGTTCACATACTTTTCACTCTGAAATATCAGAGATTCCAGGCACCATTGGACCAAATTCAGCCGAGACCGTCGCCTCTCTGATACTCAGTAGCCCGATACATGCATCGAGAAAATTGTCCTGGTTTCCTGACCCCTTCTCCATCGATCTGTAAGCAAGGTGTGCAGCCCGACATCATTTCTCAATGTCCCGTGGTGTTTTGCAGCAGCACACTTCGTTGTGTCGTGGTTGAGGTAAATGTAGAACCTGAGACTGGAGTCACTGCTGGGTGAGGGTGGGAAGCCCCACCTTAAATAGATTAAAGTTCATTACAGGATTAGGAAAAATCAGCCCGAGCACCTTGTAAGGAATTACTGATACTCGTTCCAGTGATGTTACTGGGGTGGATGGTGGCTTGCTGACAAGGTTCGTTCCTTGCCAGATGAAATCAGGCTTCTGATGAGAAAAGAAACAAAGGGCTGCAGGCTGCAGGGGAGGGAGGTGCAGGAGTGTGACACGGGGCTGGCCGCATCACCGGTGATATCTTATCCGTGTGCTCAGCTCAGAGACGGGATCGTGCTTGAAATGCTTTTGCACTTGGAGCAGGGGGATTGCAGTTGCACATTTATGGTACCTGAAGGGATGCCCGGGATCCCCTGTCCAGGCATGCCCAAGCTTTGGCCGTCACTTTGAAGTGCTCTCAGACTTCTCTGACATCTGGAGCAGTCTCAGGGACAGACAGGAATATGAATTCCAGCTTTTTTCATGTCCAGCATCAATTTTTTAGCACAGTATTACAGTCAAACAGAATGTGTCTTAGTTACTGTAAATAAACACCTGATTGCAGTGTCTGATTTAGGACACTCTGATTTAGGACTTCCCTTCCCAGGTAAAAAATAGCCTTAATAAATCAACCTGGGCGTATAAGATGCAGGCCAGGAGAACATCTGGCCTGTTCCTCGATTCCTGATAATCAGCCAAAACCTGAAAGTTGATGGAGTTGCATTCTGTGCCAAAGAAAACGCTTACCTGTTCCGTATCTGGGCCAAGCAGGAGACATTTTGCTTAGCTTTCTCTGGAGAGGGGACAGCAGATAGGGCTGTATTTCTGCTTCAACTGAGGCTTGGTATGTTTGTAGATAGCTTTGTCTTAAGAACCTCCGACAGAAAGGCTTTAAGTGGGTGAGTTTTGTGATGAAGCAGCTCCTGCTGGAGGAGGCTGGGTGAACAAGAAGCCGTGCCTCTGCAACATCTGGGCAGAGGCAGTATTGAACGTGGTCTGGTTTTGTTTCCAAGGTTGTTTATGTTGAAGAGGGAGAGTAAAGATGGTCATTGCCTTATTGCTTAATCTATTTCTCTTAATGGATTTTCTGTTGATGACTCTAATCCTTACGAGAATTATGGAGCTGGTGCAGTGAATGATGTTTTAGTTCGGCTTAGCCTGCCCAATCTCCCTTGCTGGGGATATGGAGGATGAGCGTGTGGCCTCATTCACCGCCGCGTTTGAATGCAGCTGCAAATCCACGGCCAGCTCCAAGCCTGCAACGAGCCGACCTCAGGCAGAGCCTTGGTGCCAGGAAGGCGCAGTGCAGACCCCAGCAAGGGGGAGCAAATGGGAAGGGTGGGAGGAGAGGGGACTGAGGTGCTGTGCTCTCAGGGACCCGCTGAAATGCTCCTTTAACTAGTCAATGAAAGGGAAGAAAGGAAAGCAAGACCTAACATTCATAATCTTCCAGCTGCGTGGTAAATAATGCCTCTACCACTGATCTGCACTTCTGCTCTTGGGCTTTTGCTTACCACAGCAGCAGAAGATGGGAGTGCTTGCTGCTGGCATTTTAAGATCCACTTAAGTCACATTCTGGTGGGGTCTTTGCCTGTTCCTTTCGACGTGGAGAATGAATTTTGGGGAATGCCAGTTCTTGAATGAGCTGTGGCATGGCACATGAGAGATACACGCCCGTGGGTTTTGTTCTGCACGAGTTCCAGCATTCATAAAATCATGCAATTGCATGGTGTAACTTTAAAAAGATGCTCCCGTGTTTCTCTAAGTACTTTTCCCTAATTTTACTTTTTCAGGGAAGGAAACGCGAAGTGTAAAGCTTCTCAGATTTAGCGTCCGATTTATTTATTTTTTTCACATGCACTAACAGCTTTTGGGACAAATCTGCTCCAGCTACACTGCTCGTGAAGGGCCCTGAAAGGCCGGAGGTCGGTGTGTGCTCCCCTTGTGTTCCCGCTCGGCGTCACGTAGCACGAGCTGTAACCCTCATGGGTTTGTTCCTGCACTGGCTGAGGAGGAGCAATAATGCTGCTGTTGTGGGGATTTTGTAATATGTGGATGTCATAGGGATGCTTTTGTGTGGGTTTCCTTCGGCAGATGAAATTGTGGGAGTTCAGAAAGGAAAAGAGATCAAACTAGGGAAACAATTGCATCAGTTTCTCGATGCTTTACACCTTTCTGTTCTGAATAAAACATGTAAATCTGCTTGTTGTCCTCTGCCTCAAAAAGGTTGTAGTCGACTTAAAAAGGTGATAAACAAAGGCATCACACTAGAGAAATTCACACGGAGAGCGGCTGAATAACTTAACTTTCAAACCTGGAAGAGAGAGGACCTGGAGAAGGAATGGGTATGATATTGCCTCTGAATGACACAAATTGTGTCGTGAATGACAGAAACTGTGAACAGGAGAAGTCTGTTTGGTTTTTCCGGTGTAAGAATGTGGGTCGTCAAACGCAAGTACCAGCAGGCGCTACCGGGGGTGCTCGGAACACAACTGAGCCACGTCCCGAGCAATCTGGTGCAGTTTGAGCCTGTTTCGAGTCGGGAATTGGGCTAAGTGACCTCCAGACATCCCTCCCAACCTGCGTTATTCTGTCCTTCTAATATTAAATGATTACTTTGCCTAAAAAGCTGTTGGACAAGCTCATGGAAAACTGAGAGCCATCCCCTCCAGATCGGGTAGTCCCTAGATTGTGAGTCACAGGCTGGTGAGAGGGATTTTTTTGGAGAACAGGGGATTTTTTTTTTCTTTTCCTTATGGTTAGGAAAACTATATATGGTTACTCTATTCATAAACAGCTCCTGGTTTGAGGAAGACATATGATTAACTGCGTATGGTGTGGGCATCCTCCTCTACAATGCTGTAATAGTCATTCAGATCGGAGCAGGGCTCCGGAGGTCTCTGGTTTAACCCCAGACTCAAGATCACGTCTAAGTAGGTCACGTAGCTCCAGGGCCACATCTGTCCCTTGCAAGGTCTGCGAGTCTCCAGCGATGGAGAGCACGCAGTGCTCTTGGGCCTCTGCTGGAGCTCCCTCGTGTTGAAAAACCTTTTCCTTGCTCTGGGAAGCTGCCAGCCGCGAGCAGCCCGACCCGGCGGGACCTGGAGGTGACGCTGAGCTCTCACAAGAGGTATAATTGCCTTCTGAGTGACGAGCCAAGGTTAAAAACCTGAAGCATTGCCCGAGCTGTCCGTATGTGCAGTTGGCTCCTGGGCCAGCTGGAAGGAGCGGTGCGCCTTGTCCTGCCTTCCTGCACCACGCTCTGCTGTTCCACCAGCTGAACATCACCCGTGCTGTCATTTCCCACTGCCCAGCTCTTCTCTTTTCAGATTACGATGACTTTTGCCACCATTTGGTGCTGCTTTTGAGGAAGATCCCCCATTAGCATCCGGAAAACTCCATCAAAATGCCAGATTTGATTTGTCTTGTTCCTTTTTCATTTGGAAGACTCCCGTGGTTTCCAAACAGCAGAAAGTAAAATCGGCCACACTCTGCATCAAAATACTTCCTTATCCATTTGGAGGGAGGTTCTGTAAATCCTTGTGATGGGAAAGGCAATGCCTACAAGAAAGCTGGGGAGGGACCCTTGGTCAGGGGGTGTAGGGATAGGACACGGGGTGACGGCTTTAAGGTAAAAGAGGGCAGATTTAGGTGAGATACTCAAAATCTTTCACAGTGAGGGCAGTGAGGGCTGGCGCAGGCTGCCCCCAGGAGCTGTGGGTGCCCCATCCCTGGCAGTGCCCAAGGCCAGGCTGGATGGGGCTGGGGGCAGCCTGGGCTGGGGCAGGGGGCCCTGGGCATGGCAGGGGGTGGCCATGGGGGGCTTTGGGGTCCCTTCCCACAGCGACCCATTTGTGGCTCTGTGATTCAAATTCCTAACCTGTTTTCTAAGGAGAGGAAGTCTCCTTAAAGGAAAGCTAACCACAGGAGGAGCTGCACATCAGGAGCTTGTGACTTGGTGTTCTGTGGGTGCGGTAGCATGGGCTGGGGCTGAATGACTAAGTGTGAGATACGCTTGGGGGCTCCGTCAGAAGTTGTTCTCGTGCGCTGTATATAAGCAACCATAGAACAGTCTGTTTTAAAATTAAAATTGAGCCTTGGGGGGCAGTTCTGTCTTAAAACGATGGTAAAGTAGCTGCTCTCCGGTCTGTTCTTTGGTGGGGAAAAGATCTGTCTTAAACACATCTGTCCTTTGACCGCTTTGTGTAAACCTCCTCCTTCGTGCTCTTCATGGCTTGCCCTGATAGTGTGGGAGAAGTTACCTTTTTGTAATTTTCCTGACCTAAAGGAACAGCATCTCCCTTTTTATAGCAAGGACCCAAAGCCTGTATTTCCAAGCATCATCCTTTGGCACAGAGCATCCTCTTTGTACAGCCCCTGAGATGTCACTGCTCCATATTTGCTAGGACTCTTGCTCCCACTGACTTCACTTTTATCTGGGCACCACGTTGCCTTTGCTGGGTCCTTCACCCCGTAACGGCAAATACGTGGTCTCTGGTGACAAACCCATTCAAGAACATGTTTTTTAATGTATTGCTGGTCCCAGTGTCCCCAGTGGAGCTTCAGCCTCTGGGATGGGCTGAGCTGTCTGTGACTGCAGTGTGGGAATGCGTTCGGTGAATTGTCAGGCTGCGGAATTTGGGGAGATTTTTATATAAGAGAGGGCACTTCTCCGTCTGTCAAACCCCTCCTGGAGCAGGTGAGAGTGAAACCTTGTCAAGGGAAATACCGCCACTGTCTGTGACGTGCAGGATAGTTGTCATTAGCTTTTCTCTCAGAGCCTGTTTTGTCCAACATCTCCCAGAGGCTCCGTCACCCGCTCCATACACACAAAGTCCCGAAGCCCCGTGGGGTCAGCAGGCTGCCCGGGGGTCCCTGCACCCCGCAGCACCACGGCCGGCCCCGAGGGCCTCTGAAGGACACTCGATATCACTGCAGAGGAAACATGAGCACAGCTTATCGGGTTTGCTCGCTCGGAATTGATGTCTGCGAAACCTCCCTGGGCAGCCTGTCCCAGTGCCCCGTCACCCTCACCATGAAGAATTTCTTTCGCGTGTTGGTGCCGAACTTTCTGGGCTCCATTTTGTGGCCGTTGCCCCTTGTCCTGTCCCCACAAACCACTGAAAAGAGGTTGGCCAAATCCCTCTGTCTCCCAGCCCTCAGGTATTTATCCCATTGCTGAGATCCCCTCTCAATCTTCCCTTCTCCAGGCCGCACAGCCCCAGCTCTCTCAGCCTCTCCTCCCAGGGAAGATGCTCCAGCCCCCGCACCATCCTTGTGGCCCTCTGCTGGACTCCTTCCAAGAGATCCCCATCCTTTTTGTACCGGGGAGCCCAGAACTGGACACAGTTCTGGAAACTGGACAGGTTTCTCCCTCAAGCCCCTTCCTCCTGCCCCCGGCACAGCTCCGGTGGCGGCGCTGACACCGCCGGGCCCGTTGGTCCCCCCACGAGCACCACGGAGCAGGAGCCACAGGAGGAGCCCGGGCAGCGGTCGCTGTCCCAGCTCGGAGCAAGATGTCCTTGAAATACCTCTCCGAGGTCTGTTGCCGTGCTTGGGGGAACAGGCAGGCTGAAAAGTCTCTTAAATAATTCTTGCAGACTAATGAGCAAATTTGATTAAGATTTGGCAGCTTTTCCCAACGCGTCCTGCAGCTAGCACATCTTCCCAGGCCCTTCTCCGCTCTGTGTGGGAGCGAGCACCTCGTAATCACCCGGGGAGCACGCGGGGCTGTGGCTCGCATCGAGGCAGCACAGAACTGACCCCTCTGAAGGCCTCTGGGGCTGTGCACAGGCTCCTGGGCTTCAGAAGGGAGCTGCGTAGCGTCCTGCGGCCCTCCGAGGCAGCAAGCTGCCCCCAGCAGTCCTGGCATCCATCAGCATTACCCGCATTTATATGTTCCCATTAAAAAGAACAACCTTGTTCCTCTTACAGACCCTCTGCCCACTCGGGTCAGTTCCTTTGTGTGTCCAGTGAGGTTGTTCCCTCCAAACGCCCTGTGTTGGACAAGGTAGTGTGAAATGCCGCGAATTTCATCTTCTCATTCGATCACAGACAAGGAAGCTGCCGAGTTTACATCCTGAAGCTGCGCTCAGGGTTTCCAAGAAGCTGCTTGAGGCTTCCTGAGCCGACACATCGCTGGGGCTGCGAGGCGCGAGAGGTTTAGTGGTGCTGCCGAGTCAACCACCACCATCTGATAACAATAACAGGCCGTACGGGAGAGGTGATTTCCAATCAATGGCAAGTGACCTCGTGTCTTTGTGTTTGAGACAAGCAGGATTCCAAATTAAGCTCCCCAAAATCAAATCTCCAGGCACGGGGGCACGGAAGCACTGAACGGACAGAAAGGAGGTGGCTGCTCAGCAGCAGGATCTGTCCGCGCCAATCGCTCTTTCTGGCATTGCTGTAGATAAAATTGACAAGGTAAATGAGGGAGAGCCTAAAGGTTTATTGAGATTCAGTGGAGAAAAGCAGTAGAGAGGAGCCGATATAGATTAGCTACCAAAAAAAAGGACTTTCTGGATGAACATGAATGCCCCTTAATAATTCTGCATTAAAGCTAGCAGCCAGCCTGGACATTTTAGTGCTTGGTTTTTTTTATAACTCTTTTTTTTGTATGCAAAAGACATGAAGCACAGTGCTGCAAAACATTCAAGGTGACTTGGGAGCCATGACTAGGAAGAGGTTAATGCAATATGAGGAAAAGAAAGCTGCTAAGCTTGTCCCAAGTCAGAAAAAATAAATAAATCGAGAGCAAAACCGCTGTGCTGCTGAGCATCGCCCAGGCAGGAGGAAGGCCCGGTTTTATTCTGCTTGTTTCAACAATGGAGTTCGTAGCAGGGCTGAACTGTGCTTTGAGGCTCTCCCTTCAAGGCTGACAAGCGAGAAAATGTGAAATAGAAACAGCAATTTTCAAACGATGCTCAAAACAACCTGATACTGTTGGAGTTGCTGCACCATTGTCTGGTGAGCCCTCATCATGCGCTGCGGCACTACAATCTGCTGCCTTGTTCGAGGCAGAAACACCCAACACTGGCTTTGTTTTACTGCCCCGATGACAAGGGGAAAAGGAGGAGATGTGTGATGGGCTGGTAGCTCCGTGCCCTTCTCAGATCTGCCAGGAGTCTCGAGGGACACGGCTGGTGGCCGGTGCCACCGCGCTGCCCGCCGGGGAGTTGTGCTGAGGGTCTCCTGGGTGCTGCTGTAGGTCCTCAGCAGCCCTGAGGAGCTGGGGATGAAACCTTGGGAGCTGCTGCTCTGAGTCCTGTCGTGTTGTGTCGTTTGCCTTGGGGGGCAGGCGGTAGTTAGCCTTTCGCTGCCAGCTGGACAATCCACCATCAACCTTAATGAGGTTACAGGTGATGGAGGAGGCGGTTGTGGCTCCCACGCTGCGTTCACTGCTCCCTGCCCAGCACAAAACCCTTCGGTGCGATGACAAAACCCCAGCAATCGCTGAGAAAACCTGGCCACCCCTTGCGGCTGAGCCTGGGCTTTGCGCTGCGAATCACCGTGTGCAGCAGCATGGCACCGTGCACCCCACGCTGACCAACTCCTGTACGACCCACGCGTGCCAGGCTGAGGTCCCCGTGCTGCTGCTGCCCTCTGGAAGAAGAGCCAGAAGTGGTAGGGCTAGCCTGAAAATAGCTGCTTCAAGGTAACAGTCGTGGTGTGGAAGCTCTCAGAGGCCAGAGCTGCACCATTCGTACTCCAACAATTGATTTTAACAGCTTGAAAGATGGGAAAGTTTGCTATTTTTAATTAAACTTCCTTCAGCTGCTGTCTTTCTTTCCTTCGTCAGCTGAGTAATGGGATGCTAATGGCATCTGGATGAACGTTAGTTAGCCTGCCCCATTACAGGGAAAATTTTTCTTCCTCTGAGTGTTCTGATTTGGGGGAAATTCTTCCAGAAATAGCCAACCCCTAACTGCCTTGTTCCCTCACCTCTTGTTACAGCATTGAATAATAAGGGAGAAAAAGTAAAACAAACCAACCAAGCAAACAAAAAAGCTCAAACTTAAGTCTCCATTCATTTTCTTTTTTTTTGCCAGCAAAACCCGAAGAGCCCAAACCAGCTGAAGCCGTGACAGGGAACGATATCACAGCGCCTCCAAACAAAGAGCTTCCTCCCAGCCCTGAGAAGAAGACAAAGGTAGGCATCGGTTCACGTTGAGCCTGTTTGCTTCTGCAGTTTTTATTTGCCAGCTTTTCTGCTTCTTAAGCCACGGCGACACGAGTTCTCTTTTCTGAGCTGCCATTTGTGAGCCACTTTGCTGAAACAAAGGCATTCAGTTAGGGAGCTGTAAACAACGCAGGCTGCAGCAAATTGGCTGAAAATGGATTTAATGAATTCTTGGTAAGCTTTTATTTGAAGTAATGCTCTGGTTGGTATCTGTGGTATAGAAATAGAAGACGTAGTAATATTTCTGCTATACTGATACACTTCTAGCTGTTTATAAGACATTTATTTGCATTACAGACAGCACTGAGAGGTCCTGCTCAGGACCTGGTAACCTCTTATTTTGGGGCTGTTTGTGAAATAAGAGAGACCTGCCTAAGAAGCATGCAGCATTTAACAAAAACAAGCCCAAATTCTCCAAGTTAGAGTAGGGGTAGGGGCTGGGGGTGCTTGGTCCCCTCGCAGGCGCTGCTCGTGTGACCCCTGGCGCTGATCAGACGAGGATTTAGAGCCTGCAATCCGTTGTGTGCATGTAATTGGAAAGCAGTGTCCTGGTTACTGCACGCGGGACTGGATGGCCAGGAGCACCCAATTACTAATCCCAGCTTTACCAGCGATTCCTTCTGTTGCTTTGGATGTTGCTGGAATAAATCCTGTTCCCTTTGAATTGAGTGGCAGAGCTCCACTGGGCTCCGAAGGCACCAGAGCTGCTTCGTTGTGATCTTTCCGCTGTGCTCAGAAAACAGAAAGCCAAGTTTTTCTTTCATTTTACCTATCATTTCCATGTTCTTGCAGCTTGACGTTTTGGTTTACAATGCGCTACTTTTTTGTTGTGTTTTTGTTTCTGTTACACTGGGTTTTGCTTTTTTGAAAAACCATAAAGCCTGCAGCAGCCGCACCATCAGCAAAGCCTGCAGCAACGAAAGCCAGGCCTCTGCCCGCCACCAGCCCCAAGCGGCCGGCCTCTGCCGCACCCGCCCAAAACAAAAAGCCCACGAGCCCTACTGCAGGTCCTACTTCAGCCACTACTCCTAAACGCCCAGCCACCAGTACTACACGTCCCTCCACCTTAACTACAAAAGAGCCTAAACCAAAGGTAAGAGATTCTTTGCTTTTGTGTGGGAGCTCCAAGAGCGTAGTTACATGTTAGCCTAGCAGCTCTTTTACCCAGAAGTCAAAACCTAATTCTGGTGCTAAACAGAGGAGGAGAAGATAATGAACGTGATTCACTGCAAGACACGCACAGCTCTTGGTATCAGCTTCCACTAACCCACTTACAGCCTCGGGTCCCAGGCATTTAATTGTGTCACCACAAAGGAGAAAATGAAACTTGACTGTATTAGTATGGTTTTCCTTGTGGGACTGTCAAATACACAAGGTATTTCTTCATGTCTCACCATTACTAAAGGAGGGTTTTTTAAAATATAGATACACTGCAAACCCGGGATAACTGTTAAATCCTGACAGGAGCATGGGAAAGCTAAGTAAAGAGCTTTTGTATTAATATTGAGGGGGAAAAATCAGTGTGAACACGTCAGTGTTTCCCAGTGATTGTCTCTTTATGGTGTCTGGCCATTATAAAAATTGTAGAGAGATAACTGATAATAACGTGTGTGTGCTTAGGAAGTGTTGGAGATTTGTAACTCTCCAGTAAGACGATTTGTGCACAATTCTTAGTGTTCCATCTTAACGCTCAGGGAGGTATCCACGTGCAATGTTAAGAATGGGAAATGTCCCTTGAATTTTCCCTACACCGACTCCGTGACCTTGCTGCATTGTGCAGATCTGCAGCTAGGTCCTGGACGTGTGGAGCATCCCTCCCCTGCCCCTGCGAGTTTAAACACTGTAGAACTGTAATCAGCTTTTGCCTGGAATCATATTGATGTTAAGATGAATTTTCTGCTCTCACTGAGCTTGACACATGAAATTATTTCACCTCTTATGTCTGCTTGAGATACATTGGCTAAGGTCTTATCTGGGTCTTTCTTTAGCTCTAGTCAGAAGACCTTTCTGTTCACCATTCTTTACATCCAAGTTATCATAGAGTAGAAGAACTGAAATTTGGAAGGGAATATTAAAAACTATTTCAGAAGCTTTCAGCTGATGCTTAAATGCTCTTGTTTTTACTACACATTTAAGCTTAAATAACTGCATTTGAGCTTCTTGTAAAAACTAGTTAAATGAAAATAACGAAGAATTTGAAAGCAAAGACGTAAATCTGTACTTGCTGGAGCAAAGTCAGTATCCCTCTGGATGGAAATGCTGGCACTTGGGCAGGTAACACTGAACAACCGGCCTTGAGCTGAACTCCCAGCAGGCAGAAGTCACTGTCTGTAGCGTTTTAAGGAAAACCAAATGGGCACAGATTAGTTTTTTCTGCATATCAGCGTCTTCAGTTTTATTTAAGTTTTTGCATGATTCTGAATTCCTGTTTGATGTAATCACTCGTCTTTTGCTTTCACATATTAACTCGGGATCTCAAGACTTAAGAGTATGCTTAGCTTAAAAAGTGTTTCTGCTCCTGAAGGAAAGGACCCTCTTGCAGCAGTATTGCTAGTGGACCCGTTTTGGAAATCACTGCCTTGTTCATATCTGTAAATGGACACCAAGCATTAATGCTGGAGCAGGTCTGGATGAATTCTAATACTCAGTGTGTCCAGCACTGGATGTAGTCAGCCACTTTTGCATACCTTAATTATGTTCTTTTAATTTCCTGCTTTATAATGCCTCGACAGTGCCCAGCTTACATGTTCAAGAATTTACACAATTGTACCTTCTGTATTAGAAAAGAATTTCAATTTATTTCTTGCTTTTTGTTGGCAAACATTTTGAAGAGACTGTCAATGAAATTCTGGCTTTAACGCAGCCCATCCATTTTCAGGTTACAGAAGCAAAGAGCCCAGATAAGCGGACCTCACTTTCAAAGCCTCCATCGTCTGTCACTCCTAGAACTACTGCCAAGAGCACCTCTGCTGCTCCTAAGACAACAGCAGCAGCATCTGCAGTCACTGCAGCTGCTGGGACAAAAAGTACCACTACTTCTCCCCCGAAGAGGCCGACCTGTAAGTATTCCCTTGCTTGTCTTCAGAGCTCTCTCTAAGCTGCAGGTTTTCAGTTTGCACCAGTGGTTCGCACAAAGGTGTGTGTCCATCACGTATTCCAGTACTACCGACAAGTTTTTGCTCTGCTTAGGTTCATCATGTTGGCATCACCCCGTGACCCCAATTTTATTAAAATTAGCCTCTTAGTAAACAAGATTGATATCTTCAGGTTCAAAAGAAAACCAAAACCTACAACCTGGAAATGCAACCACTTATGAGAAGCTGTAGCTGCTGTGAACCTGTTCTTCTGAGAGGTGTAAACTGCCCTACCTGTTAGTGACCAGAGGCTTCATTATAGCTTTTTTTATTAATATATAGACCTGTAAGTGACCAGAGGCTTAATTATAGCTGTCTGTATTATTATATTAAAATAAATATTAACTGTCTTAATACAGCATGGGACAGGAACTTGTGCCAAAGCATGGAGACAATGGGCTAGGCTTTTTTTCTCTCCAGAGCTTCCAGTCCAACTTGAATCAGCTTTGTGCGATTCAAAATTAATAGAATTACTGAACCTTTGATTTAAGGATGTTATTACCTCTTTACTTTGTTACAGTAACAGTTAAAATGATCACACAAAACAATTAAAACTTGTGGAAAGCAAATCTTCAGGATGGTACTTTAAGTTCTCAAATTGGTGCATCTAAAAAAAAAAAAAAGCGTGTAGCATCCCCTTATAGCAGACAGGTATGTCGAGATAAAGGACTGGAAGGTGATGAAGGCAGAACTTTAAGTGAGGACGGTTATCCATTGCTGCAGGTTGCCTTGGAACGTGGCAAATCTTGGCGTCTTTCTAGCTGGCTGTTCTGTAACAGGTGCCAGCTCACCTGCAGTGTGTTCTTACTGGAACACTAAGGTGAGGTCCTATAATCTTAGGCCTCAAAGTAAGTAAATAACTGAACTTTCTGTTTCTTTATTGTCATTTTCAAAGTCTAGACATGGAATGCTGGAAGGATTTAAAAAGAAAAAAGTCAGGCAAGAAGATACTGGCTTAACTTCTGGTACTTGTTTTTTGGGGATCAAGCTATGCTTTTAGTTTTGTCAGCACGTCTGATCAAAATTGTTCAGAAGATGTTTGTAGCTCATGGACAGCTTGAAGCAGAACAGGAGGATTCAAGTGTTGGGCTGACTGAAGTCTGACTTCCCACTCCGTTGTGAAATGGGTGGCTTTTAGGTGGGCTTGGATGCTGTGCTTGCTTAGTTTAATTATCTCTTAGCCACACAAAGATGAACTGCTGTGAGGAAAGAGCTTCACCTTCTTTCTCTGCGTGGATTCTGTTTTTTTCCTCTTCATTAGTGCTGGAAGAATTTGGAGCTGAAATCACATCAGCTTCATCCAAAAGCAGTGTCCCATCCCGGGCACTGCTGCCAAAGAGGGAATTTCCCACGAGTTTAACAGAGTCAGCAAGAAGCATGAGCAGAATATTAGCCTCATGAAAACATTATTTCCACTCACCTTAACAGTTTGAGAGATTTACCTTCAGATGAAAATATACTTAAGTGTTTTCAAGTCTTTTCAAATGACTGGATCTCATCAGTCCTTTATCCAAGTTTGCCAATAAACGGGTAAAAATTAATGAATACTAGTTGCTTTGCTTTGAGTCCCAAATTTGGTCATTTATCCAAATTTGCCAATAAACAGGTAAAAACTGATGCATGTTAGTTGCTTTGCTCTGAGTCCCAGAGCATGAATTCGTAACCCATCTTTCCCAAAAGAACAACAGTGTTAGAACTGTGTTCAGACATATTAGACTAGATGGACATCCCACACTTTTTGCTCTAGGGGAAAATATAATGAATCCTGCGCAGAGGAAGCAGTGCACTTTCCAAGAGCCACGTATCTTACCTAATCCTGTGGACATTGCTGTAAAATTCACTTTGTGTGGTCTTCTATGCAACCCGTAGCACAGAATGCTTAACACATTTTAATGAGTTCAGCTGAGTTAATTTCTCCTTCCAAAACTGAGAGACAAACAAAGAAGGGTTTTCTGATGACATTTGAAAGGAGATGGAGCCAGTGATGCAGAGACACAGAAAAGTCGTTCCAAGTGGCGAGATGGACGGCGGGAGAGGTTCTGCACCCGAGAGCCTGGAGGGACAGTGCCAAGGAACAGCGAGAGCCCTGGGTGGGCGATGGAGAGCTGAGGACAGCTGGAGAAACTCCATCAGGAGGCAGAGCAGTTTTGTCTGGATCTGGGAATGCTCGGGGCAGTCATGAATGGTTAATAAATAAATAAAAATGAGGCTTCTTTTGGGAGAGGAGAAAGCAAGGGCGTGAGATAGAGGATGGTGGGAAGCCACAAAGCGAGCCGAACAGCAACAATTCAGATTGGGCAGAGCAGATGCAGCTTCAGCAGGGTGCAGAGCTGCAGGTGATGGAGGACTGGATCTCTGCGGGTCACAGCTTCGTTTCTCACAACCCAGCATGAGGCCAGATTAAAAGTTTCTGGCTAAAGATGGTATTTCAGAAGGAAATCGGCTCTTGCTTTTCAGGTGTCAAAAGAGAGTTCCTTTCTTGTGGTTCGCTCAAATATTCAGTCATGCTCAGCACGCAAACACGTGTGAATTGTGGCTTGTTTGGAAGTTGTGTGGTTTCATGTCAGTCACTTCCTCTCCTAAACAAGAGGCATGGGTTGAGTGGCGCGGGGTTTATTGGTTTATCTGCATTTAGGCTTTCCCCCTGGCTGTGAAAATGACGGCTGTGTTTGTGTAAGAGCACTTCCTTGGTATAGATGTTTCTGCAGTAGCTTTATCAGGTCTTTGACGTGACCTGCTAATAACACAGATAGTGCTCTGGCATCTGGCTCCCCGCTGACACGAGGGGAAATATTCACCTCTCTCGGTGTACCCAAGTAGCGTTATATCTGGCTTCACCTACCTTCTCTCCATGTAGGCAGTTTTCCCAGCTAAAGTTGAGGTCTCAGGGAGGGAGATAAGGTTGGTTTGACAGGGCCTTTTGGAAGGGATTGGTATTAATTATGTATCTATCTATCCTTAAGGCCTGATTAAATTATTCCGATGTGTTTCATCTCGTTAGCTAGTGTCTTATCAGAGCTGTTTAACTTCACGCTTTTAGCAAAGTCTGCGTGGAATGATCCAGGCTAACCTGACCTGTGGTTATCTGCCTGTTTTGCTTGTTCTTCTCTGTACTGGCATTTCATAAAATACCCTGCCAGCTACTTGAGTTTATTGAAAAATGTAAGGCTGTTCATGGAAATTAAGTATTAGAGGATAGGGGACCTTCATAGTCTCTAATTTACTTCGATTTTCCCGTTTGGTATTTATTGTTAATGTTGCTTTCATTTGGCTATTGAAATGAAGCAGACCTTAGCCAAATCATCGATAGCAAAAACTACAATTTCATTATCAAAGAGCTCTTCGAAATAAGGTTCTGTTTATATTTTCCAGTCCGTGATTTTTCCTTGATCAGTTTTGTGTATGGTTTCGTTCTGCTTTGAGCAATGTGGATGTGTTCCTGGTTTGGACTGTCCTCTGTCTGTGTGGACTGTAATCAGGTCATGACCACTGGTGTTTGCCCAAAGGCACATTTGCAGTTTAGTGACTGATTTTTATTTTTATGTAATTAGAGTAGGGACCACAGTGTGCAATAACTTCTGTGCACGAAAATTGGCATTGGTTAGAACGGATCTGGCAATGATGCCAAGATTAGGGATGGACAAATGTGATTCTGCTCTTGCTATTTAGTAAAGAAAGGCTTTTTAAGAAATAAAATTAGGTCAGAGTTTAAATAATGTTTGAGTGAGTGCTGTCAGATTCTGAAAATGATTTTAAGAAAAAATATGTAAACTCAAAAAAAAGCAAACTCACACAACACACTCAAGTGTGTTGCATCATTGAGTGATGATCCTTTTGGTCCTTTCGATGAATTGATCCTTTTGCTGGAAAACACGAGTGGCTGTTGCTGCTGTCATGGGGACCTCAGCCCAGCGTTCACAGAGAGCAGGTCATTCTTGAGATGCTTTCTCTCAAGCAGCATGTTTGAAACAGGGATAGTGGGTAAAAAGGACCATCAGGACGTGATGACCTCCAGGGGAAGCTGTGCCAGGATCCCGGGCTTCTCATCTGTGCAAATTGGCTTTCACTCTGAGATACTAACCCCTGTGCTTTGCGTTGGGCAGCTATCAAGACTGATGCGAAACCTGCAGATGCCAAGAAGCCCGCTGCAAAGTCACCATCAGGTAATTTTGCTGTTTCCATCTAATCCAAATCCCCTTTGTTTGCGGCTGTGTTTATTAAGCAGGCCACTGTACATCTTCAGGATGCTGAGGACGTTTGTGTAAATGGCATCTGACCCATCTTCCCCCCCCTCCCTCTAACTATCACTGTGATCATTGTAGCAGACTTGGCCCGCCCTAAGAGCGCTTCTGGAAATGCAGTAAAAAGTAGTGCCACCACTCCTACCACCACCTCAAGCGCACCTAGTTTACCTGGAGCAGCCGCCAGCCGTCCCAAACCCAAGCCTGCTGCAACCAAACCCACTACAACCTCAACTGCGACTGCAGATGCTAAAAAAACAACTGCTAAGGCACCAACTAAACCCAGCACTGTTTCCAAGCCTCCTCGCCCAACCAGCAGTGTTTCTGCTCCAGATCTGAAAAATGTACGTTCCAAAATCGGATCAACAGATAATATTAAACATCAGCCTGGTGGAGGAAAGGTAAGTTTCTTCAACCTGATACCGATATGCTCCTCGAAACTGTAGCTCCTAAGCGTTGTGGGTGCTCTTTGCTAATTTTGGTGGCTGTATCCTCACTGCTCTTCTCATATTTGTACTCAGCAGAGCTCCTCTTTGGATTCTTGGTTTCTGCAGAGGGCATTAACAAAGCATTGGTAGTAGGGTGCAGAAGGAATCCACCTTAAAAGCCTGCCTGGTGTTTACTGGCACACGTACAGGAATTCAAAACTTTGGGTTCTGTTTTTCTGTCGTACATCCCAACATAGGAAATAGTTGGTATTGAAAGCTCAAACACTGTTTATATTCCAAAACCGCCTTTGAGTAGAGGAATTGAGCCTGGTGAATGGTACAGAAGGTGGAGTAATGCACTGTGATGCAGGACATCTGGGTTCGGGTGCGAGTTCCACAGCACCTTTCCCAGCTCTAGGAACAGGGACTCTGCTCAACTTGTCAGACCTAGAGCTGAAATGAAAACAAAACATTTACTGCTCCTCAGAGAAGTCCTGGTGGCCACAAGTAAAGAAGAGATTAGTGGTGAAGGAGCTGTAGGGAGTGGTGTGTACACAGATCAAACTTGAGGCTCTCAATTAGTCATGATCTTACATTAAATGTACATGGTAAAGGTCTGGGGCTATGCCCCTAACCCCCTTCTGAGGGTTTACATCATTTTGTGGATATGCATGATCATAAAACCTTTAGTGGGTATTGTACAACAGGTACACCATCTCTGCCTGACAACACGCAGTAGCAGCTTGCGCGCAGTCAGAGGGCTTTAATTTCCACAAAGTGGAACTAATTTGCCCGCTTGCCTTTGCTGCAGGTCTGCTGTAATGAGTAACCCAGCATATAACTTTAATCTGATGCCGAGAGAGTTCATTTCATGCTGGGAGCTTTAATCTCCTCTGAGGCACATGAAAGTCAAGGGCATTCTCGGGCTGTGGTGTTGCATGTCACAGAGATACACGCATGGAATTATTCCTCAGGGTTAAGGATATCTTCGTTGTACAACATCAGAGGATGGTCCTCAGCGCTTGGAGCTCTAGAAGACAAAACTTCCACTCTGTGAACAGGACAGTGACGCTTTCAAATCGGGTTCAAATTGCAATATATAACATTGGAAGTTGACAGATCCTTCTAACATCTGTTCAAAGAGAACGTGTCAGCCCGTTCCCTGATTTCAGACCGTGCTAGGGCTCTGGAGGACTGCAGAGCTTTTTAGCTTGCAGGGCTATGGTGTTGGTTTGAGAGGATTTATTTTTAGATTCAGTTTTCCTGTCCGTTGTTTTGTTATTTTCAGAGTGGTAAATCCTGCTTTTGAAGAAAGCTGTTCGTTTTGTAGTCTTATTTAAGCTGGATGTGTTCAGAGCACGAGAACACCTAGGGAGTGCTGAGGCTTTTTATTTGTTTACTGCTCTGCTGGTGGGTTAGTGAATTGGAGGATTTCTGCTCACCCCCCAGAACACAGGGTCCACTGCTCCTATTCGGACCCAGATTACCAAAAAATGGATTATTACCAAAATTACCAAAAAAATGGATGTTCAGCTGGTTGCTGAATTTTTCTAAAACCCATAAATTTGTATTCAGTTTCCTGTTTAGCAAGATCAGTCGGGTCCGCCTGCATTCGATTAGCTAAAAATAAATAATAAATCATCTGCTAATCCCAAAGCCTGAGTCACCCCGCTGTGGGGGTGAGAAATCAGAGGTGGGAGCACAGCCCATCTGTGTCCAGCTGAGCTCTAGAGCTCCAAGGCAAAGAAAGCTGGCCTGTGGATGTGCTCTGAGACCTGTGCAGTGCCCTCCGTGCGAAGGAGGTGGTCCTGAGCTGCTGCTGGGTTCCTGAGGGATGGATTGAGTTTTTTCACACCGTGTTGAGCACTGTGTTCACTTGGAGACCTGTCAGTGTGGCCACAGGGGAAATAATGGCATGCTGATGAAGGGCACCTACGAGTTCTTTGAGAAATGGAGAACTTGTCTCATTTATTGCTCTGTGCCCCCGCTGTGCCATCCCACGTCGGAGCAGCGTTGCTCCCCCTCCTGCTGGCTCCTGGACGTGAGATTTACTTTGCTGACAGCGACAGCACGTAAACGTTCTCCTGGGTTGGCCACTCCGCTGGTTTTATTGGGGTGGCTTGTGTTCCCGTACTTTCCTGCCCGCACGTTTGCTTTTGCTGGTTGAAATCATCCATTTGTCTCCATCTAGGGGAAAGTAGAGAAAAAGCCAGAATCAGCTGCTGCTGCACGAAAGCCTGAACCCAATGCGGTCTCTAAAATGGCTACAGCTAAAACAACCGTAACAAAAGAGGGTGCCCCAAAACAGCCCAATGGGAAAGTGAGTTTATTTCAGACTTTTCTCTGTGGGAGACGAAGGAAAACATTTCCATTTTGAGTCACTTTCCCTCCTCTTCAACTCTTCTGCTTTCTCCTGTCAGTGTCACTGTTCCCTGCACAGACACTTCTCCCGTTCTTTCTAAAGCCTGAGATGTTCCCAGTTGAGCACATCAGAGGTCACTACGGTGGATAACTTTTCAATGCCTGCTATAAAACATTTTCAGCGTAGTCCTCCCTTTTAGCTTTTAGACGGGCTTAATTTTGAGTTGGAAGTTTCCCTTCTACATACACAAGAGGAGTGTGTAACTGAGCCGAGAGCTTTGCTCCGGCGCTGCTTGTTTTCAGGACGATGGCAGAACAGTGAGGATATTCTTAATGTCTTCCCGGCGATGTTCCCAGCCTGGCTGCACCAAAACCCGTTACCTGAACCTTAGGCAGTCCCCGTTTGGTGGGTAACTCTGTCGTGACACCGCAGTGTGTGAGCCACCCAGGTCCAGACGGGGGCCGAGGCGGGGTGCCCGTACTGCAGGTCCCGGGCAGGATTCGTCAGGCAGAGCCTGTTAGAGACCGGCCAGGTTTGTGCCTCTAAGGAAGCCAGTAAACCAACATAAACGTCACAGAAAAAGTACATTTTCATAACTTCTGTTGTACCGAATCCAGTCTTTCAGAACTGGCTGAGTAGCTTCTGGAAGCCCGCTGAAGTGAGGATCTTCTGGTGGTTCCTTTTGTGCTTTGAATTGATCACCTCCTCCTAGCCAATACTCTAGGACACAGCTTCTGCCCCGTTCTGTGCTGTTAAATAACTCCCAGACTAAACGCCTGTTGTAACTAACCCTGTGTAAACGTAGACCTGTTACTCTAACTCAGTTACTTCACCCTGGTGAATAAAGCCAGCATTTAGCATCCTCTTGTTGTATTCTGAAAAAAAAAGAGTCCTTTTAGCTTAAAGGAGAAACTCTGCATCTATTTAATTAACGTCAGGCTTGTCTGATAAAATTTAACTGAAGGTCTGACAGCCTTCATTGGAAAACAGCATTTCTCAGACTGGGTTTTACTGCCCAGAGCTTCTGAGAGGCCTTACCCAGGACTGGAGTCAGTCCCGGCAAGCAGAAATCTCTGAAGTGCAGACACGGACCTGAAATTAGGACAGTGCAGACACAGACCAGAAAGACACGGACCAGAAATGAGCACAGTGCAGACACCAGAAACGAATTCAGTGCAGACACGGACCAGAAGTGAGCACAGTGCAGACCCTCACCAGCTCTGAGCTCCGCTGGAAGCAGCAGCCCCGTGTTTTCCATCCGTGGAGGAAGGAGGCGGCCGAGCTGCTTCTCGCCGCTCGCATTTGTGCCTCCACGTGCTCGGGGCAGCTCTCACCAGCGAGCTCCCTCCCAGGAAGCCTCGTGCGGGGCTGATGAGGACCCAGCTGGTGGCAGGCAGGCCCCGGTGCTGACCCTCAGCACCCGGGCAGTGGTGGCAGCGCTTCTGCTCTCGCACTAACACCGTCTGTGCAGCCTCTCGTTTCGCTCACCTTTTTTTCTCACTCTCCTCCTCAGTTGCTTTCACACCTAACACTAAAGTCGGATTGAGCTTAACACAACTCCTCGTTTACCCACCATGTAGAGCATCCTCTCCGGCCTGCCGTATGACAACTCTAACCAGTCCTCTTCCCTTGTGTTGTTTTCCATTCTGTAACATTCTAGGTCCAGATAGTCTCCAAAAAAGCGAACTACAGCCATGTTCAGTCCAAGTGTGGTTCCAAGGACAATATTAAGCATGTCCCTGGAGGTGGGAATGTAAGTATGGGCTCTGGGCAAGCTGTCTTTCTACTAACTCCTTCTCTCGTATCATGTTTTGTGTCAGTCAGTCCGTAGAAAGCCCTGTTCCGGGCAGAAAGGTATGGCAGAGTTTCAGGGCTTCTGGAAATAAAGTAGGCTGGCGATTTTTTTCCCCCTTGGGCTGCTAGGTTGAATACATGGGTGTGTGGGTCCTGGTGCACAGTAGCACGAATGCTCTTGACCTATTTCTCACATGGTTTCCGTGGTATTAATTGACCAAATGTGGGATGTGCACACTGCTGACCCCAGGAGTTAGTTCACTGTGGATTCCCTCTGTAGTCAGTGGAGGCACCTCATCAGTCTCTGACCTGCTTTTGGTGTCTGGTTGTAGATGAAATGCATCGTGGCCTGGAATTGCCTATTGCTCTTTACTGGCTAGTAGAGCGAGTAAGTAAAATTAATCTGGCTCAGATTAATTTTACTTCATGCTTTGCAAGAAGGGAGACTTCAAAAAAGGAGGAAGAAAAGACTGGGACTTAATCTTTGAGCTGTGATTAACTTCTAAATTTAAAGGCTGCTGGTATCTCTGGCAACAGAGCTGAGCTTGTTAAATGGAAGGCTAATCTTCTGTCTGTGTCCTTGGTTTGGCTTATTATATCCTGAAAGTGTCTGGCCAAGAAAAAGTACTGTCTAAATACTGAAGGTCTGGAAAACAGTGGTGGTAGTTTGGCGGGCGTTTCCTTGTGGACACAGGCTGTGATAACTTACCACATCTGCTCTGGCCTGCTTCTACCAGCATTAGTGTGCAGAAATACAAAGGCTGGATGGTTTCAAAAAGACACTGATGTACGTAAGCACAAGGAACTTTTTTCATTGATGTTTAAGTACGCCAGGCTCCTGAGAAGAGAAGCCCAGCTGGCAGCTGGCGATGTTTGGGCCCAGCACATGAGAGGCACTCCCAGTGAAACTCCCTGCACCATCACTCCATGAAACATTTGCAAATATTCCATTTCTGGGGCCAGAATCAGTGCTGCTGTACGGTCAGTGTGTTCTGTTTGGCAGCAGGCTCAGCAGGTAGAGGGGCTCCGTAGGTCCTGACTGCTGCAAACTGCTGGGGCCACTTCTCCTGGAAAACCTATGTGTATATGTCCAGCTGGCTGAATCTTTACCCTACGTGACCAGTTCTTCCTTAAACCTTGGGCACGTCTCTGCCCTCCTTGCTTTTCAGCTGTCTGATTCTCACCAGTGGGATTTGCCGTTCTTGTTTGGTATTTCAGCGACGTGCCCAGTATTTATGGGAGCGCACGCATATGTGTGTGGAGCTTTCCCATAGAAAGGCTCACACAAGAAAATTCTCTGCTTTGCAAAATAGGAAGAAAACTTGATGTTGAGACCACTGTGTGAATGAGGTGCCCTCGTAGTGCTGGTTTGCAGTTAAGCATGTTTCTGCTGCTCCCGTTTGTGCACTCAGAGGAGCTGTATTTTGTAAGGCACTCTTCTGTTGCCACTCTTACTTCATAGTCTTTCAGTGGCCAATAGATCTTACATGTGCTTCCTTTTCTGAGGCCAACAGGGATGTGCTTTAATGTGGAGGATATTTTTCTAGCTAGATAACTACATTGAGGAACTCTTTCTTCTAAGAAATCACCAGACCCGTGCTTTCTTCTTTACGTTTTGCTCTTCTGTCCTTGGAGTGTTTTCAACTCCAGAGGACAAGTGTGTGCCCACTTTCTTTTTCTCGACCACACTCCTCTTTTACCACTACAGTTTTTCTCCTTACTTAAGGTTTTTACTTTGAGAATAAATTGCTTATTCTTTCCAGGTTCCACATGTCCCAAAGCCAGCTTCAGGTAGTTGTTCCCAGCCATCCAACGCCCCCAGACCCAGCCCAGGCAGTACCAATGTGAGTAGAAGAGGCACAGAGGCCAGTCTGGCTTCCTACAGAAGTGTTTCCTCTCACTCATTTTTATATCCACTCACTCTGGGGCACTGTAATAGTAGTGTCCTCTTCCGAGATGTTTTTTTTTTGTTCAAATAGTTACGATGATCACTTCTGATGGAAGATTTCCTGATGCTCAATTCCCAAACCACACTGCTGATGGGGATGTCTGGAAAGTCCATTGTCTGTGGCTTCAGTAAAAGCTTGTAGGAATCCTCTGGACAAGAGGTGTGGTTCGTAGCACATTATGGTTCAGCTTTAGGGTTGCTCTGGTAGAAGTGGTTGACAGCCTACCTAAGTGGAGTTGTTCCTATCTGGCATACTCATTATGGGTCCCCCGTTTTGCCTTCTATACAGAGTGGTTGAGGTTGGAGGCACCTCTGGGTCCCTCTGGCCCAAGCCCTGCTCCAGGGTGCCCAGCACCATGCCCAGGTGGCTTTTGAGGCTCTGCAAGGAAGGAAGCCCCCAGAAATAACTTCTCCCCTCCAAGATACCCAAGAATCCACGTTCAAAATTAGTAGATACCCTTCATATTTCTGTTACATTTCACAGAAATACCGTGGCACAAAGACAGACAAATTTCCTGGGCAAAAGCTTTTGTTGTGCTTCAGTATTTTTCTGCTCTCATTTTAACGAAAACAACAGTAAAGACACAAATTTTCCAAAATGCACATAGCATATGTATTGTTGAAAATTCAACAAGGTGATTTGGAATTTGCATATGGTTTCTCTGCCCTTTGGCTTTACCTGCTCAGATGGATCGGGAAGTGGTCAGAGATACGATACAAAATGTAAAACAAGGTGAGGGTCACACTTCCTCTGAAAACCTCTGGATCGAGCTTTGAGGTCTAAGATTTACTTGGCACCAGAGTCTGAGCATTTGGCTCTACAGATGCAAGCCCAGCCATTTATCTCATCTCCCATTGCAAGCTGAGAACAACTCACATTAGAAATCTTACAAGAAATACACTTCCATGTAGGTATAATTGTTTGGATCCCTGGGTGAAATCATGAATAGTCACAGCTGGGTAAGTCTACCCTTGCTGATGATAAACATTATTTTAAAAAAAGAATTTTTATGAAATAGAGTCCAGTTCCAAGCAAACAAATACTCACATTATAAAAGCTTCAGTAACTTCACTAGCAGCCACTAAAAAAATGAAATTCAGAGGCCGTGATTTCATGTTTTTGGAGCGTCTGGTGTCTCTGAGTCAGGGTACAAGATACAGGGAACGACATAGCAGGAAGCTGAACCGTGCTGAGCAAACAAGGCATCATGGCTTTGACTCATCCCTCCTCACAAGTAATAGAGGATTCATGCTTCCTGAGAACGATGTGCTACAAATTATCGTGGCAGTTTTCAAAAAACCGTTAGAGTAATTTGTAAGTGAACAAATTCTTGTTCTTCTTTCTAATTTTCTCTGAAAAACCATTTGTGGCAGAACTTTTTGTGCCCATAGGTGCCAGCTGGTGGTTGATGACATGGATGGAAAGGTTACATCCTCTTAACATTACTACAAAAAATAAAATAAAATAAAATAAAATTAAAATAAAATAAAATAAAATAAAATAAAATAAAATAAAATAACAACAACAAAAACACACACACACAAAATGCCTGTGGATTTTTCCCACAGAAAGTTTGATGCTAGACATTTCCACCTGACATTTCACGACTTTTCACTGGACCAGATGAGCTCCAGAGGTTTCTTCCAGTTAAATTATCCTACGACTGTATGAAATGAGAGATTTAGAAGTAGTTATGCAGAGGTTAATTCCAGAATAGAGGAATCTTACATCCACCTGGAGCTGCAGGAGAGATTTCAAGATGTCAGAAGTGGGGCTCTGTACAATTCACGTAGTGTCTAGAAGATCCAGGGGTCAGAGATGAAACATTTTTAGAGCAAAAAGACATCAAATCTAAGACATTTTGACTTCAGCTTTGTCCTACCTCAGAGAAGACACTTCTCCCCAAATTCAATCCAGTGTCCTGACGCACCGTGCTGTGACATTTGCCTCATTGTTGACTTGGAAGAAGATCACTTACCGAGTCATGAACATGTTGTGATTTCTTGAGTGCATCACCCTGTATTGTTTTCATGGGAGGTTTTCCACGCTGATATTGGTCACTGGTACAATGAGGTTAAAGGAAACAGTACTAGGAGAGAGACATTTGGTCCTTCTTCAAGCCATTTGTTCCACCAGGGCACGATGATCCTACCTGGTGTCCTGCCCTTGGCAGGGAGGGAGGAGCACAGTGAGGAGGCTGGGAACAGACACGTTGAAAATGGTAGGGGAAAAATAAGCTGGTGACACGTTTCTGGCCCTACAGCAAGGGTGGCCATGAGAGGATGGATGGATGGATGGATGGATGGATGGATGGATGGATGGATGGATGGATGGATGGATGGATGTCCTGGTGACTCTGAAGCTGCCCAGGCCACGAGCAGAAAGTCTGGGGAACATGGCAATGAAACTGGCTTTTTTTGGTCCCTCTGCCGGTGTTTTTGGTTCCGTGGACATACCCATGAGCTCAAGAGTTGCTTCTGGCTGCTGGTCCTTTGTTAGCTTTTATCTGGTCTCGGTTTAAGTCTGCTCACATTAACCACTTGTGGCTGGTCCAGGCATTTACTAGTGCTAAAGCCTTCTGTAGCATTGACGTGCGCTGGCTGGGCAATGGGTAAGGAAAAAGCATCCAGTGGAAAAGGGGTGCAGGTTCTTTAAGCCTGACGAGGTATGAGATGGTGCCTTTGCCTCCAGATTCCTAGGAAACGCTTCTTTGTGCTGAGCTGTTTCTTTTTGTCTTTTAGGTGCAGATCCAGAACAAGAAAGTTGACCTTTCCAAAGTGTCCTCCAAGTGTGGCTCGAAAGCAAATATCAAGCACAAGCCAGGTAGAAATTTTACCATTTCCTCATGATTTGTCTGCAGAAGCTGCAAGTCTTTGACTTCGTTCTCTTTCCACCCCATTTGACAAAGCAGATGCTTAGCACGACTGCTTGAGGAGTGAGAGAGCTTTGTTTGTGCTCCCAGAGGCTTTGGGGACCGAGGTGCCACGGAAGGATGCAGTAACTTCCCTCCAGGCCTTCAAGGCAGAGACGAGGGACATTTAGCCTTTAGCTCTGTAGCAGCTTCTGTCTGACAGACAACACTTTTGGCTCTCTAACGACATATTATGGGATGGGTGTGCAGGAATTGTTTGTTCCCCACTGAGAACCCAGCAGTTGCTCTGCGTGGATTCCTGTGAGTCCCGGGTTTCCCACCCAAGCCATGAGCAGCTTCCCGCTCAGCTGGCGTGCCGGCAAGTCTGGAGTTCAGGCTGCCGTGGCTGCTAGCAGGTTGTTTGAGCTGGGCCTTTGTGGCATCCCAAAGCACGGCCAGCGTAGGGACTTCTGCAGGTGTGTCCGTATCTGGGGACAGCTACCTGCATGGCAAGACTGGCAACCAAAAATTGGTGTGCAAGGGACAAAGTTCACTGACCAAAGCTGCAACCAATTCCCACAGGCCTGTCTTTGTCTGCTCCTGGGAGTTCCCTGCACCCTTTCTGCAGCCCCTTAGGTTGAAAGCAGTTCAACCTTGCCCACGGAGCAGCACGGTTCAACGCCTCGAAACGCTCCCCTTTGAGAACGTGGTGCCACCAGCATGACCTCTGTGTGCTCAGCGCTCTGTAATAACAAGCTCCCTGCAACAATGACTGCTCTTGTCCAGGGCTGATTAAAGCAGAGGAACCCGTCCAGAACTCTCTGTTGTCAAATGTTTTAACTGACCTTGTTGAACCAAATCCGTTGGCTTTCACAACTGGCCAGGCAGAGCTGCTGAGGTGCCGAGGACTGGGTGTTTAATGATGGCACTGGGAAGCAAATTGTGCTCAGTAATATTTCAGTAGTTTTCTGAGAAACCTACTGGAATACAGATTGTATGCACCTTCTTAGTTTATTAACAGGAACTGCAGCACTCTAAACCCAGGGAAATCTTGCTGGTTGTTTTACTGACCTTCAGGTTCTCCTGAACCCAAGGCCTCTCTCCATTTCCCGAGCTTGGCTTCTCCGTGCTGGCACTGCCATCCCCTGAGGGCAGGCAGGCAGTGGCACGAGAGTCTGTGTGTCGGGGAGGGAGCTGCCACACCAGGCGTCCGTGCAACTGCTGGTGATGGAGTAGGAGTGGGAATCATGAGCAAAGGCACACGGTGAAGGAAAAGGGGCAGAACATCTCCCGGCACCAGCGACTTCACAGATGGGCTGAGCTGATGGCAGCCTGGGCACGGGATGCAGACAGTGGGCAACTTGTAGGACATGTGGCTGTCCCCACCTGATGGCACCTCCAGGGCCTTGCCCTGCAGCCCTGTGTGCCTGCGGTGTTGCTTGGCCTGCACGGGTGGAAATTGCCAACCTGGGTCTCGCCAGTTTTTAAACAGATGTGAAGTGGGACTCTTCTGGAGGCGTTGATAAACTCACCCCACACAATCTTGTTCTAGGGGGAGGAGACGTCAAAATTGAGAACCAGAAGCTGAACTTCAAGGAGAAGGCCCAGGCCAAAGTGGGTTCTCTGGACAACGTGGGACACTTGCCAGCAGGAGGAACAGTGAAGGTGGGTGCAGCCAGCTCTGGTACATCAGGGTAGGGTTTAAATTTGGTTCTTCTCCTTGTCCTGCTGTTCATGTAGCCCAGCCTCTCCACCCCCAGCCTTTTAGAGCCATCTATTTATTGCTGTGGCCTCTGTTTTGTCAACCCCAGGAGTAAGTATGAACTGAAAAGCAGAGAGCTGTGAGCCCACTCAGCAGCCTGCCTGAATGGGCTTCCTGCAGGGCTCGTACTGCCCCCGTGCATTTGCATCCTTCCTCTAAGAACCCGAGAGCAGGGATTGCTCTGTAAGCCTGTCGGAGCTGCTGCATGTGGCCTGCTGGGACCTCTTCCCCCCCCTTCCCTCTGACCCCCAGTAAAGCTGATGAACTTGAGGCACCCTGTGCTGGGAAATGGCACCTTGCAGCTCTCGGGAGCACTTCTCAGCCGGAACCCGCGCTGCAGCCCAGCCCAAAGGCCCTTTGTAGGAGGGCAAGAAAGGATTGTGTGTTCCTGTCAGTGTGATTCACTGCTTCTCCCCGCGAAAGCCGAACTCCAGCTGCCCCCCAGCCTCAGCTCTGCAGATTGTAGGTCTCGCTGCAGCAAGGAGACATCTGCTCTTCGGGGAGGGCAATTACCCCGCTCGAATGACCGAGTGATGGATGTGTGGGCCTGACCTATCACGCCACGCAGTGATTAGAGCGGCGCTGGGGCTTACATTTAGGTACACTCGCTTGTGCTGGGGCTTTTCTGTGAAACACTGCTGCTTCCGAATTGCCTGGTGGCCCTAGCAGCAGCAAAACCAATCCCGTGCTCCAGCGTCACAAATGTGACTCTGTTCCCCCCAGCAGGAGCGCCGGGCGGAGGTGCAGAACCTCCCCCTAACCACCAGCTGCCCAAGGCTGCCCCCATGGCTTTGTTCCAGCACTTTTGTGTCACGGCAGGGCCTCGGGCTCGGCTGGCTTGAGCCATTGTGTGAAATGCTGCCTGCACTTGGAAGAAATAAATAATCCCTGTCCTGAAGGGCAGCTCGGGCAGCAGAGCTCACAAGGATATTTAGTACGTGCTCAGCCGTCCCCACCTCAAGGCAAGAGGGGGCTGCCAGGGTGTCTGGGGACACTGTGGGACTCTCCAACCCTTTATGTAAAATTCAGCCTGGGCTCAGTGAAGAGCTGAAGGTAGCTGTAGTGTACCTGGTGTGTTGGTAGGGACGGGGAGCTTTCTGTGCTGAATCCTGGCTCCTCAGCGTGCTGGAGGCTGCGGGCCACGTGCCGCTGCTCTCTGCCAGTAAGGGGGGTTGTCGTGAACCTGCTAAAATCTTCCCTGTTCAGAGCTAGCCTGGTTTTCCCGCTGTCTCCATGGGTGCAGAGTCTGTCCGTGGCACTCTCACTCGTTTCTTTCTGTTAGCTCTGGCGTTGAGCCTTGCCATGCAGACACCAAAGCATTTCCCCATTGCACCCCCCCAGCCCTCAGCCAGCGCAGGTCCTCGAGGGTCCAGCATCCTCGTACAAACCCAGATTTGGGCTCCACGTATCCTTCGGCTCTGCTGCATAAACGCACCCACACAAAGCATTCTGCTTCACTGGGATCTGCTCAACCCACCTGCTTGCTCTCCACCCCGTAGCTCGCTGCCCCTGCCCTGTTACCTGCCCTGCCTCTGTCTCTCCTCCTCCCTCACCTGAGCGTTACGGGCGCTGAGCTCCTACCCCGCGGCCGGGGGCACGGTGCCCACGCCGGGACGAGCTGGCAGGGGCAGCTCGGTGCCACCGGGCCGTGGGTGCTGGGGCACTGGGAGCCGGTCAGGACGGCGACTTCCCGGGGAACCGAGGGGGCCGCTACCTCCCCCCAAAAAACCCCGGTCCCTGCGCGCGTCTCGGCAGCTGGGGAGGGCAGAGGGGGCTCGGGGGAGCCGCGTTTCCCCCCCCAGCCCCGTTTTCGATTGACTCGTCCTGTCGTCCTCCCCACCCCGTTGTCTCCTTGTAGGCTGAGGGGAGCGCGGAGCCAGGGCAGCTCCCGCCAGCCCCTCAGAACGGAGAGGTGCCGGCGGCCCCGGCAGGCACTGAGATGCGGGAGAATGGCGTAGGGCCGGCAGTGCCCACTGCCCTGAGCGGTGGTGACCAAAGGGAAATTCAGAGCTTCGAGACTCAGATACAAGAAACAAGTAAGTGCCTGTGCCTTCTCTCTACGCACTCTGCCGGGTGGGACGGGGAGAGCACTGCAGCAGGGGCAGAGCAGCCGCCCGTGAGCACCGGTCACACCGCTGTAAGCTGAAAAGTTGAACTGTTTTGTATCGATGTCTGCAGGGTTTTTGCCTTTTTTTTAATTAAGAAAATTGCCTTTTATCTTCCAGGCATCTAATGATGACATTATGGTATCGTCTTCCGTTCCCCTCCTGTCCTCCCCCTCTCCTCCTCTTTCCTCCTCCCGACCCTTCCCCTTCTCACCTGCCCTTGTGTCGCTGCAGATTGAATCTCACAAGCTGACGTTCCGTGAGAAGGCCAAGGCTCGAACAGACCACGGAGCGGAAATCGTCGTCTCCAAACCCCAAAACCTTTCCAGCAGCACCTCCCCCTGGCGTAGCACATCCGTCAGCGAGAGCCTGGGCTTGGTCGCCTCCTTGTCACCGCTGCAACAGCCAGCTCCCCTTGCAGCGCTTTCTCAGCAAGGCTTGTGACCCCCTCCCCGCCCCGTCTCCCTCGCGCTCCCCCCCCCAGTAACGCAGCTTGGCTCTCTTAACCCGGCGTCTGGCTTTAGGTGGGAAGGGGACAGCGTTTAGCAGGGCTAGTGTCCCTTTCGGCGGCGCTGCCTCTCGGCTCAGCGCCGTCTGGGCGGCCGTGGGCACGGGAGTGTCCTGGCCGCGCACCCCCTGCCCGAGCGTGTCAGCCTTTGGGCCCTTTTGGAGCTGGGAAGGGCTTCGCTCCCTCTCCTCGCCTCATCCCTTTGGCTTTTAGGAGGACCCTAGAGGGAGTGGTGGCCGTGTTTCGGGGTCGGCACCCAGCGACTTCCAGCCCACAGCCGCTGTCCTGGCGCGCCAGGGCTGGCGAGCGGAGGTTCGGGGAGAAGCGCGCCCACGCTGCTGGTGGCTGAAGCCAGGCCAGAGTTAACAGGGATAAGCTGTGATCTTTCTTTCTTTTTAAGAAAAAAAAAAACAAACTTTTCCTCCTTGCTGCTTCAGTTTCTGCTGGCCCTGTTTGATGATGATATATATTATACACACACGTTAGGCTGTTTTAACTGTTGACTTTAGCCTTTTATTCTTTGTGACAATGTGTTGATGATTTATCGTGCTACCAACCCATGCTAAGTTTCCTTTTCTCTTTCCTTCTTTTCCTAACCGTAGGAGAGTAGAGACATTAACCGCTGCTGCAGTGCTGGCTTCTTATTGACATATCCAGCAATTGTAACTTTTTGTTGTTGTTTTTTAATATTTTAAAAACGATGGAGCAAAATTCATGGGATTAAGCCATGTCTGAAATGAAAGGCACAAGAATGTGTTAAAGGAAAACTCCTTGCTGTAACAGATCATATGAAGCCTGTGTTGACTGCAACGAGTTGAATCGATGCTCGTAAAAAAAAAACCTCCTGTAGGGCCAAACCACCAGCCCTAGAGGATGCCGTAGCACCTTCTGTGGCTTAGCAAGGCAAAGACGGTTTATTTATTAACTCGCACAGCCAAAGCCCTGGCTGTTTTTCCAGCCGGGGCCCGAGGTCTGGAGGAAGGGCAGGAGGCTGCTTTGGCGGTGGAGTTGCAGGTTAACGCAGGCCGGGAGTTCTGAGGCAAGCAGGTGTGCGGTGCACGTGTCGTTTTAACCGGGGCTGACGGGTGGGGAACCACGCCGTCAGGCTGAACGGCGCTGGCGGGGGCCGCGGGGAGGACGGAGCGGCCACCCTGCGCCCGGGGCACGAGGCGGGGGTCGCGGGACGTCTGCGGAGGGCTGGAGATGGGGGCAGCGCCCCGCTGGGGCCGGCAGGTTTGTAGTGCCAGGGAGCTGCAGCTCTGACTCGGGAGGGGATTGCTAGACGTTACTCTTTGAGGCTCTTGAGCTCCTCGTTTGATGTTGCAAATGACACTAAAAAAAAAAAAAAAAAGAAGAAATGTAAATAAAAAAAAAAAAAAAAAGAAGTGTTCTTGGGTCGTCAAACTAATTTAAAGCAAAAAAAAAAAAAAAAAAAGGCGGAGTAACAAAACACTGGGATCAAAGTCAACTGAACCAGGCGTGTGCTAAGGGGGAGCTGATCAAAGGAGGGGACAGAGGGAAGCCTGCAGCTTCTCATGCTTGTGGGAATATTTCTTTGGGAAAGCCGACAATGACACGATAACCCGGAATCTGTATTTACACACAAAGATTCTTATTGCACTTGTATTTTTTATATTAAAGTTTGCATGATTTCTAATAAAATGGCATTAAAATGTACTAGTTTGCATCAAAGTCGTCTGCTAGTTTCATAAGTGCTTTTTCCTCTGAATACAAATTTAAATAAGCAATGCAGATTTGCACCTGAAAGGGGCGGTTATATATACCCCAGAAAACTCCCACTGCTTCCCTTCCTCCTCCCCTCCTCCTCCTCATCACCACCACCACCACCCCCTCTCCTCTCCTCTCCCCTCCATGCCACAACCCTCGAATCCCAAGGCCGGGGAACGCCGCGGCCGTGCGGTGCTGTGCGGTGCTCCGTGTCCGCACCCGGCTTGAGGAGCCCCCACGGACACCCTGGGGACCCTCCTGCTCCCCTGTCCCATGGATGGCTCCGCGGAGAGAAAAGCTGGAGGTGCCCGGGGAGCAGCACAGCCCCCGCCCGTGGGTTAACGCCGCCGGCTGCAGGGGTTTTGGCCCCATTACGGGGCTGGGGGGGAAACCTCCGGCCTGGCGAGCGTTCCCCGAGCGCGCCGAGCTGTGCCGGGCTGCCTGAAACCCTCCAGCTGGTCCCGTGGCCTCCGACCACCCGGTCACCCGCATGCAGCCCCCGGTATATATCACTGCCCCTTCGCTGATGCTTCCTTCTTTCTCTTATTGCTAAATTCTGAACACCAGCTAGAGCTTTTCAATCTGTTGATGGTTGGTTGGCGTTCCAGCGCTTGAAATGAGGGGAAGTTTGACGGAGAGGGAATCGGGAGAGCAGGCTCATGCCCTCCGCAGGGAAAGGCGCGGACTTTTCTTCCTGAAGCAATAACGGGCACAGGCGTGCTCGGGGCTGGTGCAGGCAGGGGCCGGGCAGAGCCGCGTGCGCCAGGAGGGGACGCAAAGCGTGGCGGTGGCCTTGGGCAACCAGAGCCAAGGTGGGCACCAAAACGCCGCGTCCCCCCCTTGCTGCGCTGCCCTGGGCGAGCGAGGTGAAGCTCAGGTGGCTCCCTGCTGCCCGCGGCTTTGTCCTGGTCTTAGTTCAGGTGCGGCAGTAGGAAGGCGAGTGGCAACATTGCACTTTATCTCCTGGGACTGCAAAAAAAGCAAGCGAAACCCGCACACCTTGCAAAGGGACAGCAATGGCACCTTCTCCCCGCTGTGTTGCTTTGTGTGACCGGCTGCTCGGCTCAGGGCCCCGCAGGGGTGCGGCGGCGTTCAGGCTGCTCAGCCCCCCCAGCACCTCCCGGCCAGCTGCGACCCGACGGCCCCGTGCCTCTGTGCCACTTTCTCTAACACTTGTTGTGCCTGTGTTTAGCTGACAAACCAAGTCCAGATACATTAGCTTGGTGTGTTGTTGTTTTGTTTTGTTTTGTTTTGTTTTCTAAGACAGCTTCGGTTTCAATGTTTTTGTTTTAAATTTTGTTTTAAGGAAATGGCTGTACATATGGCTAGCCTGGGAAGAGATCGGTGTGTGGTGAAATGACTTCAGTTTCCTATCTGGAGAGATGGGAGTGAGCTGGTTATTGCTGAGACCTTACATGAGGGCTGCGGAGAAGCTGCTGGCTGGGCACAGCAGGGGAAGGAGCTGTGTTTGCCACCAGCTTGATCAAGGGCTAGAGGTAGCAAATGCTCTTGGGGAAGAAAAAAATAAGTTGTGGTCTGACTTAGATGCAATTTGCCTGTAGATGTCCCTGGCCTGAGATGCCTCGGGTGGGTCCTGGCTTTCTCTGCAGCTGTGCGTGGTGTGCTGTGTGCTCTGGGGAAAGGCAGGGAGGGAAGGATGGGCTCTGGGGTGCAGAGCAGCCGCTTGGCTCCGATGAGCCCAGCTGGGAGAAGTCAGGCGCGGTGGGCTCAGGTGCCGCAGGGTGTCCTGGAGCCGGCTCCCACCTCGCGTTGGGGCAGGGTGTGCAGCAAAGCCTCTTCCCAAGTGCTTGGTCAGGGCATGAGTTGGCTTGGAGGCGGCTGAGCTGCAGAAGCGATGTGCAACCAGGCAGGGGCTGCTGGCACCTGGGGGGGGGGTCCCCCTGCATATCAGTGGCATGTGCAGTTCCTTTGGGGCTTTTTATACTGTAAAAATACATTCACGTAACCGAGCGTGCAGGCTTGAGGCCACAGGAGCAGGAGGATGGGAGCCGCAGCCACTTTGCTGCTGCGCCCAGCGCGCGCCTCCCCTTGCAGGGCGGCGTCCTGACCGCAAACTGAATGTAGTTTTTCTACGCTGACCCCGCTGTTGTCCCCACGTGGGTGTGTGAGTGGGCTCTGGGCCCCTCGCGTGTTCGTGATGTGTAGGCAGAATTTCTCGGCAGCAGCTCGGTGTTTGCAGCCTCTGGGCCTGGGCGCTGAGGGGTGGGAAGGGCCCCGCGGCAGCGGGGGGAGCAGTGGAAGGCTCTGTCGCTTCTTCCTCCTCACCACCCGCGTCCTGCTAGAGTCAGCAGTTGCCTTTGAAATCCCCCTCTCGCACGAGTCTCGCTGGCCACCAGCTGGTGTCTAGAGTATGATCAGACACGAGACTCCCGTCCAGCACCTTTGTGACCTTCCCGCTCCAGCATTCAGCATTGCCTGCAGCTTCAGCTACCCCGTAACATAGGTACAAGGCGTACAGACGTAGTGGGGGAATAACGGCCCGTGGGAGGAGAGCGGGGTGGACCGAGAGGGCAGTGGGGTGCAGAGGAGCTCAGAGCGCAGGACCCGGGAGGCCTGACCCTGGCTCTCAGCTCCCCCATGGCCTTGGGAAGTCGCGGAGCCTCCCGGCCTCAGTTTCCCCACCCGCAAGGTGGGGACGATCACTACTTACCTCACCAGGCTGTTGTGAGGCGTGAGCAGCGTGCAAAGCGGTGGCTAAATGTGAAGTATTCTCATTATTTTGTGTCATAGGATTACGCAGCAGAGGCACCGTCTCCTCGGTGCCGCCCGGCTGTGGCGGAGCGCAGCGCCAGCGTTACCTGTACCGAGGGGGGCACTGAGGGAGGGAGGAGCGGGCTGGGGCGGGGGGGGTCTTGCATGGGGGTGAGGCCTGGGAGAGGGAGCGGGGGGCAGCGCCCCTCCTGCCACGGCCTGGATTCGTAGCGGGTTGCTTCTGCCTTGTGTCACCCTCCTCCGAGGGCTGTACGACTGTCTCCTTAGCAACATTTCCTGATTTGATGTTGTGATTATTATTACTATTGTAAAGGGTTGAAATAAAGCTTCTAGATGTTCCTCCTCAGCATGGCGTGCCTTTGTGGGGGCCTGGGGAGCCCAGAGGAAGGGGTAAAGGGGCTGGGGTGGGTGTGGGGGGAGCCTGGGAGCAGCCCGGCCCTGCTGCCCCGCGGGGAGCTTCGGCTTCTGCCCAGCCCCGGGGGCTGTGGGTGCAGCAATGGCCAAGCCTGGGGCCAGGGCAAGGGTGGGGGTGAGGCTCCATCCACAGCTGTGAGTGGAGAGCCCTGAAGAGCCGCTCTCCCCAGCACACACACACAAAAAGCCTTTTTCTACCTTTCCTCACCAGGGTGCAGTGAAGCTCAGGGTGCAGGGTGCTGCTGGCTGGGTGTATTGGGGGGTGAGGGGGTGAAGGGGGAAGGCTTTTCCTGAAGGCAGCACCCAGCCCCTCCTGCCCTCCACAGCTTTTCTGAAAGCCCCCCCCAGAGCCCATGTAGGTTGCAGCCTAAGGCCCCGGGGCCTTTCCTCCTCAGCACTGGCCCCGCCAAGCCCCAGCTGGGTCCTGGCCCCAAGAGCTGCTGGAAGCTGGGCTGGAGGAAGGGGCACATCCCTGTGTTTGTGACTTTTCTCCTCAATCCCTCCAAAAAACACAACTCTCAGGCTTCGGTTTTCAAGGCAGGCTTAGGAGCGCTCTACATAGAGCCACAGAGGGGTCTGGGTGGGAAGGGACCCCAAAGCCCCCCATGGCCACCCCCTGCCCTGCCCAGGCTGCCCCCAGCCCCATCCAGCCTGGCCTTGGGCACTGCCAGGGATGGGCTGCGCCTTCCCCCGGTGCTTGGTGTCCCTGGGCCGGTGCCACGCGAGGCCAAGCAGGGGCAGGGCTGGGGTCTCCCTGCCCCTCTCCCAGCTGCAGCCTTTGGGCAGCCACCGAAAGCGAATAAATGAAAAGAAGGAAGAGGACAGAGGCAGTTACTACTCTATCCCTTTTTATTGTCTTTAATCTATGTTGTAAAAAGATCCAGTATCACATAACAGCCACTGAAGTATCCCAATATCACACTAGTTCTGAACCATTTAGACAATAGCTTAGTCTTTTTTTTTCTTTTTTTTTTCTTTTTTTTCTTTTTTTTTTTTTAAACCTGCTGGAAGGGAAAAAACCATACTGCCCATTATACAGGCCAAAAGAAACAAACACTGGTCAAATAATAGTGACAACCTCAAGCAAGTGAAATGAAGATGAAAAGTTTCGAGTGAACACAGGCTGCAGGACTCCGACCGCCCGCGGGAGGCCGGCGGCTCCAGGAGGGCAGGAGCGGCCCCGAGCCCCCGCCACCCCCTGCCCTGCCCTTGTGCTTTTCGCCCACGGCCGCTGGAGCCCCGGGGCTCCCGCACCCCCCGCTGCAGTCCCTCAGTTCAGATGGCAGGGGCACAGCTCCGTTAATTAAAGCCCATGACGAGTAAATTAAATCTCAGTAGAAGAACAAGTGGCAGAACCAAAAGGTGGCCCCAGCAGCAGGCAGCCCCCGGCCCCAGCGCGGCCGGGACCCCCCTTTGCCATCGCCCACACCTGCAGGAGCTCAGCCCCTTCCTCCCCCAGCAGGGCACAGCCGCGTGCCCAGCTGGGGCGCTCACCTCGCCTTGATTTCAGATACAAAGAGCATAAGAAATGGTGAATAAAAACAAAGAATTCCCGGGCCCTGCGACCGCCGTTTGCTCAGCTGCTGGGCACAGCAGTGGCAGCACCTCCCTCCAGCACCACACCCCCGTGGGCACAGCCCCTCGGCTCCCCCAGCGCCCGCACAGCGCCTGCTTCGCGTTCCTCCGTGGCACCGTCCCGCCCGAGGTCCCACATGCGTTACGAACATCAACGAAGCCTCACAACAGCCCTGTGAGGTAGGTCACTGTCTGCATTTGACAGGGGATCCAAGGCAAAGCTGGGATTAAACTCCAGACCTCTCATTTAACGCTGTGCCTGTCACAATCCTCCTTCCACAGAAATATGGTCCCTGTTCATAGAAAACAAAGAATTTTGTGCCTGTGCTCCTGGCCTGCTGCAGGAGAAAGCGCTCACAGGCAGACTGGCATCTACAATCACGTCCTGTGTTGCACAAGTTACAGGGATCCGGCCTCCTTGACGTAGGGAGAACAAGAAATAATAATAATAAAAAAAAAAAAGGAAAGTAATAACAACGCAAGAAGACAAAAAGTACAGGCAGATCAGGAACAACGAGTCACATCTCACACTCATAACGCCACGACTGCGCTCGCGCTGTGGGGCGCCAGGGCCCCGCTGTGAGGCTCGGATCCCGCGTGGAACAAACGTCGCCTCCGGCACCTTCGGGGCTTCCTCCCCTCCGACGTCCTCGGGGCACGGAGGGGTACGAGGAGGAGATCTCCACCCGGCGCCGCTGCATCCACGCTCTGCCCGGCCCCCGGCGCAGGCACAGGCGAGCCGAGACATCCGTCCTCCTCTTGAGCCCGGAGTAGCTCTCGAACCAGAGCTGCTCCTGCCCGGCCCTGTGGGGATGGGGCGGAGGACGGCCGGCAGCAGCCGTGTCCTTGCTTTCCAGTTCCAGTTCAGGGACTGACGCCGTCGGAGCGGAGGAGGTGGGGGGTCCACGAGGCTCGCCGCAGGGTCCATCGGCGCTCGCAGTCCGTCCCAGGCGGCGCGACGCTGGTTCTTCCTACACGGTGCCCATGCACGGAGCCGACAGCAGGAGATTCAGACAACATTAATCTTCTAGGATGGAGAGAGATGACTTCACAAGGGATAAATAGAACTTTTATTTAAATAAACATTTGTGAACATCTTTATACAAATTACAAGTCCCCACACAATCCTCCAGCTCTGCCTAAGCGCCAAAGCTGCCAGGAGGGCCTTTGAGCAGATCCACCAGGATGTCGAGCAGCTGGCTGTGCTGGTGGTGCAGGTCCCCGGGGATGGCTGCCATCTCATAGCACAGGCACGTCTCCACCATCTTGGAGAGCGACACGCGGAAATCACGCAGGAGGCGGATGGTGTAGGAGTCTCCCTCCAGCACCAGGAGGTCGCTGTCTGTCAGGGAGACGGTTGCTCGCCAGCCATCATCTTGGTGGGGAGAAGAGAGCGGGTGAGAAGCAGGAAGGGTGAGGAGCTGTTCTGGTGCTGTCCGCTCCACCAGGGGCAGCGCAGGTCCACCCCACGCTCATTTCAGCCCCGACTGGGGGATTTATCGGGCCAAAGCGTTCCCCCCAAAGCCTGGCAGAGCTCTGACCCATCACACCGGGATCCTTCCCCCGCTTCCCACAGCTGACAGCCCATGGCACAGCGTCTGTGCTCTAGGGCTGAGCCCAACTGTGGCAGCACCCAAACCCCAGGGGCTAAACCAACACACGCCAGTCTCCTTCCCAGTCCAGTCTCCTTCCCAGTTACGGCTGAAGACCAGCCCGACACCTCATTCCTCAAGGATGAGCCTCCAGGCAAAGCTTGCTCAGCCTGCCTTCGGCTCGGTTACCTCCCCGCAGAGCTACTGCCGAGAGCAGCTCACAAATCACTGTGCTTGTGGCCCCAGGACAACAAAACAGCACCCAAATCCAAAGCAAGAGGCTCAAAAAGCAGGGTAAGAACTGGCCAAGAAGGCCGAGCTGCTACACAGTGGAGACGAACTTGCAGCCCCCCCAGCTGCGGTCCTTGTGGAGGAACAGGGCGCCTGGGGTGGCAGCAGCAGCACGAGGAGGTGCAGGTGTTTGTAGCACTCACCTCGGACGTGGATGTCTGTGTCGGTCATGAGCAGCACAGCCAGCGGGTGGACCTGCGAGGAGTCCCGCACAAACACGCCGCCGTTGGACTTCACGGCCATGAAGTACGTTAGCCAGCGGCTGTACAGCTTGGAGGCCTCCCTGCAGAGGGGAAGAGCTTCATCAGGCACAGCCAGAGATGTTTCACGCTCTGGTACAGGCACACGAGCCTGAGGCACTGCCAGGGTCCTCAGCACAGCCCAGTGGTGCTGGGAAGCCAAGCACATGGAGCCACCACCCCCTGTTCACACACGTGGGCCCCTCACCTGTTGATCGTTGACTTGTGGAGCAGCACAGTGCCCGCCTTTGTCCGGTAGGCGTAGCTGTTGGGTTTGAACTTCCCTTGGCGGGTCACCTTGCCTTGTCTCACCTGAAACGAGAGCAGCTCAGACACCTGCACAGCGGGCAGGCACTGCCCACGAGCAGCCAGCCCAAGTTTCCCCACAACTGTCTCAAGAGAGCACAAGATTCATGTCACTGGCACCTCCACGCTTCCCTGTGCTACCCACAGCGACCAGCAAGCCCGGGAGAGCGACTGCAGAGTGGGAGCCGGTACCTGGATGAGGTTGGGGTAGAGCCCAGCCATGAGCACTCCCTTGACCAGTTCCTCCTCCTCACTGTACTGGTTACATACGGAGGAGGGCATGGTGCAGTCAGACGGGGACGACACCAGGAAGGCTTCGTAGAGGTTCTCCGAGAACTGCTTGACGAGGCCTGCGGGGAGGAGACAGCACCAGTGAATCACCCACCACGAAGTGACCTCAGCAGGGCAGCAGCTGCTCCAGCCTCAGCACCAGGACAGGAGGAAACCTTTCCTGCCCGGGGCCTCCCCAGGGCTGTATCTGGGCTCCTGAGAGCCAGCAGCAGAACTCGCACCCACCCCAGGATTCGTCTGCCCAGCATCCCCATTCCTGCACCGTGCCCTTCCCCAGTGCTTCGGCCTCTTCACGGGAAGGAAGGGAGAGGCCTCAGAGACTCACCGTTGATGAAGCGAAGGCTGGGGCCGTACAGGTAGTAGTCCTGCAGGTAGTTATCCCTGGCACGGCTGTCTCTGCGCCTCAGCACCTCCTCCCAGCCCGCCACAGCTCTGACAAAGGCGAGGTGATCGCTCCCGCTCTCCCGGCTCAGAACAGCCTTGGCCTGGGCGACAGACACGCGGGTGAGTCAGGCAGCAGCCCCCTCTCCCCCCAGTTTTTCTGCTTTCCTTTATCTAGGAGGGCTCCTCACCTTGTCCACCTCCGCACGGTTTTGCAGGCTGCTGCTGAAGGGGTCCCGGGTGAGGCAGGACACGATGACGAGCAGGGGGTGGAGGCAGCGGTAGATGGAGGCCAGGACGATTGCCTTGGCCAGCCGGGGATCCGTGGAGATCTGGGCCAGGCGTTTGCCCAGCGTGGTGAGGGCTTCTCGCTGGTCCAGCACTCCTGCAACAGAGCCGCCCACGAGGGCACAGCCGTCAGCTCCAAGGGGGCCAAAAGGGGCAGCCAGCCAATTTTGGGAGCTGCCAGAAGAGCCCTCCTACCGGGCTGGTGTGACCTGCCAAAGAGACACACAGCACAGGCACCCAGAACCTCCCACCCCCAGGGTGAAGGACCTGAGACCAGAGGAGAGGCTGGGACAGCCAAACAATGACCAACATGACCCCAGATGTGGACCCCTGGTCACAGTTTTCCTTCTTTCTCTGTGCTCCCCATTTTATTTATTTATTTATTTATTAATTTGGAAAGTTCTCTCCACTCCTTGAGCAGAGCCGTGTGGGAAATAAAGCAGCACCACAACGTGTGCAGTTGGAGAAGCCCCCACCAGCTGCCATCCCTATCGAGGGACAATCCTGCCCCGTCTGTCCTGCGGGATCCCGTGCCAACTCTCACTTCCCACGTTCAGACAGCAAACGCGTTTGTTTCCGTCACGCCCACACCAGGACACAGCCTTAGCTCACCGATCTCCTGCAGCAAGATCACTGCTTCATCCACAGCTTTGATGTCAGGGCTGTCCAGAGCCTTGGACAGAAATTCAACCGCCTGCAACACACAATGGAGAATGGGGAGTGGGGGGAAGGCATGTTTCCCAGACCAGAGAGCGGGAGAGCCTCCAGGAGCCCACTGCTCTGCCCCACGGCCACAAGTTCCCCTCCTCGTACGCCTACAGCAATACGAGCTCGGTCCTCTCCATCTCTGCACAGTGCCTTTTAGACACACTCTGTGATCTAGATAATCTACGTTACGTCCTGGTCTTAACTTCACTAGAAAGCAGCGCGTTTAGGAAAGCAAGAACTAGAGTCAGCAGCGTCTTGGGTTTTTCCTACTCGTGTTTGTGGTCAAATCTCAGCTCTAGAACTGGCACCAGGCAGATCGCGTTCTGCTGGCTCAGTCAGATGCAGTCTTGCAGGCGTGTATTGTGCTTACTGTTTTTTCTGGCATGTGGATCTTGGCCTGAACCACCAGGTTCTCCAGCGGGGTGCGTAGGATCTCTGGAACCTGGTAAGTTGGCATCTTGTCCAGGCGGCTGCGAGGGAAGAGGTGATAGGCAAATCCTGACTGGCAGCGGCCAGCACGCCCCCGCCTCTGCACGACGTTCGACTTGGACACCCACACTGTCTCCAGGCAAGACACCTGGAGAAGGAGGAGAAGAATTAGGTGTGAATACCCTCACGGCTCTGTCTGCTTTGAACGGAGCCTTCCACCTGGCCCACGGACCTCGGGAACTCCTCAGGACCAGTCAACCACCCTGCTAAAGGGGAGGAGAAACCCTTGCTCTTATTATCCTGCATCCTGCAGTGCTGCTTGCAGAGGCCTGAGCCGCTCAGCACATGGGTGAGACCTGGATGCCACCTGCTGGATGCTGGCCTGGTCTCCACACCGCAGCGCCCTGCTGGGAGCTGCCCGCAGGGCCCGGTCCCAGCCTCCTGCTGCATGCACAGACACTGCGGGGCCTGCTGGGAACTGCCCTGCGAGATGAACTGGGTTAAAACTGGGCAAATATTAAAAAGCCTGCTTTAAAACTAGATCTGTTCCAAGGCATGAGTCATCACCTGGCCCTGGGAGATGTTCTGACACAGGGAAGGGAGGGGGCAGCAGTGCACAGCCAGGGTCCCTCCCGCCAAGAGCAGCAGTGGCACAGCTGCCTTCAGGCTGTTACAAAAACGGACTCCCAGGGAGCTTTGTAAGGGCCGATACCACCAGAAACGCGGCCTGAGCACTGCACCGCCCCCCCTTACAGCTGACTAAAAAGCTCAGCGGGGTCAAGATGGCTTCAAAGGAGCAGCACCCAGTAGGTCAGAGCTGCCTTGGTTGGGTAAAAGAGGCTTATGACAAAACCAGAGAAAAAGGCAGAGGAAATGGAAAAGCTACAAACATTAAGGGTGTTAAAGAGAGCTGGGAAGTGATGGGATTTGCCTTATATTTCTTTGAAGATACCAGGCTCCTGCCTGTTCAGCAGAAGCTGCTGAGAAGCCTGGCAGGGAACTTGCTGAAGGCAAACGCTCCGAACGATGAGTCAGAAATCAGGCCGCAGACAGGGACACGGGGCCAGCACCCCAGGGGCCGAAAGGGAAGTGGTTACCATCCCCTTCAGCGGTTTCTCAAACGCGGCTCTGAAAACATCCACGAGCTCCAGCACATCCCAAAGGCACCCAGCAGAGGCGAGAAGGGATCAGTACCTTGGTCTTTAGGTCGTAGCGCTCCTCCTTGTGCGTGCCGCTGTCCACCACGTGGACGATGTCGTTGATGGTGATGGAGGTCTCAGCGATGTTGGTGGCCAGGACGATCTTCCTGACGCCGGGGGGAGGCCGCTGGAAGATGTTTTGCTGGTCCATCATGGGGATGTTAGAATGCACTAGCAGATAAAAACCATCAGTCAGCCCTGCCCTGCCTCAGTGCTTTGCCGTAAAGGCCAGGGGGAGCCAAGGTTCTCAGCCCTCCTGTGCCATCACCTCCCACTTCCAGAAATGGGGGGCCGGGAAGCCACTCATAATGCCACCAGCCACTGTCAGCAGTTTCCTGCCAGACAGACCTCGGGGAAACAAGAAGCAAGTGAAATAAAACTTCCACACCACCTCTGAACCACTCCTGCCCCACGGAGGTGAATGGCACCACCAGAGTATCTGTGTCCCACTCTCTTCTTCCAGAGTCCAGTTCTGTGGCTTCCCCTTTTCAAAAGGTCTCTGGGGCAGGGGAATGGGGTACTCTCAACGTGGACTGCTCTAACTTTCCAAAAACGATCATTGACAAGGGTCTATAACTCTTGGATGTCAGATCTTCCACACTACAGATCAGCGATGCAGAGAAATTCCCACCAACTGCACCGAACAGCAGGGGAGCAGAAGAATGTGCAGTTTGCACAGAAAAACACCTGCGTTTTTTAGCAGCTGAGCTGTTCAAAGTCGCACCCCTCCTGACCTTATTTGACACCGAATAGGGAGGACTGTTAAAAAACAAACAAAGAACCAAACCAACCAACCAAAAATTCTTTGAAGCCTCGCAGGGTAATCCTGGCTTTGGTTTTACATTTCCCTCCCGGGATGCAGAACATCACATTCACTAGCAGAAGATGAACCACGGAGCGCACCTCCACCCCACAAAACAAGTCCCAAAGAGCTTTTCTATTTAGGCTCAGCATGCAGCTACAGCAGGGCAGAACTCGGCAGTTTCCTCCTTGCCTACATCTGCATTGCTGGAGGCAGACAGGAAGCCAGTTTCTTTCATCACACGCTGGTTAGGATAGCCTCTGCTGGGAGTTAGTTGTGCTTTACATACGCCTTTGCATACATCAGAGCACACAAACTTGCTCTGTTATCTGTGTGCAACAGCTGAAGGGGTTCATCAAGTCAATTGGCCTCTCCTCCCGAATCCCGGGGAGAAATCTGGCCCTGCCATCTCACCTGGTAAGACGAGGTACCGGCTGTTCTGAGACCCGAGCATCTCCAGCAGGCGCTGCTGCACTCCCTTGATTTCCTGCCAGCCAGGGAGGAAGCAGAGGATCCCACCTGTAACACAGCAAGAACACCTAACCTAGCAATCCAAGAGCAATTTCCCTGCTGGAGACTCAGAAACTGCAGACAGGACCTCTTATTCCCAAGCCCACAACAACCCTTAGCCCGAGAAACCCAAAGAGAAGCAGGGCCAGGGCTGGGATGCCCCCTGCCAGCTGAGGAAACCTGCACCCCTCTCATCACAAACCGAGGACAGATGCAGCCGTGAGGGAAGTCAGACCCAGGGAAACGTCCCCTGCCTGCCTGCTCGGCTGTACCTGCCTCTGTCAGCTCCTCAGAAGCTTGAAGTCAAAAGGAAACAAGGCTGGCTGTGTTCTGGGAGTGAATGGCTTCAAAGAGCTGTAAGTGTTTCCAAGCTAGTAGAAGCCATCTGAAAAATCCTCCCTTCACAAAAACATCACCACCCAGGGAAGTAAATCCTCCCAGTACAGGAAAATAACTGCACTGAGCAGCACGAGGCTGCAGATGCTGGTGCACAGACACAGTTTCAGCCCAGGAGCGGGGTCTCTCAGGACACCAGGACCTCGAGATACACGGACACAGGAATCAGCAAGCAACCCGGCTTCCAGACAACTTTCCAAACTCCAGCAGAGGGGTTTGCATAACTGCCTGGAGCACCAGTCACCTTAACCTCTGCCTCAGGCATGAGGACTCATACATCATCTTAGCCAAAGACTCAGAATGAGGTCACAGCAGACTGAGACCACTCAGCTCACCGGGAATTCCAGGCGGCCTTGCAGAACTCAGCACAACATTTTCTGTCCACAGGGGCTGTGCTCTGCAGATAACGTTTTTTTTCCCCCCAGGAAAAAAAGGAAAGGGGAAGGGGGAAAAGCAGAACCTACCTGGTTCTCCGTGGGCGTCAATCTGGAGTACGAGGTCGGTGATCAGATCGAGGTCGAGGACGCATTCATCATCTGATTGCTGGATAAAACAGAAGCACAGTGAGGACAACTCGTGAGACGGGCACCAAGGGAGCTGACTGGGCAAGGCGCCCTCCGAGCTCTGCTGTTTGGAATCAGAGGTGGTCTCACAGGCACAGTGACCTGCCTGTCTCAGCCACAGTGATCTCATTCAGTGGTGGAGTATAAAAGCTTTGGTGATGGGAGAAAAACAGGCAGCAGAGCTACTGCCCTGGCTGCTGGGAGAGCAGAGCTCAGGCTGCCCGAGGAACTCATCAGTAAGGTCCCCTGGAAACTACTTTCAAGCGTGCTGTGCCCATCAGGGCTGGTCACTCTCTGAGCCATCTCTTTAGATGCCTTTAGAGCTCTCTTGGGCCTCTGTCTTTTACATGTGCCGGGCTGCAGGACCGTGACACAGGGTGTGATAAGCTCCCAGGTGACTCTGAACTTGTGTGGGATCTGCTGCTGCAGCCCAACGCACGCAGATCCACGGGGCCGTTACTGCAAAATCCCTGTTATTTCTTAATGGGCTGGGGAATCTGCAGAGGTCCCAGCTGACTGGGAGCGTGCCCATGTCACTCTCATTCTCAGGAAGGGGAAGCAGGATGACCCTGGCTACTCCAGGCAGTCAAAACCAGCACGGGTTCACGAGGACAAGCCGTGCCTTACTAGCCTGATACCCCTTTATGATGAGGTTGCCTGCCCAGTGGGGTTTGGGGATTTTGGCAGACTTTGTGACTGTCTCTCAGTGTCCTCCTGGACAAAGCGCCCAGCACTGCTGCAGTCACACCTCACGTACTGAGCACTGTTTATCTGTTATGCTCTGGGGCCCAAAAATACCAGGATGTGCCCAAAGAAGGACAACAAAGCAGTGAAAGGGCTCAAGGGCACGGCTTATGAGGAGCAGCTGAAGATATTTGGTTTGCTCAGCCTCGAGAGGAGGAGAGCGAGGGGTGACCTCGTGCCCTGGTTTCGGCTGCTGGGCGGGTTAAAGCACGACACCACGCCGCTGCCTACAGCTTCAAGAGGGGGAGCAAGGGGATGGCTTAGAGCTGCGTCAGGGGAAGTTCAAACTGGACATTAACAAAAAAATCTTCACTGAGAAGGTGGTCAGGCACTGGGACAGGCTCCCCGGGGAAGCAGTCACAGCCCCGAGCTGTTGGGTGTTCCAGCAGCTCGTGGACGATGCTCCCAGGTAGATGTTTAACCCTCAGGTTGCCCTGTGTGCAGGCAGGAGGAGGACTGACAACCACCACGGGTTCTCTCCCCCAGCTCAGGAGGTTCTGGGAGTGCAGGAGGACACCCGCAGATAAATAAGCAGCCATGCAGCAGACAGCAGAAAGGTGCACAGCCTTCCCAAGCGTCTTCTGGAGCGAGCAGATGCCTGTTCTTGGATGGCCTCCCCAGGACGAGGAGCCAGGAAGCTCAGGAGCCTGATTTTGGCTCCATTTGGCACCTGCCCTGGTCACCACTGCTGCCAGTTTCCTCAGCTGAGGAGTGAGAATGTGCAGTCCCTTTCCTGCTCTCCAGACTTGGAAGCTGTACCTCTGCTGAAAAGCACCTCACGAGTAGCTAAAGTGAAATTTGGGAGGGCAAAACCAGGCCTTCCAATCCACCAGGCATGGAGCAGCAGCTGTTGTCTCAGTAATTTGGACGTTAAGTTGGGTCAGCTTAAAAAGAGCAGGGGAAGAACCCAACCAGCCACGAGAGGAACAGGAAGATGGCCCTGAACACCAAGGGCCACCCACAGCAAGTCTGCTGATGACACAAAGCTGGGAGAAGTCCTTGATACAACCAGGTGGTCGCTCAGCCACCGGGAGGAACCTCCTCAGGCTGACAGAAACCTCACCACGCTGAGCAGGGAAAGGTCAAACAAAATTCCCCTTACAGAGGGACAACAGTAACTTAAATTTGAAGTCGCCTTTATCCGTAAATTAATTAAAATACAAGGGATTCTGCTAAGCTGATCTTAGCTCAGGAGGATTGACCTGGAATTAAAGCTCAGCAAACAATGCCCAAGGGCCACAGGAAGAGGGACCGGCTCCAGGCCCTGCAGATACGCCCGAAGCCAGCCCCTGACCCGAGGGGAAGAGCTTCAGCGCCGCGCTGCACACCCACCTTTATCTCGTAGTGCCGGTGTCGGTGCCTACCAAGCTTGGCCAGGATCTCTTCGAGATAGTACTCCTTCACCGGGTACATGAAGCCCGGCACCTTGACCACGGGGCAATCCCCAAAATAATGCGAGAAACGCTGATTGTCTCCCGTGGCGCTCATCAAGACCAGGCGCAGGTCGGGGTTGAGCTTCTGGATGCCCTTCAGTAGGATGAGCAGGAAATCCGTGTTGACGTCTCGCTCGTGGACCTCGTCGACCACGACGTGGCTGACGCCCTCCAGGCTGGGGTTGCCCTGCAGCTTGCGCAGCAGGATGCCCACGGTGCAGAAGAGCAGGGCTCCCCCCCGGGCGGGGGGTTTGCTCTCCAGTCGCACCTGGTAGCCCACGTTCTTCCTCATGTTGGGCCCCAGCTCCTGCGCCACGCGCTGGGCCACCGAGATGGCGCTGATCCTCCTGGGCTGGGTGATGACCACGTTGCAGCGGGCGCCGCGCCCCTCCAGGATGTAGTGTTCCAGCAGGAGCTGAGGGATGCGCGTGGTTTTCCCGCAGCCCGTGTCTCCTGCTATCACGACCACGGGGTTCTGCTCGATGGCCGAGAGGATGGTGTCCTTGTGAGGATCCACCGGCAGCGGGTGGCTCTCCTGCCACGAGGATCCTCTCCTTTTCCAGAGGGCCAGCAGGTTCTGGCTAAGGCGCACCTCCTCCGCCTCCAGCATGGGGATGTAGGTCTTCCCCGTGATGGCATCGCTGATCGCACCCGATTCCTTGCTCAGGTTCATCATGTCATCAGCAATCCGGGGCCTGGATTCCCTGATGTCCACTGGGTACTGGGGGGAGATGGAGAAAGGTGTGAGGGGACAAGAAGCTCAGTAACAATCCTCAGGAGGACAGAAAAACGAGTGCCTGGAATGGACTCAGCCAGACTGGCTTTGCAGTGCCCACAAAGCTTTATCAAACTCTTCATGTTCCAGGTAGCCCACCTCCTTTTTTTTTTTTAAGGTACCCTTCAGGTTTTAGGTAGAAGTAATTCTCACTCGAAATAACCTCAGCTCAATGCAACTCTGAGCAGCTCCCTGCATTTTCCTCGCTGCATCCCCTGAGGTTTGCAGCCTGCTCTAACAGATATGTTAGGGCCAACGCCTGAACTGACGGGCCCAGAACAGCATCTTGAGCTCTCCAGGTCAGTAGCCACACTGCATGCAGGTGCTGCAACAGCCCCAGAAGTCAGCTTTTTGAAACACTCAGGTTGCACCACCACCCTCCTTTCCCTCAGGAAGCCCAGACATTTAGCTTGCCCGAAACATAAGTTTCTGGCTAAGCCAGAAACGTCCAATCTTGGCAAAAGAAAAAAAAAAAAAAGAAATCCTATGGGAATAACCAAAAGGAGCAACAGCAGGTCAGCAACTGGCTAGAACACAAATCAAAGATGTTCACAGGATTAGGAGTTCAGTGACAGATCGGATCAGTAGCTCTGGGTTCAGCCTTGCTCGGGGTCCCAAAGGCAAGCCTTCCACACGCAGCCTGACATACACATGGCAGGCAGACCGCAGCCTTAATTCAGCCACTCTAACAGGTCACTCAGAAACGGGCGCTGCCTTAGGCACGGTTTTGGCTCCCTAGGATACTCCCTACCACTTGGTTTACTTTACAGCATCCCTAAGATTTTATAAACATCCCCAGAGACCTACAGTGTTCATCACCAGGAGTGCTGCACAGTGACTTGCCAGCTTCCAAACAGAGGCATCATTTTTTAATTACTTCAATGAGCTACAGACATTTATACCTGCACCATGCCCATCCTCACCTTACGCTGGCACTAACTCCTGCTTTGGCACTGAATGCTCCCAAGGAAACCTGTCCTGGCACTGCTTCAGCACCCCTGGGTGTCCACCCCACAGCATGAAGAGATCTTCTGGGACCTCACTGCCAGGTGCTGGGGATCTGCACTCATCAATACCTTAGAAGTGTTGTAGGAGACACTCCCAAGGGAAAAATGAAAATTTACCAGCACCTGGTTCTTGTAAAGCAACAAGGTATAACCAGGGTTTTACGTTAGCAAGAGCTGCGTAGGGCAGAGGTCATAAGCCTACAAAAGGAGGCTATAAGCAAAAACTGAGCTCCCCAACACCCCAAAGGCCAAACAATACAGACAAACATCACAAATACATCCAGAGAAGGCCCGCTGCCCAGAAAGGGTCTCCTTCCCCATGGGTCAAAGACTGGTCAGTTTTGTGGCGAAACATCAAGCCATAAATCCCCCCACCATTTTGGCATGAAGCTCTCAAGCCACGTGCATGCAGTCCAAGTTCTGACATTACACGTGGTCAGCCAAAGGTGGTTCTGAGACACCTGAGGAAGCCTTACATGATTCAGGTAGTTCTCAATCTTGCGCAGGGTGGCTTCAGGAACTTTGATGTGGCAGGGTTTCCTCTGGTTCTCACCAAGTTCCCGGAGCGAGGTCATGTTGTACATGGCGTGGCTGAGAGGGTTGTTGTTCTTGTCCACTAAGCCAAGGCTCTGCGAAGAGGAGAGGCAAACCAGACCGTCAGACACAAGACTTGTATGCAATTTGCTGGCACGTGTAGGTCCTACACGTTCCGATGGGTGAACTCCCTACCCCGTAGCTCAAATCCATCACTGCTTGCTTTTGGCATGGCAAAAACATGCGCCTATCACAGCTCTGGTGAAACGGACACAGAAGCAAACTGCTACCTGTGAGCACTGTGTTGGGGACAAGATCTCAAACAGACCCATCAAAAACACAGCAGGCACTCTTGCTGTGGTTCTGGTTCATTGTGACAGCTCAGCACTAAGCCCTACACAATCTTCTTCAACTTCTCCTCTGCTGACTCTAAGCATCTGCAGCAAAACCTAGCACAGCAGTGTGGCTGGACTCGCTCACCTACAAGAACAGGAAGGTAAGTCTGTCTCAGTAGGCAGCACTGAGGGGTCCAAGAGAAAAAGCTAACACTTCAGGAGCAATCCCCACACATCCCTCTGTTGAGGGATCAAAACAAGCCCAACAGCCTTCAAGGGGTCATCACAGGGGGATGCCTGAGGGGTACGACAGCAGTTTGGACTGGATCCTAAGGTCTGAAAATGTGTTTATTGAGCATGAAGTCAGAAATAGAAAGTTTTAGGCATCACCACATTAGTTTCAAATCTGGTAAGTGAGGTGCAAGGAACATCTACGTACGACAGATTAGAGATGGGATGTGGGAAGCACACGTGCTTACCTTAAGCTTCTGACAGGCCAACGCCGCTGCTTTGTTTTCTGCCTCCACCTTGCGACGGCCCTTGGCAGCAAAAGTCATGGGACAGGGCCAGCGGAGCGTGAGCTTGCAGATCTTGGTCTTGGTACCTACTGTGCGGAACTGCATGTATTCCTAAAAGGCACGTAACCAACATCAGGTTGGGGGGGTGCTAAGAGCCTACACGGGCAGAGATTTTTCAAATATACCCCGCTATTTCTAAGCAGAGCTGAAATCAGTATTATTTTCCAACACGAGAACAAGTTTAGTGCACTAAATTCCACCCCTGAGCTCATGAGTTGAGGGAGGAGTGAGAGCAGCCGGCTGTGAGCAGCACACCCCTGGCAGCACACAGGGTGGAGCCCAGCTAGGGCTTGCTGAAGTGCCTGAGGTCTGGAAGGGAGCTGGGTGACACACACCGAGGGGCAGAATCACCACATACTGGCAGGAGCCGAGGTGTGGAAAGATTCTGTCACTCACACATTTCTCTGAGTAACACCAGCTTGTGCTTGTTGCAGATATTAGGGGAAATGCAAGCTTATCAGGAGAAAATATTCTCCTTCCTTCACACCAACAGCTCCTCTATTGGCCTGACCTCAAGTAACAATGTTCCCGGTGCTTCTGTTTCCTTAGCTCCTACCACTAAGACTTCTCTGGCTCTTCAGGCTGATTTTTCTGGGCCTCATCTCTCCCCAGTTCTCAGCTGCCCAAAGAAGCATCCAAAGAGACTGCAGCGAGTCTCTGAGCCTCATCCCCTGCACGTCAGTCCCCAAGCTCCTTACCTTGACTGTGGAGGAAGAGGTGGCGATCTGAATCACTTGGGCCAGGAGATTTTTGGGAAGTGGGAACTGCGTCAGAGCTCGGATGGCAGTGTTGTCGTCTGTCATCTCGATGGAACTCCCTCCTCGGCTAGACAGAAGAGGGGAACAGTTGGATATGCAAACAGCCACTCTGTGCTCAGACCCACCTCGCTTCAGGTCTGCGACTAAGATCAAGGTTATCTGTGCCTTCACATCGGAAAAGTCAAGTTGTGCCCTGCTGCTAAAGTCTGTCAGTCCCAGAATTATCACTCAGTGCAGGACTAAAAAGCAAGGAAGCCTTTACACTAGTACTACAAACCAACAGGTTTTAAGTTATTTTTAAAAATAACTACAAAAAGCAACAACAAAAAACATCATTAAGTTATTTCTGAATCCAAAGAGCATCCCTACAACCACCACCACCAGGTCCTTACTGATTTTTTTTTCTCCCGTTGACTATTAAAATCTAAAATTTGTGTTCATAAAACGTGAAGTCAAGAAAGCAACTACGGGGAACTACTGGGATGAAAAGGAGCATATATTAATCCTGCCCCCAAAACTGTGGGGGTAGGGGTATCAAGAAAGGGACTCCTAATTGCATACGCAGTTTTCTGGATATAGAAATTGCTTTAGGCCCAGAAGAATAAGAAAGGGAGCAAACAGGTAGGCAGCACTCCACCCAAAGGAGAGGACTCCAGAGATGACACCTCGGCACTCCCCGGTGATTACAGCCACGTACAAGACCAGGCTGCCCCGATCTCTCTCAGGGAAGAACACAAGATATTCATGTTTGGCTCATCTACAGGTCATAGGATCACAAATCATTTAGGTTGGAAGAGACTGCCAAGATCAGCTTGTGCCAACCTTTAGCCCAGCACTGCCGAGTCCACCATTAAGCCACGTCACTAAGCTCTACGCCTACACACTTTCTGAAGACCTCCAGGGCTGGTGACTCAACCACTTCCCCGGGCAGCCTGTTCCAGTGCTTCACAACCCTTTTCCTATTACCCAACCTAAATCTCCTGCAACCTGAGGCCATTTCCTCTGTCTTATCACTTAATGCTTGGGAGAAGAGACCGATCCCCACCTCGTTATAGCCTCCTTAAGGTCACACCAGCAACGTGGAAAGCTGCAGCTCAACTCGGAGGAACCACAGGGCTGCCTCAGCTAAGAAACCCCTTTTTTTTTATTGCCCTGCACCAGCAGCTATCAAAGCCCTTACCTCGCATCTCTGCCTGAGGTTCGAGCATCTTGATGCGCCATAGGTAAATAATCGGAAACATCGATCGCTTCTTCCTCCAGCTCTCCTTCCTCCAGCTCTCCCTCCTCCAGCTCCCCTTCCTCCAGCTCTTCTCTCCGCATCGCTTTAGGCATGCGGCCCTGCTCCATGGGCTGGATGGAGTCGTCCGGCTCCATGCGCCGCCAGCAGGTCGACAAGTCGGCGAGAGAAGGTCCGGACTTGGAGCGCCACTTGCCCTCCGAACACCACCTCTCATCGGGGCAGCCAAGCTGGTCTGCGAGGAGCCGGTACTTTGCGGCGTCAAACAGCTCATTTCTGGGCCCCAGCAAACCCCAGCCCTGCAGGAGAAAAACGCAGTGAGCTGCAGTAAAGGGACAGAGATGGGCAACTGCAGGAAACAAAACATCTGGGAAAGGAGAGAAATGCAGGAGCAATTTCTTCGTATCACACAGAAAGAGGAGAGAAAGAAAGGGGACTTGCAGAAACAAAAAGCTTTCCTCCAGGTATTACTACTTCAAAGAAATTTGTTTGATAACCTCCCTTCCCAGAGCACACTTGCTTGGTATCCTGTAGCTTGTTGGACAGGCTGGGCTAGATCTATGGGTATTTTACTAAATATTGTTAAAACCTTTTATTTTGTAAGTTCTGAAATGCACCTCAGAGCATGGAATGCATCTTTTTGGTAAGGCTAAACCCAAACAAATATAACCTGGGATAACACAAGGTGAGAATTCAGTGAATGGTTCCCTTCTTTTCTTTTTGCTTCCTTTTCTTTTCAGTCTGCAGAAGCAGTATCAAGATCTCCCAAATCTATTGGGTTTTGAAACAGAAGAGCTCCCAGTTACTGCTGGCCCACCACCTACGTTTAGGACTGAGCTTTACATGAAGTTCCAGGCATACCTAGACTGCACCATGCACCAAATCCTACCAGACCACTGCAATACATTAAAAGTTACATCTTTAGGCCTCTGAGTGGTGTTATTTTGTGCTGCAGGGGTGCCTAGGACAGCCAGAATTCACTTTGCTAGCTGCTGTACTCTGCACTACATTCATCTCCACTCCAATTAACACCACCACTTTTCTTGAACTGGTGACTCTTCACTTAGAGCAGCATCTGTAGCTATTTCTGGAGCTAGGCCTGCACAAGGCCTCCCATTATGAGGGTTTCTCTTGTTTGGAGGTCTAGCTGGCAGAGCACGTGGCTTAAAACTTTGCCTGCTTCATCTACAGTCCCAGGGTTGTCTTTTTGTTGTTTTCCAGCTCTGAACTGAAAGCACAGTTGAACCATTTCCCAAAATTTAGCGAATAATATTACTGCAAGTGTAGGTGGGACTTTTCTTCCCCCCTTGAAAACTTCCAGGCTTTCCAAGAAAGCCCGAAACAATGCTTTCATTGAATGTTGATTCGTGAGGATAAAACAAAAATACACCTCCACTGAACGAGCACCGTGCTTCAGGTCAGGCAGTCACTGGAACAAGTTTTGCTAATCACAGGATCAAAGCAACTTGCCTCATCAGAAGGCAGCTGAAGAAACTGCTAGTTTTAATGCTGCAATCTTTAACTTCTGAAGGCTTAAGTTAAGAACTACATAGCTATTTCTTAACGTAGCTTTCTTGCCCTGCAAGCAAATCCAAAAGCTCCTGTTGTCAGAGCACCTGGCATCTTTGCTAGGCTCCTTAGCAGGAAGCACTGTTATTATTGCACAGATAAAAGGGAAACTCCAAAAGCAAACTCACTTGCCCGAGGTTACAGACAGAGCTAGTGGGAGAGCTGAGGACAAGATTGCAGCTTATCCTCAGACAGCTGCTGTCACACCACATCTTAATGCCCTTTAGAACCTTACAGTACTTGCTTGATGGTGGCTGCACACACACGTCGACCACTTCCAGCCACAAATAAAGAGGCAGATTAGCACAACCTTAAACCAGTAATAGCAAAACAACACACCAAAATGGGCAAAGCCTGCATGCTCAAGGGCTTGGTTCATCAAGCTAAGGGGCAAAAGCTCACCTTGAAGAGCTGGCATGCAGCTGCTGCTGCCTGCCTCTCAGCATCAATCTTCTTGGTCCCATAGCCTTCCACTTCCACGTTCTTAGGCCACTTTATATGCAGAGTGACTTTCTGAAAAGCAAAGATAAGCAGCAAAGTGAGACAGCACAGAGCAATCAACCTCTCCCCTCCACCAGAAGCACCGTTACTTCAAACATCTCTGAACTCTGGATAAAGCAGGTAACTACAAATGAAAATCCCAAACAAACTGCTTGTTGGGTCACTTCACGGGGTGCTCCATCCCAGTAACACACGAACAAAAGCCTGGAACCAGACACAAGCTGCCCACAGCCACACAGAAGCCAGGTGGCTGAGGCAGGCCCAGAAAGCAGGCTGCTTTCCAGCACAGCGCCACGTACCGCGGGCCGGAGCTTCGCAGGTGGCGGTGTGTCAGCCCCGAGGAATCACATGCCAAGAGCTTGTTACAAGAACAACTCAGTTTCAGGGTAACTGCTCCTGTGTGCACCGCAGCACACCACACCAGAGGAGCAACAAGCACTCTCCAACACATTTCCAGTTGCAACAGCGAGCAAATCTTTCTGCTTCCTTATCCTAGTTTCAATTAGCAGCAGCCTGCCCCGCGGTTATGCAGGCAGGTACCGTGCTCCTCGGGCAGAGGAGCAGCAGCCTGCAGCTCGTGCTGCCCGGCACAAGCTGTTACGGAACTAACAGCACCACCAGAGCTCCTCTTCTCCCAGCACAGTTGGTTCCAAGCAGCTGAAAAACCTGCAAAGAACACTGAGAGCTGAACCCTGCCCTTTGGTAAAAACTGCTCCAAAGGAAGAGCTCGCTCGACTCCCGGCCCCACAGATGCCGCAGCTGAGTTTCTGTAAGGCTCAAAGGAGGGAAATGCCAAAGGAATTCTCTCCCGTTTCTGCAGCAAAGATGAAAGGTGGCATTTAGGTCCGCTGGGAAAACCCCACCTATAAGGCTAGAAAAAAAAAGGCTCCTGACTTTTCAACAGCCTCCATCTGGCTGCCTGCCTGCCTGCCATCTGAATCTCATCTTACTGCAGAAAATTGCTATGTATTTTGCCTAAGGACTCTGCATGAAAAGACACAGAGCTGCTGAGAAAAAAAGTTGTCTCGTGAAGGCCGGGTTACTTGGCGCTCACAAAAAAAGTCTCGTCCGCTTCCAACCAAGACTTCCCCAGTTTGTCTCACCTGTCCTCCTGTCCCCACACTTCTTCCTGTTGTTTTTTTGTTTTGTTTTTTCCCCACCAGCCCTTGTTTTCTACAAGAGCTGCTCTATTTTTTGTTGTAAGTTTGTTTTTAAGAAATCTAAAGTTATGGATGACGTTAATCTGCATAAGTGCTAGCAAGAATTTGAACTGATTACACAGACTAAAAATGATGAGGCACTAGGTATGGCATTCCTAAACACCAGCTAGGAAGCTGCACCTCTGCTTGAGGAAAGGCAAGTAACGCAGAAACACAAATAACGAAGGAATTCCAAAGCAACCATCAGTAATGTATTGCCTAAAACACGTGTACGCTCAGAAACGATGAGGTAATGAAAAGTGTCTGGGAAGTTTTAAGACAGAATGTTATTGGAAAATGTTAATCCATCAGAACTGAATCTTTTCCTGGAATGTATGTTGCAGCTAAACTTCAGCTGGAATGGGCTTCTGCTCGAGACAGAGCGAGAGGCCTGGGGCCACAGGGGTTGTACAACGGGAGGAGGCAAAGCCCTGAACACAGAGCACCCGTGAGTTAAGAACTGCTCGATTCCTCGCAGAGCTGGGACGTGAGAGCCTTACATCCAAGCTCCAACTGATTGGCAAAATGTTTGCCTGGAATTCCTCTGGTTCATTTACCTACAACAAGCACCTCTGTATTTAACTTTGCCCTTAAGTAGCACTAGAAGCCTCCCTCCATTCCAAGCAAATTCATCTCTTCTTATTGCAATTTTAGGCTTTCTTAGGCTTTTTTCTATTCGAATATAGAAACAAAATGTAGCCCTAAGGTCTGACACACAGCACTGAATTACCATTTTCTAAGGCAGTAGGTTACAAAGCCCAACACACTCGACAGCAAACTACGTGTCCTCCTGCTAAGGAAAGCCCGTGAAAGGACAAAAAGAGCAAAAATTCATCCTTCCACAAACAAAAGGAGGCGGATAGGACCTACATTTACATACGTGTTGAAGCACGTGAAAATAGAGAAGCAGGAAAAAGTGAGAAAATCTTGGTTGAAAGATTACAGTACAACTTTTACATGGACTTTATGTGCTAGAACTTTCTCTACTAAAGGGTTACTTCCAGGTTTAGCAGTGTTCCTTCACACCATACCCACCTACCACCAGTGCCTGGTGCAAGAGAATTACCTTTTTTCTCGGCCCATTCGTGTGGATGTATACCAGTTTGTCCCTTGCATGAGAAATGCCCAGGGCTCGTCCAATCACGCTGTTGAGCAAGTTTTTAGGCTGTGGAAATTCCTTCAACAAGTCTCTGGAATCTAAAAAAGAAAAAAAAAACAAAAACAACAGAAGAGCTAAATGTCTTACAATTCTTGTGCAGTCCTGTTCAAAGACATGTCCCAACACCTGCTTCGCTGCGGCTCTGGGAGCGTAAATGTCTCTAGGGCTACAGACAGGGCAGCAGGCAGAAGCTCAGAGGTTCACCTACAACGTCTCCAGGCATCAGCAGAACGGCACACAGGAGTGCAAAGTCTCCTGAGCACCAAACACAAGATAATACAGCATTGTTAGACATTTTGGAAATGCAGCATCACCAACACTTCTCCTGAAACGCAAAGATTGCTTTTCCCCTCCTTTCAAAGTATGAATTTAAAACTTCCAGTTAAAACCACAGCGCTGACAGTCTAACTCAGTGCTAACCCTACTTCAGCGACACTAAAAAGTCTTTCCAAACCATTGTGATTTTGTTTTCCCCCCCAAAAAAACACGGTATCACCAGAAAAACTGTCAGACAAAATACACCCAGCTGAACCCGAATACAAACAGCCTAGCACAGAACTCGGAGCCCAGATCAACGCGGGGAGCCGGTGCCATTCCCTCGCTGTGAACGCCAAAGTGGCTCTGTTGCCATCCTTCGGCATCAGAAACAAACTGAGCAGTAAGCATCTCGAACAGACTTTGGGATTTGCAGCCGCCTCCTCAGCCACGCGCACCACCTCGGGGTTACACTGGGGGGCTCGACAACATGCGAAGTGACTCCTTCGAGCCGCTCGTCGGGAATGTAAAACGTAAATGAACATTTTGGGAGTGCAAGGAACAGGAGAGGGGAAAGGGATCTCCCATCCCGCAAGGGCAGAACTCCATTAATATCTCCTCGCAGACCACCTCCAGGGCTGGGGATTACTTTTCAGAAGGCTTCTGGTTCTTTAGAGGTATTCAGGGCAAGTATCAGCAACGAGTCAGAGAACCACAGCACATCCGAGCTGTGGGACCCACGAGGACCATCGAGGCAGCACGACACAATTGGGGATTCCTGGTGGAGCTACCGAATTGAGGAGTGAGAAGCAGCCCGTCCACAGCACTCGGAGCATCATCAAGAGCTGCCGTTGCATTTTCCCAAAATCTCTGATTGCAGAGCTGCTGTAATGAAGCTAGACAGAACGGCCTCCAAAGCAGGAAGTATTTAAGTGAAGAGCCCTGCGATGTGGGCATAGAGAGCCACTGTCACAAAGCTTCATTGAAGAGAAAAATGAAGTTACCAGGAGGTCAGACTGGAGATCCTGGGGTAAGGTTGAGCAAAAATGACATTGCTGATCCCATCGCCCTCTCCAACAGCAGCACCAAAAAGCCAGGGTGCTGATTCAGGGCTCAGAAAAGAAATTACTAACACCAGGCTTGTAAGTTCTCCCTCAGAAGCACAGAAGAACCAGCCGAACCTCAGAGAAACGGCTTCCAGAAGCCAAACAGCCCAGCTACCACAGGAGTTTGGGTTCCTCAGCATGCAGAGGGATGCTGAAACAAAACCCCTGGGCCCTGCGATAAGGACACCGAGAGCCAGGTATCATCTGAGGACAGGTTGCTCTGTAATCCTACAGCTGTCTGACTGGCAACTGGCTCCATTCGGGGTTACTTTTCTATCTGTGGGCAGCATCAAAACAAACCTGGAACCTGCGCCGTCTCCTTGACCACACCGATAGGGAAAACAGCCTGCAACAGCTTTCCACCACTCCCAGGTGTCACCGGCAGCCCCAGCAGCACCGTTATAAAGGCTAACAGGGGAGCCCTCGAGCTGCTGTTCCTCACAAATCCTTGAGCAAACCCCTCGGACACCTCAGAGGGATGCAGAGGAGGAAGCACTCTGTGTTAGGAACTCCTCTTGTCCATGAGCTGGCCAGGGCAGCACGGAAACGGTCTCAGTCTCAGCAAACCACAAGCCAATTTTCTGCAATTTCACAGCAAACACGAGGCACCCACCTGGCGGCACAGCAAGCACCACCACATTCAGGCTTCCACCTGTTCAGCAAAACTGGAAAAAGTGCCTCAAATTTTAGCCCTCCACACATCTATTCCAACCCACGGTGCTGGGACGCTCGGAGGGAGGAATAGCAGCCCAATTCCCAACTGTCCTATTAAATTCATTTAATAAAGGAGACATAAATAAAACCCTCCAGCAGCAGCCTGTATTATTTGGCCTCTGGTTGCTTCTCCTTTCAAAAGCAATACCCCGAGGAATTCTGTGATACGGAACAGATGGAGGCAAGAAGTGCATTCTTTCTTAATGCCCGGGAAAAAAAAAAAAAGCATTTACCTAAGGAGAGCCAATTCCTCAGATTCTGAGGTGACTCCTCAGACAGGACTAAATATTTAATCCATTCTCAAGCAAAGAATAGGGTCTCTAAGTAACAAAGCCGAGATCTGGCTTGCAGTTGAGGCTCTGAACTCCCAGCTGAGACACAATGTCTTCTTCACAGCTGACAATGCCATATTCAGCAGTGCCATCTGACGTATCTACAGCGACTCCGAGGCTTGATGGATCACCCTCAGTCCATTCTTACCCCGAAACGAAGAGCTGAAAGGCTCTTATTTTGCACAGAGCCGTGCCTCGCTCATAGTTTTTAAAGAAACAACCCCAAACCGCAGCCCTGGATTTGCAGAACGTTTCCTCCCCGACAGACTGGATTTCTTGGCACCCTCACCCGGAGAGTGCCTGAGCTCTCTGACTGCTGAGAACGGATATTTGGATAGGAACGATGCTAATGGAAGGCACAGCCCTGCAGAGGCAAGGAATACAGACTCATACTCCCTGAAAAACAACACAAAAAAGCTGATTTTCATGCCCAGTTCCAGACGAGCCAGAACCACGCATGATGTCCACACCTCAGCTCCGAGACCACGAAGGAATATTAAAAGCCTGTCTCAGATAACAGGCAGCTCAGGGTGGGTTTGCCAAATGAAGCCAGTTAACTAATTCCTGTTCCTCAGAGCCTGAGAGTGCTTCAGCTTAACTTGCTTGTGGAAGCCAACGATAATTCCAAGCAACTCTGAAAGAAAAAGAAAAAAAAAAACCTCCTCTTTGTAGTGGCTAAGCCTTCTATTAACCTCAACAAATCTGACAAGTGAAGACACCATCAGGTAGAGCAAGAGCACAAATAAACGGCCCGTGGTCTCGTTCAAGGCAGACAGAGGAGCGCTGCATCGATTCGAACAGCTCCTGTCTTCCCTGGAGAAGCAACAAATGAGCAGCAAGGACAAACTATGAAACGCGACGCTCACCAAGATGCAAGCTCCTGCTTACATATTCATCTCAGTGAAGAATGCTCCTAACAGATCAAAAATTCACAGGGAAGAAAGCCTTGGGGTTCCAAAAGAGCCACTTCGTAAGGAATTAGCCCAGGCTCATTTTACTAGGGAGAGATGGCAAGAGAAAAGAGCTTCCGCCAGCTGAGAACACACCAAAACAATATTACCTTTTCCTTCCTTTAAATCATCATCTAGAGACCCTGACCAAGGTTCCCTTTGAGTACACATAGAAATAAAAACCCACGCGTGGTTCTTGCCTAAAGAAGGACAAATATAACACTGGTCACCATGCCAGGGGCCAGCCCTGGCTGAGCTCCGAGCGGGGGATCAGGCCACACGGCACCCAGAGGGTCTCCAGCCTGGGTCCTTCCATGACACGAGGAGATGGCAAATTTAGTTAGCTGCAGAGAAAGGTTCCTCCTTAGAGCAAAAACAGTGGTCAAGATCACGTAAGTCTTAATAAAGAGGGAGAAGTGCCCCAGACCTGACCGAGCAGGCAGAGGGGTGATCTTTGCCACAGATCCCACTCCAAAACCCCACATCTGGGCCAGAGAAGGGAACCCTGATGTGAGCACCGATGTAACACTGCAGCTCTGAGAGCTGGCCTCAGATCCCAGGTTCTGTTTCCACGTGGGATGCTCGTACCAAGGCTAGCAACAAAAGCAATCAACTGCAGATAGCTAACAAGACTTCAGCTTGAAGGCACAGCACTCACTCTTACTTTTAACAGCTTTTAAAAGAACTTTTATGATTTCTGCACGTTCAAGTTGCAGCCCCGCGGGCAGGGCAGGCTTGCAGCAGGACCCTGGGGGCATTTTATTTGCTTATCTGGAGCGCAGCGCCTGCCACCAGCAAGCTCCCCACACACAGAGCAGCAGGATGTGGCCAGTCCCGGCAGATCCACCCTCAGTGCTGCCCCTGGGCTCCGGGGGACCTCACAGGAGGGAGGTGAAACCCCGGGGCGAAGCCCTCAGGCACCCTCTGACAACCGATGGCAGCAAGAGTGCCGAGGGTTGTAGCATAAAAAGGGGGAAAAAACGTGGTTCTCTTCTTTCCTCAGGCAACACCTGAATGAGGCCATTCAACAACTCAGGGCGTTTCGGCATTTACTTCAGAAATAAGTTTGTTTGCTTCATCAAACAGCTTGAGCGCAACACCTGAAGGGTGGCTCTGAACCACGGGGTAAAGCTCGGCAAAGCTTCCGAAAGGAAAAGGGAACTAAGAGCCCGAAGAACTTAGAGACCAGAGAGACAATCACAAATAAATAATTAGTAAGTGCTGGGGGTGGGAGGGAAGCACAGAACACGGGGAGAGGAAAGGAAAAAAAAAAAAAAAAGCAGCACCTTTAAAGCTCAATAAAGCGATTTCCATGGGGAAGATGAGAGGCCGGGAGGCGGCAGTGGGGGCAGAGCCGTGATGAACACGGGTGGCACCCCCGGAGCAGCGGGCCCGGCACAAAGCCGCTCGCAGCCCCCCACACCGGCAGCGTTTCACTCTCGGTAACCTCAGGGGCGCGTGGTAAAAGCTAAAAGGAACGAGCGGGTTCCCTCGGGGGCCCTTTGGACGCTGCTCGAGGCCCTCTCGAGCCCCGGGGGCGCTCCGGGAGCCCCCCAGAGCCGGGCCCGGCTCCGGAGCCGCGACCTTGAGAGGCCCCCGGGCAGCCCCGGCCCTGCCCGGCCCCAACAAAGGGCGCGGCCGCCACAAAGGGCCCGGCCCCGGTTCCCCCCCCTCAGGCCCCGCTACCTGCGGCGGCGCAGCCCCCTGGTTCCTCTCCCTTGCCTCGCATCCCGGCCCGCTCCGGGGGCCCCCCCAAAGCCTCGCCGGTGCCCCCCGAGCCCCCCCCACACCCCGGTGCTCGCCGTGAGGGCCCGGCCCGGCTGCAGGAGGGGGGCGGGAGGGCCGTGGGCGCGCACACGCCGCCTCCTCCTCCTCCTCCTCGCACCGGGGCTCGCTCCTCCCTTCCGCTGCGTTTAGCTCAGCCCGGTTCGGCTCGGTTTAAGCCGGTTCGGCTCGGTTTAGCCCGGTTCGGTTTAACCCATCCCGGTTCCTCGCCGCCTCACCCATCCCCATGGCGGCGGCGCCGTCCTGCCCCTCACCGCCCGCCGCCGCTGCTGGCTGCGGCTCCTCCTCCTCCTCCTGCCGGGCTTCCTCGCTGCTCTCGGGCGCCGGCAGGCGGCTGCAGAGCCCCCGAGCCCCCCGGTAACGGCGGCAGAGGCGGAGCGGCCCGGCCGAGCCGCAGCCCGCCGCCGCCTGCAGCAGCAGCCCCAGCGCCGCCATCTTGAGGCCGCGCGCGCCCGGTGCCGGCCTCAGGGCAGCGGCTGGGCCGGGCCGGGCCGAGCCGGGCCCCGGCTCCCCGTCACAGCGCCCCCCCGAAGCACCTCAGGCGGGGAGGACCCGGCGCTGAGGAGGGAAAAAAAAAATTAAAATATGAGGGAAAAGTGAGGGAAAAAAGGACAAAAAATAAGACAAAACAACCGGATCTCCTCGCGGGGAGCGTGTGCCGGCTCCTGCCGAACGCGAAGCCGGTTGCTTCAAGGATACTTGGTGCCAGACGCACGCAGGTCGCCTTAAAGGGGCTTGGAAACGTTTGGGAGATATCCCCAAAAATAAAAATAAATGAAAAAGGATGTCTTCACACACACAGGCCGAGAAACTTGCCCCCGGAGGGATGAGGCAGTGGCTCCGAGCGCCTGGTGAGGGCCCTGCAGCCACCCACCCCTCCTCACAAAGCGCTCCCGGGCTGCTCCACACAACGCCCAGCAGCTCCGGCTGCGATGCTGGCACCCCTCGGTCTCCCTCCTGCACACACTTCTTTCCCATTTCCCTCATAAAACCAGAACAACTGAGAAGGGGAAACTCAGAAACTGCCCCAGAGCCTGAAAGTCGCAGGGGTTCCTCACTTGTTCTCACCCACACAAGCACCCTGCCTGCACCCTCACCCACGTGCAGCTTGTCCAATTCACATCCAGGTGTGTTTGTTACTAAAAATGAAGCCTGCTTGCAGCATATCATTTTCTAACATCGGAGATAAACACCAAAACGTTTCAGTCGGTTACATGGCAAGACCGCAGTGCCTTTCCCTTCTCACACACTTGCCCCTCCTGGAAGCAGACCCTGCTGTTCAGGTCTGTACGAGTGACTTAGGGCACTTCATGCCTTTTTATATTTGACAAAAGTCCGAATTATTTATATATATAAAGTTTGTATATACATGTTAACATCCCCAGCTGCAACATGCAGCTGCACACCATTAGGTTGTGGGCTTCTTTACAGCAGGACATCCTTTCTATGTTAAATACCTTACTACTTGGTGAATATTTTCTGTGTAAGCCAAAAATTTCTCATGAATAGTTGTTTAAATATCATGATGAAGAAAGATTTTTTTTTTCAAGCGGAAAAAGAAATCCCCAGTAAACCACAAAAGCACTAACATAACTTGACACAAGCACTACAAAGCTTGTACTCCTCAAGAAGAGGTTCAGGAAGTGGAAAGTTATCACAAAAACCCTGTACAAAGAAGTAAATCTTTGGAAGAGCATACATATGTGAACATTTGAAGAAAATCTTACTATACAAATTTGCCTTTTCCAATCTACATCTCAGAACCTCTGTGAGTTTGCTAGTGATTTGTCTGTGTACAGTTTGTAAAAACAAACACAAAGCTTTATCTTGAAGAGGCAGACAAAAATAAAAAGAACAAGAGCCCTATAGAGATAAACCATGGCTGGAGAACACAATGATTAAAATCAAAACAAGCAAAAGAAAACATAAATAAAGCACAAGTCTGGGAAAATACTGGAAACACACAGTCAGTGGGAAGGAGTAGCCTGGGAGATGCTGAATGACAGGGTGGTGGTACACGGAAAGTTAGACACGAGCAGGGCTAGTGGTTTGTCAGCGTGAGTGATACAAAAATTATCTTGTGAGCACAGAAAAAATAACTAAGACTCAATTTATTAAAAAATTCCAGAAGTCACAGATTGCGTAAATTCAATCCAAGTACCTTTATTTTGCAGAGATGAGAGTTAAACAGCATATAAGTCATCACTTAAAGCCATCCTCCCAGGCTTTGCCAGTTCAGGCTCACTTCGATGAGCTGTGGTTAATTCATCTTCTCTAGCCAAGCCTTTGCAAAGGCTGCAGCACCGTGCAGGAGCGCATTAACGAACCACGTTACTTTAAAGGTTTCATTTTCCCCTAGAGCAGAAGCGTTACAGCATCCAGAGTCCCAAACCCAGCCTGGCCACGACAAACCACTAGCCCTCTCAGGAAAGTTCCTCCTCTCTCAGGCTCCAACCCAGGTCACGCTTTATTTGACAGGTCAGAGGCTTTTTAATTCCAGCTAAAATTCCTTCATACCTAATTAACACCCTGGATATATCAAGCACTATGGGAATTTTTGTTTTAAATATGGAACCCACAAACTGGTGACTCACTTGATTAGCATGGCAGCGTTACAAGAACGGCTGGTACACTCTTGTGTTCCCCAGGAGCTAAAGCAGAAGCATTACTTCCCCAAGACAGGAGGCAGCGATCCGTCACCGGATCGGCCATGTCTGGGGTATTTTATTCCATGCTATGCTCCTTTTTTTTTAAGACCAAGTAGCAGAATTCAGAAAAGAACAACAAAAGAAAAAACAAGCAAAAACAACCAGTGAATGAAGGGATTTCTTTAAAAAAAAAAAAAAAGAAATGAAGAGGTTGGCAAAGCAATGACAGGAAAATAAGGACGTGGTAACAGTTGACAAATATTTGAAGTATGCAAACACTAGGGAGAAATCACTCACTGAATTGGTACAAAAGGATGCAGCTATGAGTAGGTGGATAAAATTAAGGCGGCAAAAAAAAGCCCTTACTGAGAGCTAAATAGTTCCCTATTGAGCTTTCTTCCCCCAGGTCTACGTTGTTGTTTACTGGGTGGCACAACAGGTCCTTCCCCTTGCCAGAATCCGTCCTCTGCCTGAAATTCTGGAACACTTGGTTGGCCTGCCCCAAGCTGAGGGCAACACTTACTCACGCGCTACACTAACCAAGGCAGAATTCAGTTAGCTTGGCCACAACAACTACTGTTCTTGTTACAACTGTTACGAGCTTCACACCCAGCAAGCTGAAAGTTGTGCAAGCCGGGCTCTCCTCTGAGAAAAAGCCTGTCACAACCAAAATTGGGCATGGTGTGTTACACACCTATCGTTAGCCCAGGTAAATTCACATCTACTTCCTTTCCTGTCCCTACGGCGTTGAGAAGGAAGCCTGACAAAGACACACGGAGGAGAAACCTCTCGTTTATCCAGCAGAGAGAAGGGCGGCACTGTTTCTTTAGAAAGTAATTTTCTTGAGGAGTCTGCCATAGTGTTAAATCTCTAAGCAAAGGGAAAAAAAAAATTGTTCAATTGTAAGATTGTCTCAGGTGCTTACCTTTAAGGGAATTCAATGAGAACATCTCCATCCCGGCAGAAAGCGGTGATCCCTAGGAAAGCAAGAGTAGCAAAAAGGAACAGGAAGTTAGAATTAATCTTTCCTTTGAGATGTTTAAAGCGCTTCGAACGTATGCAAGTAGCTGTCCTGGGCACAAACAAAGCCACTAGTCCCCAGCAAATTTCACCTTGGTGTTTCTGTCCTGTCTGTCTCATTTGAATCACGCACTATTTGCTATCCTGTTGTAACCGGCTGCTCTACACCCAAAGGGCAGGTTGTAGGTTTTGGAAGCGCTTTGTCTGCTCGCTGATACCGACTGAGGCACACTTTCTTAAACCTCTTTAAGTCTGGACACCACCGAGAGGGAGACCACGGCCATCATTTCTCCTTTCCTTAAAGCAAAACAAGCAGAGACGCGTACTTTTGCTAATCTTCATTACTGAAATCACATGAAATTTTCTATTTTGTCTTCTTATTAAAATTACTTTTACTTAAATAAGAGAAAAATGAGAACAATCACCTTGGTTTGGGGTTTTTGCATCTGGCGTGCCCAATATTGAATACATTTTAGGCCTTCTCATTAACAGAGAATGTTAATGAGAATTTCCAAGGGTTTTTTAACAAACAGGTCTGATGGGTGAGGGTCCTCACTTACACAGAGCTAACATTAACTACCCATACCAACGGCTATTCCTGTGTGCACAACTCGTTTCCTACAAGTATTTTGCTTTCACGTGATCTGCTTTTGCCTTCAGTGAAACTAATGACAAAATTAGTGTTTCCTTCAGCGACAGCAAACGAGGCCTAAAACAGCAGGGCTTTAAGAACACCGCTACGCAGACAGGACACCTCCTCCAGCAAGCCAGCTCCCTACAGGCACGCGAAACCAAACCTGCCTTTACTGACACATCTACGCTTTGTCTTTTCCAACGGCTGACTCAAAAACAGTTATTTGGCTTGCTTAAAAATTAAAAATCAGACGTGCTGTACTAATTACCAAGGTGGCTGAAGAAAACAGCGCCAATAACTCGCTACACTGCTCGGTTAGGGAGCCCTGTTGTGGCAGTTGAGCAAGATTCCCAAGGCTGAAGCATCCAACCATCAGTGGTACAGGAGGAACACAAAGTGTGAAGAGCAGCCACACACCAGCCTGGCGTCCCCTTCATGCAGGGACCGTCTAGGACTGGGTACAAACAGTCTTAAAGCCAACATTATTCCTGATAAATCGAGTCCAACATTGTTCCAACACGGATGAGTAAGTCTTCGAACACTCTGAAGTCGTTGGAGAAAGACAACCAGAAGTATGATGAACACCACAATATGTTCCTGGAGCTCAGTCACGGAGGTAAAGGCAACATCTTCCTCCCAAATTTCCAAGCATGTCAAAACTGGGGAAGCCATTTGCCTGAAAGCAGACTAAGCCCATTCCAAAGAACACAGGGCAACTGGTCTACAAGAGTGTTCTGGGGCATGCACCACTCAGAGGAAGAACAAGGCTCGTCTACAGAGCACAAATCAGTGAAAAAGAGAATGAGGAACGTCTCACCTACATCAGGGAGGGCAGAGTGGCACTTCCAAAAACAAAAACAAGATAAAAGTTGGAGAAACAGGTATTTTCTCTTCAAGACTGAGGAAAAAAAATAACAAAACCCTACACGGGTGAGCTTACGAGACTAACAACTGACGAGCAGCAGATCTCCAGTTGAGATGGGGACAGTTAGTGGGCAACCAGAAACAGCCTCAAGAATCAAAGAGCTGGAGTCAGCCTGGATGGGAGCGGGGACAAGACGTGGAGGAGAACAAAGGCACGGAGAGATAAAACAATCCAGGTGAGGTGCAGGAACAGAACCCTGCTGATGACACCTTTTAAGTTACATGGAGGAGTTCAAGTACCTAAAGCTTGCACATCTTGAAGGAACATGGTCAAAGCAGAGAGAGGAGCTTGGACAGATAAGCCCAGATTTATTGGTTATGAAGAGACCACAGCATCACCTCTACGTTACTCAGGACCAGATCTGGTGGATCCGAACACGGGGGATCTCACAGGAGGAACCATCAGTTTTAGCAGTGGCAGCAGCCAAGTGGAAATCCCAGGGTTTTGGTGCTGCCGAAGACCCTGACACCAAGAAGAAGTGTCCAACTACGGCAGCTGCTTCGCCATGCACTGACGTGAAGGGGACGCATGAGCATCATTGGAAGAGGGAGACTTGGGAAGGCTCGAAATATGTTTTGTTAGGCCCCAGGACAGGTGGGAGATGTGGGCATCAAAGGACACCAGATTTATGAAGGAGAATAGGATGAGACAGGACTCTTATGGACGAGGTAATGGCACATTTGGGATGAGAATCAACCGTGAGTGATGATACTATCAGAAGGTAGAGTGCCTCTAAGCCTCACGCTTGGCAAAGTACTGGCAACCCAGGGGCACAAGAGACACTGAAAGGGACAGACTTAACGCCCCTATTGCAAAGGCAGGGCATGAACCCAGTGAATCTGGTGCTGGAAACTTCAATAAAATCTTAAAGGCCCGGGAATTGGGTCTTTGTTGGGTTTCTTTGATCCACTTGAGAACTGCTACGCGCATGTATGAGGAGAAACCAGGTCCCCCACACAGCGAGCGTCACAGAACTTCTGGTTATCACCTCCTGGCGTTCCAGCGGCACGCACAGAGGTATAGCCCCAAGTGCTTTGTCACGAGAACAAAGGAGAAATTACATTGCCTTACGTATCACTCACTTTCAAGGGTCACCTACACGGGGATCCACGCAAAGCGGGGCACTTTGCCTTTCTGCTACTCGGGCCAAAGGCGCACGGGGTGCGTGCAAGAAACCTCTCTTTACCACTCCTATCCTGCGGGCTTCCTGCTGCTGGAAAGGGGACCAAGAAAGCGTTAGCGGCCGGGCTTCCCTCGCAACTCCCCTCCTGGGCTACCCGGGCAGCCCCAGGAGGGCCGTGGGGACGCAGAGCCCCACGCGTGGCACCGCCGGCACCCGGGGGACACGAGGGGCTCCCACAGCAGCCCCACACCAGGACTGGAGGCATCCAGGCCCCCCAGGGGTGTTGGGGGGTGGTCACACAAAAGCAGCCGGGCTCCCGTGAGCCCCCCCCGGGCACCTCCCGGGCCCGGCCCGGTTCCCCCCAAGGCCGGGGCCGCCCCCTCAGGGCCCCCCCCAGGCCGGCGCCCCCCTCACCCCCCGGCCCGGCCCCGCCGCCCCCTCCTCAGGCCGGGTCCCCCGAGGCCGAGGTTCCCCCCCCGGGGGGCTCCGCGCCCCCCTGGGCCTCCTCAGGTCCCCCCCCAGGCCCCGCCGCCCCCCGCCGGGCCCCGCCTGGCAGCCATCCCCCCGCTCCTTCCCCGCTGCAGGCCGCGGGCCCGGCCCCCTCCCTCTTCTCCCTTCCCCGGGCCTCGGATCCCGGTCCCCTCGGCCTCTCCCCCAGCCCCGCCGGGTCCCGGTGCCGCCCGGTGGGAGCGGCGCAGGCCCCGCTCCCCGCCACCGACCTCCTCCTCCTCCTCCTCGCCGCCAACTCTCTGGCGCCGGTCCGCCGCCGCTCCAGGACTACAACTCCCAGGAGCCCCCGCGAGGCGCTTCCGGGGCGCCGCCCCGCCGGGCGAGCCGGCACTTCCGCCGCCGCGCCAGGATGGGGAGCGCGAGGCCGCGGGGGGCGGGGCCTGTTGCCATGGCAACGGCGGGAGCCGGCGGCCCTCAGGCGCTGCTGAGGCGGGCGGGAGGGGAGGGAGGGGGGGCTCCTGCGCTGTGGGGCCCGGTGATGGGTTTCACCTCAGGGATCTCTCCTCGGGGATCTCTCCTCGGGGATCTCTCCTCAGGGATCTCACCTCAGGGATCTCACCTCAGGGATCTCTCCTCAGGGATCTCACCTCAGGGATCTCTCCTCAGGGATCTCTCCTCAGGGATCTCACCTCAGGGATCTCTCCTCGGGGATCTCTCCTCAGGGATCTCTCCTCGGGGATCTCTCCTCAGGGGTCTCAGTGAGAGCCTCAAAGGGCAGTGTCTGTCCCCTCTTCTGGCTTGTTGCGAGCAGTCACCTCGTGAAACTGTCACAAAGTCACAGAATCACCGAGGTCGGATCACCCAGTCCAACCTCTGAGCTAACACTAACCAGTCCTCCACTAAACCGTATCGCTGAGTTCAACATCTAAACGGCTTTTAAAGACCTCCAGGGATGGGGACTCCACCACTTCCCTGGGCAGCCCATCCCAATGCCTCACAACCCTTTCGGTAAAGAAGTTCTTCCTAATAGCCAACCTAAACTGGATCCAACCTAAAATACCCAATATCCTAATATCCAGCCTAAACCTGGCTCAACTTTAGCCCGTTCCCCCTCATCCTGTCACCAGGTACAGGGAGAACAGACCAACCCCCACCTCACTACAGCTTTTTTAAATATAAAGAGCGATAAGGTCGCCCCTGAGCCTCCTTTTCTCCAGGCTGAACAAGCCCAGCTCCCTCAGCCGCTCCTCGTAGGACTTGTTCTCTAAACCCCTCACCAGCTTCATTGCCCTCCTCTGGACTCTTTAGAGCACCTCGATGTCCTTCTTGTAGCGAGGGGCCCAAAATTGAGCACAGTACTCCCAGTGGCTCCCAGTGTAGAGCTTTGACAGTGGTTCACCACTGCAGTGGTAACACACGAGGGCTTGTCACACTCAGGTTCCCCCTGAGCCGAAACGTGTCACCGCTTCCTACAACACACCAAAATCGCGTGGGTGCCGTGGAGAGCTTCGATAGTGGTAGCAGGAATGTGCGACGAGGGTAGCTGAATTCGTGAGGGAAAGACTGATTTGTGAGGGAACCGGGCTGTTGATAAATAGAGCTGTGCGCTGGGCACGCGGGTTTGCTATCGTTACTGATTCTCTAGCAAGGTAAACATGGAAAAACTAGGCTTAAAATTATGGAAAATGGTCATGTTTTACGTTCTGTCTGGTAATTTAACCCTAAATTCAACACGGTTTTGATACAGGGTTTAGCACTTACTACAGAACAGCTTATTTGTATGCAGAGTTCTTTGTTTTTCTGGCCGTTTTTATTCACTGTAATTTTTCATATCATCCATGGATTTGTGAAATAAACTTTTCAGAACACCAATCCCAAGAAAAGCTTTGTTTCATGAGATGGAAACAACAGCTGAAAACATGCTAGCTATTCAAAAGCTTCCTTGAATGAAGTGTTGAGATGCCTGCAGTGACTAAAACTTACCGAAATTCTCGTTTCCTTGCTGTGGTCTGCAGGCCACGGCTGTCTTCACACTAGTGAAGAGGCAAAACGTGATAGAAAGGAAGTCATCTAAAGGTAAGAGCGTGAAAGTGGAATTTCCACAGAATTTACCTGCCTGCTCGCAGAACCATAAAACAAGGTAACGCCGACCGGAGAACACGTGGGAGGGGAGGAAGCGGCAGTGTAGAGAATTTTCATCTGCTGCAGATGCTTGAGGATCTCTACATAACGCACCCTTACTCAGGAGGTGAGCACGGAGCCCTGCACATCTGCAGAATGTGAAGGCAGAAAGGTTAATGGCTTCTCCTCATCCCTCTCTAGTGTTTACAGATAAGAACACGGACAGTAAAAGAAAGTGCTGAGATAAGTGGAGTAACTTGTGCCATTACTGCGGGCTTAACCTAAAAAGCCTGCATAATCAGTCAGAAGTCATTTGTTAAGTTACCTTAAGTAAAGCAATTGGTTTCAGGGGGCTTAAAATGGAAAATCACTCTAATACAATGCCTTTGTAGAGAATATGTCATGCCATCTAAAGCATGATCATTTAATTATAATCCTCTACTTGCTTCCTACTGATTATAACGTTTTTACTGGTGTTACTTTGTAGTCTTTTTTCCAAGTAACCTAAGAGATGCTGCAAAAACTGATTTTAATCAAGTTTTAAATGCAATACTAAATACAGTTTGTCACTCCTTGCAACTGTAAAGATAAAACCACAGATGATACTTTTTCTTTCTTTTTATTTATTTATTTTTTTCGTTGTCAGGCTTGGTTTATCTAATCATCTGTTTTTGTTCTGAAAAAAAAAATTAAAACTACCATGCCCAGCATAACTCACCGAAAAGTCTCCTGCCTATTGCCTCCCCGTTAAGCAAATTGCACTTCAAGCATTACAGCTCCTCTCTGCATCCCTGCCCCATCTGCCGCCCAGCATACCTTGTCACTTCACCAAACAGCTCGTGGTCCTTCCCACTGAAACCTCTAGATCTTCATCTTGACACCTAAACATTCCTATACCTTCTGCAACCACATCCCCTAAACTTCCTCTATCGACCCCTCCTCTGTCCATGTCCTTTGCCACCAGCTGCACAAGTGACAGCAATTAGTGTGAAAGCCGCAGCAATTAGTGTGAAAGCCATCAAAATCACTGTGAGCGTTGCATCCAGACTGCCTGCGCGTACAGCACTGCACATGGAAAGGAGGCTGATCTTCTCTTCTCCACGCAAGAAGTTGGTATCTCTGCATTTTCATGTCCCCGTTGACTTTATTTGAAACTAGTTAGTGGGTTTAGAAGTTAGCAGAGGAGGTTCCAGGTGGTCAGCACCACCAGAGGGACCCCCCCCATTGCTCAGCCTTAAATGAGAACAGTCAGGATATGTCTGTCCCACAAATGAAGTTCCTAACAATGAAGATGCTGAATTAAAACAAACAAACAAACGTAAGGTTCTGCTTTCTGAGATGGGAAACTGTATTATTTATTTGTAATGCGTGCAAGCAATTAAGCCTTGCTGTAATTCCGGTAAAACACGTTTTTAATTTGTTTTCCTGTATGGTCTTCTCTTCCTACCCAGACACTGCAGCTCTCATTGGGTGAATCAAATGAGTAATTGGTGTTGTTTTTTTTGGATCTTCTAAGATCTGAGGCCTTTGCAGTCCAGCTACGTTAGACTTCCTTACAGGCTTGCTTATACCATCCTGCGTGTGGTTTATCCTTGGCCTGTTGTAGTCCTAAAGACAAAGGATGTAATGCTATGTTGGTGTAATTTCACAGAAGCTAATTGTCAGAAGAGCTAAGACTGACTGCTGCTGGGGGATGTTGAAAAATAGGGCAGCGCAGATGAAAGTATTTAGATTTTGATTCAAGCTTTCATGGCTTTTTCTACACTATGAGGTTAATACAATTTATGGAAAAGGCTTGGTTTGTGGAAAAGCTGTGAGGATTAATGTGGGAAGTTGCTGTGAGTATTTGCTTGGAAGGTCGTTGCCATAAATGCAATTTTTGAGCTCATCATTTTTACTAGAAATCTGTGATTTTTTATTTTTTTTCATTTTTTCCCGTGAGATGTTACCAGCAGCTGCTGCAGTGATGTGGAATCTTAATCTTGACTTTAGTTCAGGGATGACTTACATAAACCATAGTGCGAGAAAGTCGGCGTAACTAGCCAAAGATGAGGCAGAGAAGCAAGTAAACCAGCCTAGCTAAATAGCATGCCGTAAGGACTGAATTATTTCATAACTGGAGAGGCTAGATTCGACTGAAGCTACGGAACATAAGCTAACAAGCAATGGATAAGGGAAGTGCAACTTCTGAGATGGAGTTTGAAGAACAAATCACTAAAGCTTTAAAAGCAAACGAAAAGTAGTTTTAAAATGCTGGAAGCAAAAAGTTGTTTTTTTAAAATAATCCCCAGACCAAAGACCCCCCATAAAGGAAAATCTGTCATACCTCGCGCATGAGTTGTCACCAATGGAACAAGACAGATCATTTCCTGATCCCCTCTGTTGTGAAGGAGAAGGCTACAATTCCCTGCTGTACCTTTTAAAACTTCCGATGATCTGGATGATGTATTAAACGTCAGAAAAGGGGATACTGGATCAAACTGATAAATTGCTTTTTAAATCAAGTCCAAGAATTGTGAAAGAAAATTGTGCAGTCAAGCTGCTAAAAAAAAAAATATAAAAGGTGTCTCTAATGGAAATTGTTAGACTGGACTGTCAGTGGGTAATACATCATGTCTCCATTTTTTATATGAAACTGCATGCTTTCATTTCTAATATCACTTAATGGCTCTCGTGAGGAGGCATGACAGGATCCGTGTAATTCGGGGGCAGTAAAAAAGTTACATGGGCTGAGTTCAGTGCTGGTCAAGAAAAAAATGCATGCATTTCCCCCAGGCCCTCAATATGACATAGTTATAAAATATCCAGTTTTATCTCACTGTATGAAGTAACTTTATAATCCATTCCCAATAAAGTAGTAGTATCAGAAATGGAAAATTGCAACACCTTGGAAGTGTACCAGCCCATTAAGGATCTTGGGAAAACAAAACAAAACATCACGTTTTGTTCCTCTTTACCTTCTTAATTTTTTATTTTCCTCTTCTTTTTTCCATTTTTGCCTTGTCTCCAGCACCTTTTTGTGGTCTAATATTTGTTAAAAAGGATGCATTTTTCTTCTGAACTCCATTGGGCTGGAAGTCCAACCAGCAATGAGACCATTTCTTCAGCTGCAGCTGTGCCGTAAAATAAACCTTTGGGGAAAGATATTGCATGGCCAAATGAGATGATTGTGAATTCTTAAATGTTGTTTTTGGCTCAATACCTTAGAAAAAAAAATAATCAGATATTAAATAACATTTTTGGAAACTGTGTTCTCAGTCTATTACATCAGTAACAAACCCCTAATAAAGCACTATACAGAGCATAATGGCTAATCTGTGACCCTTTTTTGTAAATCTTTAAATGAAAATATTATTGTCCCTTCTGAATTAACTCAAGACATCCCAGGGCCTGACGAGCACGTGCAGAAACACTGCGTCTTCACCCAACGTTTCTTTGGGTGGTTTGAGTGCTTTGGCCGTGCATGGCCAGTTCGTGTTTTTTGGTTCTTATTATCTATAGAGTAGATTACTCCCAGGACAGTCACGGCAGCTCTGCTTAACAGTAATTCTGCCTCGGTGCGTCACAAGAAAGTAGGGAAGGACAATTCAGGAAGGCGTTGGCAAGGAGAGCCAATGGTCACCGCTGGACTTTCCCAGGCAACCTCAGCAAAGGCTTCACACATTGCACCTTTCTTGTGTGAGATCTACTGATATACGGGATTATAGTTTTAGTTTTTGTTTGTTCTGTTTTTGCCTAAAGCACGCGCACCAGGTATCCTTGCTGCGCCCACTGCCCCCAAGTCACCCGCACCAAGCGCCGTGCTCCCAACGGAGCCCCGTTGCTTGGTACGAATTAATCACAGGCTGAGCCGTTTCTGTAATTGGATTAGCAGATGAAATGGGTTGAGGAGGGAGGAAGGGCTGCGCGGTGGGGAAGGGCTTTTATGGGCTGCGGAGGGCTGCAGCGACACAGCGCCGCCATGGGACAAGATGGCTGCCAGCGCCAAGAGGAGCGTCGTCCCCTTGCCCTGTCTTATATAACCTCGGGGGGCGGGCTGACAGCAGTGATTGGCTCTCCAGCCTGCCCCTCTCCTCCCTCCTCCCCCCCCAGCACGTGCAGGCACTATTTACCCGCTCTGATTGGTTCCGCAGCCGGCGCCAGGCCCAGCAGCCAATCGGCAGCGGGCACGGGGGCGGGGCGAGTGCTCCCCTCAGGTTCCCGCTCGGGGCCGCCAGATCGCGCTGTGGAGACGGGGGCGCCCGTTGGGGCCCCAGCCCCAGCCCCAGCCCCAGCCCCAGCCCCAGCCCCAGCGTCTGAGGGAATTGTCCAAATATTTCTTGAGTTCCTTGAAGCTCAGGGCCATACCCACGTCCCTGGGCAGCCTGTCCCAGTGCCCGACCACCTCTGGGTGCAGAACCTTTCCCTAACACCAGCCTGACCCTCCCCTGTCCCAGCTCCATGCCGTTCCCTCAGGTCCTGGCGCTGTCCCCACAGAGCAGAGGGCAGATGAGCTGCACTTTTTGCAAACGAGCTGTCATGTTTTGACAAATGCTGTACCCTAGTGTACTTTTGCTCGTTATAATATCATTAGAATACCAAAACACACCTCCATCCCAAAAGCTACCCGCCCCCAAGGTGCGACCACCCCTCACCGAGCTCTGAATTTCTCGGAGCCTATTTAAACGGAGACGGGAGAACTTTTCCCCAATCACAACTAAGATATGCTTGACTAGAGCCACTCAAGCTCCACCCAAAAGATAGAAAATAATATAAATTGGGAAAATAATATAAATTTATAATATAAATACAACATCCTTAGGACCTCCTGACTCCTGGGACCAGTCAACGGGCTGAGCCTCTCTTCCCCCCCCCCAACAATTGGGATGTCTTTGGGTGAGATTTGAACACTTGGTTATAAACCTTTCTAGAGTCTTTGATCCTTTTAACGCGTTAATTTCTAGGCTGCACACCTGTAACACCTGTGTCACCTGTGTATTTCATGCATGCTAGCTTGCTTTTGCAGACAGTCACTATCGCCAGCAATCCAAAGAATCTGTGAACCTGTTGCTGTAATAAATCACACTTGATTGTGTTGTTCCTGGTCGTGATAGCTCTCATTAAACACAACTGGAGTAAGGGTGGATATACGTTATTTGGGAATCTGTGACCGTGATAGTTCAGTGCTCGAAATCCAACCAGACCCCTAATGGTTAATGCGTTATTGGTGAACCTGTGATTGTGATAGTTCAGTACCCTGAATCTGAGCGGGCCCATAATAGTTAATACATGGGCCATATGGGACATATTAACAATAGTTAATACTTGTGGTGGTGTGGTAGGAAGGAGGTAACCGTGTGGGGACACAAACAGGAGGAAGAGAAAGCTGTCACTTTGTGGGGAAAACAAAACAAAACAAAACAAAACAAACAAAAAAACCTTCCTTCGTCTTTCTAAACCCCAGTGTCTGTGCTGTCAGGGCTCTCCTGTATGAATCCAAACCCGACTTTTGAAGGAGGGATGTTTCTGAAGCACACAAGGAAGGGGCACAGCTCAGCTTGGATGCGGCGGGGTTGCTGCTGGTGGCCAGCTGCGTGCTCCCGTTTTGCCATGAATGTGCAGGAGTCTCAAAATGCTCATTTTTTGTGTGAAGTGACAACAGAGACCTGTGTTTCCAACCTTGTATCCAAAAGCAGTGCTTCCATGCACTGAAGAACGCAACCCCTCCTGGCTGCTGCCAGCCTTTAAGACATATTCGTGCTTTAGGAAAGGCCCAAACCACGGTGGCTCTGTGGTAGCTTGGAGATAATGCAGGCTGTAAAGCTTTTTATTCCTGCCTGCTCTGGTTGCTGAGTGGTTCAGTGCGCGTACCAGATCCTTTATCTCCAAATGATGTTCGTATCTTGTGGGGTTTCATCTGTGAAACGCCCTGAGGCTTGCTGTTTTCTACAGAGGGGAGATGTTAATTAGTCTTAGATGTGTATTAAGCTGTCTTACGGAGATGTTAGGTGTTTTTTTCTGATGGTTTGTTGAAGTAACTCATCTCCCTGCACTGAGATGTCCTGGTGAGTGGTGACGGATGGAGGGAATGACCCTGTTGGGGGTCTTTTAGCTGTTTTTTAGACTGGTACAGCCCACGTTCTGCCATCTCAGCTGCCTGGAAAATCATGTCCTGCATTTTTTACTTAGAGTTGCTGTGGTGTTTTCTTTGTCCTCATTCCGCTTAACCTATTGTTCAGACGGAAAATGCGTAACTCTGTGTGCTCTCTCTTCCTAATAACCAGTTGTAGTCCTGGCTCTGGTGGCCCTTGGAGTTTCTTGAGCATCACCAGACTGGAAGTGCCACCATTCCTCTTCCTTCAGCACTCCGAGGCAACAAGGAGCAAAGTGACAGCCCTTTGGAGGGTTATTTCTGGAAGGACAGAGGACCCAAAAACCGTAAAGGAGTTTGCTGCGAGCTCTTATCTGCCAGGAGGCCAGGAAAGTGGCAGAGCTGAGGGCATTACCCAATGAGCTTAAGTCTTTAAGTGTTTCGTGTTTCCCTTTTTTAATAAAAGAGTTCAGAATTGATTACTTGGCAGTCAAAAATGGACCTGAAAATTCTTGTAAATGTACCCAGAAATCCAGGATAGCAACTTCGTAAAATGATGCCCTTCCCAGCAGTTTTTGTCTTGTTTTAGTGGTGGAGGATGGCACTGCCCCTCTTTTTGTTCTTCTTGCTTATTTGTCCAGAAGCTCTTTCATTGAATACTTAGAAATTTGCAGTATTTATTCATTTCTCGTCCTATTGGTGTGCCGTGTAGTTTTTCTTAAAGATCCAAGCCAAGTTGCATTGAGGAAAACTGCAATATTTTGGAACGATGTTGTGTGTTTGTTTATTTTCAGCGGAGGCATGTTAAACTGAAGCTTAATTTTGAAGTACTCTTCCTGATTTTTTTTTTTTTTGCTTCATTCTACTCTTATAAAACAAACCAAAGAAATTGCATGATAGTACCCTGAAAGATACTGCTGTTGGCAGATTATTCTCTCAGGAAGTACTGTGGTTGTGCTGCTGCTCTTTCTTTGACGTGTGTTTTGATTATTTCAGTTGTGTTACCTCATTTTTTCCCCCCAAAGTCCTGATTCGTTTGGTGAACTGGATGCTGCTGACTGAATAGCTACTTGTTCAGTGTTTTCTTTGTGTTTCAGGCTGTGGCCTGGCCATAAAAACTGCATGCTGTTTGGAACATGGCTGGGAAGAAGCAATTATTTTTTAACTACAGCAGAAGCCGTAAGGTCTGAGTACTTCTGGGAGCGCTGGTGTGAGTAACAATCAGCTTCAGCCCGAGCGCTTGGCTTGAGAGAGCCATGAACAGCTGCAGCTGCTCTGGAGGTTCCCTGCATGGTCGGCACTGTTAAATCAGCTTTTTTTATCACGTTCAGTCTGCATATCTGCCATAAAATAGAGTACCTAAAGGAATGTCATCATTTCTAATTCAGAATTAGTGCAGAAACATAATGAAATACTGACTTCGGAATGGGTAGTAGCTTAAAAGAAGAATGGAATCAGCAGCAGGTGGGGCTTTTCACTTTTGGCTTCGTCTTGATGTATTCTTGGCTGCTTTGCATCCCTCCAAAGCAGAGGAAACGAGGGGGCTGTCCAATGGGGCACGCCAGGCAGAAGCTTACAGATCTGTACTGTTTTATTCTCCCTACTTCTAGACCCTTTGTGTAGTTACCTGTCATTTAACGAGATGTTGATGTTCTTTGCTCTATTATTAGTTAATCTCCAGGAGTTTTTTTAGAAGCTAAGACTTGAAGCAGAAGAAATATGACTTCTAGTGGGCTGTTCTAGCTTAAGAGCTGAATGTGCCCCCGTACGTTGATCTTTCTCACGTCAGTCTGTGGCAGACTCGATATATTTTGAAATCGACTTCTTTATATATTTTGAAATTGACTTCTTTTTTTTCGCTTGTTTGTTTGCAACCGATCTGTGGAAACTACTATTTTCTAATTTTGGGGGCTGTTGTTAATATGGTAGCTCCTCTCCAGTACTGTGGAAAGCTGGGTGTGCATTCTCCACCTGGAAGATCCCTACCTTCTGGCAATATGCCTAAGCTAATGGCAGAAGTATGTGGAGTTACTCTTCTGTCTGGAAAGAAATGTTGTAATTGATGTAATGGGGCTCTGTGAAACAGCAGTTCTGTTCCACCTTGCTTACCTGATGTGTCAGTTTGATAAACACGGGTTGTGTGTGGCTTACTGCTGTACCTGTCTGTTGGCTACTCTTGCTCTGGGGGCAGAAGGCAAAATCTGCTTCGTGGAGTCACCCCAGCTTCAGCTGCGGTGCTGCAGAACAGCAGTTACCGAGGCTGTGGGAAGTGTGATGTGCCCAAGATACTGATGCTGGTGATAATTGCATAATGGTAACAGTAAATGTAATATATGCTTCGCTAATTATCCGTATGAATGCTCCCACAGGTTGTCCTGTGTTATTTTCCAGAATGCTTGATGTTTGATATAATTAGTTGTATGATTTTTTCCAAGAGCAATTTAGTGCTAATAATTGCCTGCTGTTACAGATAGACTCCTGTTTCATAGTGTAGGCATTTTCTTTTCCTATGGTCAGATTCCTTTTTCATTTTCTTCTCCTAGTTTTCCATACAACTAAAACCAGAAGAAGCCCTGGGAGTACAGGAACTTGGCTTTTACAATTCCAGTGTCAACATCTTATTTCTGTCCCTTTGGGTGTTCTGGGACTCCCCTGGATTTGAGAGATTCAGTAAGGGTACATATTAAGAATTCATTTCTTAATTTCTTTGCAGTTAACTCTCCTAGAGCAGTTGGGAAGCATCAACCCATCCCTTTGAGATGTTAATGGAAAATGTAAGCACAACTAGAACAGGTTCTGAGGCCAAAGGCAGAGATCTGGGGAAGCTTTCAATTCTCTTTGATACAATCCTAATACTATGGAAAATAACGATTCCTAAGGGCCCTAGACTTTCATAATATCAGTGTCTCATACAGCACAGCAAAATACAGGAAAACAGTGACTTTTCAGAAGCTTTCAATCTTTTCTAAGTAACTGGAACTGGTGCTAGCTCTATGTCAGTATTTCTTCAACCCACTTAGCTTATGATTATCTTTAATTTGCTGTAAAGCAGTTACTGTTCTCAGGCAATTATGATGTTTACACAGAGATGAATGCAGATGCGTGCAATAAGTTGATTGTTCTGCATAGTATTTCCTTCCGTGCACAAGTATGTGCATAATTATAGCACAGGTGCTATACAGCGTAGACCACAGCGAGTAACCTTAACTCTCCCCGTCAGGAATGCTGACCTTCCAGCTACCTTCTGCACTGTTCTTCTCTTGAGGAGATATTTTGCTGGTATTAATGGGTTTTCACCCATTAAGCTACTGGTAAGCATATTGAACACTGTCCAGAGAAGTAGCTTAGTGTCTCAAGTGGTGGTTTTTTTTTTTTATTATTATTATTATTATTCCACAGAGCATGCACTGGTGAGGATGAAGAGGCAACGCGACTGGAGCAGTAGAAACTGAACTGCAAGGTGGCAGCCCTCCTCACCCATGATGAAAAGGAATAAGTGTGGGAGGAGAATGATAGGCTTAATTGTGGCAATTACCATCTCCTGAGCAGTGCTCATTAATTACTGCCATGCTGTTCTAAATAGTCTAAACTCTCAGAATACTCTAGAATAGCAGTCACCGGTGCCTGGTGGTCCACGACCAACACCAGGTAATGTGCTGAGGTCTGTGCTGTGCCTTGTTTTTCTTTTTGCTGATCTATGATTTCCTCTACCTGTGAGCTCTGGAGGACCTTGAAAGCAGCACGTTAATGTTGACTCTCTAAACAAACAAACAAAAAAAACCAAATAGCATCGATGTTAGTGTAGTAATGTTTCTGCCATAAGATGCTTTCCCTTGTCTAGAGAGGATATTGTTAAATTCTGATTAATGATATTGCCATAGAAGTATAGCTCCTCATCGTTTGCTTCCCTATTTGAGCATTCTTAAGAAATAATTTGTTGTGCTGTGACCTCTGTGAGTGAAGTTCAATGTCGCTCTTTACCCCCAGGGCCCAGTAGTCCTTGGTGGTGGCTGGCAGCCTGGAGACCTAATGCAGCATCGGGGCCGATTGGGTTCAGTGTCACTGGCAGCCTCCAGAACGAATAAATGGCTCTCACCTTCGTCTCCTACCCCAAAGGGCCCTGTAGGAGATGCTGTTTCCTCTTGTTTCCTGTATAATGTGGAGAAGCAGGTCAACAATCAAGAACCACATAATTCTGCAATGATGGAAGCGAAAAAATATTTTCATCATTAAACCAAGTCTTAAATCAACAGCAGTGTGATTTGTGAAAGCAATTTTATAAATCACATTGAGTAATTTGATCTTATTGTATTATTTTAATGTTTCTTTAACTTTTTTGATATTTTTCTTGTGTACTAACTTATCACCTGGTATCAGTTTACCAGTAATTTGTACTTGGTGCGTGATCACTGCACTTGCTTCACCTTTTGCTTTTTGAAATCTTGTGGTTTTGTGTGTTCTTAAAGTCTTGTTTTTGTCAGATGGAGTAGATAAACATTGTTAAAAAGGGAATTTTAAAGCCTTGTTTCATCGTTGGAGCACGAGGAAGGGGTTACAAAGGATAAATTATTAACTTACGAATTTGCATGCCCACTGAATCTGTGCCACAAAGAAAAGAGTGCTTGGTGCAGGAAACTTTGAATAATCCAATGGCAGTAACAAGATAACATATTTATAAATTATATATACTTATAACTTTTGTATATTTTAACAAAATATGTTTTATTGAAATTGGACCTGCCACATATTTTTCTCTAAAACAATACCTGTTTTGTTTTTTTTTTTTAAAAAAAGACAACAACATCAACAACCAAAACAAAAACAAACAAAAACAGAATAGTTAATTCTACAAAATTTGCAAGCGAATTCTTGCAGGTACTCCTACTGGAAGACACAGGACAGCCTGGCAGTGTGTGTAACTATGTGCATCTCCAGGTGTAGAGAATGAGGAGCAGGAATCAAAATTCCTCTTGCTAAGTGGATGTTTTGACTGTTCTACACATGAGACCCAAAACCCCACTGCATTCACTGCTCACAGCTACCTTTTTGTTTCTTTTATTTCCAGGAAGTTGGAAGATCAATTTTATTTGGGGGGTGAGGGGCCTGGGACAGAGCAGGGGAGAGCATCATGAATCTTCTGAGTCATTTGGGTGTAGTGCCTGGCCTGCGGTGCTTCTGCTAAAATCTGTCAGAGCAGCTGCTTCCTCTTGAAGGAGAGACAAAAAAGGGTATCTGTAGTATCTTGATGCCTGAGAATTGCCTGTGCATTCCTGTGTGGTGCCCTCCACCGCCAGCATCTGATAGATGAAATCAGTCATTCCCAGCCAGCTCGTAAGCATCGTAGTGCTGGAGAGGCTTCGTGATCAGTGCAGCCAGCGACCTTTTCATCACCTGTGGTTTCAGGCTGAAGTTCTCCAGGAAACATTGTTTACAGGTCAGTGGAAGTTTAAAGATCATTTCAACTGAAATTGACTTTGCAACAGCAGCTTTTAGCTGGCTGTCACACTCTGCTATAAAGGCACATAATACTTAGCTGGCAGATGTATTTTTTCCCCTCAGTGAGTAAGATAGAACCTGAAAGGTGGTGGAGTCTGACCTGAATGTCTCTGTTTATACATTTTTGCATGGAACAAACTATAGGATTCATTGGTATTGGATGCTGTAGAGATAAATGGTTTCAAAAGTTGACTGGAGAAGTTGAGAAATGCACTGAGAACGATTCAGCACAGAGATGTCGCTTCTGGCTCAGAAGGTCCTTGAGCAGGAAGTTGCTGGAAGGTGCAGAGCATTCAGGCAGAGCATGGCACCACCTGCTTGGGTGTACGGTTTTTCCTAGACATCAGCTGCTTTCCCTTCTTCAGAATCTTTTTGGGCTAGTATCTCTTGATGCAAGCTGACTCAGCTCTTCTCTTAATGGACAAAACGGGGGGAAATCTGCCTGAATTGTATTTGGCAAATTCATAATGCCCGTGGCTGTGCACCAAGACAGTTGCCTCTGAAAGACTCCAGGCTGAGCAGCCCCAGCTCTCCCGGCCTCTCCTCACAGCAGAGGGGCTCCGGGCCCTGCGGCATCTTCCCGACCCCACACCAGGCTCTCCCCAGCGTGTCCAGGTCCCTCCTGGACTGGGGGCCCGGCACCAGACCCCACACCCCAGGGGTGTCTCACCGGCACAGAGCAGAGGGGCAGGGTCCCCTCTCTTGACCTGCTGTGCAGATTACTCCAAGTGTACATTTATTTTTTTATTTCTGCTAGTGATCAATAGCTGAACAAATTCCTAACAGATTATCCCCGTGTTACGCACAGGAGCACTGCTGATCTTCTAAAAGTGGCTACTGCAGTTCTTGCACTTTAATTCTGCAGATAATACGCCTCATTTTCTGTTGACTTTATTATAGAAATCCAGAGGATTCTGGAGGTATTAGACCAAATTATAAGCTTCTAAATCTGTTTAAATGGCAATCTTAATCCACAGTTGCTTGCAACATGGTATATCAGGTCTCTTGTTGTACTTTAAGATGACTACATGCCTAACTCCTCAGACCAGCTGAAATACTTCCTGCTTTCTGTATTCCATGACATTTTAGGCTTGCTCCCCTTGCTATTTTCCTTAATCACAAGGAAGGCATTATACTTCGTGTCACCAAGTTTGGTAAAAGACCCTGTATTGGTAGTGCCTGCTGCACTACCTCCACGTCCCCCTTATCAATAGGGCACATCTCTTCGTAGGGCAGGCCATGACTAATAGTTTTATTAGGATGAATGTGTCCCTTAAATCGGCCTGCTGGGGTTCGAGAAGCTCTGATTTAGTGAGAAGTGCTGCTTGCTGTGCTGCCAGCGGGCTGAACTGCTCCGTGCTTGGTCTGGTGGAGGCAGGTGTGCAGGCAGGACAAGGAGCAGCAGGAGAATGGCCAGGAGCAGGGGTTGTGGCAGCATTTATGGCAGCGTTAGTGCTGCAAAGGCAAAAGGGAGTTGGAGACATTGCTTTTTGCCTCTAGCTCTGGCCGGTGAGGAGGGGAAGAAGGGGTGCTGCTCAGCAGCCAGGCTTCCCTTCTTGTTACCTCAGACCTGTTGTTTGCTGTGTAAAACCCAAGTCTTGATCTGTTTAGGTCTGGTCGCCTTCATTCCAGCTTGTTACTCCCCAGCCTGTTTCTCAAATCGTGCACAAGGCAGTGTTTTCACTAATTTAAGCACAGTCTCTTCAACTTACAGTGGTGGTTCTGTCTTTGCCTCTGGTACATAAATGCTTTTAAGATTTTTTTTTTTCCCCAGTGCTGTTTGCTCCTCTGTAGAATTGGCTGAGTGCTTGAGCTGGGGGTAATTCTCTAACAGGTGGACTCTGGAAAACCTTTAAGATCATCTGTTGCATCTAGCTCCCATCCCCAGATGTGTGTGAAACTAGAAGTGCCCAAACTGGAATTCTTGTCGTACATTAGGAATTTGTTCCCCCCTGGTAGGAGAAGAGACGAGGTGGTTTGGAGCATGTTTAAAATGAGGACTTCTGCTTTGGAACTCGTCAAATAAGTTTCTGAGGATAGTTCCGGTGCAGCGTGGTAGGATCTATCTTTGATCACTCCTGAACAAGTAGATACATATAACACAAACCCAAAACGTAAATGTTTTGTCTCCAGCTTTTTTAATTAAAAAACTTTCCCTCTGCTTGTGTTGGAAACAGTTCAAAGTAACCTGCTTGTCTTGTTCCTGTGAATCTAGTGATGGCGTTTGAAGCTTCTCTTGGAAGGAAGGATTTGCTATCTCATTTGTGTAGATTTCTAAAGTGTGTATTTTACAAGCTATGCCATGTATTAAGAAGCTTTTAAAATATAAAGTTTATTCAACAGTCAGAAGAGAATGAAAGCCCTAAAATTCCTCTGTATTTAGCTTTGATACATTGAGTTTCTTGTTCAACATGAATAGAAATTTCTATTCATCCCTGGCTTTTCTTGGGTCACCAGGTATGCTCGTAACCAAAAATTCACAGTGGAAATCTCATGCTAATTTGTGAAAATAGGTAGAAGCATTGGGAAATTGCAAATCAATTACCTATGTCTGCAGTTTGTTTTTTCCTCGTGCTATTTAGATGTGGAATGCTATAAAATTTATAAATGAGCATTGGAAATTAGTTTTCTTTGTTGTGTGACAAAGAACAATAGCGCAGACATGAACACATGCGTATGGGTTTCTGTTGGAGATGAATGTAGTAACTGTTTCTGGGCAGCAATCTTTGTTTCTTGTTCCACGTACCTGGAGCGATGTGGCCAGGAACTGTGTGGTGGTGGCCTGGTTCCAGAGGCCTGGACAAAGCTGCAGCCCAGCTGGATGATGATGTGAAGAAGGTCTTGTGACAACACACTTCCACAGGGGGCTCTGGAATGAGAGTGCTGTGAGGCAACAAATCTACTTATTGAAATCTAAGATCAGAATTAACCACAACTTTGTGGTGAACAGAGAAATAGAATATTTGCCAGTGTCATTTTTTACTGTAAAATAAATCACTTTTTCTTATCAGCTGATAATTAAGCTGCTGACGGAAGCCTTGTTGAAGAAGGAATGCACATTATTAGTGGCTACCACATCTGCATTGGCTGTAAGACTTTTAGCCCTTAACTAACAAAAATATACTTGTTAAGACCCCTCAGGTCTGTTCCTACGTTGAGAATTTAGCAATCTGTATCCCTTGAGGGACAATTTAGCCAAGACTAATAGTCTAATAGTGTGCTGAGAACAGAAATGCAAGCATTAGCTGCTGATGTAAATGCTGTGGACATCACCAGCACAGTAACCGGGTCCTGCAGCTTGCTGCTCTCTCCCTGAGGTGGTTATTTTTCATTTGGTTGCAGTCTGCATACTGGCTCCTGCAGCAGCACTTCTCAGATCAGCTTGAAAGTTGCAGAGGTTTGGTGAACAAAAGCAGTTTAACAGCCTCGCTCCTACACCAGGGTACGTGGCAATACCTGCATCGCCGCTGGAAACAGCCCAGTTCGCACCTATAAAAAGCATGAGCTTGCCCGAGCTACCCCCGTGTCTCACTTTAGCAAGAAGGTAAGTGGAAGTTTTGCCCTGTGGTTACTCAATTTTGCTGCATTTTTATTTAGAATACGTAGTTTTATTTTTAGCAGAAACTGTCATGGTGTTAAACTCTGATCTAATCATTTTCTAAGCCCTTTCCTAAAACTTATATTCCCCAATATGATTTTAAAAAGTTGCTAGTTCTTTATTTAAGCTAGTTCTTTATTTAACTATGGCTCAGAAACTGATTTAAGAATCTAAGTGCTTAATAATCAGGTAACTGTTTCCTGAATAATGATGGCCAGAGCACACCTCAAACTTTTACCCTGGCAGCAATCTCCTGCTGTTTACCTTTGTGGAGCTGATTACCTTGGAATTGTCCATGGAGAAGGGAAAAAGGAAGGGGGGGGGGGGAAATAGAAACAACAAAACCAGCCAGCACAACACCCCTCCTCCCCCCCCCCCCCCCCAAAACCCCAACCCACTCAGAAATATATAAGCTTAATTAAGACTTGGCATGTGATTGAGTGTAAGTGGGTTATCATTACTCAACTCTGAGATATCAGGCCTGATGAAATAAGCATCCTTTGGATGCAATCTGTGCGATGGTGAGATACTAAAAATGTCTAATACATTAATTCTGACAAAGAAAGTCTGTGGTCAGGTGCAGTGGTAGTTCAGTACCCCGCTCATATCTTATTTGCTTACTCGTAGCCCTTTTCATTTACAAGTAATTTGATGAATACAAGTGTTCGTTTACAAGTAATTGAATGAATTACAGTGAATTAACAAGCCGCAGATCAAGACAAAAAGACTGTTACTCTTTCTAGTCTGATTATAGATATTTTCTTTTCTCAGAGCACAAAGCTGATACGACTTCATTCGGGCTGCTTAGGCTATAGGTAAAAGCGTTATTCGTACCCCCTCTCCTGGTCGGTCTGATCTCACAGCACCTGTACAGTTTTAGGGAAAGGGGCATTTCTTAGCAACAGTGAGGGGAAAAATGGTTGAGCAAACTGCCAGGACTACTTCAGTTGCAGCTTACACTCCAGATAGACAAGTGAGCTAAAAATGGAGAATAAGACAACGTTGGTCAAAGTGACAGATGCTGCTGTCAGTGGATGGCTGGCCTAGCAGTTTTATCAAGCTTTTTGTAAGCACCAGAGCTGTAAGGAGCTTTTAAGGAAATGAGAATGAGCAGCATGGGAAAAGGCAGGGATATGTTTGAAGTGTTCTTTTTTTTTTTTAAAGGCAAACAAATATTGTGGATTCACTAGAGCTGCAAAGTAATAGCCCTGTTGGCTTGGAAATAGAAAAGCAGAGACCAACACTAAACAAGTCCCTTAATGCCCTTAATTTTCTTGATATGGTAGCTCATCCATGGTCAAGATAAGAAACAGCCTGTTGTAGTACTCTTGCACTCCAGTTTTAAAACATTTCTGACTCTTGGCTTTATTTTTCACCCTGCAAATCTGCTGCTGGTTCCTGTTAGTTGTGCTGGGGTCTGTGTATTTGTCACCATCTCCTCAGCCTGGAGAAGGTTATGCCGGAGAGGTGCCTTTCAGTTTCTCAGTGAATGGAAACCAGTGTACCTATAGAATGCAGACCTGGAAGTACTAGGTCTAAACTTCAGTTTTATTTATTAAATCTGAAGCGTGCTTCCCTTCCCAATTGTTTGATCTTCTTTCTTCTGCTAGCCCCTGAAACCTCTCACCATGAAGTACAGCTGGGAATGGCCCAACTCTTGCATCCTGTGTAGCTGCAAAACCTCTCTCCAGACAATAGACCCTGATACCACGTCCCTAGGAGAGCAGATAGCCCTACAGGACCCTGGCTTCCATCCCATACTGTCCTTATCTCAAGGTAAGTCTAAAAGGATCCCTTGCTGTGCCATTGCACTCTTCGCTCTCCCTCCTTACATAAAGGAGGTTTAAAAATATGTGAATGAAATTGTAACCACGTTTCTGGAGGGTAATGAAAACCAGCCAGTGATGTTCTGCAGCTCACCTACAGACACTCCATCTTCAGTGCAAGAAGGATGCAGCCTGGAGATCTCTGAGCCTCAGAGACCATGCTGTGCCTTGGCTTGTGTCTGAGGTGATTGCCATAACTTGCTTACTGTAAGCTAGATCACTGCTTGTAGAAGCAGCTCTGTGCCTTCTCTGAGGGATAGCCTAATTCTGGAGACTTGCAGAACAATTATTTGAAGTTCCTTTTAACCCTCTGCCCTGGAGAGCTACTTGAAAGACTCAAAATCTAACGCTGCTTTTAACAGGCTGTGTGGTGGTTGTTTGGCAGACCCCTGGCACCAGTTTTGTGTTTGTGGAATCACTGAGTCTGACAGGCTCTGCACTGAAACACTGGTGGCCTTTTCGGTGTGTTCTGTACTAGTATGAACTACGCTTCCTAATGCTGTGGAACTGAACGTTTAGTTCCTGTTCAAATATCTGAAGAGTGCAGCACTGTCAGTGCCTTTAACCACGGGAGGAGAAGAATGTGCACTACAGAGTTTGTGAGCGGGTCAAGGGACCACGAGGAAAATACCCTTTTGATGGTACAACTGCAAAAGCGTATCTCCACAATGATTTTGGTATAACTTACTTAAATCTTTCAGCTCCTCAAATAAGGCTGCAAACAAGTGCCAAGCAGCATGTAGCTGGCTGTTGTTCAGTTCAGCACGCTGCAGGGGTGGGAAGGCTCGGTTGCCAGGTCCAGGCTGTCAGGTTGCCAGGACAGAGGCTGCTGATCTGAAGCCGTGCTCGTGCTCCTCACTCTGTATCCCAGCACCAAAGGGAAAGCCTGCAATCAACCACACTTACTTTAGTTACTGTGTCACTTTCCTGTTTTATCAAAGTACTGACAGATGCACGTTGCTAATGATGTGTGTGAAGAGAAATCTTGCGGCCACCAAAATAACTTTTCTTTTCAGGCAACCCTCTCCACTTACACTTTGACACCTTGTTAAGAGAGGACAGATTGCACAGACTGCTGAGCCATAAACTCAGGACTCTGAAAATGTCCAATTTTGGAAAGAAGCAGGATCCAACTAGCAGTGCATTCCCAAAGCTACCCTCTTCACTTCTGCTCACCTCCGGTAAGTTAAATAAAACTGAGTTTGAGGTGACATTTAAAAAATTAAATGTGGGCTTTTAACCAGTACCTGAGGGCAGTCAGTCAAAGTATAATGGAGTCAGCAGCAACCTTTCTTCCAGGGGAAGGTAACTTGACCTCTGTCATATAGTAACATCCAAGCAACCGAGTCCAGCAATTTGTAAGCTGTAGAAATTCTGGTGACCTTGGAAGGATGCAAGAATGCTTGCTTTAGCTAAGATAAAAACAAACAAACAAACAAAAACCAACCAACCAAAGAAACAAACAAAGCACCCCTTGCTATTCTTTCTTTCTTTGGTAGGGAAAATGCAGCCAAAAAGGAAGCTGTTACAAACCTTTGTTTTAAATCAGATTAAATCAATATTTCCCTGGCAAAACTCTGACATCTTTTTCTCATTCTTCGTCAGACCATGTCAGCTGATGACTTTAAAATGATCGATGGCAGTTTAAGATGAGTGACAGAAGGCTCAAACCAGTTTCAAGCTCAGAAGAGGGAAACCCAGCTAAAACATATCCTAGTTCTTTAATGAACTGGGGTTGCTGTTCCATTTGGCTTTCTTTAAAAGACATATTTTTATGCCAAATATACATTTTTAAAGTAACGTAAATGGCCAACTTACAGTCTGTGCTTCCTTGACATTCTTGTAATGGGACAATTCCTACATGTGCAGTACTCACTATGTTCTGCGGTTGCTGGTGCAAGCTGTAATGAACAAACCCGATGGAAATAGGAAAAAAAAAATAATAATACAAACAAAAGAACCCAACAACCTTCATGTTGAAAGCACATCAGCAGCCTCCAGTGGTGTTCTTGGCAGTCAGGACCTGAGCTACAACTTCACGATGTTCGGTCTGAGCTGAGGTAACTTAGCCTTGGATGGGGATGGATCTTATTGCCTGAGAGCAGTGCTGTGGAGGTATCATATATCACTATGAAATATCCACTATATATATATATATATATATTCAATATGAGATATCCACAATGTATATACCCTTCAATATCAGCTGAGGATGTGATGAACAAATGCAAGGAACCTGTTGGAGGGTGTTTGAACACCACACCAGTATAATTCTATCAACTGCTCAGCAGCTGTTTGGCTTTTAACTGATCTGGTTTCCTTATACCTCTTCCTTTTTTCAAGCATGTAGCCGCAAGCTTACACAAAAGCCATCCCTATTCATGGGCAGTATGTATGCAGGGGGGGTGTGAGACACTGACCGTGGAGAGTATGCACTAAGGGATGGTGCAGGAGAGTTTTTACATACTTTTAACTCAAAGATCCTCACAGGGCTAGGTTTGTAGGAAAGATTTGGCTAGTGGAGTCATTTGGCACAGCAGGCTTAGAAGATGGCTCCATTTGTGGAGCGTGGAATAAGCCAGTCCCAAATGGAAAAAAAAAAAAAAAGTTAACTGACATAGAAAGTGTATCAAGTTAAGGTTACACAGCACTTCAAAGAAGAATACGTTTGTATTAAAATCAGCATGGTTAGTAATTGGAGAGGTCGTTAGAGGTGGGACAAGCCTGACGAGTTCTACAGTGAGGTAAGCTTTTTAAAGTGGCTGTACCTGGACTGTATTTTTGTTCTTGAGGGCTGTAACTTCTTCACCTCCTGCTGTATTTGGGAAACAACCACCCTTCTTGAGAAGACACGTTCAGAGCTGCAGAGCATCGGCGCTCCGTTTGAGGCTCTTGTGTTACATTTATTCTCTAATTCCTTTTTTCTGCTCTGTTTTCCCTTGGGGGGAGGTAACCTTACAGCAGTAGCAACATAACCAACCGGTCTTAGGTCGGTCTGACTTCACCTTGGGTTTCTGTTCGTGTTTTATGAACAGGTTTGTTGTTCAAAGGGGAAAGGCAGCTCGAAGGAACATCCAGTCACAGCTCTCCTGTTTCTAGTCCTCAGGCACAAAAACCCAGTTCTCTGCACCACGCACTGGCCGCGTCCCCAGAGACTCCTCCAGCCCCTTCTTGCAGTCACATCCCTCTCACTGGCAGCTGGGCGATGGTGAGTTGAAAGAAAAGCTGTGGGAAATTGATCTGAGAAGGGGGAGTAGCCTTAGAGGAGCTGGGGAATACCTCCTTTACCTAGCATTGCCTGGGGCTGCAAGGCACACGGGGCACTCAGATGGGTCTTTGCTGCTAATGGACTGCTAGGAAATGCATTTTGGATGCTGTTATTAAACGAACAGCAGCAGCTACTTGCTTGTTTCCATAGGCGGCGCTTGGCTGGCTGCGTGCCGGCTGCAGTGCTTCCCCAACCAGATGGGTTGGTTTTGAATTGAGCACTGAGCGCGTTCTGCTCATTCCTTTTTTTAAGCATGGAGCTAAAAAACATGTTACAGGGCTATTTTAGCTACAAGTTAATAGTAAAGAACTTAATTGCTTAACATATATTTATTTATAAACTTAATTTTGGCACGTAAAGTGTGGGGGAAGCCCCCAGTGTAGGGTCATCAGCCCCTTGAAACATCCTGGAAATGTGAACTCCAGAGTGTTCACTGCTCTTAAAATTTGGGTTTGCTTTGAGTATACATGTTTTTGTTTTATTTTGGTAAAAATGGGTAAAAGTCGAACTCTCTGCCTTTCCCTCAGTGGGAGCAGCAGTAGGCCTGTCTCTGCTCTCGTTATATTTTGAGAGCTTCCTATTTTTGAGACCCCTGCTTCTCTACCAAAGCTGAAATTGTCTGGTGTTTTCACAAGTTGGTGAGCAGCAGAGGGGGGAGAGGGGCTGACAGAGCATCTTGTTCTTAATCCCCACTTCTGGAAAAAGGCCAAAATAGTGTAGTCACCTGGGAAGAACGATGGAGTGCCTCCAGGTAACTTCAGCTGTAGCAGTTCCCTCTAGTGCTGGTATGTCTTTCTGCTTTTGTCTTATTTCTTTTCCACAAGTGTTTTGTGTTTTTTTTTTCTTCCTCTCTTAATGCTTAACTGTTCTCTGCATGCTCAGGATTGCAGTGATTGCCCAAGAAGCCATGAGATGCTTAGTTAAAGGACCAATTTAACTAAATTAGTGCTTTAATTGCTCAGTTAAAGGACCAATTGCGCCGTGTGACCATCTTGTGTAGAACAGATAAAGCAGTTTGGCCCGAACCATGCACCTCAGCTCACATTTTTTCACTGTACAGTGATCTTACTTTTACTTGGGTTTCTTGTTTTACCTAACTAACCGTGCTCCAAAGGCTGCCTTGGTTTGGGTCCTCCAACAAAGCAGATGGCTGATGGGCAGGGCAGCCTCTGCCAGCTCCTCCAGTTACTGGGTTTAATTGCCTTAATGATCTGTACCTGCACTCTTCTACTGGCTCGTGTAGCCCTGAGGCTTGCAACAACTTGCAGTCCCTCTGTGAACAGTAGGACCAGAGTGATGCTGTCTTGTGGTGAGGATGCCAGATCTTCCTGGAAGTGCTGGGTGAAGCAGTAGAGGTGAGGTTACTCTGGGAAGGTGGTGCTTGTCTGTTCTCCAGCGATCTGGCAAAGAAGTATTGGGTTCTTGACATGAAAATAATACCAGTGGTCATAGCAGTATGATACTGTAGCATTGGCGTGTAAAGGCAATGCTAGGGAAAGTTAAAATTGAAACAAGTCTGAAATGGAAGCCTGTAGAGGCTGGTAACTAGTCACCAAGTTATTTTAGTATTAAGTACTTAATATTTAGTACTTTAGTATTTAGTATTTAGCTGGCCTTAGCTCACATGTACTCTTCTAAAAGAATTACACTGGTATATAAAGTGAATTCCATGAAAGGTGTTTGAGCTACATACGTCTCAAAGGATACTTCAGTTGCTGCGAGTGCCGAGACATGGGCTGGCTAAAGGATTCAGAATGCGATAAACAAACTTTCTTCTTTGCTGTCATTCTAAAATAACATCGATCTGGAGTTTGAGATCACTCCTGGTGTGTGGGACTGAGTTACCTACGTGAGAGTGAATAGTTTCAGACAGTTGCCCACATTATGAGATAACTGCCTTCTGCCAAAAACAGTCAGCTTTGCCACAGATTAATTTCTGAAGCTACCAGAAGAACTGAACTTCCCTTTCATCCTTACGAATAGTCTCACAAGCGCTGTCTTATGCTTCGTACCAGATCTGTGCTGTGTTTGGGCTCAAGTGCGCAGCATTTGCTTTGGAAGCCTTTTCAGATGAGCCTGTGAAGAATAAGGAACCTAAGTGGAGGTGGCAAGGCAGTAGTCTTGACACCACCAATGGATAGCTGACCTGGTGATCCTGGAAATGTGAACTCCGAAGTATTTACCAGTCTTAAAATTTGGGTTTGCTTGGGCACCCTGGCAAACAGAGCTAGTGCTCTAAATTGAATCTGGGTGTGAGCTTTCAGCAGGTGTTGGGGGCTGGGACGAGGTGGGTATTGTAATATTCTTTGAGCATGATTCTAGGCTCTTAATTCCAGCAACTGCTCCTGCCTCTCCTTTTCACTCCACAGAACGTACGGCCTTGGGAGCCTCGCACGTTTCCTCTTCTGGATTCTGCATGCCAAGGTGTGGGAACAGCACTTTGCCTTTCAAAATGATCTGTGAAGCTCAGATTTCTGGATGTTTGGTTGTTTTTATTCTCCCCAAGTGTCCTTCCTTGCAAGTATTTATTTCTGGGTTGGAGTGTTCAGGGGCGGGAGGAGCTCTAGAAACTTGGGGTAAGCTCAGGAATGTTTTTATATCAGGATGATTTTGATGCAGAGCTGTTTTCAGTCTAGATTTGATAAAGTGGCAGTAAAAAATACCCAAGCGTAGCCTAGACACATTCTGTAAAATAAATTTCTTCATTCAGTGATACTCTGTTTTAGAGTTCACATAGCTCAAAGGCTGCCCTCTGCCAGAGGGGTCTGGTTCCCCGGTGTAACGGTGCCTACAAACCTGCACACAGCCTGCGAATGGGTAACTGCAGCCTGGCAGGTAGGGGTACGTGGCTTATTTTGTACCAAGATGGGGAGTTCAGGAAAAAAAGAAGAAGCTCTAGGGCGAAATGGGGAACCACCCCACCTGTGTGCGGGTTTCTGTTAGTGTTTGTGTGAACCAAGGACTTTGCTCTTTAGGTTGGTTTGAAAAATGTGAAAATTGGAGAAGCTCCCAGCTTTGTCATTCATATTTTTCTCTAATTGAATGAAAACTAAAGCATGGAAGCATACTCAATTTTCTTTACTAGAATTTGACATATTGTATAATTACATACAGATTATTTTCTGCCTGTCACTTGTTGAGTTTTTCATTTTGAATGATGGGATTCACAAATAAAACATTAGTAAATAAAGTGTTTTCAAAAGAGGAAAATGGGAGAAAATTGCCTCATAATGACTTACTACACAGTACTAGATGTGATTGTGGAAAGATACGATAAATCTGAACGTACCCAGCAGTGAAGACTTGGTGCAGATCGGTTCATTGCATTTCAGTCCATCTGATTTTTTTTTTTTTTTTTTTTTTGAAGCCACAATGAGCACTACATTTTCATGTGCTTTGGCTCCTTACCCATGAATCTGTCTCTGTTTGAAATCCTTCGGGCTGTGAGATGGAGCCCAGGAGCGTGATCCCAGCTTATGACTGACCCAGCCCTACTTCTCCCTGCAGAGGAAGCCTCCACACCCCTGCCTGTTCCCAAGTGATGCTCTGGGGTCTTCTGATGAAAGCAAGACAAATTCTGCTTAAGATTGACTTGGGAATTTATTAAAGACTGTCAGCATCAAAACTGGGTGCGAACATACCCTATTTAAAACTACCTTATTTACTCTCTAGTTATGTTTCTCAATTTCCCTATCTATCTTCCACTTTTTTTTTTTTTTTCTCCCCAAAACACTGTTTATTAGATGATTTCTCTCCTCTGTAAGCTCTGCTCACCAAGGAGCAGTGCTCCCAGCCTGAGGACAATGGGGCTCTACCACATCCTGTGGCAGCCGGTTAGGGAACAAACAGCCTGGGCTGAAGCTGCGTGAGGTAAACGCTTTTTGTTTCTCCACAGGAACACAAAGATTACCTGCCCTATACCAAGGGCTCAGCTGTTTAGGAACAGTGAAGGGAAAAAAATAAGAACCTAACTTCTGTAATTACTGTAATTACAGCTCCCAAGGGACAGCTGTGAGGAAGTGTGTGGGCCTGATGGGCACCGTCCCCTGTCCTTCAGCAGCTGCGGGAGGGCGCAGGGCTCTCCACACAACTTGGCTGCTCAGGGAAGTGGTGGAGTCCCCATCCCTGGAGGTCTGTAAAAGACGTTTAGACGTAGAGCTTGGTGATATGGGTTAGCGGAGGACTGGTTAGCGTTAGGTCAGAGGTTGGACTCGATGATCTAGAGGTCTCTTCCAACCTAGAAATTCTGTGATTCTGTGCGATTCTGTGACAAAAAAAAACACGGCAGCCTAGCAGAGCCTTAACGAACTGCTCCGTGGGAGGAAGCCCACCACCACAAAGCGCTACCAGAAACAAAGGGGGAGGGTGGCAGCGCAGCACCCGAAGCGAACAAGCCAAAATCACAGAATTTTGTCTGTGATTCAGAAAAAATCACAGAAAAAACGTCTTTTAAAGACTTCCAGGGATTAGGGATATGGTTTAGCGGAGGACTGGTTAGCGTTAGGTCAGAGGTTGGACTCGATGATCTTGTGGTCTCTTCCAACCTACAAATTCTGTGATTCTGTCTTTTACAGACCTCCAGGGATGGGGACTCCACCACTTCCCTGGGCAGCCCGTTCCAATGTCTAACAACCCTTTCGGTAAAGAAGTTCTTCCTAAAAAAAAAAAAAAAAAAAAAAAAAAAAAAAGCCGCTCAAAAACCACCGCGAGCCGGGCTGTGAGGCGACCCAGACCCCCCGAAGGGGAAGCGGGCGTGAGGCGCAGCGCAGGCGCCAAGATGGCGGCGGGGCCGTGTGTGTGTGGGGAGGGGGGGGGGGACGGGGGGGCGCTGCGGGGCGGGGTTTCCCGGTCCCCCCCGCGGGGGCGGAGCGCGGGGCGGGCGGCGCTCGACGCATGCGCGGCGCGGGGCGGGGGGGAGGCGCAGGGCCGCGGCGGCGGCGCTCGGTGAGGCCAACAATGGCGGCGGCGGTGGCGGCGGGAGGAGGAGGAGGAGGAGGAGGAGGAGGAGCGGGGCCCGGGGCGGCCGCGGTGGCTGTGGCGGCGGCAGCGGCGGCCGCTGCGGCTGCTGCGGGCGGCCCTGGTTTGGCGGCGCTGTCGGTGGCTCGGCGGAAGGACGGCGGCCCGACGGGCAAGTTCTGGGAGAGCCCCGACACCGTGTCCCAGCTCGACTCGGTGCGCGTCTGGCTCGGGAAGCACTACAAGAAGGTGAGGGGTGGGGGACACTCGGGGGGAACCGGGAGCTTGAGGGGGTGTTGGCCTAAGGGCGGGGGGGTGCAGCGGGGGCCGGCCCGAACAAAGGCGGCGGCGGCTGCCGGGGGGGCTGGGCCGGGGGGGGCTCAAACAGGGCCGGGGGGGGGCAGCTCCGGTAACCGGGGGCTGCTTCGGGCCGAGCAGGGCTGGGGGGGCAGCTGCGGTACCGGGGGCTGCTCAAACTGGGCCGGGGGGGCGGCTCCGGTACCCGGGGGCAGCTCCGGTACCCGGGGGTTACTCAAACCGGGTCGGAGGAGCGGCTCCGGTACCTGGGGGCTGCTCAAACTGGGCTGGGGGGCGGCTCCGGTAACCGGGGGTACTCCAGTACCCGGGGGTTGCTCAAACTGGGCCGGGGGGGGCAGCTCCGGTAGCCTGGGGCTGCTCAAACCGAGCCGGGGGGGCTGCTTCAGGGCACGGGGACCGCTTGGGGACGGTCCCGGTCCCTGTCCCGGCCGTCCCGACACGAGCACAGCGGCTCCGGGCCGGGCCCTGCACTGCTGTGAGCTCTGAAACCGGCTGGGAAAGCAGCTCCGGGGTCGTGGCTGTTGGTAAGAACCCGTAACACAAAAAGCAGCGGCCCTCCTGTGTGGCCTCGCTCCCTGCCGTTATCGGCTGCCAGCAGCATCGTGATCCCGAGCTGGAAGAGCCCCATCAACCCGAGGGACCTCAGGTGTGTGAAGTGACCCCGGGCTGGTACTGGTGTCCAGCAGCACCGGGTCCCCACGGCTGGCGGGAGCTGCTCCCGGTGCTCCCCCCCGAGCAGAGCCCCGCAGGTCGGATCTCAGCCCTGTACGCCCCTTATCTGTGCCACGCTCCGAAGCAACCCTCGTCGCTCATAATTGGGCTGCACTTATCAGCGTTACCGGCTGTAAAGATTAGATACCTCTGTTTGTTCCGTGGGCTCCGCGAGGTAATTAAAATTGGGTAAAGAAACCCCCCCTCCACCCGCCGGGCAAATGGATTTCAAAATATCGCTGCGGAAAATCCTTTAAAAATTGGGAAGTGATTCTTGGTTGGGGAGACAAAGAAACGGGTGATTGTTGTAGGCGCTGCTGGGGTTTAGAGAGTGTCTGCAAGGCTCCCGGTGGATGCTCTGGTTGGAGCTGGGTCGTGCTGCTTTGTGTGGTGGATGCTTCGCCCTTAATCTCGTTTCCTGTAGCCCAGGTGGCAGCTCTGCTGTGCACGCACGGCCTCTTTCAGGAGAGCACGCAGTGAGCAGAGCTGACCTTGCCCAGCCCGTGCCAGCTCGGTGCTGCCTGCCCGGTGTCTGCAGCCCCGGGGGCACTGAGGAAGCCGTGGCCGTGTTGGAGAGAACCCAGCGAACCGCAGCGAGCGTGGCCCAGGTCCAGGAGTCAGCTGGCGAGGGGACAGAGAATTGCCTTTGTGAATCTGCTCATTCCCGGTTCCAGATTAGCCAGGTCTTCAAATCCACGAGAATTCTCCATGTCTCTAAAGTACAGCTCGAAAAATAAGAGGTTCAAATAGTAGTGCGGGCAGCTTGTGCTGCGTAGCAGAAAACCAGCCCTTGTTAACCAGGAGCAATGGGCTGCACAGGCAGCGTGGCTGGTGATAAATTTGTCACGGTAGTGGTGTGGGTTCTGTGACCCCACGTTGCTGCAGAAGGGCGTCCTGCTGTCCCAGCACAAACCTCCCCTGCCCCGCTCCTCCGTGGCCCAAACGCCAGCAGCGAGGAAGCCAGCGACGGGCAGAAATGCACTGGGGACTCAGCTGGTTAGTAAAGGGTGCTGCTATAGAGCACAGGGATGTTGAGGCACAGTGTTTGTGAGGGCAGATACGATGACAGAAAACGATATTGTTTGTTGAAGCCTTCAGCCCCGTCCTGGCTGCGTGTGGTGCATGAAAGCCGCCTTGTGCTGTTTCCCCGGGCTGGCAGCTGCAGGACCCCGCTTCGTCCCAGGCCCTGGTGTGGGTATTTGGGGCTCGTGTCTGAATCGTGCCGTGGTTCTAAGGGCTGGAGGAGCTGAGAGTCCCGTTTCGTAGCGTTTGGTGTCCCTTAGCAGCAGGAATTTGCACTTTAAAAGCAGGGGACAACAGGGCAACACACTTATTGTATAAGCGCTCAGCGATCTCGGGTGTTCCGTGTTCAGTAATTCCTTTGACATTGAGCAACAGATGGCTTATGTGAAATGCCTTGTCATGAAGAATTTAAAATACCTCCTCTTTTTTTTTAACTTTGCATGTGCTAAGAAGGATATGGAGAATAACCCCAGCCTTACAGTTGCAGTCCCTGAGGACCATTCCCAGCGTGTTAGCATCTCCAGCTTGACGCTTTGGGAGATGTGGCTACTTCCTGGCTCCAAAAGCCGTGCCACTGAGACAGGAGGCTGCAAAAACATGTTTTTTTGGGGTGTTTTGTTCTATTTTTTTTTAAAGAGCAAGGGGAGTGTTGCCTTGGAAAGGAGTTAGAGGAGAAGACAGAGCACGGGCTGTCTGTAGGGACACGAACCCGTGTGGCGCGTGAGGTAGGGCTTGGCAGCCCAGATGTTTTTCTGAATATTTAGGACCCACTTTTACAACTTCAGGTGTTCAGTGCTGGGAAGGGGCAGGGGTCTGGGTGCTGGGTGCTCAGCTGGGGGCCACCCACCCCCTGCTTTGACACGAGCTGAACCTGGGGTGCTGACCTGATCGGGTGTTTCTTGGCAGGCTGGCTGTGGTTTAATAGGAGGGAGGTTTTCCTTCGTGTTTGGAGCTCTTTTGTGCTCTCACCCTTAAAAAAAAAAAGAGCTATAAGCTAAATTAAAGTATTTTAATGCTGGTTTTCCCTTCCCCGTTACCTAGCTATTTGAGCTGAAATGTTCTTTGTTTGGGAAAAGGAAAGGATTTTGTGTCAGGGCTACGCCGTGGAGCCGTAACGGGGTGATTTAAGGTTAGTAGCCACATCAGAACTGGACGTACAAATCTGTCCCTTGGGTCTGCGGCAAGGGCTCGTCCGGTGCAGCTGTAATGGCAGAGCTCGCCGGGGAAGGTAAGTGATTGCTGCTGCTAGGAGTGGATGCAGTAGTTCTTGGATGACTTGAGTTATACTAAAAGGCTTCCGAGCGTGTGCGGTTGCTGTTTGATGCCAGCGCAGCTCAATGACGCGTCGTGTTTTTTGTGTTAGTAGTTGGCAGGGAGGTGTGCAGTACAGATCAGCCTTGACCAAAACCCTCTTACACCGAAGCTGTTGGTCCATCATTTCTAGAATTTATTGTTCAAAGGTCTTTATTTGCTGCAGAATCGCTCTCTGCTTCTGTCCGTTGTGCAGAGCAGTGCAGGCGTGTTGGGACTTCAGCCTTCTGTGGTCCCCCGACAGCCCCGAGAATCCCTCAGGAAATTACCTGCCTTAATTTTGTTTCACTACAGCCTACGAAGCCAGATCCGTTTGTGTTCCCGGCTGGTGTGCGTGATGAACGAGAGGTCCAGGTTCTTGTGCTTCCTTCTGAAGGCTTTGTCCTCGTTCAGGGGAAACCTCAGGCAGGGAAGTGCCTTTCCTGCGCAGAGAAGGGGCAGAGCAGGGTGGCAGCGGGGATTCCCAGCGCCTGCCTTCCCACAGCATCCAGCCGGTGCCGCAGGGAGCAGCTGCCTGAGAACTCGTGTCTAAGATTGCATTTCCCAGGCATGCTCATGTCAACGTGCCTTTCTAAGGGAAAATATTATGAAAAATGCAGGAAGCCAGTACCAGAATCCCACCTCTCGGACTCGGTTCTGTTCAGACAGGTGCCAGCCCTGCCTGCCCTGAGCCCTGTGTTACAACGGGCGCTCCTCAGCCCTTAAATCACAGCCACGTGTCCCCTGCTGCTGCTGGCAGTGCTGACTCCCAGCTGCAAGTGACAAAGAAACCCCCAGCTGGGATGTTCCCTCATCAGTTCTCATTTTCTGTTTTTGTTGCTTTGTGTGAAGACCGTTCTTCTCTGGTTCTTTCCTGAGTTACCTTCCTGTGGGATCCTCAGAGCAGGAGCCGAGATAACTGTACCTAGGGGCTTATGCAGAAGGCAGAACGTGGCTTTGGTTTAGTGCCATAAAGAAGCTGTGAGCTTAAGTACACTAAATGGGTGGGAAGGGCATGAGCTGAATGCAGGTTTGGGGTCAATGATTGCTTGTTTTGTTGCGTGGCTTCAGAGGAGATGTGCAAAAGCCACTTCAGTATTATTTTTTTTATAATCCACCTGGAGCGTGCCTCCTATGCATGCTAAAGGCATGGTGTCACAGTGTACTCTGTTGTTTTACTGGGAAAAATTCTTCATCCCTCGATCTATGTATGCACACGGAGAGTGCTGTGGGCAGCTGGGTGGACAGTTCCACCTCGAGGTAGCTGGACTCAACCTGGAAGCAGCGGTTTTGCTTTTTGGATGTGTTTAACAGGTATGGCGTGTGAGCATCTGCAAGACCAAAGCTGTTTTGGTAACAGGAACGGGATTATTTAGTAGGATTGGGATTGTTTCATCCACGGTGCTTTTATTTTCGTGCTCGTGCAGATCTCGGGTCTGTAGTGCAGCAGGTGCCTGCTTTGCCTGCCCCTCCGAATTTGTGTTTGGGTGCAGGGTGATGGGCCCGGCTGAGCTGCGAGGGCAGGGGTCTGTTTGGACTTGGGTAAGGTGATGGTGTGGGGTTGAATGCCCAAAATGATGGGGACTTCAGGGCTGCTAGCTGTGATGTGCTGCATCTGTGCGCATCCTGGGTGTGACAGTCGCCTGTTCTAAACCTGTACAAAAAAAATATTAATTAACGGCTTTAAAAATGCGCAACGCTGTATGCACTGAGGTAATCCTTCTTGGTTTAGCAGCCCTTAATGAAAAAGGGTTCTGGCAGATTCAGCAGTAGGAGTGGAAGCGTTATGCTGTGCCTCCCTGCTGCAGGGTTTTGCTGCCCGTGACAAAGGCAGGAGAGGGGCTCGCTCCCCGCCGAGCCGCAGCACCTGGCGAGGGGCTCGAAGTGCAGATGCTGGATTAAGTGAGGCATCTGGGCTAGTCACGTGCTGCATTTACTGTCCTGCCTAGCATCTGTAATTCAACAAAAGATTGCTTAAAACTGCTCTGAATTCAACCACAGCAGGCAGAGCTTCTGGTTGGAAAATTATATGTATAAAAATAGTTGCTCGCTGAGAGGAGAGCAAGGGTAGGGGTTTTAAAAAAGCCTGAGAGCAAACGTCTTCACTTTTGGTTGTATTCTGGCAGCAATAAAGACTGATTTATCGCTGTTCTGTATCTCTGTGGTAGCTGACAGGAATTGATAGGAATTGTTAATTGCAGAAAATTGTCACAACTGCCTCCTTTCGTGCGGGAGGGAGGAGGAGCAAGGAATACGCAGCTTTGGAAGGACACCGAGGGAGTCTTCGGGGTGTTTGTGTCCTTTGTTGCGAAGTTTGAATTTTTCAGATGTATGTCTGCTTGTTTTAACTTGAATCTTCAGGTAGTCGGATACTTTCCCATCATGATGGGAGAGTCAGCGCGTTCGTGGTGTCTTTCACTGCATAGATGGGACTTTGAAAAGCTTAGTTCCTGCTAACACCACCCCTTTAAACCTTTGAAGGTTCTGGCTCCGGTTTTAAGTTATTTTTTTCAGGTTTTCTGGCTCCTTTTATTTTAAGAGGCTGTAGGAGAACCTGATACGAAGGAAGCACAAAGCTCTCATGGTACATAGTGTTCCTCAGGTAAACGCCTATAGGGTAGCTGATACTGCCCTGTATCCTACGTGAACAAGGAAGGGTTGTTCTGCTCTTGGAGGTCTGGCTTGCTGAGAAGAGTACATCTAGTAGGTGAATATAGTATACTACAAGTACTGAAAACTCTGCAGCCTATTTCTTTTTTTAATTCCGTGCTGTGATTTCTCCCTTTCCATGTATGCTTTCTATTAGAAGTGTAACTTTGGGAAATGTTCATGTTGTTGCAAAGCATACGCTGAAGTTGCTGCAGAAAGCCTTGGGTATGTGTGGGCCAGAATTAGCCCGTTCCTTCAGTAGGATCTATGAAACAGATGGAAGTAGTTAATATTTGTTTAAAACGCCAGTGGCTGTCATGGATTGATGATGATTCACAGAAAGGTCCTATGTTTTAGGAGTACAGCTTGAAAAATGTGCGTCGTGGTTGTTCTGTGTGTGCCCAATCCTCCCTCCCCTGCCAGCGATCCTTAAATCTTAAACTGTGCCCTGCAACTGATAAAAGCGCTCTGGGGAATTAATAAACCAGCCTTCGCATTGTGTTATCCTCTGTTCCAAGTGAGCGTGTGTGTTTTGTCTTTCAGTATGTTCAAGCAGATGCTCCTACCAATAAAACGCTGGCTGGGCTGGTGGTGCAGCTGCTGCAATTCCAGGAAGATGCCTTTGGAAAACATGTCACCAATCCTGCCTTCACAAAGCTTCCTGTGAGTACTGGGGTTAACCCTCTGCTGCTACAATAGCCTATTTTGTTCTTCATCCAGGGGCTGCGCTGCTGGCGTGCTTCCAGGTGACGGGGAGATGTGTGTGTCGTCTGAAGCTTTTGTTAGTGCATCCTCTGGAAGGGGTGAAATTGCACACTCCTTTTTGAAAAGCAGGTTTTCAGTTTAACGCAGCTTATTTTCTATACGTTTGGAAATGATTTCCTGAATGCTGGGGGAAGGTTTTAATTTGGGGTGCACATTCTGTGTAATCTGCTAAACCTTAAGTCGAATCCATTTGGATTGATGCACTCTAAATTGACTGAATAACGTGCACTTTCCAAAACAAGTTTAATCAACAGAAATACCCAGTGAAACCTTCTAACCCGCGATGCTGTCAATGCTGAAAATTGGCTATGCTGTGTTTCTAGTAGTGCATGGTTACCTAGTTTGTCTAGGTCAGTTTTCCAGCCACTCAGAATATTGGTATACAGAGATAATATTTTTGAAAATGGCTTTTACCATTTAAAATTCAAACTTGGTACATCATTACCAGCACTATCTTAGTGATAATGTTCAGAGATCAGCCCTGTTGTGCTTGGAACCGTGTACACCATGAAAAGATTCTTGCCCACATGAGTGTGAACTTTAAACACTTGGTGAAGAGGGATGCAGCAGATGTTCAGGACAGTAAGCTCGGGATTTCAGTTGTGGAGGGCAAGGACTGCAGCATCCTCATGGTATCAAGCACCCAGTTGGCTCGTTTAGGGTAGGTTTTGCGGGCCAAGACAGCTGTCATAAATGTGTTTGTAAGCACTGTGGACATCAGCAGGAGGGTCTTCACTTATTGCCACAAAATACTGGGAACCTAAGATCGTGCAACTTAGGATACTCTTGGATATAAAAGTTCACTTGGGAATGTTTATAACTCATTCCAGTATCCTAACCCGAAGTTTTTCTGAAAATGAAAGTAATTCTATCTGTGCTTCACTACTTATAGAGTACTGCTGTTTATTATTTTATGGTTGCTTTTTTTCCAGACACAGTTTGCTTGTGTAACTTCTTATTAAGAGTGTGAACTCATGCATGTTGTTTCCAGAAGGAGTTTTCAGACTGACTTACTGGGGGATTCTTGTGATGCTTGGGGACATACCAGGAAGCACCACAAGATGCCATTAAAACGTAGCTCACCTTCTTCCATTCTGATCTGGTGACATCTCAGTGGTGGTGAAAAGGATCAGAGATGAATGCTATGGTGCTTTACTTTGGCAGTGTGGACCATAAAATTGTACCCATTTCCAGCAACAGCTTGGCACTTAGTACAGGGTGTTAATTCTGAGTTTAAATTCCTGTAATGTTGGCAAGGATACGGTATAGGAAAGGATCTGTAGCTGGATGTGGGTTAGGTGACGGATTGGTACAGCGTACTTGCAGTCCTTGTCTTCTGATCACTGCATTTAGACGCATGTTGTCTAACCTTAATAGTTCTCAAATACAAAAATGTTGATTAATTGTCTTAAAGACAGTTTTACATGTTTCAAGCAAAGATAATGGTAAGATACTAACTCTTAAAAGACAGCAAACTGTGAGGTCAGTTGGTATTAATTGCCTTGTTGTGCTGGATTTCGTTGGGTAAAAGTGTTGGGGAATCTGTAGGAGGTTGCTGACAGTTACATCTCAGCAGAACGAGTTTTGTCTAATTGCTAAAAGCTATTTTCCTTTCATTAAACCGGCTGCTGCCCCTAGCATAAGAGGGTCCTGCTAGAGGCTGCCGACAGTAGGAACGGACGCCAGTCTGTGAGAGGAATTTGTGCTGTTCTTCACAGTGAGGTGTTGGCCGGACCTCCTGTGCATGTTGGCACGGCCAACACCTCCCAGAGCCTCCGGTAAGACAGCCAATACTCCAGGGAAGGAATTACAGCCTGGAAGAGCTGTAATTCAGGCTCCTGATCAGCCCATAAGGGACTTGAGGCCGCTAAGAGTAGTGGTGAAACACAGGCGGCTCGAGCTCAGGTACGTGTGTGGTCGCCTTGGATCCTGACCGCTCTCTGCACGCAGGAGGGCTCTCAACAGATGGAGGCCGAGAGCGGCTCTGCTCTCGTTGAATGCTTGTGAAGGATTTTGTTTATGTTGTTCTTGGACGCTGGCGTATCAGATACCTCACAGAACTGCTTTTCTTTTCACCAGCAGCCCTAGAGCCAAGGAGGGCAATGTTTCATTTAGTTCCCATGCTCCCATATTAGCTTCCTGATTGAGGAATGAATTTTAGATGCTTGTCGGTAATGCCAAGAGGATAGCTCGAAAAATGTGCGCCGTGCTTGTTCTGTGTGTGCCCAATCCTCCCTCCCCTGCCAGCGATCCTTTGGTGTTCGTTCTGCATTACCAAACATGCCTGAAGCGTCATTTCACTGAGTTAAAGAAAATGACCTAGTCTGATCAAAAAAAAGTAAGCTAGAAGCTAGATCAGGAATGTTCCTGATGAGGAAAAGCTGCCCCAAAGCTGCCGTGGGTGTGCAGTGCCTCCCTCTTGGTGCGCTCCCTGCTCGGTTCCCTCAGAAGGCAGCTCGCAGGCGGCCACTGCTGTCTGGAGCCCGGCCACCAGGCCGCTCCCAGTTCTGTTTGCAGAGTTGTGTGAGTTTTTTAACTGAGAAACACAAACCAGACCGATCCTGGCCTGTTCAGCACTCCTGAGGGATGACGGGTTTCATTTCCCCTTCCAGTACGGGGCTGGGGTCTCGGCAGCAGGCCCCTTGGGGTAGGCGCTGCCCCAGGGCTGTGAGGCGTGGGCTTGCATCCTTCCTCGTGCTGCCAGGGGACACGGACACCCAGGCAGAATGTGCCTTTCTGCTCTGGAAGCTTATCTGGGTGACTGACCGGCCTAATTTTATCAGTTGGGTTTATTATTAGAGCATCTTTCTTTAGATGTGCCTGAAGTTGCCTGGGGAATGGACCTGTTTGCCTCAGTAAACTCTTCGAAAGTCCTGGTTTTGTATAAAAGTTGCCAAGAGCAGCGCCGCAGTTATTAAAAAGAAGTTCGTGTTTGTAACTAATTACATGGCTTAAATAAACTTAAATCGCTTTCTTTTTGTGGTTCAGTCAAATTGATTTATTAGTCCTTTTGGAAACAATCTGTAACTCTAGAGAGAAGGCCTGGTGAACAGAAACAGTTTTAATTTGTTCTGTAATCATGACATGTCAGTTTCTTTAACCAGTTTAGTTCATAAATGCTGTTGCATGTCTTTCTCCTTCCTGTTCCAAATTGTGTATTGAGAACTTCAGATCCACAGCATGTCAGTACCCTGGGGACCATGCTTAAAACAGATTCCAGTGCTGCTTCTGTCTGGCTCAGCTGTAGCTGAGCTCTCCAGTTCTCCTCCATTGCTAAGATTACTTGACAGTAACTTATTTTTTCCAAGAATATACAAACATCCTCACGGGAGATATTAGCAAGATAACAAAGAGAATTCCAAACTAAAATTAGGGGAAGAAAAGTGCCTTTCTGCGTAGGCAGCAGTCCTGCGTGACTTCAGAGAACAGGCTTGGTGAGACTCAGCAGAGCTTTCTGTCTCCTCCTGCTGCTGTTGAATTTCACTTCTTGAAGTCGGAGTACCTGTTTGTGAGAGTGAAGAAATGAGTTGGATTTAGCGTTTTAGGGCAGATCACACAGTGACAAGGTGTAGATGTCTGAAACTCAGCTGCCAAGTATGTATTCATTGTTAAGATGATGACATGAAAGTGAATGTCACTATTCTCACTTTCCTTTCTGGTTCTAGGCAAAGTGCTTCATGGATTTCAAAGCTGGAGGTACATTATGTCACATTCTTGGTGCTGCTTACAAATATAAGAATGAACAGGGCTGGTAAGTTTTTATTTTGATTTATACACCTTCTGCATGAAATTAAGCACATGAAATGCCTATGCAAACTACTCGAGATTTAATACTTTCTGGAGAACTGGGTAGGCAAGGGAGTTGGAGATGGGAAGAGGAATTTTTTTTCCCCTGTTTTGCAGATGGTGGCTTTTTTTTTAAAGACATGCCCTCACTCCGAAATTTAAAGACAAATTGTCCAAGTTTGAACTCTTGAACTTCTAGGTTGGGAGCTAATTACAAACTTGAGACTTTTTTTTTTTTTTTTTTTTTAGCAATTTATGTGCTGTATAACTGAGCAAACTAACTGGTTATCTTACAATTTATTTTCCAGCTGTAAGATACAAATATATCTTACTGTACTGATTATAGGGTTTAGTTATGGCTAGGAAAATACGAATTGTCACCATCACAAAGTAATAAATACAAAGTGATCCATTGTTTATCAACCTCCATAAATGAGTAATGTGAGTAGTTTAGACACTGCCCATGTAGCTATTGACACTAGTATTAAAACTATTAATGTGATATCACAGTGGTGGTTTGACTTGTTCAATTCTAAATTATAATTTTTACAAGAAGGCAGTAGCATGAATTATGGTATTTGAGAACATGGGAAAAAAAATGAGGATGAGAAGTCATGAGATAAAAGCAAGCAGAGATTGTTCTCGTACATGAATTTTAATAGCTCTTGATCTGACATTGTGCAGACCTGTAAGAGCATTCCTGGAACTGACTGTTTCTGTGGCCCACAAGAGCAAATTAAAAGGCAAAAAATCAAGTTATTCTTGTACATCTGGTTGTTTTTCAGGAGTTGTTTATATTCATATCAGCTAATTGGCTCTCTAAGATGGTTATATCAGAAAGCCATTAGTCTTTTTTTTTTCCCCCTACTCTGATATTGCCAACACCCAGGATGTGATATCTGTAACGTTCTGTGTGGCCTCTCTTTCAGGAGCGCCTTGCTATCTTTCTGCCTTAAGGCAAAGGAGTTAAATATTCATGAGTAGGACATACTTAAACATTCCGCTTTCTTTCCTTAACAAATTGAGTTTTCATTCATTGCAATTTGTCAGCAAAGCTCAGATACACAGCTGCCTCCTCTCGTCTCACTCTCTTGCTGATTCCTCAAAACTAGTGGGTAGTGCCTTGTGTTTGTGCATGTGGGATGTAGAGGGAAGTAATACTTGAATTTAACTCTGTGGATCAGACTTAGATCTTGGAATGTATCCTTCACTGACTCAACCAAATAATATGTGGTGTTTTGCCTGAAATATGATATATTTTTTTAATGGTATGCATTGTCGCTCTTGCTTAACCTGTTTGTGAATGATCTGTCTTATAGGAGAAGTACCTTTCCTCGTCATAATAGGTATGTCTCAAAAATGCACTTATCCAGTGCAGCTGGACATACCTTGTCTATCACTGCAATTCACGTAGTTGTTGGCTTAAAACCTGCCAGAGGGTATCAGTTAAACTGAGGACAGAGAATTGGTACTACCATTTTATCTAAATGGGCAACTACGAAGCGTTATTTCTTAATATATTGACATGCTTCTCTTAACGTATGGATTTCAGAAGCAGGTAAAAATCTGGGGGCATGTATAGCATCAAGTGAATCTGGTGTAGATTTTAGGCAACCAAATGTAAAAATTTTGGTCAACCCTGAATGCCTTAAATGTCTTTTGTTTCATGGCTACTGAAGACTTTTTTTTGGGTGTCTTGGAAAATAGTTTGTATTTATTTGGCATTTGTTTTCTTTCACTTCCTTGAAGCTCTATTATACTTACCTGAGAAGCATACATTTTAAATAGACTATAAAGCTGTCAGTGCACAAATCCTGGAGAAGATCTTGGCTCTTAAAATCCTGTGCATCTAGGTGTAAAATACTTTAATGCATTAAGTTGTGTTGTGCAGTGAACTGGCAGACTTCTTGATGACTTCTTCTACTTCTAGAAGTCAGCATTGAGCTTTCAACATGCACAACGCAGTCTAGAGAGGTCATAGTTTTCTTTTAAAATTAAAAGAAGATTCTTATAAATATGTCAAATGTTATCATTAAATTATTTGCCAGGTCCTAAGAGTCCATTTGAGGATAGAAACAGACTTAGACTTAATAGCGGATGTTTGCTGGTGCTGCCCAATGCTACAGCATATTTATGTGGTGCCACCTGCTTGGACAACTTTTTTGAAAATACTAGAAAGCCTCAGACAAAGAAAAACGTGGTGGCCTCAGCTGCGGGGTCTGTTAAATTTAGTTGTATAATGCTGGTGGGATGCCATTTTTGGGTAGTAATGGGTTTTGTGCCTCAAAATCAATTTTGCTTTGCTTACCTTCATTGTATATTTATGAACTTTAAAGATTGATTTGCTGTGTTACTGGAAACAAGGTTGTGTTTAAAAGAAAGTGCCATTAAGGATGTGGCTGCAGCAATAAATTCTTGTGCTTGAAGTTGGGTGTGAAGTGAAAGCAGCCTGTCAGTCACCCCAGGGTAATTAGAGCACGGCTCCTTCGCTGCATTAAGTAGTATCTTGTGCTAAAATCCTGATTGCCGCCCTGACCGCCAGCTCAGCACTCTGGTTAAGTGCATTTTCAGGCTTATTGACAGCTTTTTTTTTTCAAAACTAGCAGCACAGCAGTGCACCAGGTAGTGTTTGACACCTAAGAGTCACCAAGCTGATCATCCAAAGATGCCGTCGTGCTGCGGAAAAGGCTGAGGTGTGCGGGGTCAGGCCCAAACCCCTCTGAGGCCCCTGCAGCCCCGTACCCAGTTAGTGGCCCTGAGTCGGTGCCAACGCAGGTGCTGAGCTGTGGCAGTGGTGCCCTTACTGGCCAGCCTTTCCAGTTCTCTGGGGACACTGCTCCAGTTCTTCAGCTGAGGTGATTTCGTCCATGACTTCTGCACGTGTCGGGGGACCTGGCAGAACACATGCTGAGGGCTCTCGGGGTTCTTCCTCCCCAGTAGAAAGTCTCCGATTGTGTCACTCCCTCCATTTCTTAAACCTGCACCGTTATTTCCAGAGTTTTGATTACTTTGTCAATGACGTGGGGAACTTGATAGTACCAGAGTCCAGTAAAGACGATCGTAAAATGCTGACATGGATTATTAGCGACCTACATGCTGGGGGTGGGGGTGTTCTCAGGCAGGTCTGTGGTTCAGGAGATCCCATATAATGGATTGCTCTTGGTTCCTGGGTTAGCGTCTGGGACTGGTGGGTGGGTGCAACTAAAAATAAGGAAAACACAAGAACTTGTTCGCGAGTTTCCCCCTCTAGTCATTGAAACCTACCTTGAAGGTTTGATTATGTCCCTATTTAATTATCCTTTGCAACTGTAGTGGAATGCACAACCCTGCTACAGGGTTTTTGCTGGACAATTTTGACCTTCATGTTTCCTAAACATTTCACAAATCAGTTGCATTTTGCTGATTGCTTCATGGTGATTCTTTTTCTTGTGAGAGTTACCAAGTGAAGCAAAAATATTTCTGATCGTGCTTCAAATGTTGTTACATAGCTACCGCAATATACTGCTTTTTATGTCAAACATGAAAGATTCTTTACTACTGAATGGAGGAAAGTTAATTTTTTTTAATATTTTTGAATCATTTCCTTCAACAGGCGGAGGTTTGACCTGCAGAATCCATCCCGAATGGATCGAAACGTGGAGATGTTCATGAACATTGAGAAAACACTAGTGCAGGCAAGAAACTTGTACAAAACCAACTAGTTTCTCTGTATGTGTTCATGTGCTCAGGCAAAGTGTTTCACTAGCACGTGTACCTTGGTTGTGATCCACTGAAGAGCTTCATCTGTAACTTCTGGGGGTGCATTTTAGACTCTCACTTGTTTTATCAAATGTACAGGGTTACTACCAGAAGGTAGTAGGTAACAGCTGTGTGAAGTCTGACTTGAAGTTATTTTTTTCCTTTTTCTTTTACTGCTGCATGTGAATAACAGAGTATTTTTCTCAAAGTCAAAAACCCGTGGCTTATACTCAAATAACATAGTAAAAATGTAACTTTCATGTGCTTGTCAAAAATGGAAATAGGAGGAAGGACAGCAGAAGTAAATGATACTTCCTTATTAAAAAGTATTACTATTGGATGGCTGCTTTAACACATAAAGTGCATGTTAAAATTGCAAATAGAACAAACGTATATGTAGACTGTAGAAGTGCACAGATCTGCATGGCAGATGAATTCCTTTTCCCGTGAAGTCTTCCAGAACCTGTCAAAAATTCTTTGTAATCCAAGACACAGTTTTCGTTAAAGATGCTTTTGTGAAAGCAGGAACATAAGAACAGCTACAATGGGTTGAGTTCCTTCATCCGTGATAATGTCCCTGACAGGGCTAACAGCAAATCTGCAGAGTCCAGATGTAAACACACGATAAGGCTATGGTAGGGAGGTTGCAAGGGAACTAATATTGTCGTAAGGATTTTGGAGCTGGAATTAATGTCTCGTATGTCAGTCTGATACGTGCAGTTCCTTTTGAGCTTTTTCAAGCATTGGTGATTATAACAGGAATTTTCTGGTTTATGTCACAGATGGCCTACTAATTTCTTATTTAATTTCCTATTCCCTCCTCTAGAACAACTGTCTGAGTAGACCAACCATCTACCTCATTCCAGATATAGAACTGAAGCTGGCTAATAAATTAAAGGATATTGTCAAACGCCACCAGGTAACTGTTATGTAGAATTACTTAAAACATGTTGTGTCTCTTGTAACTTTGTAAGACCGAGTGTATTTGTGTGACTTCAGCGTACCAGCTGCATTTGGATTCTGTCTCGACAGCACAAGGCAGCAGCAAGAAGTCAATTAAGACCAAATGTTAACTATTTGTAAAATGCCATTAGTAATTATCCTCGCACGGAAGCAGAATCATAACTCTGTTCAGAAAGTAAATCTGTTGAAGTTTAAAGTAGTAACCAGTTTGAGATTTATGATTTCTCAAAGACTTTGCTGCTGGCCCAGTAATGTTGAATTCCTGCTTCTTACATAGAGCAGAAGCTCACAGTTTGTCCAAATCTGAGACCAAAAAGGTAGTGTGTCATACAACTATTCTAGATATGTGGGAACAAGCATAAAGAAGTTTTAATCTTAAGAAAAAAAAAATCACTACCTCTTTTGATTTATTTTACTTGATTTTTGTCTTGTGCTGAACAGAGCACAAGCAACATCCGTTTCCTTTCAGGTAGTGTATTTCCCCAAGAGTCAGCGTCTTGCCGTTGTGATTTAATACATCAAATGATGAACTGAACAAGATGAATAGCTTCATCTCTTCAAAATGTAAACTGTCTTGTCACTTGTCTTGAAAGAAATGTTCTGGAAAGGGAGCTCTTCTGACAGATAGGACCAGGTGAAGAACTGGCTCTGGATGAGCCAAGATTACTGCTGGTTACAAGCTGTTTAACAAAAAGAGTAATGGAGACAGCACTGAAAATACCTTGATGCAAGTAAAAGGATATTATTTTAAAAGATCTGTAAACTCTCTGGGTCCCTTCTCACCCAGACTGCGGTGGTTCTTCATCTGTGAATGATTTAAGGGACTCTGGTGACAAAACTGCCTGCTTTAAAAGGGATGTGAAGAAATAAAAACAAATTGTTTCAAATTCTGCTTTTTGAGTTCTCTTCCTTTGAAGAATTCAAATTCTCAGAATTCTTCAGAATTCTTAATTTGTGTCGCTGCCAGTGCTTGCTCACTGTCTTGATTTTTACTCATTGTCATTTTCTTCCTTTCCTTCCCCAGTAATGTAGCTCCTTTTCCCTGATGTTTTCATGTCCTGCTGCAGTCTGTACAGAAGAGCTGCATCGTTCTTGCCCCAGCACAGTGGTAGTGGGATCTCTGGACTTAGGATCATCAGGAAGATGTTGTCCTCCGTGCAGTCTTTGCAGATGATGTTACTGCTTCTTGTAGCCAGACCTTATCTGATTTTCTTTATAAATGTTGAGGATTCTTTTGAGAAGAACCAGAATAATAATTTAGGATCTTGAAAGCAGTTAAAGAGTGAGATGAGCATTTATATCTATCTGCTTCAAAAAAAAAGTGTTCTGGCAGTAGAGAACTCGTACATCTTGTTATGCCTCCAGCTTCCAGTCGTATTCAGTTCAGCAGAGGCAGGACTTACATCCTTCAGAAAGCTGATTTAAAGTTATCTATCCCTTTCTCTTCAGTCAACGTAGCATCTAGAAAGATTTCCTGTTCTCCTAGTTTCTGTGTATTGTTTATTTGAAGCTCCGTAGGGAACAAATGAAACTTACTGGTATGATTCATAAAGGTCAGGTTAGATACCTGGAGAGTTCTCTCCAGCTCGTGGGCAGTGAAGGGAGAATTTCCATTATTGTTCTTGAACTCTTTGCAGGTCCTTCAGTCATGCCTAACCACTTTCCTTCTCTGAATGATTTTAAATTCTTCTCACTTTCTAGCTTCCTTTTTTCCTCTCCTTCTACCCAGTTGTGCAAACTCTTGTTGGGGTAGAAACGATCGTTTCAGCCCCTGATATCAGAGTAGTCTCTGAATATTTCTACCATAACATAATGCATCTTCATGCTTTTTGAAATTTTTCTCCTTTTGATGCTGATCACTCCTTCAAATAAGTTGTTCATATATTGTTTGCTGTAAACTGTCCCATCTGCTCTTAAGTCCTTTAAATAAATCTGTCAAATAGTTGTGGAGTGTAAATTTTGAATAACATTTTCATAAAAAAAAAAAAAAAAACAAACAGCTATAGCAAAGCATAATTCCTTTTCTGCAAAAGAGCCTGAGTTCTGTGAATTTCTGCTGTCTTTGCCAAAGAGTATTCATCTGTGGAGACTGGCAGCATCTCTGCAGCAAATGGGAGAATCCAGCTGGTCCCCCTCATGAGGAAAGGAGAGGGTTTTCTTGATTATGTGGTATTATGCATTTGTTTAACAGATATCTAGTTATAGAGCAGAATCTTTTTCCATGCTGATGTGGGCTCAGTAGGTATATATATAATTGTGGCATCTACATAAACACAAGGAGTCTGCCTGTTGCTTCTCATACATGAAGAAAATGCTTTTAAACCTTCAAGAAGAAAAATTGTGCTTGTGTCTGAATATGTGACTAAAAGTTGTGTAAAGTTAATGTTGTTTCTGATTTACTCCCTTCTGTGAAGTAGGAGTCTTTTTACAAAGAATAGGAGTTCTTGTCATTTAATGTACAGACTTGAATGCTGGGGATATCCTCCTCATGTTAGCCATTTCTAGTTAAGTTCCTGCTTGTCAGAGTTAATATTATGTAAATTGTAGTATTTAGAAATTGTCTGTTGAAATAATTGCTTTTTTCTAGCGCTTATTAGAGCTGGTATTCTTCATGGTTGCATTGTGGTGAGCCTCAAATACTTCTAGGTTGCATGGAATGTGAGTGAAAAGAAATGATTGAGAAATTTGGGGTAATGTGAAGGTTTCTCATGCAGTGTTGTCTTTCATTTCACTCTTCCCACAGGGAACAGTAACTGAAGAGAAATCAAAGGCTACCCACCACGTTTATCCAAGTCCTACCTCAATGGATGATGGTAAAGATGCTTTCCAATGGTTTAAGTGGAAATAATCTTGTAACTACATTCTGTTAGCGCTTACGGGAGACTTCACAGAGGCACAGAATGTTCTTAGCCTGCTCCTGAGAGCTACTTCCAAAGCATTTTTAGGATTAACAACTCCAAATCAAATCATCGTGTGTCCTACTTCTGTTACATATAACACTCACGTCTTTAATTGAGGTAACGTTTTCAGGAAAGGGTGCATAACACTGACTACTCTTCAGTGATTGGGTTGGAAACTGAGCTACTAATATTTGTTGAATGCATTATTGAGCGTAATACAAAGCAAATGAACATTTTCTTTGTCCCAAATAACTTAATATGCTGAAGGGGACCAAAGCCTGTGGGTCTGGAAGAACTGAAGAAGAAATCAACTTAGACGAAAAAATGAAGGAATAGATAATGGATGTGGGGGGGCTTAAAACTGAAGTTTCCACTGTTTTTTTTTTTTTCCTTCTTGGTGTATCTGCCCCATGTGCAAGAATTGGTTGAAATGTTGAGTGAAACAGTATTAGGAAAACATGAGATGTGTGAAAGATTGTAGATGCCAAAGTAAAAGGGAGTGAAAACTTTCTGTCGTGTTCCACTCTTCCCAGGCAATAGATTGGGAATGCTGATACATTATCATTGCATGTGGTTTGGCAAGGTGGATACAATAACATGTAGACTCAAAAGATTTGGGTTGTTGGCTTTATTATAATGCAGTCTGTCTCTATAGGAAATAGGCACCTCAAAAGCAATTAAACAGTTGTATCCTTCAGCGAGCAGCTAAAACAAGCTCTTATTTTTTTTCATCTTAAATACATTTCATTGTCTAGGGGATGATTGTTGAGTCTGAGCTTTGCTATCATTAAGTTTGCTTTTTCTGGCACGCCCTGGCATCTGATCTCCACTAGATGGAAGTGTTCACTTCCATACTGGAATGGTCATGGATTGTTTGTCCGCTGGTTCTTGGCTTTGTGTGTCCTGTACTTCTGGGCGTATCATGTCTAGCTACAGCTTTGTATTTATTTTTAACCACCTCAGGTTCTTGGAAAAGGGTTGAACACGGTAGTTTCTGTCTGTCTTGTAGGCAGTGAACGTGCAGGTGTGCTAGATAGAGCTCTCTTGCAAAGCCTCATTGCAGTAAGGTGAGAAAAAAAGCTGTGAATTCAAGCAGGGTAACACTATACAGGTGCAAATCTTCAGGATTTTTCTCTGGGACATACTCTTCTTACTTGAGTTGCAGGGGATAGGTCAGATGTGCAGTTAAAAAAAACAACAACAGTCAAACTGAGCGTACACCCTATCACAAGATCAGCAAAACATTAGCGCTGCTCAGTAAGCCTGTGTTAACACTGATATGAAAGGAGAAATTTGAAGTCCAAGTCTCACGAAACTCCTGGAAATGTTTTCTTTAAAGCTGGTTTCATCACCACTCCCTGCCACAACATTCTTCCTTCAAAATTTTATTCTGTTCCTGCCGTCTTCTTAAATACATGTTGAGGGTAGAACTTAGTACTGGGAAGAGGGTCTTGTGAAATAAGTGTAAGTCAATAAAAGAAGCTAACGAGGGGATTCAGAAGTTGTAAGGATTAAAAAAAGAGGAAAAATTTACCAGTTGACGACAAAGTGTTTTGGGATGTTTAGTTTTTCCATTTGCACAATTTAAAAAAAAAAAAAAAAAAAGCCCTGACAGACTGGAGAATCTCTCTCTTGTTACCTCATTTTTGTTGTCTTTAATTAGTCTTTAATGAACGTCATTTTGGAGGATTTGCTCTGTCTCATCCCAACCAGACAAAGCACCTGGGAGATGAGATGGGACAAGATGAGCTGACAGTGCTTCCACCTGTCAGCCAGGAACTCCCCTCCCCTCTGTTGAGGAGCAGATGACTGTTTCAAGCCCCACTGGGTCTTAATCATGAGCTTGTTAGGGTATGAATATATATGGCCAGGGCAGGAAATGTAATAATTCGCTGCATTAAAATGATTTTACTCGTGTAACATCTGTCGTATACAAGCAAAGCACGTGAATGTCTATGCATGGCAAAGTTAATGCAGGCAAGTGTATTACTGCTGCAGGTCAGGACACCGTAATTTCGTTACAGTAGACTTCATCAGAGAGAATTGCAATGACTTCTCTATGCCTGGCTATGGAAAAGCAGACTGATGTTTGGTGTGCTAAGTCTGAATCTGATGCTAGATCTCTTTTCCCTTTGCAGATGAATGGCTGAGACCTGTGATGAAAAAAGACAAGCAGGTGCTGGTACACTGGGGATTCTTTCCAGACAGGTAAATAAAAGTGGGGGAGGAGAGCACACCCCAAATCTTTCTCAAGTTTGTTAGAGGAGAGCACACCCCACATCTTTCTCAAGTTTGTTAAAGGCAAAATACTGATTAGAACTTGCAAGTAGGTAAATCCACATCCTCAAACAAGCTGCTCCTTCAGCTCGCTGAATCCTACCTCTCCTGAAACCAGTGCTCTGCCCTCTGTCTGCACTGTGCTCTGTGGCTGTCAGCAATGAACCTGCATGGAGAACATCCCAACTGCGTAGGCTACAACTGTGCTCTTGTTCTGCAGAGCAGCAGGCTCAGACCTGTCTTTGACTCCTCCTAAAACGTAACCTGAACAGGCACTACTGCATTCCTGTTGTTTTGATTCTGAATGACTGAATGTCACTGTTTATATTCCAGAACAAGCAGTGGTTGTCTTACAAATATAACCACTTGGTAATTTAGTATTGGTGCTGTTTTTCCAAGAATTGACAAGATTAATCAGTGGCTTTAAGGCTGATCTGTGCATACTGATTTATGGTACTGTCAGGTGGGTGAAGTTAGAAAAGGAGTCTAGTCTTCAGCCGAGTCAGTAGGAAGGCTGCAATTTCCAAAGGGCACAGTAAGCCTTTCCACAAAGTTAGTAAGACTTTAAAGCCAAAAAGGAGAATAGTGTGTGGGAAAAGTGGATATAAACAATAGCTAGATTCTACAGCAGGAGGGATTGAAGTAGAGCATGCAAACTTTTAGTCTAAGAGTCTAGTATCTCTTGCTTTAAACTCATAAGAACAGAAACGACTTAATTACTGCCAGAGTTTGAACAGGTGACTCAAATTTTATCTGTACCCCTGAATCTGGAGACTAGATGTGTGATTTCAAGCTGGAGCTGACTTCACTGAGATGGATTCTAAATTCAAAAAGCTAATAACGTGCATTAGATGCCCTCGACACCTCCCTTTTCAGTGTGCCCTATGCCTGTAGCAGAAACCAGTGATTATTCTTTTGTTTAACTTTCATTGAGTGGAAAATTATTTGCTATTCTATCCCAGCAGTATGATTTGAACATGTCAAAACTGCTGAATAAATATCCCTGCTGGTGATCTTTCTGGATGAGCAGCCCAGGGGACCAATTTTGTTGTTGTTTTTTTCTGACTCTTCTCATTAGCTATGACACTTGGGTTCATGCCAATGAAATAGATGCTGAAATTGAGGATCCTCCGATTCCTGAAAAGCCATGGAAGGTAAGTCTCTCTTAAACAGTTTCTCAAAGTTATTGTATTGATATAGCTCATCCCCAGGTGTTACTGGCTAGATGTTTTAATGCGCTGCTGAGTATCAATGGCTGCATTTCCATATATATGGGAAAAACAGCAATATTTCTAGAGCTGTAATGAAAATACCTGAAACATTTCCTTGGTCTGGGAAGGAACGCTGTTGAGAAATTTCTTGGGAGTGAAAAGGGCAGATTAATGCATCTCTGATAATGCCAAAATTACCATGTTTATTTTGGCATGACTTGAGGTGGTTTGTGTTAAATGTAAATCCTTCCCCTGCTGCTGAAACGCAGCCATCTCTGGGATGAGACTGACTGGGCATGATAGTATTATACAGTATTTAAGGAGGGGGTTGGGGAAAATACTGTATCTTTATTTTTTTTGAAGAAAGTTGTTAGAGGAAAGAATGACTAGTTAGAAACCCCAGGTTATTTCACACCTCTTGCTGGGTTTAAAGCATTTTTTGTGTGCAGAAAGTTCATCTGTTCCTGTAGGAATGGAAATGGCCAAAAATATTAGGGCTTAGATTATGTGGAAATTGAGTAGCTTCTTTATGAGAATTTTGGAGAACTGAAAATCTGAAATTGAATTCGATGGTACAAATAAAATCTTGTTGTTCTTCTTGAATTATTATTGCTGTAGTGACAACTTAATTTCCAGTAAAGTAAAAGCAAAGTAGAACTGTGGTGTGGTTTTAGATCAGGTGTGGCCATGGGCTCCCTGACTCCCCTGTTTCGCCTGGCTTGGTTGTCTTGGCTCGGTACTGCTGTAGGTACCAGCTTCTGTATGCCCTCAGTACCCTGCAGGGTGCAAGTTTCTTGATTTGACTGAATTTGCCAAAAGCCTTGACATCACTAAAGAATTGTGGTACATGAATGCATGGAGCTGTCCCTAGAGTAAGAGCTAACGTGAACCTCTCTGAGAAAACCAGCGGCTGTTTAAAGAATCCCTGAGGGTCTCATCTCATCTTCCTTCATGGCAAGGTTCACTCTAATGGGAGCTCTGCTCTTTGCTGATGTCACAGGGAGGAAAAAGATCTTTCTGATTTAGTTCATTGCAAGAGGACAATACAAAGCAATTGCAATCAAACAGTAGTAAATACTCCGTTATTGTCCTATTATTGGACTTCTTTTATACATAACGTGGAATGTTGTTCTGTGTCTGTGCTCCTGTGCTGCTAATCTGAACAGCAGAGTTAGGAAAGGGCAGCTCAGGCCAGAAGGTAATTTGGTCTCTTCAAACACTACTTATTCCTGGTTGTTCCTCGGAAATACATGGTACATACTATGCTTTTTGTGTACAAATCCACTGAAGCTCAATTTATTTTCATTGTTCAGCTATGTGATGTGAACTAGAACTTATTTGAAGATGGTATTTTAAGTCAAGATAGTCAATGTTTTCTTTTCAAGATATGGCCAACTCTTCCTATTTTTTTGTCTCCATTGTGGCACATTGTATCTGCTAAGGTGATCTGTGTTGTACTTGAAGGATTTTGATGGTAATTTTTGGCATCAAAAACGTACTATTTTTGGGACACTTAATATAGAGCAATTGTCCAGCTGTGAGAACTGACCTCGCTCTTCAGATGACTTAAAAATGACTGAGGAGCAGACATGGCATTCAGTAGGCTTGCAGGCATGTTCATCCTTTATTGCATTGCCTCAGAACTGTCATTATGCGTAAAACTCATCTGAGATGTCTGTAACTTCAGACCCTAAACAAAACTGCAGGTAGTCCCTTTGTACTGTTAGGTCTGCTGTGGAGTTCAGTTTTCAAAACAAAATATCAGCATGTCAATATATTGTTCTGTTCTTTAGGTTCATGCCAAGTGGATTTTGGACACAGATATATTCAATGAATGGATGAATGAAGAGGATTATGAGGTAGATGAGAACAGGAAATCAGTGAGTTTTCGGCAGAGAATCTCCATGAAAAATGAAGAGGTAGGTGGTTCTCTGCTTATGAGTGACCTGTTGAAACATTAATATTCCTTCTCTGTGCAAAAGTTGCTAAAATTCAATCTGTTTGAACAGATTCAGGTACCTACGATAATACAATCTAGTTTAATTTTCATCTGACATTTCTTCTGTTACGTCTTTTCAGAAGTGTGTGTCCTTTTGATTTTTTTTTTTACCCCCATCCCCCTTGCTGAGGATGGTAAGAGATCAGACCCACTTTGTACTTTCTCTCAAGTGAAACCAGGGAGTGCATTGAACAGTGTCGTTTGATTTCCAAATTTTCCAATTTTTGTGTCCCTTCTGATGCAGGAAGTTAGGACTCGAAAACATGCCCGTTTAACCTTGAGGTCAGGCTGCTCACTTGGGAAATCTTTCCTGATGGATAGAGTATATTGAACACATCAGAAATTAGCTGTTGAATCTTGCTCATATAGCACAGTTCTTACATAGATAGTTACTGGGGTATCTGGGGGATGGCTATAAAAAAAAGTTAAGGTTTTCCACAATGTCAGATGTGTATTTGGAAAGTATGGAGCTGAATATGGTGCTTGTTATAGTACTACTTTTAGCTCCTTTGTTATAAGATGTATTAAGGAAGAGTAGCCTACAGCGTTTCAATAACTGTAGTATTTGGGATGAGCTAATACCTTCATTTCTCTAACAGCCTGTACGTAGTCCAGAGAGGAGAGACAGGAAAGCAGCAGCAAGTACAAGGAAGAGAAAGCATTCTCCTTCTCCACCCCCCACTCCTGTGGAGTCAAGAAAAAAGACAGGGAAGAAAGGGTAAGTATCTAATTCCTGGAAGCTGAGGCTAATTTTCTTGAAGATATACTTATGGGAAGATCTGTCCTCTGTCACTTTTCACACCTTAGATAATAGTAGAATAATTGTTTCTGCAATAGATTAGTGTGATTTTGCTAGTGCAATACTTATAATTTCCCTGCTCCTCTGTAGAAATGTATTGCCTGCAGGTGGAGGAGAATCTAGTGCAAGTCGTGATGTTATCTGTTCCTCAGTGACAAGATTCAGTGCTGCATTGGGAGTAGAACTTTCCAAATGAAAGTTACTCAGCTGCTTCTAAAATAAACCACTTCTAGTAGTGAAAGCAAATAGTACGTGTATGCTTTTTGAAGCAGAGAGACGCAAATTGCTGCATTTAACTGAGAAGTTTTTAATCTACATCGCCAGGTGTCTTAAAGTCCACTTCTCAAATGTCACTTTACTGGAGTAGCACGTGTTGATTGCAGCTGGCCTACAGATTGGTGTTTTTTTGTTTCTTATCCCCTCCGTACTCATTCAACCTTTAAATAAGCTGTTATCTACATATAATCTTGACCTTTATCACTTATGGGGTTTGTGCATGGTATGGAGGAGAGTACTTAAATCCTTAAAAACTCAAGTCTTGCTTAGTAATCTTGTGGGACTCTGGGAGAAAAAAAAGGGACGGGAAATTTATCATCTGAGATGAGAAAGAATTAGCTTATTATCTGACTTTTCTGTTCCTAACGTCAAGTCTGAGTTAAATCCTGTAAGAAGAAGCTTAGGTGATTCTGGCTTTGTTTCCAAAAAGACTTTCTCTCTACACAGAATTGATCATAAAATACATTTTTTGTTAAAATGAGGCAGTGTGCCTTGAAATGGTCTGTCACATCCTCTGTTCTATGCAGCAGATGCCTTTTATTGCATCTTTAAAAAGGAAAAATGTATGCGAACCACTACTGCCTTGAATCTCACTAGTATGCAGGTGTTGCCAACATGCCGGAGACAGTTTTGGGTTGGAGTTAAGAATTTATACAGTGGTGTTCTACAGTCTTGAAGCAAGATCATTAGTTATTTGAAACCAAGAGGTACTTCTGGGTGAGAATCTGATTATACTGCAAAACTGAACTTGATAGTGTCCTTTCAAATGTTATTTTATTCTAGCAATATGGAGGGACTAGTTTTTGTTAACTCCACAAGCACCAGTGTTTTCACAAAAATATTTTAACCCAATCCTTTAATCCTGCTACCTAGTGAAGAATAATGTCTAGATGAAAATGTCTGATGGTTGTAGCTGTCTATTATCTCTTCTAGACAAGCAGCATTATATGGGAAAAGGAGAGGGCAGAAAGAAGAAGACGAGCAAGAAGATCTTACAAAGGACATGGAGGATCCCACACCAGTACCTAATATAGAAGAAGTGGTACTTCCCAAAAATGGTAAAATATGTATAAACTGGATTCTTTGAATGTTAAAAGAATTGCTTACACTGTATAGAGAAAATAAATGTGTTATCAAATCTTTGGAATACTTCGTGGCCATGGGGCCAGGTAGTCTGTGCTCATCCAAACTGATCTTGACAAGGATTTGAATGTGGCTTCCTGGAAAGGCAACGGATTCACCTTCTTCAGGCTTTTTGAAATACATTTATGACAGGCATAACTAAACATTCAAGTAGACTATTTTAGGTTTGCTCTTGCCCAGTGTACTGAGTTCATGTGTTGGGGTATGAAGTTTCCTAGATTAAAAGAATTCTGATCAAGTTAGTGGAAACTCTAGTAACAGGCCTGATGCAAGGGAAAAGTGTTGATTTATGCAGTAAATATAGGTCAGGAATAGGTTAGCCTAGCCAGTCCTTAACACCAAGACATCTTGGGTGTCACATAGTTTGACGTTCATCTGGTTTGAATTTGCATGTAAGAATCGTTCCGTGTTGTGCAGGTGGGAAGAGCACAGTACAGTGACTGCCTCGATAGATGCTGCATTGTGTTCAGATGGGAAATTAGAGAGGAGCCAAATAAATGGTCTGTTGTTCTCCGACGACACTGACCAGATGAACTCTTCTGAACTGCAAAAACATGACCAACAAAATGGTTTATTGATGAGATAGTAAAAACATGTTAAACGTTGATAATTGTATCTTGTCTGATGATTACTCATTGGGATTTCAATCTTTCTTTTTACAGTGAACCCAAAGAAAGACAGTGAAAACACACCTGTGAAAGGAGGAACAGTAGCGGACCTCGGTAAAACAAATGCAAAAAGACACATGAGTGCACACACACCCCTCTTAGAGTAAAGTCATGCCTGTGGGCAACAGAAGAAATATTTTTAACTCTCTCAATTTTAAAAGGAATCTCTAATTCTACTCTTCTATTGAATTAATTCGTTTTTCATATGTATTCCAGTTGGAATGTACTTACTGTTTCCCTTTTTAAGGCTTTTTCCTTGTAGGCATTGTTTGTTTCTTCTGAAAGTGACATATGAGCTCTTTTCTGGTATATTTTTTTTCTTATTGCGTGGATGAGGCATTAGGGTGAATCACAGGTTCCCTGAGCTTTGCTAGTCCTTTGGCATAAGAGAGAAACTAGTGTCCCATATCCTATTATACAAGGCTACATCTAGGGCACTGGGCCAGGCAGTAATTAATTATGGGTTCCTAAGTGTGGAAAAACTCTAATTATCCTTCCTCTGTATTTCTGCTTGTATGTGTTCCTTTGTCTGGGATCATTGGGTGTCTGCATAAGGATGAGATTGTCTTAATGATGTGTGGTCCACTCTGCTTTTCTTCTCACTTCCCTCCCAAAACAAATGAAGCAGTCTTTCCAATTAAGCAATTGCATGGCTAGAAAGGATTCTGAGTAGTCAGGTGCATTTTATTAGTTTAATTCCCGATACTTTTACCTTTCAGATGAACAGGATGAGGAGACAGTGGCAACTGGAGGAAAGGTAATAGCAGTCATTTCATACTGAATTTGGTAGAAACTGAGATCTTTATCTTCAGAAGTTTACCCCTGTAATGTTTCTCAAGTGATATTTGAAATCAAATTGGTTGCTGGTGGGCATGTTGGTTTGCTATTATAAAAATCCTGTGAATAGCGTGAGATTATTTTGTATTTATAAATCTAAGATTTTAGAAATGAGTAACAAAAACAGGTATAAAGTATTTTTAAAGAAACTGTTTTCAGATTCAGGTTTCTCAAAGGTTGTCCTTTTTCTTTAGGTTTCAGGACTAAATCTAAACCCTATATATGTTTTCTGGTCATTTTTAATGGATTTGCCTGTGTAGTGTCTGTATCTAATTGCATTGTTGGTATGCCAGGCACTATTCTTAACAGCTTGCTGAGTAAGATGCCTGTCTGATCAGGCAGGTAGGAAAAAGGTCACATCTGTGTTAGTTCATACATTGCAGGCCTCCTGACACAGATGGACGTGTCCTTAGTTACACATTAAGAAAATCTGACTTTCTCTTCATACTGATGTATTTCTGATTTTATTGTATTTCAGTATAAATATCCAATATATATCTGTTTTACAGAAGAGCTTAAAAATACTTTTTCAAGTTTTAAATTGGGGAAAAAAGACAACTCTAGATAAGAAAAATGCTGTTTAGCTAGTAAGCAAACTTTCTTATAGGTTTTAGGCTCTGGTATCACGCTAAAGAACAGTGGGTTTAAGTATCTTGGTATGTACACATGGACACGTTGCCAAAACGTTGTTCTTAGCAATGTGTTTCAGGCTAGGGACACCATCTTGGAAAGACAGCAGGCTTTCCCAGTATGAGAAATACTCTTTTTTTTTTTTTTTTTTTTTGGGGTGGTGCACTTTCTCCACCCCTGCATGTAGAATGACCCCTAACTGTGGAACTCATGCTGCAAGTGTTCTTTCCCTGTCAGGTTGGAAGAGGCTTGCTTTTATGTGCTATCCTAAACGTTTGTTGGTTGTTTTTTTTGTTTTGGCCATGTTTTCTCTTTACTGAATGTATTTTGAGAGCAGAAAGATATCGAAGTTGTGGAGATGAAGAGAGGATGGATTTCTTTTCGGAAGAGCCAATGTCAGGTCACAATGTCAAGGCATCAGAAGGATGCCTTGTTGTCTCTGGAGGAATTTCATTGCCCCAAAAGATGCAACATGGTGGTCTTAAAATCTTGCTTTAGGGACTTGATTGTTTTTAACAGCCTTTTCTGTTTCTTTGAAATCTGGCTGGCTTGGTAATTCAGATAAAGAAAATCATTAAAAATTGAATTGCCTGTGGTAAGGTATGGAGCTCAACTATCAGTTGTCCTTTGTTAGAAATGCACAAGGAAAGTGATCTAGTGAAAGCCTTAAATTGCCTCTGCATACAATAATCTGTGCTGATGTCATATGTAGTCTTAACTTTCTGAAAGCAGTGATTTCTTTAACCTGTTAATGCATGTGACCCATTACCAGTGCTTCATGCCTTCTTGTTAGAACATCTCCTATTAACTTTATTACCAACAGCCTTCTTAAAGAAACCTCTGCCCCCTCGTTCTCGCATCTGGGATCTATTAGTCTAAGTTCTAGCACGAAAGGTTTGTCCATCTCCTGTAACAAACACAGGATGTTTATATTCTGTGCCAGAGTTTTCATGGCATGGTTACAATTTGAACTGAGTATCTCTTCTTCACAACAGAGAAGTATCCAAGACCAGCTTTCTGATCGATTAATATGAGTTTATCCAAGCAAAAATGTAGGGTAATGAGATGCAGTTTTGCAGACGTGAAATTATTACCAATGACAAGTGTTTCCCAGTAAAACTAGGAGAAGTAATGAATCTGATTCCTTTTAATGTTCTTTTGAGGAGTGAGAAAGTTCATGGGAAAGAGTGGCAAAAAATAAGTCATCTTTACAAATTATAAAAATTGTTGCAGTGTCGGTATCTGGAGATGGCAGCAAGAGCAAGGCTGACAACTTGCAAAATTCTCTGGATTTGTGCTGTATTTATGTCTCGTTGCAGTATACTGCAGTATTGAAATGCAAAGACATGTTCTCCTATAGTTAAAAGACTTCAAATTTTATAGACAAGACTTGAAGCATGATCTAGCTGTATTGCCAAGTATGTTTGTAAGGTTTGACAACTGTCCCTGTAAAAACTTTTTAGTGGCTTTATGCTTCCTTTATTTTTTTATGAAAGCTGATTGTTTCTTGTCCCTGAGGCTTTCCCCACTGACAAGAGATTGCATCAAAAATTTTATGCTGCAGAGGATTGGAAAGCATTTGTTATAGGCTGACTCCGCTGCCTGAGAGTTCTTAGGTATCTTCTGCTGTTTGCAATGTGTTAACCAGTGCATTTCCTCTGTGATACAGGAAGATGAAGACCCTAACAAAGGCGATCAAAGTCGGTCAATTGATCCAGGTGAAGATAACGTCACAGAACAAACCAACCACATCATTATTCCAAGCTATGCATCTTGGTTTGACTATAACTGGTAAGAAAGTCATTTGGTACCGGGCACGTAGAGTTTTGAAGGTGGTTTCTCGTAAGTCATGATAAGAGCTGAAAGATTTTACTTCCTTTTGGGTCTAATTCCTTTGTATGGGTACATCTTTCCCACCCATAAATATTCCCAAGATGACTTCTGTCAGTTTTGGGGAATTGGGAGTGAGGAGGGGGATTTCAGATAGCATAGATATTCACTATCTATTCATTAGGTAGGTTTTTGTTTTTAATAAAAAGTTACTTTGGAAACAGGATAAGGAATGGATGTCTGGGAAGTCTGTTCTTTGAGCGTGCGTTCCTTTGTAGCTCTAGGAATCAAGGCAGTGTTTGGACTGGAACCCAAAGAGAAATACTGGGACGCTTGAGTACAAGGATTCACGCCTTTGGTTCAATTTTCAGCTCTGGCAAACTTTATTACATGGAGTCAGTTGCTTGGATGATGTCTGTGCTAGTAGCTTGAGTTGACCTAAATCCTCCTAAACAGAACCATCCATTTTCTTAGTCCCCTTGCTCTCCCACTTGGAGATGGTCCTGGAAGCAGAAAAAACAAGGAACACAGCCTGAGTTTATAGGTGCTCCAGCTGCTTTTGAGCAGAGAAGCTTGAGGTGTACGTACAGTTCTGTCATGCGTGCAGAGTGTAACGCTGCATAGCTTGAGCTAATTGAGGTGTACTTTAACCCGAGGTAGGTACGTCTATAATCTCTGTGCTCAATTCCCTTTTGTGAAATGAAGGTACAGTAATACTTCCCTACTGGGAAAATTATGTCAATGGTGACATTTTGTCATGAGCTGACTCTTCTGTTATTGTACAGGTGCCCTCTGGGAGCAGTTGGTTAAAACCTCCTTGGGGTGTATTTGTAGTAGCAGTAGCTGTGAGGGTGTTCCTGAGAGCTAAAGCAGCCTGTGAAGCACAGCTCAGAGACTAATGCAGTATTTCTAAAGAAACAGAATGAACTTCTCACTGGCTCAGATGTAGCCGTGCTGACCTTATAAAAGGCAACCTCAAAACATCTCTGTGACAGGAAGAGTAGGTATCCATAAGGTAGCAGGATGTGAAAAAACCTTTGATTTTTGCATTCTAGTGCTCCAGAAACAATCTGCACATTAAGCTGATTCAGCTTTGAGGCTGAAATAGCAGCACAACTTTGGGACTGACATTTTGGTGTCCCTGAGCACTTCTTTCATCTGGAGAAAGGTTTCTGTAGTCCTGGGGATGTATGGAGCATATACTTAGCGCTGTGTGGCCTCAGACTTCAGGTGTAACTGCTGTTGTGGTGCCAGAAAGATTCTTCTTGTCTCATGTGAATATATAAACTACGGTCTGCAGCCCTCCCAAATTGCAAATATTTCTTTGTGTCCAGTTGCAACAAATGTGAAGCAAGCTGAGGAATAATTCTAATGTGCCTCTCTTAAAATGTATTATAACCTGCTGTTTTTGCATAGTCATTACCAAAATTAATTTTCTAGTAAACAGAAACTTTTTGATGCTCAATTCATTTTCAGTCTAATCTTTTATGCTATGGGTGATTTCACTGCAAGAACCAAATAATTTGCTTGCTACTAAACTCTGAACAGTTAATCAGTTAATCTTCCTCTTTAAGTTAATGTTCTTTGCAGGAATGACAAGAATGAGCAGTGTCAGTATTGAAGGCCAACTGCAGGTTTGGCCAAAAGCTGAGAAGATGGGAGAGAAGATCATGTATTAAAAAATAATTATACTTCCTTTAAAAGTAACTACTCTTAAAAGGACAATTTGTTCTCCAGATTTTAACTTGAATGAAGTATGTGCCATTGTATGAAGTTACCCTCAAGTTATTTTAACAAGTCCTGCATCTCTGATACTTAATAAAATATTTTTGAATCTTTAAGCTCTTTCCTCCTTCAGTACTAGGTGTATTAAATCTGATATCCCTTATAGAATTTGCATATTAAAAACTAAAAACAGTGGAGTAATTGAGGTCCATGTAGTCTGGCTTTTACTCACATTGGAATTTTGCTTTGCAGTCAAAACCCTCTTACATATTAAGATATGCCATAGATTACCCCAAATGTTCTTGTTAATTATTTGTTGGTAGACCTCCACAGGTGCAATGACCCTTCAGGACCCAATTTCCTTGTTTATGTTAAAAATAAATCAATCCTATCTTTTATTTAGGGAATATGAGAATAAGTTGATGAACAAGTTGATTTTATAAGTTTTTACTGTGCTATTTACATTGTCAGGCTTGTAGTACATGCAGAATGGAAAATTCTAATAAAAGAATATTTACGTTTTACCTGGAACAGCTACACAAGGGGAAAAAAATGATCTGTCAAATAACTAGAGCTGAATTCGCTGTGATCCTTACGTTAGTTCACATGCTGCATAGCACCTCGTGTATCATTAGTTTTGCTGTTCCATACGTGGTCAGATTTATCTCCATATTTCTTCTTGGAGTCCAAAGGAGAGGAATTATTTTTAAGAAAGTGTTAAGTTGCTCCAAATAGCCATGGTTTGGATTTTAGTTTCCTAATTGACCAGGGAGGTACTGGCACAGTGCTCTTGAAGCCAGTCAGTCTCCTGCCTGACTTGTGAGCAGTAGTAATTTCTGTAGATAAGTTTTGGAGTTGGGTTCAAAGCATGCACTTACACTCCCGTCTTCTAAGTATATACCATAAAAGCGTGGTTTATTTGAGAAATTTTTGGTTTCTTGGGTGAATGCTAACAGTAATTAGTCTAGAGAACGGAAAGACGCCTCTGTTGGAAGGCAGAACTTGTGAATGTGCAGATGAAAATGGGCTGCTGCTCAGTTTTCTCTTCAGGGTTTGTTTATGGCGGCACTGGGTACGTAGTTTTGCTTCAAATCAGTGACTGAATGTTTTTAATATGGCTTTGTTTATTTGATGAAAATGCTTAATTCAAAGGCTTGTGCTAGAATACTCAGGTTTCTAAAAAACTAAGCATTTTCCTTCCCGTAAACGTGCTCTCAAGATAGTCATTTGAAGGTGTGTAGAGTACTCTTAAGATTATTTACGATTTGGCATTTGAATTGTGTATTTTTGTTACAGTATTCATGTGATTGAGCGTCGCGCTCTTCCTGAATTCTTCAACGGAAAAAACAAGTCCAAGACTCCAGAAATGTAAGTAAAATGTGAATATAGGCGTGTGAGAGTTCTGCAAGATACAGGAGCCTTTTGTGTCATGAATCCTTCAGTGACTTGCTCTTGTACATGTGTTAAACAGATACTGTCAGTGCATAAAAAAAGGAAAGAACACCTGCACAACTACTACTTGTAGTTTGATAACGTCTGTGCATTATTGTAGTAGTAGATGTAAAACTTTCATTATCATTGCAATAGTTATTAATGGTTATCCAGGAAAAAAATGAAACTAGTTTTGCAGAAATAATATCGGAACAAACTCCTGGACTTTTTTTTTTTGTGGTACAGGACATATCTTCCAGAGACATGTTAAAAAAAAATCCTGGTACTGTAGAACCTTAATGATCCTCCTGTTTTTCTTGCTCTCTTTTCGTGACACGCTGTGTTTTTGAGACTTGAGAGTTTTGTGTTTAAGCACAGATGACAAGGTTTATTATAGGATGCTGTGTCAGACTGTGGAATGGATTTTCCACAGTTATCTGTGTTGATTTCATGGTTCCTTGAGCAGGTGATGGGTAATTCTGAAAGAACAGGTGAAGGTTGGAAAGTGAATATTAGGTAGTCTGATTAAAATCAGAGAGCTGGAGTTGTGCAGTGCAGGAAGAAAAGCATTTGTTTATAGCTGTTCCCAACCCTCTCGTGACTTTTTAATTCTGATCATGCCTCTTAAATGTAGGGAGAGTTCTCTGGGTTGAATTTAGATCCAGTTTGACCCTATCTCATTGCCTTGTGGGGTCTGGTATCTGCAGTAGAACTTAAGTGTTCTTAATTAGAAATTATACAAACACAGTTGTTTTAAAACTTCTTGAAAGCTATTTATAAATAAATCACAATTGAATGCTGTCCTGAAATGTTGTAAGTCTTTTCAGACATCAAACTATTAATTTCTCCTCTGATTTAGTGAAGAGACAAGATAGTTAAGCTGGTGATTTTGCATCAATTGCTTATTTTGGAAATCTACTGTAAATCTTATTATGTGTGTTAGTAAAGGAACATCTTCCCTTCCTTGAGGATTTTCTGTTACAACAGTAAACGTAGTTATTCAGTGCAGTCCTGAAAGGTGATTGGTTAAAGGGAGATTGTTCAAAAGCTTTATGTTGACTATGTACTTGTTTTTTCTTAAAACGATTATCCTAAAACCTGAGAGTTCACAAAAAATCACAGTGAACACCACTGTATGCTCGTTGACTTGAGCAATAGAAGCAGGCTAGTTAAGTTCACTTTATCATGGTAGCAGATCTCGGTTCAGTTGCAAAGCAGCTTTTGGGGATTTAAAAAACATTTTATTGTGTACTGTGAAATAAAGTATTTGAGGGTTCTTCTCAATATGTTGTAACCTGTGCAAAACTGTGCATTTTTCATACATAATTCTCCAAACGAGCTTCTCTTAGTGCAAATGATAGTGTTAATATCATCCTGTACTGTTCTTCCAACAGGTAAACAAAACAGGCTTCAGAAAGTGTTGTTGTAGCTGAATCTCTTCTCAGGCTGGTATTTCGCAAGGGTTCTGATATGATTTTGAGGTAGAAAAGATAAATTAACCTTTTCAGACTGGGAGACCTCTGACGGTAGCTGCCAAATGCCCAGAGGAGGTCACGGAGAGGATGGAGCCAGGCCTGTTACTGTGACAGCAGAAAAAAAATAAACTGAAACCCATCAAGTTTGAGGTTGATACCAAGGGAACTTCTTGAACTCTGAGCGAAATGAAGCATTGGGATAGGGGCCTGGAGAAGTTGTGCAGTGTTCTTCCTGGAATGTTTCCTGGCTGTACAAGGCCCTAATTAACCCAGTCTGGATTCAGTGTTGAGTAGGAGATTGGCCTAGAGACCTTCTGAGGTCTCTTTTATGCTGACTATTTTTGAGTCTCTGCTCTTCGCTTCCAACTTCTCTATGTTTGAGTTTTGGAGGTAATTCTGTGTCCATAGCAATTCCAAAATGTATTTGACAGTAGCTCTGCTTTAAGTTTTACTATTCAGTGTATTTTTCTTTGAGGGCTTCTAGTGCTTCGTGTTTAAGGCTGCATACAGGCAGAGTTGTAAAAACACCTTTCAAGGGTTCTCAGCCTTGTTCCTCAAGTTCCAGGTTTGGATAGTTAGTGGATAACTTTCCAGTAGCTGCAGCCAAAACCACAGCAATGGGTACCAGTTTGTGGCCCCCGTAAGTGAGGCCACCCAATAACTGCCTGTTCCTCCTGGGCTGTTGGTTTGTCTGGAGAAAGCTCGGGGACAAACGTGAAGAAACGTTGCCCCCTCCAACCCTGGTTACAGCCTGGTAGCTGGATCTGGACGTATATTTGCCACTGGTATGGTCACCACCTGGAATCCCATGCTTCCTTTCTCAGTTTGCCACAAAACATCGGGACTGCTGGCACTTGTCCATGAACCACTGCTGCTTACCTCCCTCCGAGGGAAGCAAATCGGGGACTCCCTTCGCCCAGTCCCGTTATAATCCTGGGGATGTATTTTTGTCCCTGTGTAGGGATTGCAGGAGTAGCACGTGGTCTTGGCATTGTGTTTTGTAATAGAATAAACATCCTTCTGCGTGGAAATGTCTTGCCTACAGCTCAGTTTCCAGGACAAACAAAATCCCGTGTCTCAAGAGCTCACACAGGTTCCTTCTTGTGACAGTAGGGCCTGGGGCCTGGTTTCTGTCTGGAAAGGGTTTTAACTAAATACTAGTTGACTTTTCTTTCTTGCTGTTGACAAGTTATAGCCGATGGGGCATGTCACTCTTGAAAACAGATTCCCTTCAGGATAAACTTCAGGGATATTTCTGTCTTAGGCTTTTTTTCTCCACCTAGTAATGTGACCTTATTATTAAGCTATTAAACTTGTTTCTGCAGCCAAGAGCACTTTAAGGTAGCCTTTCTCCAAGCAGGTGGCAACCCAGTTCTCTCCAGGAACGTTCAGAAATCTTCCCAAATATTCCTCTATGGAAGAAGCTCCCTTTTGTTTCTCACTTATCACAACAACATTCAACACCTGGTCCCATAGTGGTTTTCCAGCAAGTTCTATATATAACTTTAGAATGGAGGATGTGGGATTTTGGCAGGAATGGGTCCTTGCAGCATCTGTCTGCTTATGTCTTGCCTGTGAAAGACACTGGTGTTCATTCTCTGCATGATTTATATTCTCGAGTATTGAGTGCTGGCTGCATTCACGATGTTAAATTTTTAATAGGGGGATGTAGAAATTGTCCATTTATAATAAACCTTCTTGAACAGATCTTTGCTTAGGGTCCTTGCCTGTGTCTGTTGGCAGATTTGGTTTTGTTCAATCTAAAAAACAGGGCTAGCAGTAACTTTATGGTAGTATTTGTTCTGAACAGCTTGTATTAGGAAGCATTAGTACATTCCAGAAACTTATGAAAAAGATTGACCAGTAGGGTGTACAGAGCAGGAAATGGGCTGAACCCCAAAAATTGCTTACTTGGACTGTTGTGCACTGAAGTATGGGAGTCTCATGGGAGTAGCTTCTTCAGCTGTTCCCAGCTCAGTGCGTGGGGAGTGCTGTGCTGGCTTCTGGATTCTTTCCCTCTGCTTTGCAGAGATTTTGTCTTCTCCATTTGGTTCTCTAACCTTTCCCTTGTTGGTATTTCAATGTATAAAAAGTCTTCATATAGAAACAGTAGTGTTCCATCCAGCATACAACTTCGGTTTTTCTGTGCAGCTTTTTTCCTTGCAGGCTCACAGAGAGGACCGACCAGGATTATTTATCCTGTTTCTGTGCTAGGACCAAGCCCTGTTAATTTTTTTCTGCAGCTTGTAGTCTGTTGAGCAAATACTCGGCTAGTGACCAAGTTATAGGTGTAGTCAGAGTGCTTTGGAGTGGGGCAAGAAGGATGACCTGTATTTGGCCTCTTTCCACCAAGGATGCTGTATCTGTCTTCTCGAAACTTAAAACCTAAACAGAGCGGGTATATGACCAACTGTATATCCCTGACCTTTGCAAGTATTGTGTTTGTAGTAGAGCAGAAGCAAAGGTGTAAAAGAAGGTGCTTGCTTTCCTCTTCATAATGTTAGTGCTGGAGAAGCAGATGTATCAAGGAGTTAACCCATCTTTTACCTTCTGACATACCTGGTTCTAGACTTAATACTACTGCTTTTGGTTGCAATGCTTTGAGTACTCAACAACTGCTAGGTAACAGTTTGAGCTGTTCAATTTTGAGTTTTATTTGCCCACAACTCTTAGCGTGATTGAGATTTAAGTGTGCTTTGTGCTTTTAATACAGTTACAGAGAAAATCCAGAATGAAACATCTGGAAGAGATGGATGGACTGTATTCAGTATATAAAACATAAATTCTGCTTGCATATTTTGATACTGATTTCACCTTACTACATTTCATCAATGAAAACTAGCTGGAGGTGTTTGTCAGTAATAAACGTGTTTGGAGAAAGTGAATCCTAAAATATATATTCTAAGCTTTGTTAGACACCGATGTACAATATGAACTATGTACCAATTGTCTTTCAGATACCTCGCTTACCGCAACTTCATGATTGACACCTATCGCTTAAACCCTCAGGAGTACTTGACCAGCACTGCCTGCAGAAGGAATCTGACTGGAGATGTGTGTGCTGTCATGAGGTAAAAAGCCAATCAAAAAAACAACAACAACAAAAAAAAACACTAAAAATGGATCTTTCAGCCGTTGCTTTCACTTTAACAAAAAGAAATAGAAATGCTCCAGTATGACAGGATAGGTGTGGGAAATAGCCATTGGGCTGCTGATTAGCAGACTCTTCCATGTTTTATGGTAACCAGAATGTTATACTATCCTTTATTTATAATATTTTGTGTGCTGAACCATGCCTACAAAGTTTGGATCTTAACTTGTAATATTTAGGTCCTACTGTTTAGTACAGCATGTGGAGTTCTTTTCAGACTTCTTCGTTTTGCAGTTAAATTTTGTTGGTTTTATATGTTGGTTTCACCAGTCTTAAGTTGTGAGGTACAGCAGGGTCCTAGAGTTTGGAACTTGCTAAAAGTAGATCCAGTGAAGAACAGCTACAGATAGATGCGGGAAGCAAACCAAGGGTTGTGCAGCCCTCACATGGATATTCCAGCTGCACATGGCTCCATGCGTGCAGCCCTGTCTCTGCTTTGCCTTTGTCTTTCTTGATTTCCTGTTATCTCGAACCAAAATGTCATGCTTTGTTTTAGCTAACACACTGAAGTGATACTCTCAAGTCTGCACAAAGCTCGTATATAATATGCATTGGTCGTTGTGATTAGTGGAGGATTTTAGGAGATTATGGACCAGCTCGATCCCAAACCAAAGCTGCTTCCTTCGCTGTCTCCTTTCTACATAACCAAAATGGCTTTGTTAAGATTTTAATTTGTCCTGTTGTCTCATAGAGTACATGCTTTTCTGGAGCAGTGGGGTCTCATCAACTACCAGGTGGATCCAGAAAGTCGTCCCATGGCAATGGGCCCTCCTCCTACTCCTCATTTCAATGTGCTCGCAGATACGCCCTCCGGCCTGATGCCTCTCCACATCCGCACTCCCCAGGTGAGCCCCATGGGTAGCACAAACTGTTTTTGCCTTAGATGTGGGAAGTTTGGAGCTCTAGCCAGTGTCTTGGAACATCTTAATAGAATAATGTATGCGTGTTTTGCTGAAATGTTCTCCATCTAGGTTTGCGGCTTCAAGTAGTCAGATTCTCCAAAGTCAAGCCTGCTAGTGTTGTGTGTAAGTGATACTGTGTAAAGACATTTCTATAGGTCACATTCAGCTTTTTTGTTCATTTTTGTTCTGCTTAAGTTGGTCTGAAAACCTTGAATAGCTTTCAGTTCCTGACCCTCTGACCTGTCTTTTGTTCTGTTTGTTTGCAGGTTCCAGCTGCTCAGCAGATGCTGAGTTTTCCTGAGAAAAACAAAGAGAAACCTACTGATCTACAGAACTTTGGACTTCGCACAGATATTTACTCGAAAAAGACTTTAGCAAAGGCAAGTCTGTTTGTTTGTTTGTTTGTTTTTCCCCTGTGGCTTCTATTAAGCATTCTTCCTTAATTGTCCTCTACTAGATGACAGTGAAATGCCTTATGTTACTCTTTATATTCCTGTTTTAGGTTTCTTCCTTCTCAATGTAGGATGTTAGCATGCCTCACTCACAGTTGTATTGGATACCCAGTTTTGTAGAAGTGAAAATCGTGTGCCTATCGCAAGCTAGTCAGTTCTGTCAGTCTCCAGACACTGAATTCATGTTACATTTTTTGGATGTTTTACTTGAATGCTTCAGAATCAACAAAGTATCAAATAATTCAATACTGAAATTGAAATCTTTCAGCGGCATCTTTAACTGTCCTGTTTTCCAAGTCTGAGCAAGGTTTTCCAGACTGAGAGCTAGAAAGCCATTTAATTACAAAAGGTGTCACCATTGCAGGGGACATTTTAGCACTGTCATTGCAACATACTGTATAATTAGTTAAGTTCTGAGATGTCGTTGCAGTGATGCTGCTGATTCCATAACCTGTTGACTTTAACTCCTGCTGGTGTCTGATACTTGCGTGGGTACTTGATAGTGCTTGAAGCTACTGGAGGAATATGAGCTTACTACTTCAGCAAAGCCTTCAGTCTGGAAGGTCCGCAGTGTTATGCTGATTACTGCCTCTCTCGGGCTGATGTCAGGCTAATTCTGTGTCAATGGTTTCTGTAAGTACAACGATTATTGTGCTAAGATATCACAAGATAACTATATTAAATTGGAGGGAGAAAAAAACACTACAACACCACACAATGTTTTTAGAGATCAGCATTTTTTTTATAGAGCCTTATTCCACATCACATTTCGTGGAGTGACATATTCTTTTAATTTAGAGAGAAATATTTACCAAGTTCATAAACCTTTCAGTGGTACTAGGCTTCAGTTCTGTTTGCAAGCATCTGTAATAAATTTGAGCACACGTATTTGCAGAACCTGATTTCCCTTTTTGCTTTGCGTGTTTGTGGCAACTGCACTTGTGGCCATTCGTACCAGCCTGCTTGAGAACTGATCAGTAGCTCGATAGCTCACTTTGCTTAGTATTTCCTGTGGGCTAATGTTATTTTTGAAATGCATGTTGAGATAGGATAGATTTATGTACCCCTTTTCCTTCTGGTGTGGTTTTACACAGAGACATCCAATCTAGATAAATTTGTTTTATAAGCAGTTGACAATATGATTTTGTCTTTATTTGATGTGTATAGAGCAGGGTTACTGTAATAGTGGAAAAGTTTTCACCAAGAGTTTTGTAGCTTCTAGGAAATTTGAGAAGTTAACCCAGGGTGCAAATTTGGGAGAAGTAACGATTGGAGCAAGTGATTGCTAAATATGCAGATTATCTTGCTACTACTGCTGCTGTCTTTTCAGATAGCTCGTCTCATTATCTGTTAAGATCTTTTTTCTCTCTACGGAGTTACTGCTTTTAGATAGCTGAATGGTATGTGCTGTTTTTTCTTTTGTTTTTGGACCAACCTGTGCTTTACACTTTCCAGTCTGCCTTGGAAGTATACCAGAGGTTTGAGAGGTGCTGAAGTTTGGTTGACATAACCCCTACTCTGTCAAGAAATGTGCCCTTTAAGCTGACAGTAGCCTGGTTGTGCCTGAATCGAGTAATTCTATCTCCCTGACTTGACAGCAGCATCCTTCTTCTGCACAGCAGCTGATGAGGGGCAGTTAGATACCGTGCTCTATCTGTTAGCTGCTGCTGTTCTTTGGTGTGAATTGTAGAATGTTCTGTGTAAACTGCTCTGTTCTTGACTTAATTTCACTGGCCAAAGTCAAACTGACTGGAATGCCATCAACTTTCCCGAGGGTTTTTATTATATAGAACATCATCTTTTCAGATGGCTGTATTTGCATGCAAGGATGGGTGGGAGCCAGGAGAAAGGGTACCAAATCTGTACCCCCCCCCCAACCTCCCCCAAACCTGTGGTAATGCATTTCCCAGCATGTTTTAGCTATGTTAGGTTAACTTGTGAACTGAAATTGTGTATTAGATAACTAGGCAGTGGTGAGCTGTAGAAGGATTGTTGTAACAGGTAGGTGCTTTAGATATTGAGTGGATCAAATAACAAAAGATTCTTCCCCCTTTTTTTTTTTTTTAAATTCTGTGCAAAGAAACACATTTCACTTTTTTTTTCTTCTGTCTTTTGTAGAGTAAAGGTGCAAGTGCTGGAAGAGAATGGACAGAACAAGAAACGTTGCTGCTATTAGAAGTAAGTTCGTGAGGGGGAAGGAATTCTTACATAACTGGAGGAGGAGTGTGGTTGAGTGTCTGTGTGTACAAGGCTGCCGGTCTGTCTCTTGTGACTGTGGCTTCTGAACTGGTGGTAAAAGGTTACGGCTCTCCCTCGAAACCCTCTCTTTATTTGACCATCATTGCTACAAGAATGCAACTACTAAAAAGAGATGGCAGTAACATCTGTGTGCTCAAGGGACTTCATGAACTTTAAGGTTCAGTTCTATTGAACTCGTATCTGCAACCCAGAAAATAAGCATTTGGGAATGTGTGCCTAAACTCAAGAACAGATCTTGCAACACAGAGAGGTCTTCTCAAGAATTACACGAGATAACTGGAGTCACGTTGGTACCCTGAAAAATAGGTCAAAGAACGGTTGGCACACTAGGTCAGGTCTTTGTCTCCAGATTGCTTAGTCTGAAGCTGTTGAATACGATAATTCTTAGGTCTCTTGAATTTCCTACCTGGGATGAAAACCATCACACAAGGTGTACTGCATAAGTACGTTCTGATCTTTCCTACTGGTGTCAGGGCAATGTGGTTTTTCATAGCGCTTTGTCAGAAGACTCTAGGTGGCCTGAAATAATTAATCTGCTGCCATTTCCTGTAAAAAGGAAAAAAAATAATATATATATATATATATCTAATCGTGTTCTGAGCTTTCATTACAGGAATGTTTTCTTGGGATAGATGTTGGGTGGGATTTTTTTCTTCCTTTCATATAATCCAGTTTTGTTACAATTCAGGATTTTTACGAAATAATTCCATTTCGGGATTTTTCTTTTGTTTGTTTTTTAACTTACAGATAGCTTAAACTAGCATGAAGCTCTGATTGCTCTGGCCTTTTTTGTTGTTAATAAGCCCATTGAAAAGTTAAGAAACTTTATATGACAAAGTGTGAGCAATGGATATGAACAGTGCTGAACAATACTAATCTTTTGTGTGACTTTTCTGAACTAGACAAAGTGCCTCAGCAGCAGCATGCTTTGGTTCAGCCTTCACAGATACAGAAAGTGTGTTCATCAAATAGCCAAAACAGTTTTTTCATGTCAGACTGCACACTGTTTAGCTCACATTTTTGTGTCGGCATGTGGAAAAATTTTGCTTACAGGGTGAAAACAGCTAAGATATTGTTCGTGGTGTTCTTGTATGGAGCAAACTTAGGAGTAATATCTTGATACACTGTCGTCTTTGCTTACTGTTATTAAGATTTAAGATTCATTCTTTTGTGTGTCTGTAACTTATGATCATATATAGCAAGTTGTAGCCTAATTAAATAATCCAGATGGCGTATTCATTTTTCTTTTAAAGAAGATAAAACAAACAAAAAAAAAAACTCAAGTCTTGAGATTGCAAATTTATTTAATGTGAGTTTAAATTAATAATGTTCTTCGTGGATTTATCCTATGAATAAATCAGTGAAGAGAGTATATCAGTTCAAGCATAAGTAATTCAGTTATAACAAGGCAGCCCAGTCCAATTAAATCCTCAGGGTAGCTTTGGGCAAATATACATGCAGTGGAGTTCCAAAGAATAAATCGTATCTAAAATAATTATTGTCCTTCCTCCCGTTGACTGAGTGAATAGGGGACGCGGGGGAATCTCGCTCCCCTCCCAGAACCATCTTCCCTGCCACACTGCTGCTCGGTGTCTCCGTGGAGTTGAAGGCACTTTCAGCTATTTATAGTAAGGACAACTGTTGGGAGAGCTAGTTTGTATAGCAGAAAAATAGGTAATGAAGGAGAAGGAGAGAGAAAAAGTCCTGCGTGGCCATAAAAAGCAAAACTTAATGTAATATGCCAGTGTGACTAACGATGGGCAGACAAAGACACCCAACTTGAGATGGAATTAGGGAAAGTGAAATTAATGTTGAACATCAAATAAATACTTCCCCGTGAGGATGACCTAGTGAACTGAGGAGTTTGATTTCTTTAAGCACTGGGGCAAGATCAGAAGGAGGTGAAGGAGGTCAGGCGAGCGCTTTATAAGCAGTTCGGGACCATTGATCGCTGCGGTATTGAGCGGGCTGTCCAACGTGGTTCGTCCTTTGTTCGTTCCCAAGCCAAAGTATTCTTTCTGCAGAGCTCTTAAAACCCCTCTCTTTGTCTAGTTTGTGGTCTGCAACAGTTCCTGTACTGTTCTTTCCATCCAGCTAGGCTCTGCTGGAGCACAGCCTTCCCTCCTTCCCCTTCCCTCCTTCCTTTACTCTGCTGCTTGCCCATTTAATCTTACACCCCATGTCTTGGGGCTGGAGCAGGGAACCAGTGGCCTTCTGAAGGTATACTGGGGTTGGCTCCCTCCTCCCCACCCAATTTAAGTAATGAGGTTTTTGAAAGAAATACAAGACTTTAAGCAAGGTAAAGCTTAAACCACTTCCAGGTCATTTTTCCCAAGTTGGCTTTAAACATCCACAATGTGCACAAGTAAAAAGCAAGTTGATTTTTTGCCAACTCCATTCAATTCGAAATCCAAATGGGATCTGTAAGTCAAGGAAACAGATGTTTACTGTTCATATGCAGCCTCTAGGATTAAATATTTTCGGAAGACTTCTGATAGGCCTTTGTTTGAGTTTGCAGATTTGTTTATTTTTCTTGTTTGGTTCGTTTAACTTAATAGGTCTAGAAATCAAATTGGTTTTTATTTTGCCTAGGTGACTTGATCATTAATCATATCAATAATGTGAAAGTTGTTTAGAATACTTAAGCTCTAATTTTATGCAATCTGAATGCTTAAATAAGGTAGTTTTCAACAACAACAAAATCTGCTGAAGGGTAATATTACATTAGGCTAGCACTTTTTTATGGTACTAATTTATTAGGTTTTTTTCTCGAAAATTAATGCCGAATCTTTGGTGTCTCATATTCGTTAAATTGTTTAATTGAGGCTTGGCTGAAGTAACTTCAAAAGTGACTGGAATTAAGAATTACAAATCTTTGACTTAATCTGGAAGGTCCTTACTTTGTCAGGTGTCTTACCTGCATAATAACAATTTCTTAAGTTGAATACTTGCTGAGAGTTGGACTGGGTTGTAGTTCCTAGAAAGCTGGTCCCTTTTTGCTTCATGATACGGAATATATTTTCCTTTTTTCCTTGGTGTACTTTGATGCTCTTTTGTTTTCATTACATCTGCTGGGTATTTAAAAGGGACTTCATCATCATGCATAGTGCAAGTAAAATAAATACTGTTACTGCCCCAAAGAGCTTGGTGACTTAAGACATTAATTGGAGAGCACAAGAATGCCACTGCGGGGGTACTGGGGGGAATTAAAAGAATTTCCTGAGGCTTTGTAGGATAAGCAAACTATTTCTCTGTGAAGTTTTTCATGTGAATGCAAAATGGGGAAATGCTAACTATTCAAATCTTACTATTAAATCCAAAGTCTTCTGACAGTTCTCTTTGGTACAGTAACAGCACAAAACTCATGTAATGCTCTCAGTAGCTTAACTCATGTGCCAGCGAGATGTGTGTTCTTCTTCTGCGGAATCATTTCACTACTGAAAAATTAGGATTTAAATAGTTGTTTGATTCTGCTGTTGTTGCATCACCAAAATAACTAGTATTAAAAGTCTTTTTGCATAAAGCAGTAGTGTTTTGTTTTTTTTTTTTCCAGATTAGCTAATGTATATACCATGGTTTTCATCTTTTACAGGCTCTGGAGATGTACAAAGATGACTGGAACAAAGTCTCGGAGCACGTTGGGAGCCGTACCCAGGATGAGTGCATTCTCCATTTTCTGAGGCTTCCTATCGAAGATCCCTATTTGGAGAACTCCGATGCGTCTCTTGGCCCGCTGGCTTACCAGCCTGTTCCTTTCAGCCAATCTGGCAATCCAGTGATGAGTACTGTTGCTTTTCTGGCATCAGTGGTAGACCCCCGGGTGGCATCAGCTGCAGCAAAGGCTGCATTAGGTATGAGTTTGCCCCAGAAGTTTTTTTTTTTTACCTTGTCTGTCCAACATTCTGCTCTGTCAGCCTGCTCTTAGAATCAACTGTTTATAGAGGTTATTCAGGATGGATAATAAGTTCTACAGGTCTGCTAATACCCAGGTTTGTGTTCTGTTGTTACTGAACCTGCCAGTTTACAGACAAGCTAGAATAACTCCTAAAAGCCACTGAATATCTGAAGAGGGCTGGCATCCCCCCTTCTGTGCTCATTGAGTAGTAATGGTTTGCAAGCACTGCCCTGTAGTTGGTGTTGTGTGTGACCACTGTTGTTATTTAGCTCTTTAAAAATGCACAGTGCTAAACCTCTAGTTTTCCTGTTTTAGCTTGTGTTAAAATTATAAACCATGGTTATATTCCCTAAGAAACTCAATGAAATTGTTCTTCTTGCTTTTTTCTTTATTTTTGCATGTAAAAAGCATTTTATATAACTGGGAGGAGAATCTCTTCTACTTGATTTGAGAGGGAAAATTATCCAAAGTGAAAAGAAAGAACATTGAAAATTGAGAATGCATTTTGTCACAAGATTTACCTGCATGCCTCTCTGGGAAAATTGTAACTTAAAATTTACCATAAAACGCATGCAATATGACACATCTGTGTAATTTTTAACAGAGGAGTTTTCTCGAGTCAGAGAGGAAGTACCGCTGGAGCTAGTTGAAGCTCACGTAAAGAAAGTACAGGAAGCAGCACGAGCCTCTGGGAAGGTGGATCCAACGTACGGGCTGGAGAGCAGTTGCATTGCTGGAACAGGTCCAGATGAGCCGGAGAAAATCGGTAGGCTGTCCGTCGGTTCTGCATTTTGCAGAAATATCTGCAAATCAGATTTCGGCAGGCACTTTCTGACTCGTAATAAACCTTAAGTTCGCCTCCAACGGGAGATGGGAATGGTGGTAAGGAGCGCGTGTGACAGGCCATTCCACTTCTACTCTCTGCGGGTTATTAACTCTTGACAATGAATTAATGAACTTAGGGCCAGCTTTAGTTTTAGCCATTTGTTTTCCTACTGCTGGCTAAGTGAAAATGCCATCGCTTGGGATGTATACAAGTCGAATGGGCAAAAATACCAGAGTGGAAGATTTCATGCCAGTTCCATGAGCATGAGAGCAGTTGAATGATGATGGCTTTCTAGCATAATAGTTATGGTAGAGCAAACAGAGGTTTATCGTCTCTTTGTGCTCCAGCTGAGCCTATAATGTTCTGTCACACCTTTTGGCAACTAGTTTTAGTGTAAGCATTGCACAGGGTTCACTAACTGGTGGTAGCAGAAGAGCAGCTTTCTATTAAGAGGTGAACTGGTACGTGGTGGTTCTTGGCTCTGGCTGTTGTACGTTACACTGCGTACTAACACGCTCTTGTTTTGGAGTTCAGCTTCAACTGAACTATTTTCTGTGGTATTCAACAGATACTGTGGTATGAAGTTCGTTATCTGCAACTTTGACAGTTGCAAATTGTTTATTTGTCACTATGGTGAGTAAAGGTGCATCCTGCTGCAACTCCCCATAAAGCTTTGTGCAACCCCATTCCGTCTCTGTTTTGGCTCTTCTACAGCAATGAAATGAGTGCAGAGGGACGTTCAGCTACCTACCTGTTAACTTTCCCAAAGACTTCCATCCTCCTGCGTTTGGTACAGATCTACCAGCTTGTCAGTACATCTTAATTTTTCTCTCCATCATTGTTGGCTGCTGTTTTCTTCAGCTTACCACAAGCTGTTCTGGAGAGTTTAGTGACTGCATCTTTAAATGCCACTGTAGCTTTGGATAAAACTGAATGGAATGTAATCTGGGTCGACTGGGAGGCTTGATTTGGGCTGTGCTTGTGTGTCTCCTACTTGACCTGCTGTCACCCTCTGTGTAGAGGCATGAGCAAGGTGCATGCTGTGTGATGGGACCGTGAGGACCTGTGTGTTCTAGTTCTGTTCAGTTACCTACTGCTAGCTGTACAGCTGAAGATGCAGGACTACTATTTATGGTACTCAGTGTCCGATGCAGAGCTACACTTGTAAATAAGATTTAAAAGTAGTGTTTAACTTTTTAAGGTGTTTCTTACGTGGAAAAAAAAATAACAGGCCACTCAATCCTTCTCATCTTTTTTTAGTCCTACGTTCAGTGGGACAGACTTGATGTCAGGCAGCTCGGTGCTTTGAAAAGAGAGAACATGTTGGAAAGGAAACACTGGCATCTGGAGTATCTGCAGTGCTCTGCACAAAGCTGTCAAAAAGCATCAAAGCTCTGTTGAAAGTTCAAGGGGGTTGGTTTTATTTTCAAGTCTACTATGAAACAAATCTAGGTGTTACTCCATCTGAGACTAGGTTTAATGTGATGACTACTTTAAAGTAAACTAAGCTTAGGCTTATATATACATACGTTTTTTTCTGCTGTGGCTCTGTTCAACTCTTCCGTTTTCTGAGTACAGGTTTCACTGTAGCATGCACATTAAGGACCCCTGTATCGTGTATGCTTCTTTGAGTCTTAATTCTGCAGCACAGTTGTGGAAGTTTATCATCGACATCATTAGTGATATCGCTGGTCTGGCAGCCCTTTCTTTAGGAGAATTTGCACACAAGTTGCAAATAGAAATGCTGAAGTGCCTGTCATTTAATATGGGGAGTTGGAGAGCAGATGACCATAACACGATTATTTCTGAATGAGCTGTGTGGTGAGTTCTCTAAGTAATACTGTCCTGTTATAGCTAATGCGATTTGTATTGGGCTGTGACTAATGGAATAAATTAGGACAACAGCAGATGGTTCTCCCTGGGGGAGCTGCTCAGCAAGAGTGAACTGGGTCACTCCGCAATCTGCAGCGCCTTCCACCTCCAAAAGAGCTTTGCACTGGAGGGCATAGGGGAATCCGTGGCTTGCACGTGCAGAGGTGTGTTGGATGTTGAAGCGCGGCGTTGTGGTGTGTAACTGCTGAAATGGAGCCGTTTGGCATGACTAGACCCGAGGTATTGTATCTACATGTCGCCACAGAGAACTAAAAATACCTACGGAGGGTTCCAGACTGTAATTAAAGCTCATCAGTTGGTGTGTTTTAGAAATAAAATTATACCATAGCTCTGCAGTCTTTTGAAAGCTCTTAATATTGGCAAATTGTAGGCAGCGTGGAATGTGAAAGGGGGAAATGGGGCTGGAAGAGATTCCTGGAGCTTACACTGATATCCAAGAATCTCATTCTTGTCCTCATTGTTAAATTTCTAAAGGCTGATGATGATTCTTTTTAGATTCATGTTGTAAAGCTTTGTTCGAATTAAGAATGGACTCGAGTGGTTCAGATTCTGTGATAAGCATGGCGGGTACTGTCTTTTAGTTTCCAAGATGCTACCGCAGCTGTGGGTTACAGAATGTGATGGAGGAGATTCCCTGCGTTTGTTTTATTGAGTGAATGGAGGAGAGCAAACAAAGGAGCCTGTTCTCCAGGCCAGGGATTTTGCTCCAGAGAAGGGGAATATTTAGTGCACCTGTGGTGCGTAGTAACCCTCTTAGGTCTTTACTGAGTATGTGTGCTTTCTTAATAACTTTCCAAAGGTGATTAACTCTGTTGCCTGCATATATGTGCATTGAATTAGGCACAGGGGAGTCTCTGAAGTGCCTGTGTTGGAGGCAGTTACTCGTGGATTTTAGAAATTCTCTACCAAGTATTTCGCTGGAAGCATTTCCACTGGCACAAGTGCGTGGAGGCCTCCAGCTGTAGCTCATCTGTGACAGCAGACACTGGGGGGATGGTGTCTGATTTAGGGGCTCCCCTACAACTGTAAGCGACTTAAACAGATGATTAAATTTAACACTTTATGGACGATCGTGTAACGTTCTCAAATACATATAGCAGAAAACATACCCAGAAGAAGCTATTTTACTTCATTTTTGGCAGGATGATTTCTCATGCGGTCCCTAGGGTGTGCTTTCACTCTGAAATAACGCACGCATTACTAAGATAAACAGACACTGAACAGTTCCTTCACTTTGCATCTGTGCGGGTGCCTGTAAGCTAGCTCTGTGCTGTTGGAGGATTGAGCCCATCAATCCCCCCATCAATCCCCTTGTGATGGACTCACGCAGCTTCATGAATCTGGAATTCCTTCTCCGTGGCAGCCTTGGGGCCATCGTGCCGCCCATGTGCGAGCTGCCTGGGGCAGTGGCAGAGGAAGCTCTGGTGGCCATTGAGTCCTGACTTTCTTTGGAGGATAGAAATTATGGCTTAGATGGTAACGTATTTATCACATTCAGACCCAGGATTTTTCTACAGCTATGGTATATTTCCTCTCAATTAAGTATTAATATCTAAGGCTGACTTCTGACACGTTGCACGTGTTGCCTTATTGAAAACAAAGGGGAAGGGATGCCTCGCGGGCAGCTCGAGGCTGGCTGCTGAGCTGAAACTCCTGCGCATGGTGCTCTGCATTTGTATGTAGGGTTTGGCTTCCTGTTCTTCTAGCAACAACAGAGGCTACTTATCTGCCCGTGCTGCAAGTGTCTGCTTGCTGGTGATGCAGTAAATTATGACAGTGGAAATTTTATAGTTCCCCCTTGCTGACCTGAAGTCAATTTAACTTCTTTGTAGAGTCACTGGGCTTCATCAGAAGGCAGTCATAAATTCTTCATGTATTAGACCACAGCCCCCCCTGCTCCTGGAGATAACATGCAAAACATAACAAGTTGCCATAGAGCAACAAATATTTGCTGCTTCAGGTGTTTGAAGAAGGGCGTGGAGAGGTGGTGCTTTCTCCTCTGCAGGTGCTTTCTTCCTCTAGAGAGATGCCTTGTGGTGTCTTGTGACCATCTGCCTGCCGTTGATTTAAGAAATACCATTAATTTCTTTTCCCACATCCTGCAGGTTTCAAGGTATGATACCAGACCTGGCGAAGTGTTAAAGAGCTTCACTGGTGCCCTGTAAAAGGGATTATTGGGTCTTAAAGTTCTCTTCTCCTTTTTTATTAGGAACATGTATCTCTAATTAATCAATCCTCGTTTTCATTGTCAGTTCTGTTTTCATTACCTCATTCAATTACGTCGTTGTATTTTTAACCTCTTTCAATCATTAAGGTGTTTGTATCTCACTGAAATGCAGGAGTAATTTCTGTTATTCTCATGCAGAGGCTCAGAAATGTGGTGTGTTTTTTTAAAAATTTCTTCATACTTGAATTCAAAATTAATTTTTTTGAAGCTCTAATTGCTTAGAGGTACTTCCTGTAGCCCGTAAGCTAGAAACAAACCTGCTTGAATCCCAATAAACTTATTTAATGCCCAAACTAATAACTGATCGCTTTTTTTCTTACTACATGTAGTATTTCAGCATGGTCTCCTCGACGTGTACAGGCACGGAATGGCTTATGCCAGTGGGAACTGCAGAGGCGTAGCGCTGTCACCGCAGATAGCGGCTTGCTAGCTAATAGAAGAGAACAGTTTTCAAAAGCCATTGACTACAACCTGCCTAAAGTTGTCATCCTGATTTTAAAATAACATTTTATCTTATAGCCAGGACTCGAAAACCTAAGCTAAATCAGGATGTTCACAACAATCTTACTGTCACAAACACATACCTTCCAACTCTTCCTGTAGCTGGATGTGTCCCTCTGTAATACAAAAGCGTGCTGAGCTTAGGGAAGGGTTTGCTTAGATGTATTATGAGGCAGGGGAGAGTTGAAGGGCACTTGCCTTACTGAGAGATGCAATATTTGCTTTTTTTTTCTTTGAGATTTTTTTTAAAGCTTGGGGGGAAAGAGTTTGCCCTCTTAGGGTGCGTGTTTGCCTTGGGACGGCTTCTGTGGCAGGAGTCACTCAACAATGGTCTACAAGTAAAAAATAAATGCTTAATAAAACTTGCCCCAGTACGCATAGGGATTTAACAGCAAATGCCTTCGACCCCATGCTTGATAGGTAGCATGTTGTAAACCTTCACAGACTTGTCCTGTGCTGGTATCTTTGCTTTCTGCAGGTAATCACATATTGTTAGTCACGGCTCATCTTTATCGTGGGACTGGAAACCTTGACGTGCATCGTAATCAGAAAACCAAAACCACCACCCCAAGCTGATCTTAGGGTAGAAAGAGAATTCAGTCCTATCTAACAGACCCGGGAACAAACTGGCTTTTTGGATAGAGCGTGAAGATTTGTGTCCTACAGGACTTGACTTTATGGCGTCTCAGGGGCAGCTTGCACAATTGTTACCTCCAGCTTTCTATCACATATGACTGGGAATGTGTATCTAGCCAGGAGTGCTGTCACCCATTTGGTGATCCTGAGCAAAAGGCATGCAGTTGCATGACAAAAACTTTGTAGTGATTTTTTTTTCCCCTTCCAGCAGACTATAAAGGTGAGGCTGCAGGTTTGTGGGGACTGCTCAGACTGGAAGCCCTTGGGAGGTGAGAGCAGTGCAGTGATACGGGGTGCTGAGACCTGAGTCCAGGCTGAGGAACCTGAGCTACAGGTTGTCAGCTTCCAGAACAGCAAACAAATCATCACGTTATGAGCTCTTAAGACAGACATCTCCTCTTTTCTACTTAAAGCTCCAGTTTGTGGACATTTTTTTGTAGCCTGCTTCACTCTGAGCTTCAGAACTGCTCTGCTCCTCCCTGTGTTTAAGTTCTGGGTTGTTCATACTGACTTTTTTCTTTCAATTACACTGTATCCTGATGGTAGGAATCATGGATCATGGAATCACAGAATGGTTTGGGTAGGAAGGGACCTTAAATATCAAATTCTGCTCCCAGCCCCATCCAGCCTGGCCTTGGGCACTGCCAGGGCTGGGGCACCCACAGCTCCTGGGGGCAGCCTGCGCCAGGCCTCACCACCCTCATAGTAAAGAATTTCTGCCTCGGATCTAACCCAAACCCACTCTCTTTTACCTTAAAGCCATCACCCCGTGTCCTATCCCTACACCCCCTGCCCAAGAGTCCCTCCCAGCCCTCCTGCAGGCCCTGAAGGCCGCTGTGAGGTCTCCCCGGGGCCTTCTCCTCTCCAGGCTGAACAACCCCAAGCCCCTCGGCCTCTCCTCACAGCAGAGCTGCTTCAGCCCCTTGAGTATCTCTGGGGCCTCCTCTGGACTCATTCTAATGTCCTTCCATGTGAAGTTCTTGGTGTCTGAGCTAAGCTGCACCAGAAATGAGAACTTCTGTACTCCTGTGCAGTCCATTCCTACTTTTGAGCTCATGGTCTTTCACTTCACTAAACCAAGCACACTTGGAATGTTCTGCACTTTACTTCTCCTTTTTTGTCTGTAAAAAAGCTTTCTCTTTAGTTTACCAGGAGGAATGACACTTCTAAGCACAGGTTGGAGCTCTGCTTCTAGGCCTGAAACAGCTGGCTGAGAAAATCTAACCTAGGTTTCCCCTGAGTTGTTATTAGGTCACCAAACCCTAACTCAGAGTTACAACTTCAGAGAATGTGTGTCTCTATCCACTGTGAATTGAGTTATGGTGGCAAATACTTCAGATAAGTAGGTTTATCTGCTTTAAACAAGCCAAGAGGGAAACCATCATCTCTGTCAGACATTGTTATTTTTTCCATATATATTGAAGGGATTCTTGTAAAAACCTTTCCACAGAACAATTGCTGTTGAAGGAAAACATTTTGTGCATCTGTTTTGCTTCAGCGTAGCACGTGGGAATTCCCAGTAAAGTAAGGGTTACAGAAAATGAGCACCTTTACACTAACCAAAGTCTTCAGAAGCTTAGAGATGCATAAAGGCTTTTCACCAGCAGATTTATACTGGTATGAAAGCATATGCTGGAGCCAGTGATCTCCCTTTTTAATGCCTCCATACATTAAATTTGACTGGCATCAGGTCTTTTGGGTCTCAGGTCCCAGACAAAGAGTACAGGATTGTGCTGAAGTTTGCCTCGTGTTTGTCCTTACAGAACATCTGGGTGCTGCAAACAGATCGGTGTTCCTTGGTCGAGTAAACAATCCGTATGGAAAAATATTGGGAAATAGTACTACATTATTCGGACTCCTTTGTGGTATTTGCTGTCAATGCATTTGTTGTTATCCTCTTACCCTGAAGAGACCTGCTTTCGTTAGCAGGAACGTTTATTTAAATGTTCTATAAAGGAATAAATGAATGAACCAAAGGCTACGAATGAACCAAAAGATCTGTCCTGAGGACAGGGATATACTAACTGCTGTTAAAACACTTCTCCAACAGGGTGCATGCATCCAGCACATGGTAACAGCATTACTGCTTTACTGCTGTAGCATTGACAGAAGATGGATTTTTTTTTCTTTTGCCTCATTTTAGTCTCGCATACCAGTTAGGCTATTTATCTCCCTTTGTAGGTGCCAAAATTAGAAGGGATGATAACTGGTCAGCTGGTACTCAGACAGCAGTCTGTAACTCAAGGGGGTCTGGCTCTGTTTTGGCAGAACCCTTCAGATGTCTCTGTTGTGGCTGTTTGAATGCCACACAGACAGTAAATAAGAGGTTATTAGCTTGAAGAGCTCAGTCTCGTCAGCCAAAAACCAAAATGAGCAGCAGCAGGAAGCATATAGTCGAGTATCGAAGCTGAGGCTGGGCACTCCGAAGGTGCTTGTGGTCAAGGTCAGGTTTTTCTGTGTGTCTGGGAAACTCATTTTGGGTTCAAAATATGAAAAATGCATAAAAGGCAGTGGGTGGCGTCCAGACCCACACATCCAAAGCAGTGAGAAACCTGCCAAGTGTCCAAATGGTTCATGTTATGTGCTTCTAGCTTCTTGTGACAACGCCGTTGTGTTCTTTGGTGTTAGCACTGAAGGCACACACTAGCTCTGCTTTTTCAGAGTATCTTGGAAATCATGCTCTTTACAAATCTGGGAACATTATTTTCTTGCTCTGTACTAAACCAACAACCAGCTCTTATGCTCAGATGCAATGCGTGGCTTGTTGAGTGCCTAGCTGGGAAGCTGCAGTTGGGTTTTTAAGGAGTTGTAATAATGTTTTGTTCTCAGAAAGCAAATAAAGCATTTGGGTTTAACTTGGATCCCTTCATTGATCTTTCTTCAATACAAAGCTTCAAGTATTGCTCTCATTTCAGCTGAGGAGGAAGGAAGAGAGTGAATGATTAAGGCCTGAGTGAGAGGATTGTCCAAGAACATCTATCGCAGGGCACCTTTTGGACCAGTTTCTTTGACTCAAGCATCATTGTTCAGTTCTGATTCACTGGGACCTCTAGTTCTACATCGCATATGAAATACCTGGAAAATCGATTAGATTGTCCGAAACCACACGCCGTGCCTGGCATCAAGTGCTAGCAGGCAGTAACAAGATATTTGGCCTCGTGTGCTCAGTGCTACTCCCCTTTTGGTAACTCATGTGGTGTAGGAGCTCTAAAACATCTTTCAGTGTGTTTCTGAGGGCTTGAATACTTCTCAGAGTGCTCTGGGGGGAAACGTGCTTTGAGGTAAGCACAGGGTCGGGCTGTACCTGAGAACACAGTGGTCATGGTGTTTGTGCAGGGAGCAGCAGGTACCAAGGATGCAAAATGGGGCACGGGGCTGGGTTTCAAGCCAGAACCACCAAGGAGAAGAATTGCTTGCCTCCAGTGCTTTTTGGGGTGAAAAACAGCAAGAGGTGCTTAGCGGTTAACATCAGTGTCAGCTTTAACAAATTGGCTAGGGCTCAGTATTACTTTGGTGTTGAATAATTATTTTAAAGTCTGCTTTGGCAAACTTCAATGCAGAACTCTGGTATTTTCACCACCTGCAAAATGCAATTTGGATCTTCAGTTGACCTGCAACGCGTGACAGTGCTGCTGGGTGGACCTTTCATCAAAAGCAGCTCAGGGGATCTTGTGCTAAGGAGGAATTACAAGTCTGGCAGCACTGTAATTGAGGTTAATCATGCAGCTGACAACCATCTACAGAATCAAATTGGCTGTATTGGGAAAAACATTTTATAATACTTTGACTTACCAATGGGAATTGCTATATGACTTGAATACTGCAGAGCTGTACGTTATACTGTTCTTTATGTAACTAAGATAGATAGATTTGGGGTTTTCTCCCTGTGTGGGTAAATTGGGTGTTTGAGTAGAGCACAGATAACTTAATGCTTTGTCCTTCTTGTTGGACTGTAAATAAAAGCCTGTTAAATTTAAATGTGCAAGTAAACTTGATTTTTAAAGTAAGATTAGTGTAATAGAATTGGGTTTTCGAGGAGTTTAGTGCTGTATGGCTTTCTTCATAAGCTACTGTCAGCAGAGAACAGAAAATGTTAGTTAACTCTGAAATAAGTATAATAAATGGATGTTGTGGCAATTCTAAGTACTTTATTTATATTCTCAGATGGAGCTGAAGAAGAAAAAATGGAAACAGAAACAGATGGCCAGCAGTCTGAGAAGGTAAGCTTAGTTCAGCATACTGTTCCTGAAAAGATACTTCTGATACTTATAGACCTGCATTACTAAATTCCTAAAGTGTCTGCTAAAAAAAGGTAGGTGGTAATGTGCTGGTCAGTCCTTAGTGAATGAACAGCATTCCCTAACAGTTCCCAGTCTTCCTATTACTTCGTTTTCTAATGAGTGATTAAGTCACAGAGATGTTGCTTGTGCTGGACAAATGGCTGGCATGTTTTTTCCTAGTCCTGAGAAAAAGTTGGGACTGGGAGGAAATGTAAAGCAGGCAATATCAAACTAATTGTAGAGACCTAAGCTGCAGAAGGACATTGGTTTGTTCTGGTTCATGACTTGTAGTAGTCTAAAGCAAGTATCACTTTGAAGTCTTGCCCTAGAAAAGTTTGTCTTGTGGCAAATTGCCTTTCCAAAGTTGAATACAGCTTTCAGCTCCATCTGGATTAGAGAGATCAGGGCTTTCCTGGAAAATGGTGAGTTGTTTGGATTCCTTGCAGTATTTGGCAACCATTTTTGAGTAGCTTGTGTGGAGCTGAACAGACGACCTGAATGATTATTAGCTATTGTCACAAGTCTCCAGTGGCAGTGTGAGTTACGTCTGAGCGATCACTTGTGGCTTTGTTGGCTGTTTCTGGAACAGTTCTCAGTTCCACGGATGTGGGCAAATGAGATCTGACTAAATGAAGGTGTCCATAGCTGAGCTGGTCAGTAAAACTCCTCTTCACAAGAAGTCAGTGTTAAATTTTGGTTATAGGTGTGTGTAGTATGTGCTTTTGATGTCAGGTACGGTGCAGCCTGCCAATAAAGATCAGATTAGAAATTAATTCCTTCAGCCTGTTGATAATGCTTACAAGAATGCAAGTGTTTGAGGGGGGAGTTTTATAACATCGTGTCTACAAACGCAGTACCTCTTTTCAGATGGTCAACATCAGGTCTGGAACAATCACAGCCAGTGGCATTAAACTGCAATTAAAACTAATGTTTTGGAATTCAAACATCACTCTGCTAAATGAATAGTGGTAGGCACTTATCTCATCTGCAACAACAGATGGTATTTCTGCGTTGCGTGCTTCATCAGAGGAATGAGATAAAGTGACGTAAGCATTGCTGTCTGTACACTTGATGTTACTTCTCACTTGCTCTCCGATAGTTCTTACGCTGTATTCCTGAAAAATAGTCGAGTACATTTAGGTAGATGCACGTATAGAAGACTTCTTGGTTAGAGCTTGAAAAGATGCTTTGTTCTTTAAATCAGAATAAACGAGAAACATTTGGGTCAGTTTGGATTATTCATAAGCGGAAAATGATATTTCCAGTCCTATGCACGAAGCTGCTGCTGATTTTATGAATGCTATCTTAAGGCACCTAGATTTTTAACAAATATTTTTATTTTACTTCTACTTTTCAACTATTGCTCTTTCCCACCAATTCCTGGACAGAAGCACCCTCCTGCAATATGTAATTCCGTTGTAGTGTTTACTGCCACAAGATGCTGTTGTGACCGTGAGCATTTGGAGGTGATGCATGTATTGCTGAAAACTGTATGAGTTGTTAGCGTAGCATGGAAAAGATAGGACAATGGTGCACAAACTACCAGAATAAATGGTGACAGTATGGGGAGTAGAAGATGTTCTTACCCGTCATCTTACTTCAGGGTTTCGCGTACCTTCAGATGAAGCATTTTACCTGGGTTACTGAATCTGGTAGATTTCCGTCCAGTTTGGTAGTTGCTTTGTCTGTTCAGATTGTGGGCATGGTTGTCAAAATGGGCTGAAGTAGAAGTCAGTCTTTAAAACTTAATCTCTTCCTTTATGATAGTAAATTAATTTGAAAGCTATATAAACCATGTTAACATTGAACGTCTTGTATAGCTCTCATTTTCCAAACAATCCTTCATCCCGTTTAGGTTGAAAACAAAGTGGAAAGTGAAATTGAGGAAGGTGATAAAGCACAAGAAGGAGAAAACGAGAGAAACCCAGAAAAAGAACAAGATAGCGAAGTGACTGCAGACACCAAGACAGGTAATGATTCCCAGCTGTTCCTCAAGCTGCGTTAGCTTTAATAGCCTTCCTCTAAAATTGTTGGAATAGACTATAAACTCAACTGTGGCAGAAATATTTTGTCTTGCACATCAGGCTGCTTCATGGTTCAGTAGTAAATACTCCAGTTTAATTTCACTGCAAAGCTCAGGCACTAAATTCTTTCTTGAACTCATTTTAGACCTCAGCTGAGCTGAGCTTTCATTGTGTGTTATGACTGGGTGAAGAAATTGCAATGGCAAAGTGAGTATAGGTCACAAATTCTTTTTTTCTGCCTGTATTACACACCATTTGATCATTTTTGATGCAAAGAAATGGGACTGCTCACTTCTATGCTTATAAGGTAATGTGCTAGCTCAATTTCCCTGTCAAGTGATGTGAAGCCTTTGTTTTGACAGGTTATCAAGTCTGTTTTTTCCCTACCTAAGTTGTTACTCTTGTTATTTATTTTTTTAACACGTTCCCCTTGTACCTGGTGGATACATTGATCTTCACTGGAACTTGCAATCAGTATTTTAGCACCAGGTAGAACAAGCCATGCTTGGATTCACATATAAAAGCAGAGGTAATAATGGAGTTGATTTGGAAATGCAGCTACACGCGTCCTAATGAAAGAAAGCTGATGGCAGAAGATGAATTGACAGGATGAAAACTAAAAACGTTTAAACTAGCCGTATTTGTTGGATCAGATCCTCTAAAATTGTTCCCACGTCAGCATTTGGGCGAGTAGCAGTAGTGTTACAGAGGAACGTGACTGTGGATGAATGGATCTGTTTGGCCAATAGCAGTGTGTGAAGTGCAATTCCCGTCCTGAGTGATATTGTTAACAAAGGGAGAATGCACGTAACAAAGGTGGTGGGAAATCTCTTTCAGAAGAAAAGGAGACAGAAGAGAACAAGGAGAACGTTGATGCAAGCAAAGACAAAGAAAATGAGGCTGGGAAGAAGAAAGTGGAACATGAAATCTCGGAAGGAAACGTAGCTACAGCTGCAGCTGCTGCTCTTGCCTCAGCTGCCACCAAAGCAAAGGTTTGTTTTATGCAAATATGCGTTGGCTTGATTTCCAGCTCACGTTACAGCTGTTTTTAAAATGGTCCTTTGTTCCAGATCTGTGGAATTTCATGTTCTGGTCTCTAATACCTTGAAAGACCACATGTCATCTTGAATTTATTCTGCTTGAACTACGAAGTGAAATTGTGTATAATTTAATTTAGGCTGCTATTTGTATGTTTATGAAGTCAATGAACTTCCATAAGAAAGAGCCCCAAAACTTTTGTCATCTTTTGTAAAGACTTTTCTCTGCTCAGTAGGTCTAGTTGTCATGTTGAAGGCATAGATCTGGATGGCAGCACCCTTACGTTGCCTTTCTCGCTGTGCCAGTCTGTTCTGTGGCCTTCACACAAGCCCTCTGTACTTGGATCCTTTGTCTGTAAAAACAATGTGATGCTCAATTCCAGTGTTATAATTTGTTTTATGGACAACTTGATGATATTTGTGTTAAGAGGTGCTGTGTGTCTGTTAATGATAGACAAAAACATGCTTTTAAACTTCTGTTTGTCTGTGGTCTCTTAATGAGCTGTGGTTTGAATCAGTGTTCTGTCTAGTAGCTTTTCGTTACCCTGTAATTACTAATTGCATGCTGTCCTTTGTTCCTTTTCTTTTAGCAGGAACCAGACTGCCTTTACTTCTTTCAGAATATCTTTTTCTAAATCTGTTTTCTCTTTTCGTATTTTGGGGGATTCACATTTTAGTTTGGGTTTCTTACAGCTTTGTGATTCAGTGCCATATTCCATAACATTCCATCTACTTTATGGATACCAAAAACAAAGCATGGATGGTATTTATTCCTGATGGATTTCCAGAACATAATGGTGGACATAATGAGGTGTTGTATGTGTTGTACTGACTTTCCAGTCTTATTTTTTTTTTGCCCCTTGAACTTTAGACCTATTTTTCCCAGATGCATCGTGTATATTGAGGAAGAATGATGATAGATGTTGTTGAAATAATACAATCCCTCCTTTATGAATGCAAGAGATTGAGGGTATTTTTAGTTGGCTACCTTTCAAACTAGTTTCTAAAATCAAAAGCTGCATGAATTAACATTCCCCTTGTAGTCTTTTCCAACCTAAATGATTCTGTGATTCTATGATTTTCAGCCATGTTTTGTTTTAAAGTGTGGAATTTAATCTCTATTTTATGGAAGTCTTCTTTCTCCAAATAATAAATTATATTCTACTTTCCTTCCTTTGGTGCTAATGAGTGCTAGAGGGAGAAGGGACTTTGCTAATGGCAATTTTCATTATGATAATAATAATATTCTGGAAGAATTTTAGCTTTATATTACAGGAAATAATATAATTAGGTTGTTCACACTTAGAGTAGAATTCAGGTTCAATAGGGATTTCTCTTTCCACTTGCATTTAAAAACCCAGCCAATATTAAGGCTTTCAGTGAGCTGTATCTTGCCTGAGAAAGTAATTCGGTTTTTCATATTAAGCTAAAGACCTGGTCATGTGAAGAGCTGTTAGTTATTTTCCTTGTGATTTTATACCGGAGGAATATTGCGGTTATCTTCTAAGGAGAAACAAGGGTCAAAGGCAGGCATCTGAAGTTGTTTTTCTTTTGTGGTAAGTAGCTTTACCAGTGAGTTCTGTTTGAGAAATGGCATCCAGCGAGTGTGCTCATCTGGGGGAGAGGCTCTGTATTCCTACACGGAGAATGGAGCAACAATTTTAAATGCATTTTTACAGGTTATGGCTTTGGTACAAACATTATTAGAATTATTTAAGACCCTTTTTCTCATTTTCTTCTTGGATTCTTAAATCAATGTAAGCAGGTTTTTTTCTTCACGTAAGCCTGGTGGTTTCACACCAGTAGGTAGCTCAGCACCACCGTGCTGCATTCTCACTCCCCCTCCTCAGAAGGAGAAGAGAAGAAAAAATGCTCATGGGTCGAAATAAGGACAAGGAGATTGCCCACAGTGCTAATTGGTGAGCAAAACAGACTTGGCATGACTATTATTGCTCCCCCCAGCCCCCCTGCTCCACCGGGGGCTCCTCCATGGGCTGCAGCGTGGAGATCTGCTCCATGTGGGACCCATGGGTGCAGGGGGACAGCCTGCTCCACCAGGGGCCTCTCCACAGGCCGCAGGGGAACTTGTCCTGCATGCCTAGAGCACCTCCTGCCCTCCTGCTGCACTCACCTTGGGGGCAGCATGGCAGAGACCATATGGCTTCTGAATTCCTGTTTTGAGATAATTGTGATCTAATACGTCTTTTCTAGAAGCCACTGATCTCAAAACTGCCAGTGATGCAAACCCCCCTATAATTATCTGTAAGTTTTTTCCGTGGGTGGTTAACTTGCTGTTAAGCTTTATTTCTAGTCTGGTGCGCTTCAGCCACTATTGTACCACTGCAACGCTTTCCTATTGAATTAAAAAGTCTGGTTGGCAACTGCTTGTTCCACGTGTAGGTATTCAGAAATGTGAAATTCAGAAACAGAACAGACCCTGTTACTAAAATGATTTCTCCTTATTTGTGGGAAGCTGTATCATATTTTCTGTTTATAGGCAAATCAGATTGTCTTTAACTGGTTCCTTTTTGCTGCTGCTCTAGAAATTTGGTGTTGAACCTTCTTCATCTCCTGCTTGAACGTGTGCAGGACAGGATTCAGCAGTTTTTCTCCTTGTGTGCCTTGCTTTAGATAAAGATGACAAATACAACTATTTCTTCTGTTTTCATTTGCAAAACACGGAGCCCTCCAGGCCTCAAAACAAAAGTGAGGTGAAGCACGTGGTCTCCTTTCACAAAATAGAAGAGGGGAGGGAGAAGAAATCATTTTCCCTGCCTGTTGCAGTTCCAACTAATCTCCTGCGTGTGGTTGAGAGGTTGTCACGCTCCCTGTGGTGTGTTGCAAGGACACTGTCTGTCTTCCAGGCATCTCGTGCTCTGGTTTTACAGTTGCACGTACCCGTTGTCACGCTCTTGCTGGGGTTAGCCCCTCTCCTAACTGAAGCAGGGGCTAAAAATGTTAGGGGTGGGTTAGGTTCTGTGAAACCGCCTGTAAGGTTTATTTGCTGGGTCTGTAGCTAGTCTTGCGATTCCTCTCCAAGTATTCACTCAGAAGGAATTTGTGAGCAGAGGAAGCAGTGGGTTTTGTGGCAGTGGGCATGATCCCAGGCAGGGAGGTGCTAATCCTCTTGGTCCTCTTGGTGCTTACATGGGGAACAGAAGTTGTTCTGTAGCGGTGCTCAGCCAGAGGCTCTGCTGGCTTGGGGATGCTCAGCTCTTTCAGAGTGGCAGTGTCCCAGAAAAATGTCAAAATGTCTTTTTTTTTTTTTGCTTTCTGTTACCTGTTAAGCACCTTGCTGCATCCATCTCATCAGTCAATTTAAATCACTGTTAACTTTTATCCGTTTTGTAAGCTTCAGAGTTGGCAGTGACTTGTTCTTTGTCCGCGTGAAAGCCCTGAGTAATGTCAGGCTAAGGGGTGCTTTCTTCACATCTCTTCAGAAACAAATTCTGTGAGGATTTCCTTTCTAATGTGTATTTTGAGACATCTTTTACCTAATCATGTGTCTTGCTGTTCTTGTTAATTTGGTTTCATTATTAAAATTAGACACATCAGGCAAGGCAAAATGACTGTCAAAGGCTTTGCGTACCAACAAAGGTGCTTTTGTCACTGCCTTTTGTACAGAGCAGTCTGTTTTATTAAGCCATATTAATTGACGTTGTATGTTCTAGTTTTTTTCAGCAATACAATTAGTTTAATTCAGGTGTGCACCATCAAGTTTGGTCAGCACTTCACTGAAGATCCTGCCTGAATTTCACACCAGCATGCCAGCAGTTGAACTTGGGGGATTGTTCTGGTTCCCTAAAACTGGACCTTACTGAAAAGGACTTGCCAAGGACTTGCTTTATTGTTGGCGTGTTGTCATTCAACAGCGTTCGTTTCCAGTAAAACATTAGTGGTGGAAACAACATCAGAGATTTGAGAAATTCTGCTTCTGGTCAGGATTACCAGTTTTCTAATGCTGCTTTTCTCCTCGGTATTTCTTCCAGTTCTGAGCAAAGATCTGGGACACAGCCTGCTTAATATGACTCCCTGCTTGCAGGTTGAGCTGGTTGAGATCAAGCATTTTTCCTCCTTATTCCCTTCTGCCCTCACCTTGCCCTTCTCAAAAGGCAGCCCCCTGTCCCCCAGCCCTCGGATGGGTCAGGCTGGCTCTGCCTCAGCGCCCTGCTCAGGAAACGTCCTGGGACTGCTGCTACAGAAACTGCCCAGCAGCGTGTGCCCATAACAAGTGTTTTATTTTGAGTGTATTTTTAGTTTGAACAGTGGGCTTGCAGCAGAAGCTGGTAGAAGGCATCATTAAGCATGCCTTTCACACTTGGAAAATGTGAAATGCTTTCACAGGTCGTCTTCTATCTACCTATCCTATATATATTATCTATCTCTTAAGTCATGTACATATCTGCGTGTGTATGTGTTAAAGCTAAATCCTCGCGAGGAACCTGTTTGCATTTTTCTGCAGCTCTGTTTCACACTGTTTATATACAGCTTTGCAACCTGGTTATTGAAGGAAACCAGAGGGTGTTGTGTTTTTTTTTTTTCCAGTTTCTTTTCATAGATTCATAGAGGTTTCTCTGCAGTGTCTGCCCTAGCCTGAGGTGGAACTGCTGCAGTAAGAAAGCTTATGATTTAGCAGTATGGTGTTGAATGTAATGGGAATATACTTAGCTAGATACATAGCTTCTAATTTAGTTGAGCAAAAAAGAATGTAATGGCAGAGGCGTGCAAGTCATCTCAGTGTTTGTGTAGGTTTTTCCTGGTAAAAACCTCCTGTATGGGTTTTGGTGAGTGCTTGGATGACCTGCAGCTGACTGAGTATGACCCAACCTTTGCTTCTTTATTTGCGTTTCCCCTGAACATGCTGTGTTGCACATTCAGTAGGCTTTTGGGCAAAGCTGGTTTGCTTTCGAATGCTGAGCATCCACAATACCATTTGTATATTTATGTAAAAGCTCAGTAATCTTCCAAGGGCTTTTGGTTCTGAGCATAAAGTTGATAATCTAATACCCTGCTTTCTGTCCAGAAGTGGAACAGAATGGCTAAAGCTAGGTGCGGAGGTAGTTGGTAATTTGTTTACTTAAAGTGCTCTATTTTGTGAAATGCATGTAATGCAAAATCCTGTGTTTTATTCTCAGCATCTAGCAGCAGTGGAAGAAAGAAAGATCAAGTCCCTGGTTGCCCTTCTGGTGGAAACACAGATGAAGAAACTGGAGATAAAACTTCGCCATTTTGAGGAGCTGGAAACCATTATGGACAGAGAGAAAGAGGCAGTAAGTAGTGGGGACACTAATCTGAAATTCTGGATTGTTATCAGTCACTCCAAAGACTTCATGCCATCAGCAGTTGCAGCTGTTTCTGACCTTTAGTCATTTCTTTCTACCCCAGCTCAAATTCGTAATTACCCCATACTGTTGTGTCTGAGCCCTCCATCTCTGTCCAGAATCTCCCTTTTATCATAAGCAGCAAACTGGCAGTATCCCAGATTTGCTTCCCAATCCTTTTTCCTGTCATGGAAGCATGAGTGTGGACTCAGACCTGGGCCTGTGTGTAGGCCTTGTGCCGTGAATGATAACTGACAGCAGAATGGCTTTTCCCTCTAAAGAGACTGAAATGGATGGAAACCTTGCTTCCCTAGAGGGAAGGGAAACCAGCAGTGTCTGCCTTCTATTCCTGACCCAGTTCAGATGGGAGATGTGGTTTTAAGCAGGTAGCTTGTTTTTTTGGAGGTCATTCTCAGTAGCTCTTGGAAAAAAAAATCCTCAAAGTGAGATGCAGTGGCAGAAGGATACATGCTCAGGAGTAACAGCTTCTCATTTTGAGATGAGGGATTGGCCTGAGCTGGAGAGGTAACAGCAGGTGCAAGAGAAGGAGGGAAACTAATCTCAAGAGATGAGAAAGGGTGATTGCTCATAGGGAACAGAAAGGTATCAAAGGAGAACAAAGCTCGATTATCAAACCTGACAATGAAGCATGATCGATATGGAGGATACAGAGGAGGAGGAGCTGGGCAAGTAAAGCAGAGAAATTGTTCGTTTGACTTCAGTCTGAGGCAGTAGCCAGGGCACAGATTGTGACTGAGGTCTAGCCAGCTTCAGAAAGTAGTGACCCCGAGAGAGCACGCATGGGGCATCTCAGGCAGGGTTTGTGTTGTAACACTGTTAGTACATCTCGCTGAGGACTTGTGCATCCCAAAAATCAGCATGTAATATGAAAGAGATGCTGTCTCGGCCTACCAGTGACTGCATTACACATCAATTACTGAGTGTTCTTCCATCTATAGATCAGTGGGGCTTTCAGAGAAGCAGTTTTTCTCTGACTACTGTAAACATGACCCAAAACCTCATTTTTATCAGAGAGCAGTCAATTTTTGCATTTTTCTGTTGTTTAGCTTGCTCATTTTTGTCAATAGGCAATTGCTCCAGGTGTGTTGAAGATATTGACTCATAGTTCTAGGGGTTTTCATGTTTGCCCTACCATGTGAATTTAATGGAATTTAGATCCTCACTTTGGCATTAATCACATTGATAGAATTTGACGAACTGTGGTCTTTTGTTGTAGCAGAACGTCAGCAAGAATTTCTAGATTGCTCAGCATCCTCAGCCATTTCAGTGTGGTGTCTGCCTCTGACACTGATTGGCAGTGCAAGAAATGGACCTAACTATTCTGAAAAGGTTCTCTGTAGATTTCTTTCTTTGGGGGATATATTCTATTACTGACAGGGTTTTTTCCGCTTTGAGGCATATGACATTTTCCTTCTCAAAAAGTGCATACAGATTTTTTTCCTTGGCTTTCTAGCAGTTAAATTTGGACTTTTCACCTGTCACTATGGATATTTGGTGGAATAATTAAGGCAAAAATTTCTTTAGTGCTGTTGCACGCTATGCATATTTCCTTATTTGTTGCATTATAGTAAAGGTGCCTTCATTACAGTAAAGGTGAGGTGATTCCAAGTGTTGAAAGAGCTCTGTGCTACAGACCGAAGACTGTTAGGTTTTAGGCAAAACAAATGTACTTGGTGTTTAAGCTGAAGTAATTTCAGTACTAATTCTGATTGTGTACCCAAGGATCCTATTGGTAGGAGCCTTGTTGACCCAGAATTTATAATCACACGTGAATGCTTTTCTTTTACTGTTCCTGTTAGAGAGGAGTTATTTTCTGAAGATGGAATTTGTACGATGACAACTTGCATAAGTGTACATATAAAGCACTTGTAAGAGGCCCTTCCAATGGGAATCACTGTGCAAAAATACATTGCTACAAACCTGAAAATCATCAGGAGTGTAGTATTCATCAATGTGTACCTAAAGCACGTGGTGGATTTAATGAAATGAGCTGTAGGGATTGTGCAGCAGACTGAAGCACACTCATCTTTGCTGAGATAGCCAAGCTTCACTCTTGCCTGACATTAACCTGCAGCTTTTATGGAGTTTGAAGAATGCAGATTACTGGTGATCTGCCCCCCAAAAATGCGTTTTTACCACCATCTGAATTCTGATCTGTACAGCAGAAGTTTGTAAACCTGCATTGGAACTGATTGTGACATGCAAGAACCTAGTGCAGAACCAGGGTATTTTGGGCTCTGCACCAGTTTTAAGACCAGCTTTTGTGCCATAACTTCTGTTTATGTGCCTTTCTCATCCTGAAGGGAGGGAATGTGTAAAAGGGAAGTTTTCACTAATTTTCTTAAGTACAAGGTGTGTTTTCAGATATTGGATGCTGTTTGGTAATGCTTTAAAAAGCATTTTTTGTCTGCTCTGACCTCTTAGATGAGGTGTAGCAGGATAAGGTGCCATGAAGAGAGCAAAGCAGGAGCGTAAAAGAATATAAAAAGTATGGTGTAGCAGTTCTTCTTGCTTAAGCCTTTGTTTCGGGTCATTTGCAGTAATTCTCTTCTGAACCGCCTGTCACCTACCGAATCTGTTTCCATACATGCACAATTACACCATTGGTGTATGTGTCTCTTCTTTTTATCGAGTTCCTCCCACTAATGTATCAGATTGGTCAAGGACAAAGGAATCATGGCAGCATGAATAATCACATTGTGGTCCCTACATGCTGAAAAACAGCCCCCAACAAGGAGCATGTATTATTCATTAGCTCTGTCCCCATCTGGTTCTGCTGGTGAATGTGTGCTCTGTAGTGGAATTTCGTTTTCATCCCTGTTTTGTCAGCAGTCAAACTGCTCACACAAAGCATTGGTGGAGCTTTGGGATTTCTGGAGAACTTCCATGAGGTGGAAGTCTCCTTGGCAACCTGCTTTTCAGATAAATAATGGAGTAAATCTTAAACACTCATTCAAAATTTGTAAACTAGCTGCACAAATGCTTGAGAAATATTGAGAAATATTTTCTGAAGCTTCTTTATCTTTTCATTTGGACATTAACTATGAAGCCATATAGTTTGCAAGCCATCTTTTTACATTAATTGACCTAAGTTACATGAGGCTTTTCTTTAAATAATACTCATCTGTAATGCAAATCATTGGTGTTTGGACGTCAGCGTGTACAGGTCCTACACTTACAATGAAGGTACAGATCAGGGTCCTGCCTGTAGTCACTGAGCAATGCTTCTGCCTGCATCTGTGGTCCTTCCCTGGAATATCTTTGGTTTATTTCTCCTCATTCCAACACACAGAAGATTGAAAAACGTCCAGTTACTGCTAGAACTGCATTGAGGCTGAGTGTTCCGTACAGTTATTATCGAGTAATGTGTTAATTTTATTACTGGGGGATTCTTTAGGACAAAACAAGGTGACTTCATCGGTTCCGGCTGGAAGATGGCCTGTACCCGTTACCAAAAGCTGCTGCAAATTTTTTGCTAATCAAATGCCGATCCTATTGAAATGGCTTAAATATGTAGTTCTTAACCATGTTCTTCTCTTTGCATTTTTTCCCCATTTTTGACGTAGTTAGAGCAGCAGAGACAGCAGTTGCTGACAGAACGCCAGAATTTTCACATGGAACAGCTGAAATACGCTGAATTAAGGGCTCGTCAGCAAATGGAGCAGCAGCACAGTCAAAACCCACAGCAACCTCACCAGCACTCCGGTGGGCCTGGAATGAACCCGCTCGGGGCACCAGCACATCCAGGCCTACTGCCCCATCAGCAGCCCCCGCCGTACCCAATGATGCACCACCAGATGCCACCACCCCACCCACCACAGCCAGGTAAGAACTGGAAGGAGGAGTCCCCCGAGGTTAGTTGTAACCACTCGGAGTAGATTAAAATAAGAGGAAAAGGTATTGCCGGATAAAATTGTACAAGGTTTAATGGATGTTCTGTTATGTGGTGTTTTTATAATGGTGCTTCTTGTAAAATGGAAGCAGCTTGCTGGAATGGTTAGCTCGATGATCCTTGTGGGTCCCTTCCAGCTCGGGATAATCTCGCTTTGCCTGTAACACAGCTTCGTTTTAGAGCTTATGTCCCAGTATTAGATGCGTGGGGAGAATCTGGGGGGACTGGAAGGGAGAGGGATACTTTAGCAGTGTATGTAAATACCTGATAGGAGGGAATGAGAAGGAGGGCACCAGGCTCTTCTCAGTTGCAGTCAGTGACAGGCAAGCAGGGATGGGCACAAATTAAAACATGTGAAATTCCATGTCAACACAACAAAACCCTTTTCTGTGATGATCCCCGAGCACTGGAGCAGGTTGCTTGGCGAGGCTGAGGGCTCTGTGCTTGGAGTTCGGTGGTCACTCCAAGCCTCTAAAGTGTTTGTTTCCTTTTTCTTTTTTTTTTTTTAAAGCTTGTGAGCTGCCACCAACTATCATTTTCAAATGTTTTTGAGCTTGTTTGTATTTCTTTAGACTTTTTTATGCCAAATGATCTCTGCTCCTTCAACAGCAATCATTCCCTCAAATTCTCCAGTTCATGACACATCTAATCGGGTAAAAAACTTAAGGGAAAGGCCAAGAATGAGAAACAGAGGCAGAAAGCTCCTTAGGCAGCTTTATTTGGCAGGAGACCTGATTCTCATATGCTCCTACCCCCCTACTTAGGGCTTTGCTTTCTGCCTTCTGCCCTTCAGTTATGCTTGATGTGAGATGAGAATCACAGAGCTGTGTTGGGAATTGCTTGGAAGTCCAGCCTGCTGCTCAGGGCAAGCCTGGTGGGATCCGACAGCAGAGGGACTTGTCCTGTTGAGGTTTAGATGTGTTCAAGGGTGGAGATGTTCCTAATACTGAGGGATGGAGAAATTAGGTGGCCAAGTGACTACGCCTAACAGAAGGAGGAACATCCGCTGAAAGTACAAAATATTTCTGCCATTTACTCAGAACTACTACTTATTTCTTGGCAAAAATAATAGCCCTGCTGTTAAGGGGCAGAGTTGCTAAGAGCATTTGTGGTTTTACCTTAAAACAATTTTAATGTTGAAAGGGATTGGGACTATCAAGCGTTGCACTTGTGCTGTGAAGATGTTTGTGGGAATTAGAATTGAAGGCTTTGCTATACTTGCATGTCGTTGAAATGATCGTTTAAACTAGAATGTCACCAGCTGGAATGTATGAACCTGGTAGACTGGATTGCAGCAAAGAAGAGCTTTTGTCAGTTGTCAAATGCTTGACCTAAAGCCATTCTAAAAGATGGCCTGATTGGTTATTAGCTAAAAATCTTTCAGAAGATCTTGTGTAGCTGAAGAAGCTGGAAAGTTTAGGGTATCGTGATCAAGAATAAGACATGGTAACCAAAAGTGCAAAATAGATTGAGTTTTTGCCTTAATAAAAGCCTGAGGTAAGGGCAGTTTGGAAAAGCCCTCTGTTGAATGTATGGTCTGAAAAAGAGCAAAAGTGCTTAGTAAACTAGCAGGGTTTGCAGATGACCATGAAATGTGAGGCATCAAATCCAATTGTAAATCCAGTCTCCGCAGTAACAAAAACACAATTCAGTCAACAGATGCAGAGCAATGCCCATTGGAGGGGAAGATAAGAGTCATCCTGTGATCTAGATGCTTAAGCTGTCTTCTCAAGAGGTCAGGGTCAGCGAGTTCATTGAGCACTTGTGGACAAAAAGTTAATTCTGAAATTGTAGAATGGGGATGTGACAAAATATGCTATAATTTTTGGATTAAAATAATGCTGTAGTTTGATTTGTCTATTGTATGCTGTATTGGCAATTCAGTTTGTTCATTTAGTGGAATGAAGAAACATTCTGTGAAATGGAAAAACGGCAAATCGAAAACAGCGTAAAAGGAGGGGGAATCATACTGCATATCATTAGACCCGCTCCTATTTACAAGGTGCTATCGAGATTGAAAATATAACAAGATTAAATGCATTGTTGTATTCACTAGGGGACTAATAAAGCCTGATTCCTGATATATTTGCATCCCTGGTTCACATAATGCCTTATTACTTCAGCCCCATCATAATCATCCAGGCCCTCTGTATCTCCAGTGATCCCTTCCAGCGAGTATTATGCGGAGCGTGGTACTGTGTTAATTAGTCAGCACATCTCTTTTTTCAGATTTGATTAAACTTAGTCAATAGATCGACTCCCCCCCTCCTGTTAGAGGGTGGCAAGCTGATGGACAAGGAGCAGCGCTGCAGGCTCCCTGAGAGGGAAGCATCTGGTGCCGTCTGTCGGCGTGCAGGCACGGGAGGAGGTGGATCTTGCCTTTCACTGAGCCGGGTAGTTCATGGGCTTGGTGTCTTTATGAAGGTGAGAATGCAGATAGGAGACTTGGGGTATCTGAAGGCAAAATCCTTTCCTCTGTACTGAGACTGTCTCAGACTGATCCTGCCTAAAAAGCAAGATAGTCTGTTTTCCTCAGGCTCTTCAGTGGCAGAAACAAAATCTCTAGTTCTGTTAGAGATGCTTGGGAAGTCCACAACGTAGTACCAGAGCTCCTTGGCTTCAACGTGAGCTGGCTGAAGGCAGCAGAGCTTTGCATATCTCAAGGGCAAGGAGAGGAAAGAGGAGAGCTCGCTGTTCCTCGAGCAAGTTCAGGACTTACGTGCTGAGCCACTCCAGGGTGTATTTGTGGTGACAGGGATGCTTCAGCCCTCGGAGAAGGTAACTCACAGATTGACCTGACTTTCTGTTTAGGTAGCTTAAGCTGCCTGGTGTGTGACTTTGGTTTCTCTCACAAATCAGTACGTTGCAGCCTGGGTCTGTGCGCAGGCGGTACATGTGACAGACACAAAGCTGCGATCTCCAGAAATCCTGCTGGAACCCTGAGGCACTCAGCCATTGCATTTCGCATGTGTACACACCACGTATTGTATACATTTTAAAAAAAAGAAAAATCCCCTATTGCATCATATTGGTCCTGTTGAATCTCTGTTAAATACTACAGAATTCCTATTGTAATAGTTCCTATCGTAATGTATGTGTTTTCCTTAACTTCATTTTTTAGGGCATCTTAGCAGTAAGATAATTTCATGATACACTTTTTCATGCATAGATCAGGAACAAATTTTGCTCCTCAGCTGCTAATTTGGGGTCCTTTGGAACAAACTGGGGAACTTGACCTTACTGGCTGTACGTCTGTGCCTGAAGTTCCCTCAGTGCGTGCCTGCAGGGAAGTCTCCTGGTGTCATGGTGGAGATCTGAAATTCTGGAGGGTTTTTACACAGATTGACCTCACCTAGCAGACGTAGTCCCAGCTAGAGAGGGCCGAGACACACATGTAGAAGAAATCTGAGAACTGTTTTTTGTCAGTGTGAGCTGAATTGGTGAACCTCGGGCTTCGGAGCTGTCAGTGTGCTGAATGCCAGTGCTGAGCTTGAAATCCTTTTTGCAAGAAAAACAATCAGTTTTGTACCCAAATTCTGTCTCTATCCATTAATAACCTGCTTCCCTGAAAGTGGACGCTTCAAGGAACTCGAGTGATGCGTGACGTGGAGTAATCCTTCCCTCAGGTACGAGGAGGTTGTTGGAGGCTGTTTGATGAGCCGCTGCCCGCTGGGCCAGCTGGCAGCTCCACAGGGGCTGACCCACTCAGTTGGCACTGGAGAAAAATCCCCAAACAACTTGAACCTGCCAGTGGGCAAGTTATCAAAATCTAATTGTGAATAAAGCAAAGCAGCAAGGCCCTGAGGGGGAGCTGGCGGTGGAAAGACACCTTCACCATTCCCTCTGCAGCTGCGTGGGCCTGACCCCAGGCCTTGGTTCTCATCAGTGTTATCAGCCAGGTTTCTGACCTTAACAGTGGCAAAAAGTGTAACTGTTGGGTCAGCAGACCGTGAAGAAAAAGCTGAGTCGAATGTCTTTAAAGTGATTGACGTAAGCTGAAGAGATGGCAGGGAAACAAAGAGATGAAAAGATCTGAAAGGTATTTAGAAATGGAAGAGAGAAGTTGCTGCTTGCAGCTCCTCTGGATTCAGTGGCAGGCTGGGCCCTCTCTTTGCTAGTCAGAGCAAGCAGCAGCTTGATGGTTGAAAAGACGCAGCTTGGAGTTGAAAATTCGAAGTAGGACTCTGCTGTGTCTGCCGTGACGTTCAGCTGAGCTTGGTGCCTGCTGCTCCAGCCTGGCTTTTGAGCTTGGCTGCCTTCAGTTTGTGCTTCGGCGCCTGGGTGTGACCAGGTCCTGGTCAGCTCGGTGGTGCTGTTCACTGTTTTCAGACAAGTCGTTAACCCATTTCCTACATTGTTAACCAATTTCCTACATTTTTGACTTTACCACAACTCTTAACTTCATTTTGATTGAGCTTATTTTGTTCTCTCCTGTCCCTGGAAGGATGGCATTTAAAATAAAGAAAAATAACGTTGGATTCCAGTTTCTCACTGAAAAAATGCACCTCGTAATTAGAATGTAAAAGAAAACTCCAATTTTTTTCCTGTGCTACTGGCCTTGCAGCTGGTTGCATCATCTGAAGCACGTTATAGGTTGCTCAGTGTTCAGGTTATCCATGAAATGCCGAGAAGTGCCTTGCACAAGTGATGCTTGTGTGTGCTGTGAGAAACCTGCAGTTCTTGGAGGAAGGAGGAGGTGCGTGTACTGATAGCTGGGATTCATTAACTCCTCCCTTCAGAGTGGATTTTCAGCTACTAAATCATTTCCAACCCAAAGCAGAAATAGAATAAAGAGGTAAGGATGCACCTTCCACCACGGCTGGATGAATAACTTCATAGCATTTTTCCCCAATATATTTTCCACAATTTTTTTGTTGAAATATTTAAAAATAAAAATGAGCTACTAGTTGCTCTTTCCTGCTGAACTGGCTACAGTCACAGGATTTTTTTTGTCCAGATCAGGATTTTAGGGTTTGCTTCCTTCTGGTAAATATTTTCCAAGGACTGTCGGTGCTTCCTTTTTGCACATCATGAGCTTGCTGGCAGAGGACTTGCAGAGGGTCGTGACACGATAGGAAAGCAAAGTAATACGTGTGGTAAACAGGTCTGTGGTATTCATCCCTAATGCCATAATCCACGCTTAATTGTGGCTCTGTAAGATGTAGCAGTGGTTGGTAGCACAAAAACATTATTAAAGCCAGATAATGCTCTGTGGCAGATTCTCAGCTGTGTCGTGGAAAGGCAGTTGTGCTGGTTCCATTTTGGCAGGAGACGAGCATTAACTTTTACCTCGACTTTACCTCGATTTCTTTGCTCTGCTTTCATGCTGAGGGCTGTTTGTGGGGCTGTGCAATGGGCAGTTTGTACGTGGTTTTGCCCTGCTGGTCATGAGGGTAGGCAGGTTTAAAGCCTTCCTTTAGGGCCTGCCAGCTGTCTTGCATCACCTGCAAAAACCTGGGCGTACAAGGGGTGCCGTGAGTAGGAAACGAGCTGACCAAGGGACCACGATTCCCCTTGGGGATGCCAGATGACATTTTGCTGACTTGCACCGTGCTGAACATCTGCAGAGCTTCCCCGGTGAGTCTGAGCAGCTCCCAGCTCCTTGCAAGGAGGTGTTTCACTGAGTGTATATTAATAACCTTAACATTTGGAGGTTCCCAGTGCTGCTGTGCGTGAGGCTTGTCCTTGCTGGTGTAACACGCGAAGCAGCCTCCCGACAAAGGATCTCACGTTGGGTTTGTCAGACGAGCAGAGCAGAGTGGTGAGCTGTCGGCTGGCCCCAAAGCCTGCTGTGGTGTGCCCAGGTTTTCGGAGGTGCCCGCACAGCCCACCGATGCCTCTGCCTGGCATCGAATCCATCTGAACGCACTGCGCTGGAGGGGAAGCGCCAGAAACGCTGCGTGCAAGCCAAGTGGAAATTCAGCCTCTCCCCCGAGACTCGATGCGAAATGAGTTATTGTGCTTAATTATTCACAGTTCTTGGCTACAGGACCGCCTGCCGCAGCGCGTGGAGGGGGAGGACGTGCTGAAGGAGAGGCTGGTCGGAGCGTGGATTGCCGCGTCTTGTGGGCTCTGCTGGCGGCGAGGAGCAGCGCGTCTCGCAGCACTGCGGCGAGCCAGCCGGCGTGCCCGGAGCTGCTGTCTGCCTGCTCCCCCATCAGGATTTCAAAACAACTCATTCAATAACAGGAGAGCAGGATTGTAGAGGGATGTGGCTCCTGGGGAGATCAGGGCCGTGTTGCCTTGCTCTCTCTGAAATCCTGGCCACGGAAAGGGGAAATGCCCTCAGGTAGCGCTGCTTTGCGTGGTAAATAGCAGAGGTGTGCAGGAGGACTGGCATCAGCTCGGGCTCTGTGCATCACACCCTACTGACTGCTACAAAAATCCTCGGTGTTTGCCACTGTAGTGCCCCTCGGGCAGCTGATTTAATAGAGGTAGAGGCTTATTTAATTGAGATAAATACCTTGGGGATCCTGCAAAAACTGCTCCTCCTGAGCTGCGCTCTAACGTGAACCTGCAGCTGGCAGTTTGGTGATAGTGGAGCGCTTCGGAGCATGCATTAGGAAACGTCTCCAATCTCTAACGTGTAAAGGATTTTTTTTTTTTAGTCTGCTAAATCTCATTTTATTGAACCTTTTGGCTTTATCTCTTCCTGCGTCTGCTGTTTTTTAAGCTCTCCCCCTTATGTAGGTCACACTTCCACGTTTTATGCTTGAGCTGCTGTCTAGAAGCGGTATCTCTTGTGAAATGAAACGGCACATGATCTCTGTAGGAATGGCACTTCATTTTTGCCATGGTGGTAGTAGTAATTTCCCCTTTGTTAATCCCAGTTTGGTTGGGTATCGCTTGATTACTGCTCAAACTCAGCATTTTGGACTTCTCTATGTGATAAGATTGTTCCTCTGCAAGTACCTTAAGCTCATTTTAAGACAAAATCGTTGCTTATCCCATCAGAAGGGCGACGAATGGGCAGCCAGCCCTGTGCTCAGACACACTCTTCTCCAGCTTATAGGAAAAAACTGCGGTGCCACTTAATTTTAAATCTCCAAGAGAGCAAAATACTGACAGATACCTCGATTCAGATAGCTGGAACTTGCCAGCGAGTGTTGTTAGAAGATTTGGAGTAACGATGCAATTGGAATTTACAAAGAAACAAACTTTTAAGTTGATTTAATTGGTGCTTACGACCTTGTGTGAAGCATCCCTGCCTATGCAGTAAGCCTGATCCAGCTTCAGGTGTTTCAGACGAGGCTTTCCCGTACTAATCATTTCATTTGCATGGGGGAGAGTCTTGCAGGCATGCAGTGCTCGAAGGAGGAAAGCCAAATCGTGCTTGGAGAGTTTCAGGCTTGTGTCAAAGGGCAGCTCCCAGACAGGGGATTTCTCAGTTCCTGGCTTTACCTGGTCTTCTGAAACACCGCTGGGATGTGCTGATTTTTTTTTCCGCTTTTCTCCCCCATCAGCCTTTGTTATGCCAGTGAATAACTTCCCTCATACCTGGGAATGTCTCGTCCTTTTGCTGCAAAGCCCTCTGCATCCCCGGGCTGTTCTGTCTCCCTTTTCTCATTTTGGCACAGGTTCAGACCTGCCACCGTGGTTTCAGCTGCCCTGTGTCTGCTTGGTAGCCTCCCTTTGTTTCTGGATGTTTGCAGATGCAGTTTTTTTCCTTCATTATTTTTTTGCAGTTGAAAACACAAGAGTTCATTAAAAAATAAAGATGTGCTCAAGCTAGAGTTCTTCGCAGCATCATAACGTCGTTGTGGCGCACCGAGCGCGGCTGTCCTTGTGTTGTCTCCTTCCAGAGCACAACGTTTGAGTCGAGGTGAGGGAGGATGGGGACGTGGCAAGAAGCAGTGCTGATCCTGCTGGTGTGAGCTAACCCAGATCTGGACGCGTTGTGCCAGTGTTTAAGCTTGGCAGGCCAGTTTCTCCCTTCTCTGGCAAATTTGGCTTTTCAAGAGCAGTTTGTGGCTTGGTTTGTATGTGTACTGGGTCAGCGCAGAGGCTTGTGCTGCTGCCTCGGATCTGGTAGGGTATAAATCTTTCCTGGAAAGTAATTCCTTTGAGTTGGCAATAGCCAGGACACATTTCACAAGTGAAGAGAAGAGGCTTGCTTGGTATCAGTTAGCAAAGTGGCCAAACGGATCTCGTTTTCTTCTGGGTGGATGGAGATGGCTGGCGATGCAGGCTTTTGGGTTTGTTTTAAGAATTTTCACAGAATTTGCAGCACCTGATCTTCAAGCTGTCCTCTCATATGCTGTTATTCCAGTGCCACAGGTCATCATGTAACACCAGGCATGTCAGAAGTGCCCACATCTGTCTCATGCAGATCAGGAGCTGCCCTCCTGCAACACTTCAGAGCTGACCTGCTACCACCGAGCTCGTAGAAGCCACCAAATCGGTTTCTGCACATCGACAGCCTTGCAGGATGGTGCAGAGCTGCCTGCTCCTCATCTCCCAGCCGTGCTGATTTCTGTATGCTGTAGGATAACCACAGGCTGAGGCTTCTGAGCTTTGCCCTCTGATACAGAACCGAGACACAACAGCCTTGTGCCGATCCCTCCAGCTCTGGAGGAGGGTGGTGTCGGATCTGTGGGTGTAAACCCAGCAGTACCAATCCTGGAGCTCCTGCCCCACTTGTAGCACGACTGGATGACCACGTCTTTAAGTCCCAGGCTGTGCTGGGTTGTTGCTTTCAGTGACACTGTTCTCGTGATGCCTGCCGTGCCCTTTCTGCCCACTCCTCAACCCCGAGCAAGCTGGACCAAAGCAGATGCGTAGATGCCCGTGGCAGTAAATTCATGCCAAGTCTGCTTAAATCTTCGGCTGTCCGAGCGCTGCGTGTCCATGTGCTTGAGGGCAGGGTGCCGTTCAGGAGGACTGAGACGAGCAGGAGGAACGGGAGGACAGGAGCCTTGTGAAACGCAGCGAGGATAAATGCAAAGCCTGAGCCTGGGAGGGCTTGGACCATGCCAGTTTTTAGACCACACATCTGGGGCACTGGTCCCACCAGTATAAGAAAGATATGGATAAACTGGAGTCAGCCGAGGGCCACCGAAGACCATCAAGGGCTTCATCTTTCTGCATGGAGAGGCTGAGGACAAAGGTGTGCAGCGTAAGGTTAGGAAATGCCCCACGTTTCCTCTCCTCTTCAGGCTGGTGTCCGCAGGAGTAAGGATTCCAGGGGGCTGCTTTGAGTCACCTCCTCGCCATCACCAGAGCAGGAAATCTTTGTCCCCAGCAGGAACAAAATAGGAGAGATTAAAGGCTCAAACGTAGGCAGGTTTTGTGGTTGGCTGCTGCTCTTTAATAAAAGGCGATGGAAATGCCACGGTGTGCGCTGCAGGCCACTCACCAGCGACAGCGTGTCTGGGGATAAACACAATTCTCGTCCTTTGTGAACGTGTGAGAAATTGGATGTTTCCAGAGAGCTTCACATCTGCTGCTTGCAGGCGTGCTAGTCTTGCTCCTGCAATGGAGCAGCATCAGCTTGGTCCTTGGACCTCTTGTTGTGTGACCGTGAGCTCCCGTGTTGCGTTTTGTGGTTCAGTGCTTCCGAGTCTCTACGAATTTTGGGTGATTTTGGCATCGGGGCTGTACAAAGCCAGCGAGCTGTGGTGTGTTGGGTTCCTGGGCACACCGGGGCTGTTACTGGCTCGGCTTTCAGCAGCAAGTGCTCCCTTATCCCCTGGTCCTGCCTTGCCTTTGTCCAAGAGCAGGTTTTTGCCTGTCCTTACCCAGCACGCCAAACCAGAGGCCAGCACCCAAGGGCCTGAGGAGCACCCAGGTGCTTCAGGTGGGAGACGTGCATCCTCAGGGGGGATGTGGCTGAGCCAGGAGACTTGTGTGGTTAGCAGGGGCACCAAATGCTGATAACAGAAGCACAGATGAAATATCACTTGGAGCTCCTATCGCGAAGCTGAACGTAAGAGTTAATAATCCTTGTGCCGAGGTATTGCCTCAATCAGAAATACGGAGTTTGCACTTTTTTGGCTTTAACTGCTGGTAGGGCTGTGATGCTTTTATGTCCTGTTCTCAGAGCCTTCCCCGTTGGAGGGTTGTCATCGTGCTTTGTTTCATGTAAATGGTGAAATATTTCCCCAGGTTTTGGGGTAAAGTGTGCTCCTCCGGAGTAAGCCTTTACAACCCCTGCCTAATAGCTGCTTCACTAACTATGTCTATATGTAAAAATAAATATAATTGGATTACAGGAAATAATCTCTTCAAATGAGGCTTTAAAGCAGCAATCAGCAAGTTTTGGTGTCCAAAGCTGTGCGGTCCTAACAGTTCCTTTACGCTGCTGAAACATGAAGGTCTCTTACGGAGCTGATAAGCAAAGGAGATTTATTGGAACCTCTGTCACAGCAGAGTAGGTTTTTTTAACAGTGGAAATACTTATACAGTATAATTTTTAATTAAATGATTTAATTTCTCCCATTAAATTAATCCATTAGGCTCTGTGGCTGCTCTTTTTCATCAAGTGCTCTTAATTCAATGTCTCGTTTGTTCTAGCAGTTTGTTTCCTGTGCCTTTGTGTGGCTGGATATTAAATGCCATTTCAGCAAGGCTTCGTTTAAAGAGCTCTGTTATCTTCCACCCGCTTCCCCTGCTGATGCTTTTGAGAGATGACAAGTGCCCAGGAGCTCTCCCTGAAGGGAGCGTGTTGACATGGGGGATGCAAAGGCATCTCCTCGGGGTGGATGGAGGTGGCACTCGGAGCGTGCACAGGGTTGGCTCCCGTGTGCAGGACGGCTTTTCTCACTGCTCGGGGAACGACTGGACTGTTCTCTGCCCACGTCCGTGTTTCTCCACGTCTCAGTACCTTGTCTCTTCGATGCTCTTGCAGGTCAGATGCCAGGGCCCGGCTCGATGATGCCTGGGCAGCCCATGCCAGGCCGGATGATGCCCAGCGTGGCGGCCAACATCCACCCGGCCGGCGGCGGTCCTCCCCCACCCGGCATGTCGCCGATGTCAGGGAACCTCATCGGACCCCGTGTTCCTCTAGCAGCTCCCAACGGCATGTGTAAGTGATCTCCTGGTAACGTTTCGTTTGTACCTGGCGTGGTGTGGCTTTTCTGTGGCTTGCCTCGCTGCTGGAAGAGTCACTGTAGGTGAAAACCCCTTCGTGTGCTGCGGGAGTAATATCTGTACGTGTTGGCAGCCAAAGACTGGTTCCGGAGGTGTGCTTGAAGCTTTAAGTGCTCGTCTCCCCTCTAGGCATCCCAACGTACTCCATTGTCCTTTATTTTATTTATAACATCCGTTACTTTATTCATTATGGTGCTAAGGCTTTGTAGTCTTTGTCAGAAACCTCTCTCGGCTAAGTCTGTGAGAATGCACAGCAGAGCCTCACGAACAAACTACAGCTAAATCCTTAAATAGATCAGAATATAAAAACTGACAGCTTAGCACTGTGGATTGAAAAAGAGGAAGTACTAATTTAAAAAAAAAAAAAAAGCAAAAAGTATATTGGGAACGTTCCTTCCAGGGTATAAATACCCTGAAAATGAAGTCGATTTACGCCAGCCAAAAAAAAAAAAAAAAAGCTCAAGTCGGTAGCCACCGTGTGGGTGTTACTTGAATGAGCATGAGGATTGTGGCCAAACCCCGAGAGTAGAAGAAAAGCTGAATGGCTGGTGCAAGAAAGATGCTGTGGTGACTTCCTCGATAAATTCAGCCGCGTTACCTGCAGCCTGGGACAAGCTGCTGGCCTGCCTCGCTGCTGTCACCACCCAGGCAGGGACTGTAATCACTTTTAGTACCTCTGGCAAAAAATAACTGGGAGAAGTCTTCCCATTTGGGCTCCAGCTGAAGGGAATTGCCGAGGAGTACTGACTCACTGGTGTTAATCAGCATAAGCATGAATTACTTCTCCTTCGGATGCTATTTCTGTGCAGATCCTTGCTCTTTATCCTCCTGGTGCTCTAGCTTTCCTTAGTTTTTTTTTCTTCCATTTCTCTGAGCCTCTACCTCTGGGAATATC